>BDSI01000032.1:302144-1044104 GCA_003117195.1 Eudorina sp. 2006-703-Eu-15
GGCTGGTGGGGCTGGGCTGGCTGGTGGGGCTGCGGCTGGTGGGGCTGCGGCTGGTGGGGCTGCGGCTGGTGGGGCTGCGGCTGGTGGGGCTGGGGCTGGATATGGTGGCACCCAGGGTGGCGTGACGCGGGCTGGGATGGGGTGGGGTGGACGGGGTGTGTTGGGTGCGGGGCAGGGACCAGCCATATGATCAGGGACGGGGTCGATGCAGGCTGGGCAACCCCATCAAGGGTCAAAGGACTAAGGGCGTGGTGCGGGATTTGATAAGCGGTTCAAAAGGCCTGAGTGAGAGGGTGACACATTATCCGTGCGGATGGGTTCGTTGTGCCAGTAATACGGTATTGTACCAACTGTACCGCATCCCTGACCTGGCGCGATTCATTTACGTCTAAATTACGTCTAAAAATTTACGTCTAAACTAAATGTCGGTCCATTTGCACCGACTGCAGGTCCTGGGTGAGCCCCTGGACAAGACGCAGCAAGTCAGCGACTGGGCGTGTCGGCCGTTGTCGGCGGAGCAGGTGCTGTACGCCGCCACGGATGCGTACTGCTTGGTGGCGCTGTACGACGCCTTGATGGGTTTTCACGTGGACGCTTATCACTCGGGTGACCTTAATGATGCACATTGGGCATCAACGGAGAAAATCGAGCGTGCGGAGAAGATTTTGCAGGCTGTGCCGTCAGCCTTGAAACGGTTGCCGTTGGGGCAACGAAACTTGCGGTGTTACGAGTGAGCTGTGAGAGCAGCGAGATAGGTTAGCGAGAGCAATGAAGAATCTTAGCACCTGTATAATATGCATATGTATGGTCTTGCGGATGTCGTTTGTAGCGGACGCGGGTTGAGCCGTACGGCTATGAGTTTGTAGAACTAGCCTTCCTTGTTTATATTTTGTTGTATGAATTCACATCAGTTGACGAAGCCCGGCACATGCAATTCATACACGCTCTATGAAACTCAAAGGAGCTACGACCACCTTTACCTGTGCCCATTCCCGAAAATAATCTTTTGCAGTCCTATTTTCTTCTCGTTTCATCTATATGTAAATGCTGAAACGCTCATTGTTTCTTCACAAGTGACCGGACTAGGTTTACTGGGATAAGTCGAAGAGCACTGTAAGGAATTGAGTTCGAGTAGTTGAGATATTGGCTAAGAATGGCTGACGAAATTTCAACGGAGCTGACGGCAACGCAATATGTTATCCTTGCGGAGTAAGTATGGAGGTGTTGATAGCACGCGGGAGCTTCACGCTTGCACACCAATGGTTGTGAATGTTATGGGACGGGTAGCGACGTGGTCGTTGGGGTCCATTCCTGACGACCCACTTCGACCGTGGACATAATGCAACAGAAACCAGCGCAAGAAGAAGGCCCTTGCGGAGACGAAAAGCCAGTTTAGCAAGATAGCAGATGAGAACCGCGTCTTGCTCAAGCAGTTGGAGGATACGCAGCGTGAGAACTATCAGGTGGGCCCGGGGGGCCGCGCCTACCGGGGTCTTGGGTCGGGTTTCGATGTGCCGTAATCATTCGAGGGCACATATCATTGCGTTGAGCCGGCTTTCTTATGTAATCTCAGATCACTTATGTGCGGGCGTTTGCCCTTGGGCCATGGTACATACCCTGCATGTACGGCAGTTTCACTAGTTGGCCGATATGCGTTGACCAAGACACAGACAAGCACCGGGGAGGAGCGCCTCATGTTTGCTTGGTTCACTTCTCGCACATCTGTGGCGGGCGGTAGCTACCCTGTCGCGAAAACCGCTGCTCTCGACCAGCCGCAGCCCAAGTCGACATCTGCACCTGGCCAAAGCCGCACTCGGCACGTGGGATTCTCTGCACCCCCTGATACGCAGTCCCCACCCCCGCACCCCGCAGGTCACCGAGCACCTACGGCGGGAGCTTCTCTCGAAGACCGAGAGGATCGCATCGCTCGAAGCGGACCTCGTCAAGGTAGGGAGCGGCGCCGCGCCCGCGGAAACGGCCTCACCCTGGGGGGTACCGGGCGGCAGGGTCCCAGTCTTTCAGCGCCTGCGGTTCCATCTCTCTCCGTGGAGCACCGCCCTACGGTATCCAGAAACTGCGGTCGCGTCATTCCACCGTGCAAGTCCGTTGTGATCCGGGCATCCGGCTCATCGGTGTCGTCGCCCCCTCCGGCCGCTGCCGCGCCCCACCGCTCGTGATCGCAGCTCGCGCAAGACAAGGATGCGGAGATGGCCGCGTACAAGGACGCGTCCGACAAGGAGAAGGCGCGGATACGCGCCGAGGGGGATGCGCGCGCGCGGGAGCTGCAGGGGACCATCGACTCGCTGCAGGTGCGTGTATGACCGGAGGGAGGGAGGGAGAGAGGGAGGGAGGGGAAGGAGGGAGGGAGGGAGGGAGGGAGGGAGGGAGGGAGGGAGGGAGAGGTCGCGTCGTGGCTACGAGCATGATGTCTGGACGCTGGCGGCTGGGCACGGGCGGAGGAGGAGGGGAATGAGGAATGTTGTGCTGGAGGCCTGTGTGTAACAACCTGGGGGGATATACTCGGCCATGTTTGTGGGCTTCAGCGGTTGCTGGATGGCGTCGCGGAGGCAGCGGTAGGTGGCGCCCCGGCGTCTCGTTCATGTGGGTCCTGCCGTCGCTGCGGGCTCCGCCCATCACTCCCGCAGGCCGAGTTGAACAACGTGTTGGAGTTCAAGGAGCGGCAGGCGGAGGTGGAGGAGGCCCTGATGCGGCTCAAGGAGGAGAACCAGGTGCTCACGGAGAAGCTGGAGCAGCAGCGGGTGGAGCTGGACAGGTGGGGCCTCCCCGGGGTTACCCGGGGGAACGGGGAAGGCCCCCGTGTCCGGGGGCACGGAAGTGCATCTACTGAAGGAAGCCGGCGGAGTGTCCGGCGAACAGTTGGGGACCGGGTCGGACCGGGGCTGCGGACAGAGCCCCAGCTGGAGCTCGAATCCACGGACATTGCAGATACGCGGTTCCGGGAGAGGGGACATTGGAGATACGCGGGTTCTCAGCGCGGTCACTGCTTCCCGCTGAACCCGGCACGGAGGCCGCCGAGGTGTCATCACAACTGCGGTCATTCTCGGATCCCTCTGCGGAAGCGCGACGATGGATCGACGTGTGCGCGACCGGCCACTGGCGGGTCCGCATCGCCAGGCGCCAACAACTCACCCCCAACGGCCAACCCACGCTGACTGGCTGTTGACCTCGACTCCTCCTAACCCGCACGGCATCTCGGCCGCCCTTCTTGCCCTCACGGCCGCATCGCCCCCGGTGCGGGCGCCTGCAGGTATTACTTCGAGCTGAACACGCGCATGCGCAAAGAGTACGAGCAGCGGCTCGAGGAGCTGAAGAAGAGCGCGGAGGAGGAGGTGGACGAGCGGTTGGACGCCTCGGTGAAGCGCATCCTGGCGCAGAACAGGCGTATGGCGGAGGAGCTCAAAATACACGTGCAGGTGTGGGCTGGGTGGGTCAGAGGGCGCGCGCGTTGGTAAGGTTGGATTGCTTTGTCGGTGCTATGCTGGTGGTTTGCTTTGTCGGTGGTAAGCGGGGCGCAGCGGCGCACAGCCGGGCCCCACAGGGGTCAATAATACGAGTGCACTGAAGAGATCCCAACCCGATTTATGGGGGGGTCAGAATGACAGGTGACAGGTGGAGTGAAGCTCATGGGCTGTGGGACCTGCGGAAGCGAACCTAATCCCTGGGCTGTGGGACCTGCGGAAGCGAACCTGAACCCGCGCAACCACCCCTAACCCGCCTTGGTCCACCCGCAGGAGACTGAGGCGCTCCAGGCGGAGGTTCGCGTGCTGGAGGACGCCCGTGCCCGGCTGACCCGCGAGGTCAGCCTCAAAACCGACATCGAGGCGGGCTACGCGCAGCGCGGGGCCCGCCAGGCGGCGGCGCTCAAGGAGTCGCAGGCGCGCATTTCTGCGCTGGAGGGCAGCCTGCAGCAGGTGGTGCAGGACTTTGACCGGGAGCGCCAGGCCAGCGCCAAGGCGGCCGCGGCGGCGCTGGCGGACGTGCAGGCGGAGGCGGAGGCGCTGAGGCGGCTGGTGAAGCTCAAGACGAGGGAGCTGAAGAACGTGCGGCGGCTGGCGCAGGTGGGGCAGACTCGGGGACCGGGCTTCACGCCGCGTCGCGGCATCGGTCCAGGTCGGCCCGAGCAGCGCCATGTGGACTGATTTGGAGCTTCGGGGCTGCCTCATCCACTTCTGATGAAACACAAAGAGACTGCGAGTCGTTCTCGCTTACATACATGTAGCTACGGCCCGATTCGCCGCCGACCCCTAGCGCCCGTCCCCTGCCTCATACCGAGGGTACCGTATCTGCCCTCCTGTTCTCGCGCTCTACTCGCTACCTCCCCTTCCCTCCCTCCAGGAGGTGCTGCTCCAGCGGAGCGACGTGGAGGCCTTCCTGCTGTCCAGCCTGCACCTGGTGCGCAAGGAGATAGAGCGCGAGAGCCTCTTCCCGCGGGACGGCGGCGGCACGGTCGGCGGCGCGGTCAGCGGCCGCGTGGCGTCCGACATCCGGGACCTGCCCTGGGAGGACCGCGAGCGAGTGCTGCGGCTGCTGTTCTCCAAGATCAACAACCAGGCGCAGCAGGTGCACTTCACCTCGCTGCCGCCGCATCCTCTGGGCCCGGGCATGGAGGGCCTGTCGGGGTTCGCCATGGACGCCGGGCCGGCGCCGGTGGTCTGAGGGAGGGAAGCGGAGCTGGGGGGGGGGGGGGGGCGGGAGGGGCCAGGCAACTCCGGCAGGGCGCCGGCCCGAAAGACCCTATCACTGGGCGGGCTGCGGCCTGCGGGTGGTGGTTGGCGCACCTAGATGTCCGAGCGCTGCGCGGGATGATGCGCAGTTGAAGGTTCGCTGAGCCCCTGAGCGCGGCTCAAGGGGGCAGGGGAACCGCTGGTGTGTGTGGACAGGGCAGTCGGGTCCTTGCCGCTGTTGGGACTTGGAAGCGGCAATCTTGAGGTGAAAGGGACACAGCCCGCGT
This sequence comes from Eudorina sp. 2006-703-Eu-15, assembly GCA_003117195.1. Classification (NCBI taxonomy): domain Eukaryota; kingdom Viridiplantae; phylum Chlorophyta; class Chlorophyceae; order Chlamydomonadales; family Volvocaceae; genus Eudorina; species Eudorina sp. 2006-703-Eu-15. Next base: position 307,117 of record BDSI01000032.1, read on the forward strand.
CCCGCTCCCCGCTGAGGTCTTGGAAGCACCAGGGGCCATCCGGGGCCAACGCGCTGATGAAAAGCTGTTGGTACAGCTGCCTTGGCCGTTGTAGCGCGCACGTAAGGAATGAATCAGACATGGCGGTGGCCCACGCACAGCCAGGGCTCAAGCCCGGGCTCCGCCAGGCTTCTCTCTCGCACTGAGGGTTGCGCAACCAGATCGAAGGCCACCACGGGCGGCGGGACGCACGCTGAACCAGTCAACCGCACAATCCAGCATCAGGTCAGCCATCCTATCAGCCGGGCTCAACGCAATCACGGACCCCATGATCTTAGTGAGGATGTTACAGCCGACCCCATGAACTATGGTCCGGGGGCCGGCCGGTCGGTCTGTGGGGTGCAGCGATCATCACGAGTATGCACGAGTATGCAAGCAAGCCGCAGCTAGCTCAGACTGCAATGCACCAAGAGGGCCGCCAATGGACTAACCACCAGTCCGGCGCCCTTGCCCGCCAATCCACCATTATCGTCCTAAGTAACCGTCTGCGCACTGCAAGGCAGTGGCGCCTCTTCCAACGCCCGAGGAATGCCCTCTGGCCCATCTGGATAACAACAGAAAAGGGCCCCGCTGTGCGCACCTCCCAACAGGTCGGTCGCCAGAGTTGGTGTCGTCGCGGCGCGGTAATCACGGCACTGATAGTCCCAAGCCACTATTATTCTGGCTTTGGGTGCCGGTCAATAAGGACAAGGAAAGCGCGCGCTTGGCACACCGTACGTTAGGTGCAAGCAAGCTCGCGCTAGCCTTCAGGTGCTAGCAGTTGCACCTCGCGCTAGCCTACAGGTGCTAGCAGCGGGCTAGCTAGCCATGACTTGCGCCGTGAATGGGTTGACACAAGCAAAAACGCCGCCACGTAAACAAGACCGCATACCAGTAATTGAAATGCTGCCACGCTCGCAGTGCTGGATGAATATCGCGCGTCTGCCTTTGTGTCCTTTTGTTGTCCTTTCGTTGATGTTTTCGTCACGTTTTGAGCCGCCATCACGCGCACGCCTCAGCCCTCCTGTCGCCAGCCGCTCGTCAGAAGCCACGCGACATGGCAACCTGCCTCACCAAGGGCGAGCCTCTCTCCTACCCTCCGAACCCATCGATCAGGCCCCCGCCTTTAACCTCGGGGACGGCGTAACGTCCCCGATCCTCATCCCGCTTCCCGCAGGCTCCCGCCTAGGCTCCAGGCCCTGCATCTCAACGTCGCCGCCGCCGCCGCCACCGCCGCCGCTGCTTCCGCTCCCGCCACCGCCGAGCAACCGGCGGGTCTCACCCCGCTCTGCTGCGCTGTCTGGCCCCCCTGTTCCACCCAGCGCCTCGGGATTCCCGTTTGCAGGGGGCAGCGCCCCCGCCCCTCCCGAGCCTGGCATGTCGTGAAGGAGCGGGTCACGGTCGGTCTCCGGCAATGTCCCGTTTGAGGTCACGGTCACGGCAGCACTGGCGGGTGCGGCTCTGCCACCCCTCCTGGCCGAGGAGCCGTCGAAGTAGGTGACCAGCGCCACCCCGCACACCATCAGCAGCAGCCCCACCACCCGCGCCCAGTGCAGCGGCCGCCGTCTGGGTGCACAGGGAAGGTGGTCGCCGGGTCAGGAGCGATGGAGGCGACGGGATGCGGCGAAACGGAGTCAGGTTCAGGCGCGTTGATCTCGTAAGCGGAGGAAAGGTGGCGACAGACCGCAGGCGCGGCAGGTGCTGATGCATGCGAGAGGTGGCTTGAATGCGAAGGGGTACTACGAAGCGACATAGGCGATAGGCCCTGCGCTGCAGTCGTGCGGTCCATGCAGTCAGATCCTGTAAGGGCGCGCCTCCCTGGCCCACATCAGATCAGATCAGATTACTTCAAATCGGAGCGTGGCAAGCAGCGCGCACCTGAATCCTACCCATCCCAGGGAGTCCAGCGCGACTGCCGTACTGAGCTGCGCCGTCACGAAGATGGCCATGAGGGTGGCGGCCCCCAGGGTCCGGGCGAAGATGATGACAACCGCCACGTACCATGCCCCCAGGAAGCCTCCCGTCCAGGACCACCAGGGGGCGGCTGAGGGTGAGGGAAGGGGTATAGGAAATTGGTAGACGTATTCGAGGGACGGGGGTTAAAAAGAAAAAGGGACGGGGGCGGACGGTGAGGAAGGCACGCGAGGTGCCGCGGGTGCGAAGGAGCAGGGTGTGCAGGACAGGAAGGTTGGCAAGGGTGAGGCAGCTTCATCGCCGTGGTGTCAAGAGGGATCCGGACAGAGCTCGTGGGAGGGGATGGCAGTGTCATGGAATGATAGCGGGCTGGCTCCTGAGGGGTGCCGAACGGAGCACCGGAGCCAGAGGCGCAACTGCTACGGGCGGGTGGGGATTCGGCGGTATGGGGTAGGGTGGCAATTTTCCTTACCCGTGATGGAGTGGCGGTCCGGGCCTTTGTTACGGAGGCCGTACACGTCGACCAAGAAGAAGACAACAAGCGCAGCAAGCCCCACTGCGAAACTGACCACTGATGCGAAGCTGCGGCCTGCCACGGAGCCTAACGTCGAGTTTATGCCGCTCTGCGCAGCAAGGAATGCGCCCGCGGCCGCCGCGCAGACGCATCCTGCTGCGTAGACGGTGCTCGTCGCCAGGTCACCAGACACCATCTGTCAACAAAGCTCAAGTACGAACATTATTCCGACTATACCGTAATAGCGGCGACAACCTGGCCTCGCCTTGGGCTGTATATGACAAACGTGGATCCAGCCGTACGCTAAATGATTACCCACGTCATAGGTTTCTGTGAAACAAGGAATCTTGTTATAATTATTGCGCCGATAAGAGGCGCGGGCGGTGGCGCCGTTGGCGTGGCGCCAAGATCACACTTTGAATTGTGGGAGAAGTGCCTCGACCTTGCTTCTTTGTCCAGCGTTATCATTTGTCGTTCGCCATAGTAACAACAAGCTTCTACATTCATTATATTAACAGATGATGAGACACGGTGCTGCCATGTCGGCAAGCAATCACTTGACCTTTCTGGTGTTGTTGCTCGCATCAGGCCGCGCGATGTCGCAGCTGAATGCAAGCATGCCTTTGTACCAAGTACATGGATCTGGAACATCTAATCCGGCCTTGCTGATTTGGCGCGTGAGTCGCGGTGGGACGTGGGGGTTGATTCGCGACGTCGAATCGTCGATGCACTGATCTCCCTTCCACCATAATGCAGCCCTCACCATAATGCAACTCTCGTGTACTGAACGGGTGTACAGAGCGCTCCGAAAACTTGCCATCGCCCACATACGCCCCTTTCCCCCCTCACTTGTTGGAACGAGTCAACGACGTGTGCTGCCCAGAACCTGCTTCTCTACAGCTATCTGCTATTTAGGTTCAGCTTATTACCTAAAAGTATGCCTATGCCGCGCATGCATGGATCAAACCTTGGGGCGCACCAGGGCGCACCAGATACTGAATGAAGGGCCCGGCGCGCCCCCCCCGGCTTCCCCGCTCCGGAGTCGCTGGGTTCGATTATGATTATAACCTCACCGACTCATGAAGCAGCCCCTGTTCCACGCGCGCCGCCGCAGGTGATGGACATCATGATGGCGGGCACGAAACCCAAAGTCGCAATGTCGTACCGGTCCATCGGTTCCGGAGCGGGCGGGGCAGAGTTCTCCAATTACACCTCCTCGGCCTTCGGCTGTGGCGATGTGCCCATCAACAGCGCAAACTTCAGCGCCACCGCAGCGCAGGGCAACCCCATGATGCACATTCCCTTCCTCGTCGGCTCCGTGTCGATCTTCCACAACATCCCCGGGATAGGGCAGGTGAGCTCCAGGGGCTGCGGGCGGATGCAGGCACGGGGTTTTGGGGCTGGGGGCCCCAGCGGAGCGATTTTGATTGGAGCGGGAAGGGGAGGGCACCTAGGCGGGCTGGGGTGGTGCACTCGCTTCCGGGCCCGGACTGCCGCGTTGGCGTATCCTCCTACGCTTCCAAACCATCAGCTTCTGGGAGGATCCACCTGCACACGTCCCAAAGTACCACCACAGCTCGGCTGTGGAGCCCTGACCGGGCCTGAGCCAGGCAGCTTGCCCCATGCATGGCTTTGGCTTATCAGCTCCTGCTTCCGGGGGGGCCCGCAACATTGATGCCGCGCGGGACGGACGCCCTGACGTCCCTACCGCCCTGCCGGCTTGTCCCGGGATGCTGGTGGGAATTAGTATCAGCGGAGCTTGACCTGGTGAACCGCTGTGTCCTCGCCTGTGGCTGACTGCTCGGCTGTTCGGACTCCACGCGACGAAACAGCCCACACGGCATGTCTCCCTTGGAAGCCTCCCTGTTGAGCGTCAGTGGCATGGACGACCGCTTACCTGATCATCGGGCCCCGCCAAGGTGCTGATCACTTCGTGGCCTTCGACCACCTCTCAATCTTCCCCCTTTTTCCTGTGCGCCCCCCCCCCCGCGCGCACGGCCTTACTGGTCCGCGCCTCCGCCTCAGGGTCTCATCCTGCCGCCCTGCACGCTCGCCAAAATCTTCCGCGGCGACATCTCCTCCTGGAACCACTCTGAGATCCTCGGGGCCAACCCGCACCTGGCCGTCGACATGGTGGGGGTCACCGCCAGCATAACGGTGGTGCACCGCAACGACGGGTCCAGCAGCACATACGCGCTCACCCACTACCTGAACAAGTGAGCTATGTGAACAGCTAGTGCGGGGTGCGGCCTGCGGGAGGCCGGGGACCCGGTCACGGAAAGGAAGCAGGCGGGGGAGGGAGGTGAAGGGGTTACGGCGGGAAGGGGCCGGGCAGGCCGGTGAGGGGGCCCTGGGACCCTCTGTTGTAGGTTTTGAAGGGGGTCTGCAAGGGCTTCTGCATCACTACAGGGATGCCAGAAAGGGTGAGGGTGGCAGGGAGCAGAAACCGAACCCAACGTGAGCTTACCGTCACCGCAGCGACGGTGGAGCCACCAGCCAGCAAGAGTCTGGCAATCAACGGGAGGCCGCGCTCCGACAGAATGAGGTCGGGCCATGCGCACAGGAATGGAAAATGCATCTTAAGAGGGCGCGAATGGGGCTGGGATGGGTATTGCCCCTCGGCGTGTCCCTCGGCGTGTGTTTAATGAGAAGCGCGCCCATAACCGCTCGGGTGTGTATGTCCTGCCGACGGGATCTTCTATAGTGGTTCCGGAGCGCATTGGCATTCAGACACCATGCTCGGTCACTCGTTCTCCTGGGCCACTCATTCCGCATGTGCACACGGGAGCGCCCTAAGCAGCCAGGTAATACTGGGCGCCCGTTGTGCGCGGGCGGCCCCTGCTGTGCCGCGGTTCCGGGCCGGCCCAAGGTGCTCATCCGTGGCCTGAAGGCTCACTCAGCACGGGACAGCTTGGCACAGCTTACGCCGCCATGGGCCGTCACGGCCCTTGGCCGCCAGGGTGCCTCGCGGCTCCAGCACACACATGACCTCCCGCGTGACGTCAGATCCCGCCCAGGGACACACCTCGCCAGGGGGCCCAGGATGAATCCACCTGGAAGGTCATACCTATACGCGTTGGATCTCGCCGCACCGCGCAGCGCAGCGCCCCAGAACACGCAGCGTCCTGGCGTCCGTCGCTGGCCCCGCAATCCTGGGCACGAACGCCGGCACGGTTGAACGCCGCCGGCGCGGGCTCTCCCCCGCCCCGCAACCGCAAAACCCCCCGCCCCCTGCAGGACGTGCCCCGAGTACTGGGGTGCGTACAGCATCAACGGCGGCACGGGCCCAGGCCCCGCCCAGAACCGCCGGGTGGGGGTCACCAGCGACTGGCCCGCGGACGCCCCCGGCCGCTGGGTCACGGGGATCAACTCACAGGACATCGTGGAGAAGATCGCGGGCAACGCCTACGCGCTGGGATATGTGGAGAGCGGCCAGGGGCTGGGGGCGGGTGAGCTGGCGGAGGGATGAGGGTGTCAGGGTGCGGTACAGGGTGCCCGTAGGCGTTCTTGCGTTTGTCGTAGAGGAGGTGGAGGTTGGTGAGCAACTGAGCATTTCCAAGCGGGCAAGGGGCGCACAGGCTGGGGCGAGGTCGAGGCCGTGGGTGGGTGGGTGTCCTCGTTCCGCAAGGGAATGGCATGTGGACGGAGCGAGGCTGTGGGTTCACCGGCGGTGCGGCCTGGGGGCAATCACGGGAGGGCTGCTGGGTGCGTGCTGATACCCGGGGCGTGGGGCAGGGTGTACGAGGCGTGCGACCCGGGCTGAAGGGGCCCACCCGATCGACGTAGGAAGGCTGCAGCGAATCAGCTGCGTCATGGCGGGAACGGGCGAGTGGATGGGGCGAGTGCGCTAGGGTGGGGAACGTACCCCGCACTGGGGTCGTGAAGGGGAAGGGGCCGTGAGCCTTCACCCTGTTGGTGGGTTCAGCCAATTAACAACATATGGACCCGCGCAGACGCACCCCAGGGCGCTCCACATCCCCCCGCAACCTCCCGGGTCGGGCCCCCATTGCCCCCAATGGGTCCCCCTCCTGTACCCCACCTCCCTTTCATCCCACCTCGCCTCCCTTACATCCCACCCCACCTCACCTCCCTTACATCCCGCGCCGCCAGGTTTGCAGGAGGTGGCGATCCGCAACGTCAACGGCCTCAACCTCACCTCCAGCGCCGCGGTCATCGCCCCGGATGCCTTCATCAGCGCCCAGTTCCCCGCCAACCTCACCTCGGACGCGTGGATAGCCGTCAACCCAATCTACGCCAGCTCCAGCGCGCCCAACCAGTGGCCGCTGACCCTGGGCTCCTACTTCTACGTGCGCACAAACCTGTCGTACCTCAACGAGTCAGGTACAGTACAGTACGGCAGGGCACGGCGGGCCGTACATACACTCATTGGTGATGACACTCAGTGCGCCGGTGCGCCATTGGACCTGCGGCCAGCCCTGGATCGATAAACCAGTGACACACGTTACTATGTTCTCTTTGACACGTCCTCCTCGACATAAATACATCATTTATGTTAATTTCATCATCAATGTTAGTTAAATACAACCGTACTCGAAGGTGCTTGCGGGTGTCCCCCGCCTTGCCCCGCCGCGTCGAACAGGTGGGCTGCTCAAGCTGTTCCTGATGTACATGCTGAGTGATGACGTGGCGGGCTTCCTGTCCGACTACAGCTTCACACCGCTGCCCAAGCAGGTGGGTGGCGCCGCTGCTACTGCTGCTGCTGCCCTGGGGGTGATGGGATCCCGATTCGATGCGAGCAGTCCCCGAACCGCTACCCGCCGTCCCCCGTCAAGTGCCCTCCCGTCCGCGCCCGGCTGGGTGTGTCTGGGCTGTTCTTCTTTTCAACTCCCACCCGAACCCCGCCCTCCAAGACGCATTGCAGCCAGGCGGCCGTGACGTGGGCGGTTCATAATGCCACCTCGCACTCCGCACCGCACACCGCACCGCCCAGATCACCGCCCAGTACACGACACGTTCGCGCCGCGTCATGCTGGGTGTGTGTGCACCACAGCTGACTTCTAGCCAGGGGTTATGGGGGGGTGGGAAGGCAACACAGCGCTGTCGCTGAGGCGAGGAGGACGACAGAAGGGCGGGTGGGGCATGGAGGTGAGGGTGGGTGGGTGAGGCTGGCAGCGTGGACAGTATTGGCGGCGGCGCGGTGTCCACCACGTGTTGAAACCTACCGTGTCATGCTACGGCGCCGTTTGAGCCCAAGGCACACCCAACCCAAGAAATCACAGCCCTGCTGGTGGCGACAATCATCAGTTCATCACCGATGAAGCACGGATGTCGTGGCCGTGACTTGACCGCGAACGGAGCTCCCTCCGGGCGGAGCGGCAAGCCCTTATAAGAAAAGTACCCCGATGGCGGATGGAGGTTTACGCTGCCCCAGCTAGCTGTGGCTCCCGTCCATCCCTCCGCACCACGCGCCACCGCGCCGCGCTGCCTTGCAGACCCGCGCCGACCTCGTCGCGCAGCTGAACGCGACCCTGACGGTGGCGCCCACCCCTAGCTGGCTGATGGAGAGCGGCACCCAGGTCATCTCCGGCCAGCGGGACTTCGTGTTCAGCCCCAAGGCCCGCAGCTCCTACCTGGTCAACACGGTGACGGGTCTGGTCACTGACAACCGGGACACCAAGATCACCCTCAAGATGGGAGATGCATACCAGGTGGGATCACCAGGGGGGTGACAGCGGTTAGCAGGGCCGATGGAAGGTGGGGTCGGGGAACACGCGATTGACGAGAAAGCTAGTCGCAGGAGGAATCGTCGCCAGCGGCGGCCAGCCCGCGTGCATTGTATATGCGCGGAAGAAGGGAGGAGGGCTTCTGCTCCCGCCGAACGTCCCCTCAGGCCCGTCACGGGCTTGGGTTTTGCTTTGGCCACCTTAAGAACTGCAACTACAGACGTACTCTCTTGCCCATCCCCGCCCTGCTTCCTATTTCTCTCCGGCCAGGTGCACGGCTCCGGCTCGTTTGTGTCCGCGCTGTTCCTCCGCCACGCCATGGCCCTGCTTGAGGGCCGGGCCCGGGTGCCCATCAGCATGACTTACCGCTCGGTGGGGAGCGTGGAGGCGCAGGCGGAGCTGGCGGACTTTGCCAACATGTACCAGTCCTACAACCATTTCAAGGTGGGCGGGGGAGGGGAAGGCACGAGAGCGCGTCTGTGCGTCTGCGTGTTGCATGTGTGCGCGTCACGAAATGACGTGAAGGCGCTGACCATGCAGGCGGCTGGAGGGGGGACGTTGAACTGTGTACGTGCGAGGGAAAGGCCATAGCTAAGGCCACGTGGCATGCAGCTGTCGCCCGCACGGCGTCCCACTGGGTAGATGGGTACGATGGGTCCCACAGCCCGCCCGAGAACCAAGCGAGGCAGGAGGGAGCAACGGCGCCAGTGTGCGGCTGGCGGTGATGGCGCCTCACAGCGTCCGTTCCACATGGAATACTTGGAATACCAGTATAACATCCCTCGGCCCCCCTGCCGACCCGGTCGTTCGTTCGTGCTGGCCTTGTTTACAATTTAAACCGCCCGTTCGACTAACTCCACGGGCGTGTGTCCTCCCTGCATCATCTGCCAAATAGGTTCCTCCTTTCCGTCGCCTCCCCGGCCCTGGGGCACCATCCCTTGAAATGCCGTCCCTCACCTTCTGCGGTTCCGCCCCAGACCTCCCGTGTGGTACTTCGCTGCGCGCCACTGAGCAGAGGTCCGCTCCTGGCCGCCGTCTCATAGCACTCGCACGCGCTTTCCGCCCCTTCCTCACATCGTGCCCCTTGCGCCGCACTGCGCCGCACTGCCAGGTCGGGGACATGCCGCTGGACTCGACCATCTGGGGCTCCCTCAACTCCGCCACCAACCTGTCCGTCATCGGAGCGGTGCTGCAGCTGCCCTTCGCCGCCTCCGCGCTCGCCATCTACCACACCAAGGCGGTGGGGCGGCCCGCGCTGCGGCTCGACTGCCAGCGCCTGGCCGACATCTACACCGGCCAGATCTCCTCCTGGTCCGACGCGTCGTTGATCAACTTCAACGCCGGCATCTCCACGTCCGCCGACCAGGCGTTCACCGCCAACATCACCGTGTTCGCCATGGCCGCCCCCTCCGCCGCCACCTACGCCCTGACCGGCTACCTGTCGGCGGCCTGCAACAGCACGTGGGCGCGCCCCGGGCCCGTGGTCAACGTGACCAACTGGCCCGCCAACGTCAACACCTCGTTCCGGGTGGGTCGGGTGGTGGGCCCGTGCGCGTCCTGCCTCTCCCTGGCTTCCTCCGCCCCACTTCGCCTGCTTGGAACCAAGCCAGTGCACTTTTTTTATGCGGCTTCCCCCAGGCCCCCGAACCCCCCCAACCCCTGGCTCCCAACGTCGATGCCTAACTTTGAAAACCCCCAACCCCGACTGGCGGCCGTGGCCGCTGCCTACACAGGGCGTTCCCATCACCACGCCGGAGCAGATGTTGGCCGCTCTGGCTGCCACCCCGAACGCGATCGGCTACCTGCCCGCCAGTCTGGGGGCCAGCTCGGGGCTGATGGAGGTCCAGATGGTGGTGCCGGGAGCTCCAAGCCCCCTCACCTCCGGCAGCGCCAACATGAGTGCGGCGGTGCAGCAGGTGGGTGGGCAGGTGCGGGACTTGTGGGAGGAGGAGGGGCGCTGACGCGAACCACCCTCATCATCCCCACCGCATCGACCGTCCTCCGGCCCTTCCTTTTGCCCCCTCCCTGACAGTTCCTTGACGCCAACCCCGGCATCTTCAGCAACCTGACCTCGGATCTGGCGGCGGCGATCAGCTCGTCCAAATCGTCACTGTACGGCATGAACAAGATGTGGCCCATGCCCATGGTGCAGTACCTGTACATGTTCCAGAACCTCTCCGGATACGGCTACTCGGGGCCCCTGCTGCGGGCATTCGTCGAGTGAGTCGCAAGCGCGCCCTCCGCCCGCCCTCCGGCCGTCCGCGGTCCCACCCACCAGAAGAACGCGCCCGGGTTCTGGAACTGCCGCGGCTGGAAGCCCGGCTCGTTGACCGTCCGCCCTGACCGTGCCTGCCTGCCCCTGTCCGTGGAAACACAGAGTCGCTACACAAATTCCCTTTTCCAGATGTCATAGTTTCTCAGCGGCACATCTCCCCGTACGCGATGTAGTCGCCCCACTCCCCATCTTCAACCCTCACCCTCCCTCCGAACCTGGACCCAACCCCAATGCCCTCTCTACCCCATCCCCATCTCCGGACAGGTTCCTGGTCCCCGGCACGCTGGACGGCGAGGGCAGCCAGTTGGCGGTGAACTCGAGCCTGGCGCCCATGCCGGTTTCCGTACAGAGTGCCGTACGTCAGGCGCTCTCTCGCGTCACCCTGAAGACTCTGACGGTGGTTTGGGACACGGAGAGCGCGGGACTGTCCGACGGGAGCACGGGCGCGGCGCTGTACACCTTCTCCGCCAACCGGGAGGCGTACGACGTGTACCAGCTGAGTCAGCTGCAGGACGGGCTGGCGCAGGTGCAGGCTCGGCTGGACAACCAGCTGCCGCCGCTGGTCAGGCTGGCGTGCTCGCCCGACGCGTTCGGCTACGTGCGGCTGCTGCGTACGGACGTGCAGGTGTGTGTGTGTGTGTGTGTGTGTGTGTGTGTGTGTGTGTGTGTGTGTAGATATGAGACCCGCCCGACCCAAACCAAGCACCAATACACTTACCATATTGACCTCGAATTGGAAAACATCACATGTGTGTGTGTGTGTCTTCGTTAGGAAAGGGTTGGGTGGGTTCGCGTGACGGTTGGGGGCCCAGGTACTTGCCCGGCCCGGCCCGCACAATGGCACCGCCCTTCATCACCGAAGCCCCGGCCCTCCTGACATTCCCACCAATGCCGTCCACCCCTCCCCCCTAACTGCAACACGACCGCCCTGCGGCACCCCCACTGCCTCCCGGTCCGCCCTCCTCCCCCCCTCTGACCCTGCCTTTCCCGCCCTCCTAGGACATGGCGACCCGGCCCATCCGCATCCTGGACGAGATGGCGACCCCTGACGCCACCGTGCAGATGCTGCAGGCGGCCCTCACCGGGAGCAACACCGCCGCACCCACCCACATGATACTGCACCCGGGGCCGCTGAGCCAGGCATCTTGGGAGACCCTGTCCCGTGTGGCGCCCGTGGCGCAGGTGGGGGCCTGGGGGGCCGGGGCGCCGGCCTAAGAAGTCCACACACTGTGCGGAGGCGCCGAGCGGATGGCGGGATGGGTGGGGTGATATGCAGTATGGGACGAAGGGAGGCCTTGGAGTCGGAGGGGAGTTGGGAGGGACGGAAGGCGGGACAGGAAGCGGCCCAACTGGGTAGCGCGCTTGGCGACAGTGGGTCGGTCAGTGGGTCGTATGAGCGGGTGGGTCCGTGTGAGCGGGTGCCGCGGGGGAGTCACCCAGGGTCTCCATCTCCGTCCGTGCACGGGCGCATCGGCGCACCTCTGTGCATGCGTACACACAGGAGGAGCTTCGTTGTCAGGATCCCCTGGTCCTCATGAGCGTGTGCGTTTCTGGACTCGATTGCAAGACGTGGGGGCGTGTGTACATGGTGTGTTGTTGCGCCCGCTGATGGCGCAGGGAGCGCCGCATGTCTTGCTTAGTTTCATGAGCACGGGATGACGCAACCAGTGTCCGCGCCGTCCCCCGGGTGCGCTGGCACTGCCGCCCAGTTCTGGAGCGGATGGCCTTCCCGCCGCGACACCTGACTGCGCTTTGCTTTGCGACTGCCAATACCACGTCCGCCTCCTCTGTCCGCTTGCGGGGCCGCTCCCGCTGCGCTCACCTCTCATACCAGCACCTAGTCACCTAGTCACCCATCCACGGTGTCATGACCATCACCCTCCCAAACCCCGCTCACGTCACCCCCCCGACACCGACGCCAACCCCGCCCCCAGATCCCCGCCAGCATCCGCCCGGTGGGGCTGCTGTACCAGGGCGAGCCGGGTCTGAGGCTGACGCTGTGCACCTTGGCGCGCATCCTCGCGGGCAACATTACCACCTGGAACGACGCCGCCATCCTGGTGCGGATTGTGACGGGGGGGATGTTGGACGATGAACAGGCGTTGGGGGTGCGGTGTGGGGTGTAAGGTGGCGGCAGAAGCCCGAGTCGGTCGACCCCACGGTTGCGTGCGTGCTGCTGTGGCGGCTGCTGCGAGGGCCTGCCCGAGGCCTGCCGTTTGAATCGGTGCGGCTGATGCACGCGTGCATTGATTTTGCGTGTTGAACACGCATTCTATGGTGCGAGTGTGTGGCCGCCAGAGATGCTGCATTGCAGGGACGGGGGGGGGGAGGAGTTGTGTGTTACGGAAGAAGCCCCGCTCGACCTGGCTAGGCCGAGTGTGAATCTGTGAAATGTGATCGAACCGGATCTCATGCCGCACGCCCTATTGCGATCGTTCCTGACTTGACCTGATCTAATGACTATTGCTCCGATCTACTACGCTTTTAGAACCACTGGTCTGATCCGTCGTCTCCCGTATCCAATCCATGCTTTTGCAGGCCGACAACCCGGGCTACCCCACGCCCCCGGGCCAGCCCATCCGGGTCCTGGCTGCCAGCGCCAACACCGGTGACGTACAGGCCGTACTGGCGTACATCCAGAAAGGATCCGCGGGCGCCGGCTGCCCGGAGTACAGCAACCTGGCCCTGCCGAGCTCCGTCGTCGTGAACAGCAGCGGCGTGACGACCTTGGGCGGCAACTACACGGGTCTGGCGCTGCTGGCCGCCTCCAACCTGGTTTCGGAGTGGGCGGCGGGCGCCGCACTCCAGGCGGTGGCGCTGCCCAGCGTCATCAGCGGCGCCTTCGTGACGCCGCTGCAGGTAAGGCGCCCCCGCCAGGGGGGTCCGGGCTCCCGGGTCCGGGCTCCCGGGGCAAGAACGCAGCTCCGCGCAGTGAAGCGTGCGCCGCACGTCATCATGGGTAGTGGGCTGGGGAGCTCCCGGCGCGGTTGTTCGGCCGCCCGTGGGGGCGGATCCAGGCAGGGCCCGGGGCAGCCCGCCCCGCCCCAGACAGCAGGCCCAGCCAGCCAGCCCGGGCGGCGCGCGGACATGCAGCAGTCCGCTGAAGACACAAGGGACCTGGTTTTCTTCGTGGGCGGTCGTGCGCCACGAAGGGGTGCGCATGTTCACAAGCGTTGACACAGCGTGCCGCCACTGTTGCGTTCTGTACCCCACAAATCCCCCTATCCACGGCCTTTCTCGGCTCTCAAGTTACGTCTTTCCCTCGGCTCATCCGTCCTCACCCTGCTGCCTGCTCCCCCACCAAACCTCCATCCCTCCCGCCCCTTCCCGGCCAGACCACGGTGTGCACGGCCGCCACTGGTGTGGGCGGCAGCAGCACCTGCGTGATGACGGGCAGCCCGGCGGTTGTGGCCGCCGCCTACACGACCGCCGTGGACAGTTCGATCAGCTCGTTCGGCGGGATGCCGGCCTCTGACCCTACGGGTCCCTGGAGCGGTTTCGTGCTGGCCCCTTTGTCGGGCGCGGACGTCTACCCGGTGGTCAGGTGGGTGGATGGGTGGGGGGAAGCGTTGCGGCGGCGGTGCCGCGCCGGTTGCTCGCCACGGGGATGGAATGGGGTGTGGGGATGAAGTGGAGTGGTTTTAGGCTGGTGAAGCGGGGGTTGCTAGGCTGGCAAGGTGGGGGTGGGTGGCTCGTTGTGTGTGTGTGTGTGTGTGTGTGTATCGTTACATATCTGCCGGGCCGACGCTGGCCGGGGCCGCTAACCCGCCCTATTCGGGAGACCGCCGAAGCACTCCTCTGATGAGGAGGGGCGTAGTCCACTTAGTCCACACTCTACCGCCCATCGAGGGGGGTACTCACCGCCTACCGTAATCGTCGCAGGGCTGCGTCCACCTGATAGTCCATTAGCCAGTTCAACTAGCCCAGGTGCCTACGGCCCCCCGTGCCAACAGACGCATGCTCTACAGCCGCGTTGTTTGGCTACCACCAGGCACGCACACCAGCGCCTGTACACCCTGATCATCGCAGGAGCGCTGCGTTCCTGTTGTCCTTCAACCAGCTGATTATTCAGAGGCCCAGGGGCCGGCCACTCCTCATTCCACAGTACACACGCTGTCAGTCGCGCTGTATATGTCCGCCAAGGCACAGTCGCCTCATTGAAGCCAAGTCTTGGCTCCAGCAGCTCCTCCAAGGCCACCGCTTGTCCTGAGATCCATCCCTCTACACCCCACCTATTTCATCCGGGGGACCGACGATGGGATGTGTGTGTGTGTCAAGGACCTTTCCCGGCCACCAAGGAAGGGTGAGACGGCGCGGAGGGGGAGAAGCCTTACTTGCAGCTCATAGTGCCACCATCGCAGCCCTTTGATTCCCACCCCGCTGAAGCTAGGTGGTTCTGGTGTTGCGCAACTAAGTGAGACATACGGTACTCACTTGCCTTCTCCTCTGTCACACCTACACTCGTCCTCACATGAACACACACGGCTCAGTTATTATTTACACACATACGCGGAATGCCCTGGAGCCATGCCAACATCCTGATCGCCCGGGTGGCCCTCCGTCCCGCGGTGCGGGTCCCTTCAGGTTCGACTTCTTGGTGGTGCCCGCGGACCTGAACCGCTTCGGGGCCGACGGAGCCGCCTTGCTGGGCCTCATCAAGTACGCCTCCCGCACCACATTCATGGATCGGCTGCAGCAGGCCCTGGGCCCCTTCTTCTCCGCCCTGTCCGATCGGGTGGTCAGAAACTACGCGGTCTGGGCCAGGAACGCGGTGGCCTCGGACGGCCTCAGCTGGACCGTCGTCGACTCATCCAACGAAGTGGCAAGTTTCAGCGTGGGGCCGGCGGAACAGGGTCGGGGCTGGGGAGGAGAACATTACAATATGAGAGCTCCCCCGGATTAGGAGTGTCGTTACAGCGTGGATGGGCTTCTGGGGCCGGCGCCATTTACGTTTTTTGAGCCAGATTTGGGTCCTTGTGTTCTGCCCCAGGGGCACCTTGAAGCACCGTCACACTGCAAACCTACGACGTACGGGCTGGTGATCCAAGGCGGCGGCGGCGGCGGCTGATCATGTCAACCCAGCATGTCTCGCGGTCCATTCATACCAGCATCCGTAGCGGCAGAATGTTCAGGCATCGCCACCAATCGGCCACGCCGAACCTCAATGTCTGTGTGCAGGCGACCGACCCCTTCCGAACCATCGTGGCGGCCCGGGCGCCGATGCTCTCGGATTTGGCGTTGGAGGGGAGTGCTGCGGCGGCTGCATCGTCCTCAAGCGGCAGTAATAACGCCGGCAGCGACGAGGTGAGGTGGCGGGCCCGCGGGCCCGCATCGGGGCGCTTCTCCAGCGTCGTACCTATCGATCTCAGCGCCCATTCATGGAAAGCCGCTTAGAGAAGTTATGACGTTTCGCCTTTTAACATGATGAGGTACGCGCGAGTCCGGGAAAAATGCCCGGAGAGGCACTCAGGAGTATTAACAAACCATCAAAGCTGTAAACACGAACCAAGCAACATTGCGCAGCCTCATTCGGGACTGGGAAATCCGGGAGGGGGCCTGTCGAGTGGGTTCGGCCAGGTGTCCGGACCGACAATAGTGCGCGAAACTGGTCGGTCAGGCTTGGGACATCGGAGGTTAATACGACGGTAATTCTTCCCGTGGTTGATGAGCAGGCAGTTTACCCAATTTCATTCATGGTAATGTTGGATAGCAAGCCGAGCCCGCACACTTTTTGCTTTCCAAAGGACGGCTGCCCAGATATTTGAGGTGGACGGGGTCCTCTACACTAGGAACGGGACCCCACGTGCATGCGAAGGGTCCATCCGCACCGGTGGTGCTGCTGCTGCCCACAGTCGGAGCCGCCCCTGCTCCTGCTCCCGCCCAGACGGCCCATTCACGGCTTAGCGGCGGTGCGATGGTGGTTTGCGCTGATGCCGTCGGCTATCCAGGCGCAGGCATTTCCCATCACGCGAGCCACCCCAACGGCGCGCGGTCGGTCATTCCCCTTTGCGCGGTCATTTCTGGGTGTGCCCGGGTTCGTTTTTCGGGTTTCTTTCTTTTCTCAAATTATTTCCCTTTGCGACATCACAGAGCCCTGCGGCCTCACCGGCCGGCCCGCCGTCCGCAGATCTACTCCCTGCTGCGACAGCTTCAGTCGGAGCACGACAAGCTCAACCTCACGTACGGCATCGCCGTGGCGGCCCTGGTGCTGGGTCTGGTGCTTTCGCTGCTGGCGCTGGGACTCGCGGCGGTGATGGCGCTGCGCCGGGGTGCCGAGTACCGCAGCAGCAGCTCCCCGCCGGAGGGCAAGTACGAGGTCATGCGGGGGGTCGCCGGTAGCAATGTCCAGATGGGGGCGACGGTTTGAGGACTGAGCTGGATGGATCGATGATGTGGTCGTCGCGTGGACTTACGTCACTCGGTGAGGTGTCGAGTCTGCATTACCTCCGCAAGATGAAACGCAACTTGAAACGCAAGGTGCCACCGACCTGTGATGAAGGGCCCCGTGAGAGGACGGAGGAGGGGAGGGGCATGGTTGAGGAGCTCGGCGTTGCGCTGGGGAGCGCCGGAGAAGAGAGAGGGCACTGACAAAATCAAGCAAATACCAGTGCTGTGAGACCATATTGTCTGGTGGGTGGTGGGGCCCCCTTATCAAGGCGGTGAGCGGTAACGGGAGAACCTGATTGAACGAATGGTCACCATAGTGCGCCAATAATGACCAGCCCCGTGAGGGTGGCAGGGAGGGGTCCCTGGGACGTGTGGAGTACCCCAGCGGACGGTATGGCACAGGCGGTGGGGCCTCTCAGCATAGGGAGAGAGAGGGGGACGATGTCCATACGTTCATAGTATTCATATTTTAAGTAAGGTTGTCCTTGTTTGCCAGGAGTGCGGTGGGGCGATTGGGAGTCCAAAGCGTACGCGGGCGACGATTGACCTTGCCACAGGCCTGTCCGCTCCCAAGTGGAGCATGGCCATGAGCCCCCAGGCGGTCACCTAGTAGGCTGCTCGACTCCACGTAACTCACCGTTGGGTGCTCCTCAGTCGGCCTTGCATTCGCGCATCCTTGAACATTCGGTATATATAATACCTGAGTTTGAACGGGCTGGCGGCAGCTGTTGATGGGAGCAACGGAGCATGCGATGTTGTCTGCCGCGCCTGAGGCACAGCGATGCTGTTTCTGTCTGCCAAATCGCCGCTGTGGGGTCTGGTGAAAAGCTAGCGCGCACTGGCTTGTGGAATGACGCCAGTGGAGACGACGCCGACCGTGTCTTCGGCACGATGGGACTCGACGGTGGCCCCCTGATTCTGGAAGGCTTGAATGATCAATCAAAAGGTGTACACTTGCATCTAAAGCTGCGAACGTCAACCAGCACAGCAGCGTCACTGGTGGGTTTGCGAGTGCCGGTAACTGGAAATTGTGTGGGTATGTGAAGATGCCGCGTTGCGCTTGGGTTCGAGGAGATCTCTAACAGGTCATTTTTTGACCGAAAGATGCAGCGTATGTGTACCTGCGGGAGATAAGGATGACGCACGCAGACGACCGGATCTCAGGACGACAGGACTCGCAGGCCGAGCTGCAATGGGTGCGCCGCCCATCGACTTTCGGGCCTGTCAGGTCTTGCCGCGAGCCGGCCCTGCTGGGGCCGCCACAGGCAGTCCTGCTGCCCTCCCAGCACCCAGGCGTGAGACGCGCGCGCAATGCCTGGTACCGCAGCGCCAGCATTGCTGTTGAGAAGGACATTCCTCATACTGAATCGAAACAGCACTGGTGGTGTGGCCATCAATCCGGGGTTGACAGCTGCTTTCCAGCGCTGCTTACAGCGAGCCCGCCTTGCGAAGAAGCCCCCTCCCTGATACGACTACAACTCTGCCCCAGGGGATGGGTACTGCATCCACAGAGGGCGGCGCCCAATGAACAATGATTGGGGCGCTGAGCTGACAGTCGCCGGAAATAGCAGCGCTGTAAGCTAATGCATGAGCTCCTCTCACCCTCTCCCACAGCGCTCCCACCAAGCTGCACCCATGGGCCCCACCCGCGCGTAATCCAGCAAGTGAGTCCACAGCACAAATGAAAGGGGACCTCCTGTGCTGGCATCGTTTCCGGCTTGGTTAGATGCGGCGGGAAGGGCATTCCGGATGCATTGGCTGACCCAACTAAGGACGAACCTCGTGAACCGGATCAGTCGTAGGCATCATGGTAGGGGGCAGGTCCCCGACCCAAGTCATGAGTAGACAGCGTGTGGTGCCGCGACGGCCATGCCGTATACGGCCGTATGTAATATGCAGGCCAACCTGTGCTTTGCATAACAGAGAAACGCAATGCATTAACGAATGTTAACACTGAACTTCGTCTGATGGCAATCAGACACGCACCCCCTTCCTTCTGGCACAACTGTCCGCCGGTAACGGCATCTGTAGCAAGCACAGGAAATCCCAGTTACCGGGTGGCAATTTAGCATCAGCTACCGGCATCAGTAGGCGGCTAAAACGCCTTGCGAAGATTGAAGGCCCTGAAGGCCTGAGACTGCCCGAGGACCGCGCGCAGACGCGTCGGCACAACTCCTCTTCAATAAGGGCATGCGAGCAGCATGCGAGGCGCAGGAGTCGTCAAACTCGACTTGTCAATTATGTTTGTGGTCGATACCTTTGGGGGCCGTTGTTTACGGCCCAATTCAGTCGCCGAACAAGACTTTGACAACGCTGTTGTTACACGCGCCCCGGGCTGTAACTAAGTATTGCCCATGAGCAGTTCCTTCCATTTGTAGCCATTCATCGGGACCATGATGGCGCTCTAGGAAGTACCTGAGCGAAGGTATAGTCTCTAGTTCTAACATTATCCTTTCGCTGCTCTGCCTTGCTATCATTAAGCATAGGCGTGAAGCCAAGCATACCAAAGAATAAGCTGTTATACTGCAGGGCATTGGTGCTTCGCCGCGGTTGTGACTACTGACGAGACCCAAGGCGAGCTGAGACGCGCATGCAGAAATACAAGAGCAGAATAAGACAAACAACATTTCATAAACTATAGGTATAGAAATCAAGCCTTCCTTTGGGTTGCGGGTCCTTGAGTTATGCTGCATAATCACAGCTGCAGTAAGCGCTTGGATTATCTGTCGTCCGGTTCTGTGTCAGCATTTGGGGACACACTATCCGTAAAACTAAGGGAAGGACTTGCGACAAGTGTGCCGTACGGTCCGCGGAAAACTTTTGACACTCACTTCGCTGACCATCTGCTACAACACGCCCCTAGGTAGCTTCACTGTTAGGTACACTTGCATTAGGATCAACCCCGCGCTGCCATAGTTTTGCCTCATCACCTGTTGTCGCAGCGTCCTTGACAAGGGCGCGGGTCAGGCAAGGACTGCACGTGCATCCCTCCTGGTCCTTATGGAGGATATCATCTAAAGTTCCCTCCCATAACTACTGACTTGTCGTGGAGAAACGGGAGCCTGACCTTTAGTGGGACGCGGACCTCTTACAAAGGATGGGCTCGTTGTTTTCAAAGGACAAGAAAGACAAGCAGAAGAACGATGAGCGAAAGGGCGTGGGGTCAGCGCCTTCTCGTTTGGAGGGGCTCGACGGAACGACGCCCCCTGAAGTCCCTGAAGTCCCGAAGCGAGCCCTTACCCCGGACACAGCGTCGCGACAGAAGAATGTGAGCCCGGTCGCTGTTTCTGCAGCAGCCGACTCCCCATCACCCGCTTCAACGACGTCTCCAACGGAAGAGAAGGTATGGAGGTCATATGTGAATGTGAAAGATGGTTAACTGCACACTTGCTTAGAACGAGCATGAGGCCGCGCTCTGTTTTCTAAACGAATTCAGTACAAATTGTTTTCGAAGACGCGCCTTCTATCAATTCAGCAAAGCCTCGCCTCTTGCCTGCCGTGCCACCTGATGCATGTGCTCTGCAGAAGCCGCCGGTCGTGGCTTACGACGACATACCAGTTGGTCCTCGAGCTTCAGTACCAGTGGCCCCGGAGGTCACAGTCGAACCGCCCGGCGAGCCAGAGTCCGAAGCCGCAGCCCCACCCCCCGGCCCCGAGTGTTCCACTCCCACCCGGAGAGCGCCCAAGAAGATTGACTATGTGGGCGCCCAGTCTGACGGCACCAAGCTCGCTGCTGATCTGCCAGCTGCTGTCCAAGTGCCCGAAGAAGCCGCAGAATGGACGGCTGTGCTGGGCGAAAGCACCGTTCGCAGCTTATACTCCCCTGACTGGAAGACTCGCGAACAGGCGCTGCAAGCGGTCATGCGGAGCCTTGGGAATGCGCGCTTCAACGCTCAGCACGGGCATGAATCCATTTGGGTCGTCGTTACTCAACTGCTCGACAAAGCGCTCAAGTGAGTGGGCCTGAGTTCCTGTCGGGCCTGGTCGGGATTGCGCCCGAAGGTGGTTTGGGGTCATTCTATTCCCGCCAGCCGCAACAATTCGTTGTTTTGCAAACCCATATGGGAGGTCCATCCTTTACTGATGGTCACCGGCACTGTCAACCTTATCTTGTGACTGCAGGGACAAGGTCGCCCCGCTGTATTACTCGGCCTTGGAGCTGCTCTCCACACTTGTAGCCAGCTACTCCTCCCAGCTGCCCTACAGCGTTCTCTCACAGGGCTTGGAGCCGCTTATGCCGACCCTGCTGCACCGTGTGGGCAACAACAACGCCCGTATCCAGGCAAGGCTGCCGTTCACTGTACACATGTCTCCTCGGTTGTGTTGGTCTGACTGGGCCGTGGGATGGTTGCATTAGGTGATGAGCAATCACTGGTTGCTGTGTTTCATAATTCTGCTAGAGATTAAAGATTTGCGCGAGTTATCATCCTGCGTCTGCGACCGGACTGCTGCTGTTCCCCCGCAGGAGACCTCCATTCAGGCGCTGCTGACGCTCGCGAACCAGCCCTCGCTCGGGCTGGCCTTCCTGGCTCCCCATGCCCTCAGTGAGATCCCAAAGAAGTCGCAGATGGGCTCCGCCGCCGCGTCGCAGATGGCGGGCCGCCTGGAGCTGCTCACGTGTATGCTCAACGTCCAGGTAAGGACTCAGGAGCTGCCCAGGAAGGCCCGGGAAGCCAGGCGAATATATGGCGTCGACCCTGGGGCACATTCATAGAGGCCCCAGGGGCAAACTGCCACGCTGCTATTTGGCAACTGAACACCTTCAGCTTTTTAAGTAGTACATTGGTTCCAGACTATGCCTGCGCACACCGATAACTTTAGTGCTACTGGGCAGTCAAGCGACAGTCTCCATGTTGCTGTACTCAAGGAGCCTGGCCTGCCGCGTATGTTCCTGGCGGTTGCAGGTTCAGCAGCAGATGGGCTTCGGCACTGCGGGCCGCACCGCCTCGGCGGCCGCTGCCGGCAAGGCAGCATCCGATGCGCTGTCTGCGGAGGAGATTGTTCGCTTTACTCGTCCAGCTCTGGATATGCCCGATGACAAGGTCCGCGCGGCGGCTGTGCGGCTTGTCGCGGAGGTTTACCGTGTCAAGAAGACGGCGAACCAGCCGTTTGAAGTGGAAAAATTGCTAGGAGCCGGCCTCAAACCTGCGCTGCTGCAGGTGCTGCACCGTCGGTTTGGGGAGGTGGACGAAGAGCTGGCGGGCGGCGGCACACGGACAGCTGGCAATGAGGACGTTCCGGTGGGGCCCGGTATCAGCATCAAGGCGCCAGGCTCTGGCGGACGCGCACATGCGCTGCCGCCACTGAGCGGTCGCTTTGGCGCCCTGCCAGCGCTTGCTGTCCGGGGCAGCCGCCCCGCGACGGGTAGCCTCAGCAACGCGCCTTGCAGCGCTGGCAGTCAGGGCACTGGCGGGCTGGGGGCATCGTCTACGGATCAGCAAGGCCGGCCCCCGCGGACGCCGCTGTCGCCAGGCAGCGCCGGCGGTTCTCGGGGGCGCACGCCACCGCGGGCAGGCATCCCGCGCGTGGCGTCTCCCATGCGTGGCGGGTCACCGTTCCGGCCGAGCCGTGGTGATCCGACCGGTGCGCTGCTGCCGGGTTCGATGCCCGACGGTGACGGTGGCGCGGACGTCATGATAATCCAATCAGGCACTTCCACACCGGTGCGCGGCAACAGCAGTCAGTCTGTGCGCAACACCAGCAGCCAATCCAACCGCGCCTACAACTCTCTGAAGCCGCGCTCGCGCGACAGCGGTACCGGACGGCCCCACAACCTGGACGATGCTGAGGAGCAATTGATTGAGTACATCCTCAACGACGAGGCGCGAGCGGCAGCTTAAGGTGGCAGGAGGAAACCTGCTGTCAGCGCGAGCTCATCGAGACGAAAGTTGTGATGCATTTGGCGTTTGAGGAAGACGGGGTCTCCAGCGTGGTGCACTTGGCCGGTAGCGCCCTTGTAAATTGGTCGGTTTCTGCGGCGCCAATGGATGCAGCTCATGTTGTGATGATGCTCGCCTGACCAATGCTAACGTCGTGGTGGAGATAGGTGATGGAAAAGGAGGTAGCGGACCGGCGGACTGTGTTAATGGGCCGTTGCCGAGAGACCCAGTGTGCGATCGGCTGCTGGCATGCCGCCGGGAGGCAGCATTTCAAAACCAGGGGCCGACCGACGTGAGGACCACGTAATGCAGGCAACGTACGTCGTCACAATTATAAGTGCTTTGCATATTTGCTGGAGGGGCAAGGACGGAGTTCCCAAACCGATGCGCAGCCTTGGTTTCGCCGCTATTGGTCGCCGAGCGGCTGCTGCTGCAAACCGCAGCCGCCGTGTTCTCCCCAGGACATGTACAAAGACCACGTTAGAGCTATCAATGCCGCTCGTTGTTTGGGGCTGTTGCAGCGATGCGGGTGCGGTTTGCGAAGTGGAGGTGGGCTGGGGTAGGGACTTCCCATCTACATCTGACGGCAAGGTTCGTGGGCGAGTCCGGTGCTGTGAACAAGATTCTTGCGGGAGTTGTGAACGAATTGAAGGGGTTTGAAATGCGGAAGATGTAGATTCGCACAGAAGCTCGGATGTGCTGCGCAGGGTAACAAGACACGGCCATCTTGTGAAGGCGAGCGCACCAGACCGCGGTGGACGTGTGCAAGTGGGAAAATAGGCGGTCATTGATCATTAGCTGTTGGGCGCGCAATTAATAGCAGCGTATTGATGATAGGTGACCAGGCCTTCGGCTCACAGCGACTTCGGCGCGAAGCGCATCGAGACTGACGCCAGGGATTCGAACTGTTGAGGTCCTCAAAATAGTAGCCGCAACCCGACCAGTCAGGGACAGCCCGTGCGTTATCCGGTGTGACGCGGCGAAATAGTACTATGTGCCTTTGTGTTATTATGTAGTTTGTGTATGCGCGCGGAGCTGCATGGGTGTGAGGTGCCAGGTAGCAGGCGCGCGGGTGATGAGTACGTGTCGTGTCCCGGGAGCAGGATGGAAAGTGAGGGCGTTGAACGGGCCCGACCATTCCTGCACGCTGCGAATTTTTGTCCTGTCCATGTCCATATGTGTCTGTTTCTCGCGTGACCAGAACATTGGGGCTGATACGACTCTCTTGCTTGGACAAGAGTGAGGACCGGGGCGCAGTTGACACCGATAAAGGGTCACCTGCGCGATTTCATACTGAATCGCCTCGTCCGTGCCGGTATCGAATGCGTCGTGGTGCCAGCAGGCAGGGAGCGTGTGCGCATCATAACAGAACGGTCTGTCCGTCGGGATGTGGATACGATATGAGGTCGGCAGATGTGTCCGTGAAGGCAGGGCGCTCTACTGGTGACAGCATAGGCGCCTTCATCAGGGGCTGGGGGTCGGTGCCTGC
Source organism: Eudorina sp. 2006-703-Eu-15 (assembly GCA_003117195.1). Taxonomy (NCBI): domain Eukaryota; kingdom Viridiplantae; phylum Chlorophyta; class Chlorophyceae; order Chlamydomonadales; family Volvocaceae; genus Eudorina; species Eudorina sp. 2006-703-Eu-15. The sequence continues at coordinate 331,277 of BDSI01000032.1, forward strand.
CTTCGACTAGTCGACCTCGGGCCACATTGCTGCTGGCAGCCGTGCCTAGAAAGAGCTTGTCTCTGTGGGCACCCGCAACGCAGCGGTGGACGGGTGCGGAAGGTGTTGGGGCATGTTGCGACACCCGTTCGGCCGAGAATATATGCAGGGCTGTGCGCAACTTGAGGAAGGGGTGGGGTGGGGTGAAGGTCTCGCGCGGAGCCCGCAGTGTATATGATTCCGGATCAGGCCGTCGAAGAAGTTCTTACAGTGCTCGTCGTCGGGGGCTTGCAAGTGGCACGCACCACGTTCATGCTGGACCGGTTTGGGTGCGATGTCGTTTTAGGCCTCGGTCAACAGTCTTTGCTGCCGCGGGGTGGTGATTCAGAGCTTGCGTCGAGCGCCGGGTTTAACAAGTCCAGGGAGATCGGGGGTATTTGGCTGACAGGCGAATCGCTTGCAACGGTGCTCCTGGCATCGCGTTGACGTCAACTATTTTTTTATGCGGACGCCAGTGGTGCTGATTTGCGCCGGGCAGTTGCTGAATGGGTGGGTGTTCAGGCTCACAGGGTTGCAGGGACGAGGGCCTCCCACGGGGTGATAGCTGGCCCTGGCCCGACCCAATAATGTCCGATGTGTAAGCCCGTGTGCGATGTCTGTCCTTTGTGCGTGCGCTTGCACACGAAGCCCAAGCCAAAGCTGAGCAGACACACACGTGGATAGTCCCTGCGGTTCGGCCGAAGGTATGTCGCCAAAGCTCAGCCAGGGCAAACCAGAATGGATCTGACTGGATATCCACCGCCCACCGTTGATAGAGTTCTGCTGTGATACCAGCCCATCCTAGCGCATGGGGCATGCCTGACAACACGTTGACAGGGTCGCTCGAGGTTCAGTTAGTTTTGATGATTTCCGCGGCCTTCCCGCCAGAACCCATCCGTGGTATGCGGTAACCTCCTTTCATTCACCAAGGACCAAAATGGCCACGGTCTGTCATGCCATCCGGGCAGCTGCATAAGGGGATGCCCCTTATGCAGCTGCCCGGATGGCATGACAGACCGTGGCCACCAACTTTAACTTCAAGTTAAGCTACTGCCGCTTGCAGGCATGCTCGTAGTAATGTGCAGCGTGTATCGTACCCGGTACACGAAAGATTTCTGCGGACGACGCCACGACACAGATAAGGAACGAGGGCCTGTATTAGTACATAAATGTTCGCAATATCCATAACTATCCTGAGGACAAGCCGCTAGGTCAGAGGCGACAGCCCGCCATTTACCCATACAGAGCCGTACGACTAACTCCACCTTTCATCGGTCGTCATTGCACAGATAGAAGTATCGTGTTATCATGTTTCAGCTTAATTATATGGGAGCCACGACTTTCGCGCACGCACTGGCATACCAGAAATGTGACTACAGGTTTTGTGCAGTCTGTTTTAGGATTCAAGTGAACAAATTCAAAGTAAATGTGCTGAAATATTTCACGGCGCAAGAGCTTCAGTATGTGTATGCCCGTCCGGGGCTTTGCCGGATCGTGTAACCGTTGCTACTGCGCAGCCATGACGTTGGTTTTCGATCCTTGATTGATACAGTGTTACCAGAAACTTATGACTGGGTGTCCGACAGTTCGATGATGCAGAAACGTTTGGTGCGGAAACTCCATGAGGTGTCTTACTGTCGTGGTTGGGTTCTCCTTTCAAAGCACCCATATGCAAATTTAGTATTTTCACACAGAGAACATTGAACCAATTTAGATGAACCGTTAATCTTTTTAAAAAGCAGTGCTTTAAATATAGGAATAGTTGTGCAGATGGACCGCCCCAGCAGCCCCAGAACGGGCATGCTGGGGCAAGGCGCACAGCTTGTCAATGCAGGTGCAGCTACTGCATCACCTAGGAAAGTCTTGTTGGCCTTGGGGAGACTCGCCACGCCGGAAAGAATCGATGTCGCCCCGCGGTTAACTCTAGGTGAGTATATTTTTGCTATGGCTTGCATTACAAAATAAACTAGTCACCTAATGGAAATCTCTCGACTTCGGGCCGGTTCGGGAACTGTTGTCTCGGCCGACGCCGACTTGTCCTCGTAGTCCAAGAGCATTTGCAGCGTTTTAAGGCGTCCCTACAGGATCCAGACTATCCACCAGGCCATGCCAGACCTAAAATGGTGAAGGGCTCACATCACAAAAGCTCTGTCGACATTGAACCCCAGGTGCGCATGCCAGCAGTTCCCCGCCAGCAGCAGTGTCCCTCCAGGCCGCCAACATCATGTAGATGATGTGAGAGGCGACGTACTGCTTGAAAGAAAATGACTCCTGTCATCTCCTGCATCGGCCCAGGCCGGTACTGTAGTGTAAACCCTCTCGTTCATCACCAAAACATCCGCATTTGCAGCATGACACCCTTTCGTACAATCACTTTACGTGTGCTCCAACGACCGCTGTCCGTTCTTCGCTTCTTTACCGTTTCCTGCACCGGCACTTCAGTTGCGCGCCATGGACGCCATCGCGTGCGAGCGTATGGTCATGGACAGCAGTTCCGTGCTGGGGCCGCGTCCCAGCTGGGAAGACACGCGACCGCACGTTGGCAGGACGTCGCTGGTGGAGGGCGAATACGTGGCGGTGAGAGCGCGTGGAGGTGATCTGTCCGCAGGGACGGCAACTGCCATGCTGTCGCCAGACGATTTGCCACCCGTGTCTTTCGTCGACATGGGGCCTTTCGACGGCCGCTGCCTTTCCCCGTTCTACTGAAAAACCGCCCGCCCTTCGCCCTCCGCCGCATTTGTGGCATCTCCGCCCGCGTAGAAACTGGATCGCAGTTTCCAGCGACCTCGAGTCGGCGGTAGCGGCGCGCGAATAGCCGTGCTGTCGCAGGGCACGGGCACCAACGACATCCGCAGCTACGGCCGCCGGGTGCCGCCTACCAGCGTCCTGTGGGCGGACATTGCGGAGCTGAGGGGCTCACGACGGCTCCGGCAGTACATTGCGGAACGAAAGCGGGAGGGCGAGGTGCCCCTGGAACGTGAGTGCGAGCGACCCATGGGTCAATGGGGTAACGAGCGACCCATGGGTCAATGGGGTAACGAAAGCGGGAGGGCGAGGTGCCCCTGGAACGTGAGTGCGAGCGACCCATGGGTCAATGGGGTAACGCGCGTAACATGATTGAGCTCCTGCGTCGGCTTCCACGTTAGAGGGAGGTCAGGTTCGGTAATTGATAGAGCCTGGAATCCCACGAGGCATATCAGGAGAGCAATCCTAACCTAAGCTCACCCTCGGGCGAGAGGGGTTCATGGGAACACGTGCACAGAGCCGGCATGGCAGACGGACTAGGTAGAAGCCGGCAAGCCGCGCGCCCGAGGGATGCATCGCCGCATCCCCGCTGCTGTAGCCATACCTAGGAAAGACCCCCCTCGCAGCATTTTGTGGTAAGCCAGGCGAGGTGCAGGTGCGCGAAATAAAGTACGTGGCCCTCAACTGGTGGTTGCGACAGGGGTGGAACACCCCGGGGTCGGCCACCCTTAGGGAGGGACGAGGGAGGGATGGGGCAAGTGGTGGAACCCCTGGGGAAACGTCTGCGCAGAGCTCCCTGATGTCAGTCAAGACAGCGAAACCGCAAAACAGTCCCCTCCCTCCCTTGGCACCTGTAGTGCACCACAGTCCAGAGTCGCTGGGCCATTTTGTGGAGCCTGCATGAGGGTCTTCATTCCCTCTCCCCGGGGTGGGAACCTCCCCATCTCTCCAGTTTCGTATACCCTCCGCTTCTCGCTGCCGTCTCTGCCCCCACAGTCCTGACTGACCTCGCGGACGGCTGGGAGGAGCTCCGGAAGAGGCAGCGGCAGCAGCAGCAGCTGCAGCGGCAGGAGAGCTCTCCGCCCGGGGCTGCAGCCCCAGCCCTCACCACCAGCGTCAGCATTAGCAGCGGCACTGGCAGCGCAGCCACAGGCGCATCTGCTACCGCGGCTGCCGCCGGCGGTGGTAGTGCTGCTGCTGCTGCCGCCAGCGGCAGCAGCCCACAACAGCCCCTCCAACCCGTGGTATATGTAGCGGAGTCGGACTGGCCGACGGCGGCGGCGGCCGTGGCGGCGGCGGCCGCGGTGGCAGTGGGCGGCCCAGCGTCCCTGTCGGCGGTGCCGTCCGCCGCCGCGCTCCTGGGCCCCCAGCCCTCCTCCGTATCCACCACCAGTGTCACGCGCCTGGTGGACAGCGTGGCCAAACCCGCGCCCACCTCTGTGGTGCTCGTACACTTCCCCCAGAAGCCCACAGGTGCAAGCGACACCGCCCCCGCCCCCGCCGCCGCCGCCGCCGCCGGGTCCACCGCGTCCCTCCCTGCAGCGGGGCGCATGGCCCCGCGCCGCGCCGTCTCCCTGCAGACCCCGGCGGAAGCCAGCGCGGCGGCGGCGGCGGGCAAGAGGGCGCCGCCCGCCGGGGAAGCCGCCACCGCGGCGGCGGCGGCGGGATTCGTGCCGTCCCTGGAGCGGTACCACACGACCTACACGCTCCCCAGCCGCGCCCTCACCACGGGGGCTGACAAGCTGTCGCCGCGCAGTCTGGTCAGCGCGACGAGGCTGGTGGAGGTGGTGGAGGTGATGCAGCCGCCGCGGATGCGATCGCAGTGGCGCCTGAGTGACAGCGCTGGCGGCGGCGGCGGCGGCGGCGGCGGCAGTGGCGGAGCCAGCCTCAGCCGCAGTAGCAGCTTCTGGGCCCGGGCAGCCGCGGCGCCCGTCGCCTCCTCCGCCGACGATGCGGCGTTCGCTCAGCCGCCGTTGCAGCCGCTCTCCAGACGGCACTCGGTGGCGGACCCGACCAGCTGGTCGGTCGGTGTACGAACGACGCCGGCGGGCAGCGGTGGCGGCGGCGGCGGCGGCGGCGTCACCGGAAGGCTGGCGGCGCTGAGCGCTCTGGTGGCGGCGTCACCCGGGTCGTCGGGGGCTGTCAAGGAACCGGCAGCCGCCGGCGGACATGCGGGGACGCCACCGACTGCCTGGGCGGCCGCGCCATCCGTTAGCCACGGCGCGGGCGAGTCGGTGGGCGGCAGTACCGACGCCGGCGACGAGGTGCCGCGAGTGGGCTCGTTCGAGGCCGCCCTCAGCGCGGTCATGCACGCGCAGCGGTGGAAGCGGCGCGCGGCCTGCCCCGCCGCCGGCACTCAGATCGGACCCGGCGCGTTTGCGCACGCGGCGGCGGTGGCGGAGGAGGCCGTACCCGCGCGCACGCTGGGCCTGGTTCCCGCCCTCGCTACCTCGGCCTCTCAAATCCTGGTCCTGGCGCCGACGACGTCAGCGGTGGCTGCGCAGGCGGCGGCGGCGGCGGCGCCGTCGGCGCCGCAGCCGCCGCCACCTGTGTCGCGGCCAGCACCCGCCGCCGCGGCGCGGCCACTGTCGCCCGGGGCGGCTGCTACAGCGTTCGCGACCGGGCCGGGTCCTCTGGAGACGCAGCGGATGAAGACACAGGCAGTAGCACAGCTGGAGAAGCGCTGGTCGCTCAACGGCAGGGCCGCGGCGGCGGCCGCCGCGGCGGCCCTGGCGGCCAGCTCCGTGCGACTGCCGCAGCTCAGTGCCTCCTCCTCCTCCAGTCTCAGCGGCGTGCTGTCAGGATCGTCCTCCGCAGCTCGGAGCCTCTCCAGCAACCTCTCGTTCAAGGAGACCCCAGCGGCCGCACCGCCGGCGGCGGCGGCGGCGCCGCCGCCGCCGCTGTGCGACGCCGCCGCGCCGCCGGCGCCGCCTGGCGCCATGGACGTCATCCACGAGGGGCCCGCAGAGGGCGAGGAGTCGGAGCCCCACCCCCACCGCCACCGCCACCACCCGAATCTGCTGTCGGGGCTGTTGGACGTAGGCTCCACGGATGGCATCACCTTCTCGGTAGCCGCCTCCGCAACCACCCCGTACAATGCCGCCAGGTCGATACCAGCGCCGCCCGCTGGAAGGCCACCGCGGCCCCCCGCGCAGTCCCTGCGGAGTCGCAGCATGGTCAGCATCATCACTCCGGATCAGGCGGCGCCGCCCATGCTGGTCAAGAGCAGCACCGCCAGGGCCCTGCAGGCCGGCAGCAGCAGGAGCAGCAGCATCGGCGGTGCATCGATGCGGCGTGTCCGGGTGCAGGAGCCGCCGGCGGTGATGCTGATGGGGCCGGGGTCGGGGTCGGGGTCGTCGGTGTCAGTGTCGGGGTACAGCAGCGGCGGAGGCGGCGGGCCGCCAAGCGCGGAGGCCTCGACGGCCAGCATGTTGAGGCAGAAGTCGTTGCGGCGCCTGCTGGGCGATCAGCTGTTGGTGGCCGCCATGGTGTTCGGCGGTGCGGCGGGCGAGGAGGACGAGACCACAGAGGAGGAGGATCCGAACGACGAGAAGGAGGAGGGAGACGGCGCGGCGGCGGCGACGGCGACGGCGACGGCGACGGCACAGCAGCTGCAGCCGCAGGTCGTCAGGCAGGTATCGGAGGTGCGGACGACGATGCAGCAGGATCAAGAGCAGCTGCAGCCGGTGCAACCGCTGCAGCCGCTGCCGCTGCAGCCGGTGCAGCCGCTGAATGGGCCGTCAGCGCAATCCGTATCCGGCGAGGCGCCCCTGAAGCTGGAGTTGGAGGACGCGGGTCACGGCGCCCCGCTGCTGCAGGCCTACGGCGACAGCCTCAGTCACCTCATTCCCAGCGCCGCCGTCAGCGTCGCCGCCACCGAGCCGTCGGCCACGGGCATCGGCACCGGCACCGCCAGCCTGGCGGCGGACGACGCCAGCGGCTATCTGTCGTACAGCGATCACCCCGTCGGCACCGCTTCGAGCTTCTTCACCGCCGTCGACTCGAGCGTCGCCGTCAGCGAGGCCGGAGAGGCCGCCGGCGGCAGCCGGCCGCCGAGCGCCGAGCCCAGCTGGGTACCGCCCGTTCTGCGGCTCAGCAGCATCCGCAGCAGCAGCGTCCGCAGCAGCAGCAGCAGCTCCGCGAGCAACGCCCCCCTCGTCGCCTCTCCAGCCGCCACTGCCGCCACCGCGGCAGAGCCGTTGGCGCCTTCTCAGAATGCGAGCAGTGCGCCGTCGTTGGTGGCAACGGCGGCATCCGCATCCACAGGCCAGGCTGCCAAGGTCGGCCCCAAGAAAAGGGTGTCGCTGGATCCAAAATTAGGTGCTGCGGCGGCGCCGCCGCCGCCGCCGCCCCGACCCCGCGCCACGCCCCGCTTCGCGCAGCCACCGCCGCCGCCCCGGGAACACGCCAAGCCCAAGCGCAGCGGAGGCGGGTTCTTGCTCATCCGCAGCAGCGGCGACGCCGTCGCTGCCTCGAGGACCGCACGGCAGGCGGGCGGCGGCTCCAGGACTCTCGGCGTCATCAACTCCGTCAGCGACGTCGCGCACCCCCCGGCCCTGCCTGTGGCTACGACCCGCGAGGAGGCGGCGGCGGTGGATGCGAGTGCGGACACGGATGACACTGACGCCTGTGGCCCAGGGAGGGGAGGCGGCGGCGAGGCAGGGGGGCTGCAGGCGGCGGCGGAGGCGGCGGATGAGGGTGTCGCGGCTGAGGCCGCGGTGCAGGTCCCCGTGGAGGTTGCCCCAAGCGGCCCCGGCCGGGTGCGGGTCACCGGCGGTGCGGACCCACGGGGCCTGCGGGTCGCGAACCCGTTGGACTCGGGGGACCGGCCGGAGACCCCCCGGGTGGTGACGATGGTGTACTGAGGGGCGGTACACCAAGGGGGGATGCCTGCTGGGTGGCGATGGGCGCCAGCGGGCATCAACGTATGAACAAGAGAACTGAGTCGCGCGGAAGGAGCAACAGAGAGCCTCAGCGGATGTGCCATGTGTGTATCGGCGCGGAGGGGGGTCGAATTGTTGCGGAGATCTATCTGCTGCAGGAATGGATCCACTCCAACACGTACTGCTGTGGTACGGGCGGTACCGTGATCTAGGGAGGCGTGGTGGTGCTGGTGGTGGTGCTGGTGGTCGCTTTTGCTGTTGCTGACGCTGTGTAGTCAGGGGCGGCGCTTTCTGGTGCGGCGCCGGAAAACCTGAAAGGGATACGGATAGGTGCAGGTCCTGGTGAGTAGGAGCGCACGGATCGCGTGCAAGTGGACGACGTGGGGGGAAATGGTGCGTGGCAGGGGGCCTATTCGGTGTTGCAGCACAGGGGCAAACAAGGCGGGGACATTACCGCTGTAGTTACCGCATATGTACGGGAGCGGTCAACAGGAAGAGATACCCCCGCAATAAGCCTAGCTGGGCCAGACGGCCAGCAGGTGTTCGGAACTCCGTAGGCTCCTAACACCTACCAAATGACCTGGACTAGAGCGCTGATGTGTAGATTGCGTTAGACGATGCAGCTGTTTCCGTGAACTGGGCTGGGCTACGTTCACGGGCTGGGCTACGTAAGAGGCTAAGGTGCTTTGCATCGGACAGCACGAATGCGTATCTCTGGAACTTGGCTGTCGTCGGATTCAGCGCCACCACATTGATCTTTACAACAGCCAGGACGATCCATTTTAACTTCTGGGCTGGGCTGGGCTAATGTTAGACCCCGCTTTGTCTTTCGCGGGTTTAGACACGGCGGCAACTGGTTCGCTGTACTGGTTCCCCGGACAACCTGCGCCGGTGCCGTATGTGCTGTACCGTTCCCGGATATAATCATTTGCTGAACGGTTGGGACTCCCACGTAGGCTGCTCCCCTGTATTTTCCTTCTTCTGATGAGACCACGGGGACGTCTTGGAGGTGCGCTGGGCGGGACGGAAGACCACAGCAGGATAGATCGTCCGTCGGCTGTGTCCTCATCATCCTGTAGGCGAGCGATCGCCCCCCGGTGGCTGCATCACATAGCGCAACGATACAGCTGTACGACACGTACACTTGGACGGCAGTGTCGTGCGTCCATGCCACATCCTTTTCATTTTGGTGCATGTAGAGGAGTAGTATTCATCCGAAGGGGGGCCGCGCATTTGCTTTGCCTTTCCGGGAGCCGCAATGCGCCGGGGGTTAAATTGAAAAAAGAAATTAACCCCCAAAACAGGCCCGGGGGCGACGGCGCGAACAGCGCCAGCAGCAGAGAGCCGTACAGCCCCACTGCCTTCTGCTGCCAACTTGCGAATGGAGAAGGTCGGTCAAGAAGGCTGCTGAAGTCGGGTCGGGCGGTGGTTGCGTGTGGTTGCTGTCGGCCCCCTGCTGGACCAGTGAGGCCGAGGCGGGGAGTCAGCCCCACTAGTGAGGCGTGTGGAGAACTGGAGATGTACGGCAGTGTGTGGAGTGGGACGCCGTGGGGCTGCGTGAGGCTGCGTGCCTTTTTCCTGCGTCGCCATAAACACATTTCATAGGGTTAATTTCGGGCTAAGCATGATATGCCTGCCTCTGTCTGCGACTTTGTTTTGGCTCAGCAAACGTTGCAGTCTGTGTGTTAAAGAGAACTGAGCCGCCAGTCTGTGCGTTTTTGTTTACGTGTTTGCGAGGGGTCACATGGAGTTGAGGCCCTATACCTTGAGGCCGCATGCACGGAGAGGGAGAGGCAGGGGGGATTCGTGTTGTCGGCTGCGGAGGGCAGGCCGTTGGCGCCCGATGACAAGGAAAAACATCCGAGGGTAAAAAAAGAAACGGCCCGAGGGATGGAGGAATGGATGATATGAAGCGATTGTGGGATGGCGGAATAGACACGTCGCCTGCATGGGTTGCAAGGCACAGTCGGCACGCATTCGAGGCATGCACCGCATCTGTGGGCGCGCGGGTCCCGGTGCGGGACCTGGTACATCTGATGAAAGGGAAAGCCTGGAAAGCCCTCAAACAGGGTCAACCCTGCGGCGCCTTGCTATATTCCAGGCGAGTGAAGCATGCGTGGTTGCCACCAACGGCCCGTCTGTACAACTAGGGTGGCCGGGGAAGGGCTGTGCTACGGACCGTATCGGCAACGATATGTACGGCAGTGGGCGTCAGTCCCGGGAAGGGGCCCATGTCGATCGCCTCTGCTGCTGCTCGTGTACTGCTGGACTTAGGGCTGCGCTGCTGTACCCGGGGCCCCGGGCTTAGCCACCTTCAGCCCGAGTGGGGCTGTTTGTCGTTCCCACATCGTGCAACACCATCCGCCCCTGACGTTGACTGTTATGTTGGTGCCTACCTCTATTCATAAACTCAAGTGATGCATTGTCACCAAACGATCGGCTGCCTTGCGACTCGTTGTAGGGGGAATCTGCCCCAGTGCACGGGGAGGTTTGCGGTGTCCATGTGGACGGCTGTAGTGCTTCGAACAGCCCGGTCCTAATCGCACGCGGGGCATCGATACGGCATATATACATGGCTCGTGCTGCTTCATGTCTTGTGCATCTCCTGCGAGTGTGCGTGCGACTCATATGCCAGGGGAGACTGCTGGGCCGCAAGACGGGCTGGACGGCCCGAGTGTGCGGCTGTGTTTAACAAGAAGCCCACCCATAACCGCCCAGGTCCGGATACTTACCAAACCCTGCGATTTACTTACCCGTGTGTGCGTGTTTCTGAGGTGCGTGTTTCTGCTCGGTGCGGCCTTGGGGATCCACTTTGTTCACGTCATTCATGCATGGGGGACTGTGACCGCATTTGACTGATATTGACGATGTTGCGGTGGACCCCGCGGGTCATCGGTGACAACCGTAGCCTCCTGTAACATCAGAAACGAAACTACATGGACTGGGACCACCAGGGACGGATCGCCGCTGTTCGCCGTACGGTTGGTTTGCCCGTCACGACCGACCCCGGAAGGCTGGCCGCCCAGTAAAGGATGCGGTTGCCATCCATCTGCTCAACGGCCACTTGGGCGGGTACTCCACGGGATGCAACCCATGATAGGGGGCTACCCGAGGGGGGACGGCCACTTCCCTCTGGGAGGCCCGGGCGGAGATGCAGCGCCCGCCGGCGCTTAGCCGCACACAACCCCACATCCCCAGCACCTCGCGCCCCGCTGGTGATCGTCCATCCGTTGGTGGTAGGTAGGTAGGTAGGTAGGTAGGTAGGTAGGTAGGTAGGTAGGTAGGTAGGTAGGTAGGTAGGTAGGTAGGTAGGTAGGTAGGTAGGTAGGTAGGTAGGTAGGTAGGTAGGTAGGTAGGTAGGTAGGTAGGTAGGTAGGTAGGTAGGTAGGTAGGTAGGTAGGTAGGTAGGTAGGTAGGTAGGTAGGTAGGTAGGTAGGTAGGTAGGTAGGTAGGCAGGTAGGCAGGCAGGCAGGCAGGCAGGTAGGCAGGTAGGCAGGCAGGCAGGTAGGCAGGTAGGCAGGCAGGCAGGCAGGCAGGCAGGCAGGCAGGCAGGTAGGTAGGTAGGTAGGTAGGTAGGTAGGTAGGTAGGTAGGTAGGTAGGTAGGTAGGTAGGTAGGTAGGTAGGTAGGTAGGTAGGTAGGTAGGTAGGTAGGTAGGTAGGTAGGTAGGTAGGTAGGTAGGTAGGTAGGTAGGTAGGCAGGTAGGCAGGTAGGCAGGTAGGCAGGTAGGCAGGTAGGCAGGTAGATAGGCAGGTAGGTAGGTAGGTAGGTAGGTAGGTAGGTAGGTAGGTAGGTAGGTAGGTAGGTAGGTAGGTAGGTAGGTAGGTAGGTAGGTAGGTAGGTAGGTAGGTAGGTAGGTAGGTAGGTAGGTAGGTAGGTAGGTAGGTAGGTAGGTAGGTAGGTAGGTAGGTAGGTAGGTAGGTCCCGTAATGACCATCATCACCTCGACACAGTTCGCGCACTTGCAGCCGCGAAGGGCCGCCGGTGCCTGATGGCCGGACCCCGCGAAGACACCCACACCCACACCCGGGGCGCAAGGCTCATGGCCGGACCCCAGACGCGCCCTCGGGGGTCTTGGGTGCCGCCACTTGCACGAGCCCGCGGCTTACCCGCACCAGGCCTTTGGTCGTTGCAACAAAGCTCCCGGGCGCATGCTTGCGGCATGGCAGCGCACCGAACTTCCTCTTGCGGGTGAAGCCTCCTTCCAGGTGGCCGCTCAAGCGCTCATGAATTTGAGCTCTACCTTCTACGTGATTTATGAGCATGCGGGCGCTGCGTGAACATCGCAATCGTGTAAGGGCGTGCTGCCAAAGGTGGGGCATACCGTGCACGGGTGCTAGACCGCACCCGCGGTGGCAGACGGCGCACGAAGTTGCGTTGTGCGGTGGCTGGCGCCTACATGAATGTCGTGGGTGGGTGGAAATGGTGTTGCGGTGACGGCGGGACACGTGCACCTCATAGAGAAGGCCTCCGCGCTGCAGGCTCCCTCGCTGCTCCCTCGGCCCTGCTCGGGCCCCTTCGGCGTAAATGCAAGAGGCCCAGCAAACAGCGCGTGTCCACGACTTCAAATCTCATTATAGCTCGCTGGTCGTTGAGGGTATGTCCTTGGTCGACGTGGGTAGTTCCTGAAGGCTGCCGGCGCAGCTCCTCCGTGAGGCCCTTTGAGCACGGTCCAGTAGGGAGATGGGACGCGCAGGTCATGCGCGAGAACGCAATTCTTGGTCTTTGGAAGCACGAACTTCGACGACAGTGCAACACGACGCAGCACTCGCAACAGAGACCGCTCCAACTCCGTACATGGGGCCAAAACCAACCCCAGCTGTTGCATGAAAGGTCGAAAAGCTGAGTCGCTGAAAGGCTGAAATGCAGTACGGTTAGTCGCTGACGGTTGCGTCTGCGTTGCTTTAGTCACTCATCACCAATATAGCATACTTATCATTCTACGCATGAATATGATCTCTTGTTTTATGAGCAACTGTTTTTGTATGGAGACAATTCTGTGCCGATGTCGGCGCCGTGATTCTGTTTTGGAGGGAAAACATGTACATCTGATGCCCTCATCGCACTTACTCAGTGATTTGATAAGGAGCTCGGATGTTAATATATATTTCGTGTAGGGCAACGTGTTGAATTGCTGCATGAACGTCCGACGGAGTTCTCATCGTTCTCAGCTTGACAATTGAATTCACCTTTTGTGTTATCCCTTACCCTGCTTATTGAATTCTGTCAGTGGGCGTGTGATTGTGCTTCCACATTCCGTTCGCCGAACGCCGGCAACCTCCACGAGCTGTGGACTTTGGTGCCATGTAGAACTCTCACGGATGCAAGTGATTCAATCATTACTCAGGCGTAACAGAGGTATCCAGAGGCGTGATGGCGACAGGGCTGTCATTCGAGGTTTGTATGCAAAGGCGGTCTGCAACGTGATGCCGTCAGACTCGGCGGGGTCGTCAAAGGTCAAGGTGCCGCAAGCATGTACGGCTCCATCTCAGCCGCGCGGGATGCGGAAAAGTCTCGCCGGACCGACCCTCCTCCGGCGTCATCCGCCGCCATAACAGCTGCCAGCAGCAAGCCGGTCCCCGCGGCATCCCGACCTTCAGGGGTTGGCCCGAGCACAGCAGATGTGGGCCCACGGCACCACACTCCTCACCAATGGGCTCCAACGCCCCCTGTTGCAGCACGACCCAGCGCCCTCAAGAGGTCCCTCTCAGAACGCCTCACCCCAGCCGCGGCAGCAGCAGCAGCAGCCGGCGCCGCCGGCGATGCCAAACCCGACCGGGACGCCCTCACGGCTTCATCGGGACGGCTGTCCGCGGCCAAGCACGTCCGGTTCTCGGAAATGGTGCAGGTCCAGAAAAACACGCCCCCAGCAGCTGGAGCCGGAGCGGGCCTTGGGCGCGGAGGCGCCATGCCGTCCTTGAGTGCTCTCCTTGCCACGGCCGCCGCCGCCGCCGCCGTGAGTCAGCCACTGAACCAGGCAGCTGCGCCACCAGGGGCCCGTCCGAGCAGCGGCAACGGCGGGGCCGTGATTGGCGGTGGCGGCGTGATTGGCGGCGGTGGCGGCGGCGGTGGCGTCAGCGGCGGCGGCAAAACCGCTGCCACTAAGGCGGCTGGCCGAGTGCTGAGCAGGGGATCGCTGCTCCACGATCCGCAAGCCATGGGCCGCAGTCGCGATCTGGGTGTTCGGGGTAACCACGAGGGCGATGTGCGTAAGGATTGGGACGGGCAGGAGTCCAGCAGCATCAGCGGCAGCACCACCAGCACCGGCAGCGGCAGCAGCGGACGCGCCGGCGACATCGGCAACAGCGTTGACGGCGGCGGCGGCGTCAGCTCCAGTGAGGGGGGCAGCAGCGGAATGGGCTCGGGGTCGGAGCGGGACAGCAGCGACAGCGACAGCGGCGATGGGCGCCGCGGCAGGCGCCAGGGCCGCGGCGATGCGCCCCTCCGGGACGATGCCGACAACGGTCCGGGTGCTGCTGCTGCTGCTGCTGCTGCCCCTGCTGCTACTGGTGGCGGGGCCAGGGGTCAGGCCCGGCCACAGAAGCGGCGGAAACTCGGGACAGCGGAACAGCAGCAACAGCAACACCACCGCCATCGGCATCAGTACCACCAGCAGCACCAGCACCAGCACCACCACCAGCACCACCACCAGCACCACCACCAGCACCACCACCACCACCACCAGTCAGCACACGCTCGGAGCGGCCAGGGGAGCGATGGCCTCAGCAGCGATGAGGAGGATGGCCGGGATGAGATGTCGGACGACAGCGAAGAGGATCGCGACCGTCGGGGCGGTGCGGACAGGAGCGGCAGTGAGGAAGACGACGAGGAGGGTGTCATCGACGACGGTCACGACCACCCGGGTGATGACGACGACGATCCTGAGGGCGATGGTGATGAGGACGACGACGATGATGGTCTCGGAGGTCCGGACGGCCTCCAGGGGGGTCTCCGGAGGCTGGTGGAGCTGGCGGACCAGGCCAGGACGGAGGCGTACGGCGATGAGCGCGATGGCGGGGGCACCAGCGACGACGACGATGATGGTGATGATGATGTCAACGGCGTGGGCGACAGCGAGGTGCTCGCAGCGCATGGGCGCGACCCGGGCGATGCCGCCGCCGCCGCCGCCGCAGCAGCAGCAGCAGCCGGCGGTGCAGGACCAGGACCGCGTGGCGGAGCCGTGGGCGGGGACGGCGACGGCGCCGGTCTTCCCGACCCCCACGATTTGCTGCAGCCGGCCGATGCGGGCGGGGCTGGGGCCGGACCGGCGGACGCCTCCACGGAGGGGCCCTCCGCGGGTGCCGCGGCGGCCCACCGCCGGTCCGCACCCGCTGCTGCTGCTGCTGCCGCATCGAGGCGCTCGAGGGGACACCTCCGGCGGCTGGTCAGGCTGTGCAAGTACTTGGGCGTGCCTGTGCCGCAGCGGCCCCTGAGGACGTTCCTGCGGCCGGGGGAGGAGGCGCTGCCGTTCCAGGAGGCAGCGTGGGAGGCGCCGCCGTGCGCGCAGACGGGGGAGCAGATGGCGCAATCGGCTGCGGTGGCGGCCCGCGCGACGGCAGCGGAGCTTTATGACGCCAGGTGGGTGGGTGGGCGGGTAGGGTGGGTAGGATGGGTGGTGGGAGATTGCGGATGTGGGTGCCGGTGGGGTCGGGTG
Source organism: Eudorina sp. 2006-703-Eu-15 (assembly GCA_003117195.1). NCBI lineage: Eukaryota > Viridiplantae > Chlorophyta > Chlorophyceae > Chlamydomonadales > Volvocaceae > Eudorina > Eudorina sp. 2006-703-Eu-15. Next base: position 346,576 of record BDSI01000032.1, read on the forward strand.
ATGGGAAGAGATTGTGATGTGGTTTGGGAGGTGGTGTGCTTCCTACGCAAGGCAATGCTGCTGCTGTTGTTTATCAGGGGTGGGTGGTTGGGGTGACTGGGGGTTGGCAACGGCGCGGACTGAATGGATGAACGTTACAGCGGACCCCGAAAAGGGATCAACGGTGGGATCAACCCCACCCAGACAGGCACCTACGCAAGCAGAGGCGCACAGCGGGGCAACACTACCAAAGGAACAGGCACAGCAACGGGGACTGCGAGATCACTGCCGATAGTCCTGCTGCTGCCCTGGCTTGCCCCGGGGCGGGCGGTGGTGCGGTTGGGTCGGACCGTGCCGCAGCGGTGTCGGGATGGGGGCGGCAGCCGATCTGGGCTCTGGACGCTGTCCGCGGTGTTGCGGATCGAAGAAGTCAGCTGCGTATACCTGCAAGAAGCAAGCTGTAATGCACAAGGTTGCTAATGTGCCGTTGTTATTATTGTTGTTACTGTTGCTGCTTTTATTAAGTGTGTTCGGCCCCTGTCCGTTCAACCCTTGTGTCGGGTACGGCATCATGTGCCGCCTCATTCCCCGTACGACTACAGGTTCGTGTCACTGACCTACCTGGCTGGGCTGGAGGACCAGAGCCTGAGGTGGGTGCCTTTCGTTGGTTGGTTCGTTAGTCCGTACGTCAGCTCGTCAGCCCGTGTGTTGGCCTCGGGGGGCCTCACTGGGGGGGGATCTGAGCCGCGGGATCTGACCAGAGCTGTCCGGCGGCGGCGCGCTGCGTGGAGGCGGACCAGCATGGACCGCAAGCAAGCCCAGCATGGAGCAGCCGAACCTGCATTACCGTACATTACCGTACCGTACCATGATAGGGCTGGTGAGCAGAGGTGCGAAGGAAGCAGGCCAGGGTTTATTGCCCCAAGTACGCGAGTACGACACCGTGAGCGTGGCAGGCAGCAAACGAAAGGGTGTTTTGTATTTATACGAGAAGACGGTCGAGAATATGCCTGCAGTACACCTATCTGCGCTGAGGCTCCCCCGCCCTCCCCTGGGATGCATGTCCGCATTCAGGCTGGGCGGGCTCGGCGGCCAGCAGCTGCCGCCCGGGCCCCTGGCCACCTTCCTCGAGGTGGATGACGTTGTGGACACTGCCGTACGGACGAGCAGGGCGCTGACGGCGGGCGCGCAGCTGCCGCCTGGGGCCGCCGTCGGCGGGTGCTCCCGCCACCGCCACCGGCACCCGGCGGACGGAGCGCAGTGGCGCGGGGCCGGGGGGCTGCCTGCTGCGGCCGTCACGGCCGGCGGCTGGCACTGGCCGTACGGCAGCAACGACGGCGACGGCGGAGGGGTACAAGCGGACGGCGACGAGGGATCTCGGCCTCACAGTCGTCGCGGGGGGCCAGCCAAGGGGGGCTCCTCGGCCGCAGCTGCAGCTGGGGATGCTATTAATACTGCTGATGCTGATGCTGCTCCTGATGCTGCTACTGCCATCGACTCCCCGGCAGCAGCAGCAGCAGCGGCGACGCTGCGGTCGCCCCCAGGTCCGGAGCGGTACGGCTTCCGGATCCGGCAGCACCCGACGTCTCCCCCCGGGTCCTCCCCTCGGGGCTGTACCTCTGCTCGAGAGGCCCGGGCTCGCGCAGCGCGGGTGTACCTCAGCGGCCACGGCAGCACGAGCAGTCATAGTAGCAGCAGCAGCAACAGCAGCAGCAGCAGCAGCAGCAGTGATAGCAGCAGCAGTAGTAGCGATAGTGGCAACAGCGATACCGACAGTGGCAGGAGCAGCAGCAGCGATAGGAGTAGCGGCAGCAGCAGCAGCACCAGCACCAGCAGCGATGACGATAACCACATCGACGGGAAGAGCCGTAAACACAAGCAGGACGACACGGGCACGGGTAACGGGCCACTGCGGCATAAGACACCGCGGCAGCCGCGGCGGCGGCGGCGGCGGCGGCTGCCAAAGGTGGACGAACTGTTGGCGGTTCCGGATCCAGAACTTGACGACGGACTGGATCCAGCGGACGACGTCCAACTGGAATCAGCTAGATCGGCGTACTTTGACGGATACATGTGAGCACGCGTGCCGAACGGTGCTGGGTGGGAGTTCTGCGGGCGTTGGTGGGACCTGTGGGGTTCTGTTCTGTGACCGCCCTCATCGCCTGTGACATGGGGATGCGCAGTCCAGCACCGCCGCCGCAGCACTCGTTCAGCGACTGCGCTGCGAGCCCCTCCTGTCATGCTACCCGTGTTCTGCCATGTGAGGCCATGGACACACAGACGTTTGGAATGTCACTAACAACGGGATGTGGGGCACATGCCGGGTTGAGCCCGCGCACTCTCCCGTCCCCTTGCCCTGCCGGTTTGCCACGTCCCCCACGTCCCCCACGTGCCCCGTGCGCCATCTCCTGGCCCCAGTTGGGAGCTTAGCAGTAGGGCCGAGAAGCAGTACGACTACTGCGCCCGAGAGGGGCCCGGGCCGTCGCGTCTGGCGGAGCCCTCCCGACGGCGGCAGTTCCGTCACCTCGAGGTGGGGCGTGGGTGGGTGAGTGGGAAGATCGATTGGTCTAATGTGTGTGTCTACTGGATTTTTCCATCTAATGTCCATCTACTTTCTTTCTAATGTCCATCTACTCTCTTTCTAATGTCCATCTAATTTCTTTCTAGTTTCTTTCTCATTGGGGGGCAGTTCAGCGCCTTGAAGCGAGCCCAGCGAACGAGCTAGCTCCTCTCCGGCGGGGCATTACGAAGCGGTGCGAGAACCTGCAACCGGTTGGGGGGCGGGGCCATGTTTCGCGCTGTGGTGACCCATCGGGAGCAGTAGGCGACTGCTGCAACATGGTGAGAGGTGGGGAGGGCGACACGTTCCCGGCAGCGGCCCAACACGAGCTGAGGGGTCTGACGCCATCCATCGTGCCCCCCCCCTCGTACGCGCCCTCCCTGCCTACCTCCTCCCCGGCAGCACACTCTCCGCTGCGCCCACCCCGGCTGCGGTGCCGTGAAGCTCGTCCACATGCCGGCTGCCGTACCCTCGAGTCTTTCCCCCGAGGAGCTGGCCGCGTCGGGGCTGCGGGTGTGGGTCGTGCGACCCGCGGGTCCCCGGAGAGGGCGAGGGGCAGGGCGAGGGGGAGAGCACACCCACGCGCCACCCGGGTGCGGCTGTGTCATCGGCTTCGGCTCCGGCGGCTTACTGCCGCCCCCCCAGGCGGGCGGCGGCCCTCTGTCGGCGCTACACCGGCTGGTGCCTCTAGGGTTGGAGGGTGAGCAGGGCTGGGCGGCGGCGGGGTGCGGCCACAGGGGGTTGGTGGCCACACGGTCGTGATCAGCGGTGGACAGAGCGGCGTGATGGTACAATAACGGGTTACCTTCCCGGCGTTGGATTCGGGGGGACGGGACTGGGCAGAGTGGGAAGTGTATGGGGTCAGTGCGGCGGGCAGCCTTTCTTGTCGGAGGATGTCGCCTGGCCGTACCGGCCTCCGCCGGTCGTGGCGCTGCCAACTGGGGCGTCCCCAGTTGCCCTCAGTCGCCACCGCCACCTCCCGCCGTCACCAACCCCAGGTTCGTCCGCCTCCGTCCGGCCCCACCCAGCGCCACCCCAGCGCCTCGTCAGGGCACGAACCTGCACACGGACACCAATCGGACACCACCCATGACGATGCCAGCCACCGCCACTGGCTCCCAAAGCTCCTGACACCTCCCCTCCCCACCCAATCCGCTGTAACCCCCTCCCCACCTGAACTGGTGCGTTCGCACCCGGCCCTCCCTCCCTCCCATCTCCCCGTCGTCGCCCGTGCGGTTTGGTACCGGGGCGCGCCCTGATGCAGCGGACGTGCCGCTGGCGGCGTCGCTGCCGCTGCCAGCACGGCCGCAGCCGCAGCCGCGGAGCCGCACGCGGTCTGGCGTCGCATCCGGGCCCTCGGCCGCTGGCGGAGACTGCCCGGCGATGCTGCCCGGCGGCGTGCGGGCCGCCACGGCGGTGTGGCTGCTGGAGCCGCCCCCTCCGCCGCTGTGGACCTGCCGGGGCCTGGCGTACGGGGGGGATGAGCAGGGGAGGTGAGGCGGAAGGTGTGCGGCTGTCCTCTTCCGGTGTGATGGCGGAGGCACACCGCAAAGCGGTGCTCGAGCGGGTGTGTATGTTTCTGTCCGGTGCAAAGCCGCGCGAGGCAGTCGGCGCGCTTGACGGGTGGCGACATCCAGCCCGCTGTGGGCTCCCCCAACCCCCAGTCGTCACGCTCTTTTCCGGGCCGACCCCGCTTGGGTGCCTCACCCCACAACCCCCCTGCGCGCCTCCTGCTCCTGCGCCTCTCCCTGTCACTGCCCTCCGCTTGCTATCCATGCCTGCCGACGTCCGGCACTCCTCCCCCCGCTTGTGACCTTTTGGAAATCCCCACCGATTCGCAATGCCCCCATGCCCGCCCCCCTCCCGTGCGGCACGCAGGAAGCGACTCGGCCTCTGCGGAACGATCAACGGCCCCCCTGGACCGGAGCCCGGGCGAGCCGGGGGCCCTGCAGGGGCTGGGGGCCCCGGGGCAGCTGGGCCCCACAGCTGTCGGAGCTGCGGCGCTGCGCGCCCCGATGGCCCCCGGGGCTGGTTGCGGCAGCTGGTCAGGGACGCGCTGGGCAGACACGACCCCGCGACGGTGACGCCCCGCCAGGTGAGGCGTGCTGGGGTGCAACCAGCAGCCGTGGGGCCCATTGGGGGTAGGGGGGAGGGGGGAGGCCGTGGGTGGGTTCGCATATGGCCGCGGCGCGGGAGGGGCCCGAGGCTCTGGCGCATCCAAGAGCGTCCCATTGAGCCCCTTCTGTTCTGCAGCTAGCTTTGGACCTGATTCGTTCCCGCCCCTCCCCTGGTTTCCTTTTTCCTTATCAGTGCCGTCTCCACATCAGTGCCGCCGTGACGGGTCCCCATCCCCTCCCTCCCCCCAGGTGTACGACCACGTGCTGCGGGTGTCGGGCTCGTCCTCCTCCCCTGGAGCCCCGCCCGCCTTCTCCCTCCGCGAGGTCGCCGCGGACGCCTACCTGGTGCTCATGCAGCGGGCGGCCCGGGCGCTGCTGCAGCCCCAACTGCCGCCGGCGCCGCAGCAGCCGCCGAGGCCGCCGTCGCCATCCCGCTGGGCCGGTGGGGGCGGGGGTGACCCGGTCGCGGTCCCCTCCGCGGCGGAGCCGCTCGTGGCAGCGGCCGTCAGCTCTTCGGCCTACTCCTGGCCGGGACTGGGACTGCTGGGGCCGGAGCACTGGGGAGGGGATGCGGCGCCGGCGGTGCCGGACGGGGGCATGCCGGGCGCAGCGGACGGCGGCGGCGGCGGCGGCGCGGAGGCCGATGGGTCGGTGGGACCGGTGCGAGTGAAGAAGCAGGAGGATGGGAGGCGGCTGCCGCCGCCGGAGGCGGCGGCGATGGTGGCGACGGATGTGGACTGCCCGGATGTGCAGAGGGCGGCGGGGGCGTGGGGGGTGGCGGGCGGCAGCGGTGCGGTGGCGCCACCCCCGGGGGTGGATGTGGGGGCCCTGGGCGATTGGCACCTGCCAGACGCATTCCGGAGATTGCAGAGGGCCGCCCACCTGACCGCCGCGCCGCGCTTCGTGACCGCCGCGTTGCCGCCGCCGCCGCCGCCCAACATTACGCCCGCGGGCATTGCGGCGGCGGCAGCCGCCGCGCAGGCGTCGCTGCCCGCCTCCCGGGCCGTACCGGCGGCGGAACGGGCGGCCCACTTGGCGATGGGCCTTATGCGGAGCCGTGAGCTGCCGCTGGACCTCCGGGATCCCCAGGCACGTGGTGTCATTTGCCGTACGCCCTTTGCCGTACGTCACATCGGATCGCTCTTGAGCGCCGTGACTGGCTACGTCCGTATGCGCTTGATGTCCCTGGTGTCTAGGGGAGCTGTCCGTCTCCGGGTAACCTCCGCCCCTCTCTGCCTCATGGGGCCCAGTCTCCCGTGGGTGGGGTTGGGGGGCCCGTCCTCCACCGCTTGCGTCGCTGTGTTTAGAGAGGAACCCGAACCAGTGACCAACATACTGTTGCCGTGCGTGTTCACAGCAGACTCCGCAGCACCCGTCAGCCAGCCGGCTCCAGTGGCCATCCGCGTCTCTGTCTGGGGACAAGGTCGGTCTCGGCACGACCGTCGTCGCACCGGACGTACGCAACGCAAGAGTGCACACCCATGCGGCCGAGGGGCACGGAGCCCGTGGGCGCCGTGATCCCTGCGATGTGTACGACAATGTACGGACACACACAGGTGCCCTACCACACTAACCGCCCCGCCCACCCCGCCCACCTCCACACAGCAGTCGACACCCGGAGCTGATGTCGACATGGACATGGACACGCTGCGGGGTGACCCGTACGGCAGCTCCCACGGTGCTGCCACGGTACGGATCTCAGCAGCTGCGGCCGCGGAGGCGCCGCGGGGGCCTGGCCCCGGCAGCGGCCCGGCCTGTGACCCTGCCCCCGCCGGCGCCGCGACGGCTGCGGGGCCCGGCGCAGCCGCTGGGGGACAGCCAGGCGGCACAGGTGCAGCAGCGGGTTGTGTGCGGCTGGTCTTCGGGGACGGCAGGTTGGAGGGCGGCAGAGGTGGAGGCGGTGCTGGGGTCAGCGGTCGAGGAGTTCCTGGTTCCGGAGCGCCGAGTGCCACGGCGGCCGCCACAGGAAGTGCTGCCGGACCCGCCCCCAAGGCGTCCGCCGCCTCGGAAGGTGGAGGTCTGCCCGGGGTGGGTGGCGCTGCCCCGGACCCCGGGGCGGAGGCGGAGGCGGCGGGAGCGGGCGGCCGGGTCGTGGAGGCGTCCGATGTGCTGCTGGTGCTGCAGACGGAGCTGCGGCGCCACTGCCCACGGGTCGGTACTGGCATCGGCCTCAGGAAATAAGAGAGGGAGGGAGGGAGGAGGAGAGGGAAAGGCAGGCAAAGGGAGGCCGAGAGAGGCACAGAGAGAGAGAGGAGAGAGGGATGTACGAAATGGTGGACGACTGGGCCAGGAGGAGGGAGCACAGTGCAGCGCAGCGGCAGCAGTGGCCCCCCCTGCCCCGGCAGCAGTGCCCACCGACCTCCATCACCACCGCCAGGCGTTCCCTACTCAGGCGGGGACTCCCTTCGCGTCAAATCATCTCCGTCAGAGTCCTTTACCGCGGGCGCACCCTCCGGCGTCAACCTCGGCCTGCGGGCGATCTAAGTAGGGTTCGCGCTCAGCACTTTGCACCAGTCGACAGTGAACCGGTATCCCTCCTCCAACACTTGATAGCAAAGGAAGCTTTCCACGGGGGGGGCCTGATTCACGTTCTCATCCTTTGCGTCGCCTCCGTCGTATCAGCCCTGCCCGGTTGGACTGCTGCGGCCCGCCTTGATCCGCATCGCCCTGTTGTCAATAAGGACAGCGAACCCGGCAATGAGCACCGAACCGATGACCGCCGGTGTTGGGATGGACGACGACGGCGAAGCATTGACCCAGACGGAAATAGAAGAAGCTGATGTGTTGAGGTGGTGGACGGCTGACGACGAGGTGAACACCATAGTAGTGCTGACGAGGAAAGCAGTAGCAGTTGAACCCAAAGACTGCTACCTTGCCGGCCGGCGGCCAGCATTCTCAGTACTGGCAGGCTAAAGGCTAAAGGCAAGGCTAAAGGCAAGGCAGAGCAGGGGTTCATGCACTGACGACGCACCCCCCCTCCCCGTCCTCCCCCTCCCACATCCAATTTCCCATACCCCTCCTACTGACATCGCCACCCCTCCTTCCTCTGTGCAGATTGCCGCGCTCATGGACCCCGCCGAAGCCCAGCCGGCAGCAGCCGGCAGCAGCAGAGGCGGCGGCGGACACAACAGCAGGAGAACCTCAGGTCGCGCGGGAGGGGGGCCTGAAGCGCGCGTTTCGGGCGGCTGCAGACGCGGTGTCGCAGTCGACGGCGACGCAGGCCGCGGTCAGGCCGGCGCTAGCAGCAGTTGGGGCCTCGCCTGGGACGCGCCCGCGGCTCAGCGGCCTCCCCTGGAGCTCTGTGGGCCTGGTGTACGAGTGCATGACGCGGACGCGGCGCACGTTCAGGTGAGGGGTGCGGGTGGTGGTGCTGGTGCTGGTGCTGGTGGTGGTGGTGGTGGTGGTTATTGTTGTTGTGCAGTGAAGGGTTTATTGCTCAGGCAGCGGGCCCCATATTCTGAGCCAGCAACGTTGCGGCGGCGGTACGATGCGGTGCAAGGGCAGCCTGTGTGACGGATGCCCTGTGTGGCGGATCGATGGTTGACCCCAGAGAGATGGCGCCGCTCCTGCCTGATGAGGGATGGGATGGGATGGGATGGGATGGGATGGGATGGGATGGGATGGGATGGGATGGGGGGATGGGATGGGATGGGATGGGATGGGATGGGATGGGATGGGATGGGATGGGATGGGATGGGATGGGATGGGATGGGATGGGATGGGATGGGATGGGATGGGATGGGATGGGATGGGATGGGATGGGATGGGATGGGATGGGATGGGATGGGATGGGATGGGATGGGATGGGATGGGATGGGATGGGATGGGATGGGATGGGATGGGATGGGATGGATGGGATGGGATGGGATGGGATGGGATGGGATGGGATGGGATGGGATGGGATGGGATGGGATGGGATGGGATGGGCTGGGCTGGGCTGGGCTGGGCTGGGCTGGGCTGGGCTGGGCTGCAATTGTTCAGCCCGTGGGATGTGAGACCTGTGTGTGTGTGGCAGCCGTGTGTTGAGCCGTGCCGCGGGCCCCTCCCTGCCGCGCACCTGCAGGACCATCCTCTCGGCATGCCGTACGTGGTTTCGGAGCTGACCAAGCGACGGCGACTGGACCCCGCTGTGCTGCGGTCCGGACAACGTGACGAGGAGGCGGCTCAGCAGCGGCCCCGCGGCGATGAGGATAGCGGTGGCGGCGCCGGTGGGGACGGCGCGGGTCCACGCCACGGCGGTGGAGGTGGCGACGTGGAGGGTGGAAGGGAAGCAGGAGGAGGAGGCGGGCGCAGAGAACGAAATTGGACCGCGCTGACTTACAAACTGGGCAGTAGGGAATGGCTGCTGGACCAGATGCGGCAGCAGCTGTATCCCGAATTCGAGGTCTTTGGCGGACCCGTGGGTCAGTCTGTGGGCCTGCAGCTGCACGCCACCGGCGACCTGAGCTGGCTGCCCCGCGCCGCGCAGCAGCAGACGGCGGCGGAGGCTGCCGTGGCGGCGGCGATGCAGTCGGCGGCCGCTGCGGGGGAACCCGCGGAGGTGGCTGCGACGCTGGCAAGTGCGGTGCGTTCGACGCTGAGACGCAACAACGGCGATGGCGGCGGCGGCGACGGCGGCGGCAGGGTTGCGCCCGACGGGGCCCTGGACGGCGCCGCCGCCGCGGGCGCAGCGATCGCCGCGTCGGCGCAGCTGGACCTCTTGGCGGCTGGCCTTGTCGCACCGGGCGCTGACCCACGGGTTACAGCAGCTGCAGTTACGTCCAGCACGGGCAGGCGTGTGCCTGCCGCGAACGCCCCTGCCTCCGCACCGGCACCCGTGATGACCGCGCTGTACGGCGGGGACGTCCTGCTGAGCCGGAGTGGCGCATCCGCTCCGGCGCTTCGGCCGCTATTCCATCGGAGACCGCTGCCCCGGAGCACCGCCAGTCAGGTGGTCCAGTTCAGCATCGCCCGAGAGTCCCGACGGCGCGGCGCCGCCGCTGCCGCCGCCGCCGCGGCGGCAACGGCCGCGGCGGCGGCGGCGCTCCCCGGCGGCAGCAATCAGCGGCCGCCGCCGACGACGACGCTGCATCACCCGGACTGGGCGCCTCACGGCATGCCCATGGGTGACCCATGGGATGTCGATGCGGTTGCGGCATTGCAGCTTGGCAGCGATGGCCGCGGCACCTGGTCGGCCGAAGGCAGCGCCTCGGGCGGCGGTGGAGGCGGACGCGAGCTGTCGAGGAGGCTGCTGGCGGCCGCGAGCCACGCGGCGGCGGCGGGGCGCTCTGCGGTGGCGGCGAGCGCGCGGCCGGAGGGCGGCTATGCTTGGCGGCCGTGGCGGCGGATGCCGGGGGCGGACGCGGGGGCAGCGGATCGGAGGACGGCTCAGTCCCGCCAGCGCGGTGGTGCAGATGCGGCGGAAGGGCTGGGGCAGGATGTGGGAGGGACGGCAGCCCAGGGCTCTAGGACGAGCAACAACGGGTGGGGCGCGCAGCGTGAGGCTGCAGCTGGGTCCGCCACCGCCACCGCAGCAGCAGCGGCGACATGCAGCACATCGGGGCCTTCACCCGGCTCAGGGCGAGGAGTTTCGGACTTCCCCGTCCTGCCATCGTCAGGGGCGCAGATGCTGATAGAACTGGCACGGAGGGCTGGGGTCCACTCTCGGGTAACAGGGAGCGCGTGCGCACGGTTCCTGGCCGTACATGGGGGCATGGAGGAGAAACGTACGGTACCAAGCGCTCCCCGTGCCGTGAACATCACAGCCCGTACGACCGTGACGCCGCGTGGTGGCGGTGGCGGCGCGTATGGGTGACACAACTGCAGATGCGCACGCTCTTCGTCGACACATACGTGTCTTGCACGCTGTTGGATAATATGATAGCAGCGTCGCGCTGATGCCAAAATGTTAAGAATCTTAAGAATCGTGCAGGCCAAGTACGTACTGCGACTGTGCGTACAGGTCAATAAGTCCGGGCTGTGGGCGTGAGATGCGGGTCGATGAACGGGTTTGTGATCGGTAGTAAATTGAAGAGCCGATACAAACAACTGCGGTGGAGGGGTCATGTGATTCTGCTGTGGTGCCGCTCGCTGGTTTCAATCAGGTGCGCGGTGCAATGGCCAGGTGCCCAACGCCTCGCTGCATCCGCTGGGATCCCAATACGGTACTCGACGGTGAGTGCGGGCAATAGGGACAATCAGCCAGCGTCACCCGCCAACGTAATCCCCAGCCACCATGGGAGTTCGTCCGCGGCCACCGTGGAAGATTGATACTTCGGTGCGACATTCTCCGTTACTGGCTTGGCTTGGAGCTCATCTCCACTACCAGGCATCACAAACTTCTCGGGCGGTCTGGGGCCCCGCTTCTCTCCAAGGTAATTCGAGGTAATCCATCGTATACGCCGCACCGCTTCAAGAGTATACAACGCAGCACGGGGCGGGAGGGGCGGGGGCGTCACTGCCCGACACCGCCTGATTCAGCCCGCTCAGGCTGTGTGCACGGGACGGTGCCGGACTAGGGGCCTGGCACCATGGCCCTGCAATCCTCTCTCAATGTGACAAAAAGACGCCACAAAAATCGCATCCTCTACAGCAGACGCAATCAGCAGCGGAGTACGGCCCGCAGCCTCAATAGACAAACAGCACCAGCTACATGTTACAGCAACAAACAACGAACCACAACAAAAACAAGGCTAACAGCTTATGCTCGTACAAAAGCGTAACCCCTGCTCTCAGCCGTCGGCTCCATGCAGGAGTAGAATGCTTCTCTTCGCTCTTCGTGCACAACCGGCGCTGACAAGCGGAAGGGGTTCGACAAATCGCCACCGATTTGCGCACACAGACGAAGCCATGCGGCAACGCAGTGAGTCCGACAAAACCAAAACACGCACATCTGTACCTTCGGGGAGAGAACGGCAGCGCGCAACAGTGCGGCCTCCGGGCATTCGTATGCCTCGAATGCGGCGCCTGTGGAACTTCCCCCTACTACCACAACAACGAGAACTGCATCGCGCGCCCTCCCTACTTCCGCTGCGCGCACCTCTCGGACTTTCAGCACAGGGCCAAACCCTCTCCCTCGCAACCCAATAGCAACGTCGCCCGGCGATTGCACTTCTGTCCAGGGTCCACCACGCACGTGGCAAGTGCACGTGGTGCTGGGGTCCGGACCGCGGCCCCGCCGCGGCGATCAGAAAGGTACCCAGCATCCATCAGCTCCCACGCCTGATAAGCTTGCTGAAGGTCCACCAACCCTGATCCGCTAGCTCACGCCACAAATTGCAGTGCGTCCGAGAAAATTTGCACATGCTCCAGCCGGCGAACACCCTCCCAAGTTGATTCATTTGCAGAGCACGTGCAACATCACGACATCTCGCCCAGCGGCCCCAGCAGGGTCACGCAGGCTGCCCCAACGGTGATGCAGAGCCTTGCTGACCGGGCAGTAATCCAGGTTACGTCCCCAGGCCTCCTGCACTGAAGGCCGTCGAGGACATCGATCACGGGCCAGCCCTCCGCTCTCTTCGCCAGGGCTGCCGCGCGTCCACCTCGTGCTCGGCTCTTCACCTGGCGAAGTACGGCCCCAGGTCCTTGACGCCCAGGCCCGGGATGCCGTGCGGCTTCCGGTCCGCGTCCTTGTCGACCCAGGCGGCCGGCGCGTACACGGCGCAGGTGCGCGCGGGCGCGTACACCTGGAAGGAGTGCGGGCGGTTGTCGTAATTGCCGGACATGGTTTGGAAGGTGGCGTCCGAGTCCTTGGTGATGTTGCGGTAGCCGCCGAAGACCTCCTCGTCGCTGGACAGCACCAGCTGCGAGACGAGTGGGGGACAGGCGGATGGGATGGTGGCAGCTTATCCATCGGGCCGCGCGGTACTAGGCCGCGGATGCAGGTTCGCAGAATATCATCGAACGGGTTGGGTTAGGAGTGATCCGACAACCATGCGCTGCCACACGGCAACAGGCATCCAAGAATGCGGCCAGGTATCACAACATTGTGTCCTGTCTTTCGTCCACAGGGACGAGCACACCCCGTGCCTTGCCAGCGCCAGGGCCGGCAGACGCTCCGCCTGCAATCGTATCCGTGGCGCGTTCCAGGCCACCCGCCCAACAGCAGCGGCGCACCTTGTAGGGCCCTGGCTCGCGGCAGCCCACCCGGTAGTCCTGGTACGACTGTGTGGGGTGGAAGTTGAACACGAACACCAGGTCTCCGCGCTCAAACACGATGAGCTTGTCGCCCTCGTCCTTGCGGCTGATGTAGGCGTTCGGGGCGCACATGTAGCCGAACGCCTGCACGTTATGGGTGTTTGCGACATGAGGCGGGACCGAGGCGAATCGCAGGTGAGCCAGCCGTCTACAGCACTTGCCAGGAGTGAACAATGTGACAGACACCAAGTACGCCGCACGCCGCGATGGTTGCATGCATGGACCCAGAACAGCCCGATCGTGTCCATGATAACACTGGCCGGGCCAATAGAAGTGACCTGGTATTTGGCCACCGACAGATGCCCCAGTCGAGGGCACGTTTAATCCACCCTAACAGGTGCCTGCGCCAGGACCGCACCTTGTCAAGGTGGCACATGGCCCGGTCGAAGGCGTTCAGGAACTTGTATTTGAGGAACTCGGCATCCGCCAGATCCCAACGGCGGCGGCAGAGGTGCAACGAGCCACCGTTGCCTGTGTGTGTAGGAGCGACAAGGAAATCGTAATTACTACTTTCTCGGACAGTGGTGTAGAAAAATCAGCCAAACACAGGCGTCTGGCACGACCCCCGCCCACGAGTCCAGTGTTGCATCCTGCAGATCCTGTCCACTCACCCGGCACAAAGCGGCCAGTGGACGGGTCGTAGCTGTCAACACGCGGGAAGTCAATCCACTCTGGGTGGCCGAACTCGTTGCCTGCGGGGCATCACACGGGCGAAACAGACGTCATTCCGTGACAGGTGACAGGTGTCCCCAGTGAAAGTGTGAAACCTGCATGGAAGGAAACGGATGGGAGGTGTGTGCTATGACACCGCTGCCGACGAGGCCACAGGCATGCGTACACACCATTTACACACGGCTCGATATACGTCAGACCATTCCAGAATCCCTCCGCAAGCTGTGATGCCGCCTCACGACCCCGCATGCTGTGATGCCGCCTCACGACCCCGCATGCTGTGATGCCGCCTCACGACCCCGCATGCTGTGATGCCGCCTCACGACCCCGCATGCTGTGATGCCGCCTCACGACCCCGCAAGCAGCGCGCGCCGCCTCCACACTGGGTTCCGTCGGCTTTTGCTGCGAGCGTATGGACACCGCCCTTGGTGGCTCTTACCCATGAAGTTGAGGTAGGACTCGCCGCCCAGCGCGATAGTGATGAGGCGGATCATCTTGTGGAGGGCGACACCACGGTCAACAATCAGAGACTGTGGGCCCGAGCCCGGCACCGCCTGCAGTACAGAACAGCGTGGCATGCAGAGCGTTTGTAAGGTGCTCCCCGTTATGAGGTCAGACGCACTCACGAGAAGAGACGAGGCCATTCGACGCCATTTTGTCGCCCGCCTTTGAATGATTTCCGCAGTTACACAAGGAAGATACGTACCTCTGAAGCATGACCTAACATCGAAGACAAAACCGCACGGCTATGGTGAATGAACACCTTACGACGGCGTTCAATCACGCACATGGGTCAGTTGTGTCAGTGATTGACAATCGCACATTCCCGTCGGTGGGTTCATCCGCCCGCGGCACGACCTTGTGCGTCGTTCTGGACTGACCTCCAGCTCCAACTTTCCAAGAATACGCAAACGGTCTGCGTTCAGGAGCCCCATGTACCTATCATCGACCCGACGCCATTCCAATATCAGGTCACGACAAACGTACCATGTAGTCGTACATGTCCTTGTCCATGAGCCAGAACGCAATGGTCTTGTCCCCCACCAGCGCCTGATCGTGGCTCTCCGCGTAGCCCACGCACGCCTCGGCGTACCTGACCAGGGAGCAGCCGTGCAGGTGGTGCAGGTGGTGACCAGACAGGTTCGCGTCCGCGGCAATACGACGGCGCAGCGGCCGAAATCTTTCATCAGACATGTGCAACAACAACACGGCAACATGCTGGCTGACCCGTGCCCTGCTCCACACTCAAATGAAGCAGCCCCGTCCTGCCTGCCGGGGTTCCCTGCCGGGGCAGCGGCGCGCGCCTCCCAAACAAAGGCGTACATTCTCACCCAGTTCCCTCCCCGCAGCGCAACGTCGTTGGGTCGGGGAGCTGGCTCACCGGCGGTTTGTGAGCGTGTGCACGATGTTGCCCATGTTCCACGCGTAGTCGTTGTGCAGCTTCATGACCTCGATCCACTTGTCCGCAATGGCCATCTGAAGCCGGTAGTCGAATCCGACGCCACCCTCGTACCTGCACGGCCCACCGTGTTCACGGTCTTAACAGCCCTGGCTTCCTTCAGCACTTGTAAAAAAACCCGCACCGTGGCATCCGCACGTCGGGACAATTCCGTGTGATTGTGCCGGTGACCTCAATGTCCGCATCGCCCCTCAAGTCAATCGCTTCATTTGCTCCCATCGCTCCGCGAAGATATGTGCTGCAGCCGCTTGTTCACCGACAGCAGCAGAGCAGGCAGCGAATCCAGCCCACTGCCACCGCGGGCCTGACCGATTCCCGCGCATCAAAATGGAACCGGCTGTACCGGTGGCAACTCACCATGGGCGGCAGAAGGAGGGCATGCCCGACACGTCCTCGCCAATGGTGATGCAGTTGGGGAAGAGGTCGTGCAGCAGGTTGTTGACAAGCATCAGGTACACCACGGCGTCCACGTCCGTGTTCATTCCGAAGTACTCGCCGTAGTTGCCTGCGGGGAAGTCGTTATGAGCATACCGCTGTGTCCCAGGCAATACATGCGAAACTGGTGGCTGGGGCCCCCCAAGCACATCTTAAAGACACTGCCGACTACGGTAAGACGCCGAACGGCGTAGTGCACACATTCTGCACATGCTTTTGCACCGCCGTTTCAAGCCCTTGCTGGGGGCATGGACCAAACAGATCCTTGTTGGAGGCCAACTTGCCATCCGGTCACATTACGTGCGAAGGATGTGCCAACAGCTCAACTACTTCACAGCGCCCCCCCGTGCGCCCGCCGTCTTATACACCAACCTCATGTTGTGGCCCGCACAGACACGCACCCGTGAACGTGTACGACAGCCCGTGGTGGTGGTACATCATGGACGTCACACCATCAAACCGGTAGCCGTCGAACTTGTACTCGTCCATCCACCACCGGGCGTTGGACAGCAGGAAGCGCAGCGTCTCCCAGTTACCTGAGAAGCAAACGAGCGGGACACACATATTCAGCAATACGCACCAGCAGCCGCGTCCTCGTGGCTACCTCAAGCCGCCGAGGTCCAGCATTGCTGCTGATGACAGATATGCACATGGTTATCATGATATGCAGACATGCATGGTTACCACGATAACCATGAGGACCGTATCAAGAAGCGTTCTGAGGAGTACGTGTCAAGAGGCACTCTGCTGCATGCACTAATGAGACAGGCTGGTGCGCCGCGTACCGTAGTTGAAGCAGCGGCTGTCCCACATCCAGTGGTTGCCGCGCGGGCCGCCGTGGAAATACATGCCGTCCGTGCCGTCGAACATGTTGATGCCGTCGTTGGTGTTCTTCGAGGCGTGGCTGTGAACAATGTCCATCAGCACCTAGGTTGCGGGGCCGCGGTGCCAAACATGCGATGTGTTACCAGTGTTTGCAAGGCGACATCTCGTCGGCGCCGCACATGCCAGGGTGCCACCGCACATGCCAGGGTGCCACCGCACAAGTTCATAATTTCTATGTACTCCCATCGCGAAGGCGATTTTCTCCGTTCCATTGCCGTCATATGTAATGGGATCTGTTCACAAAATCGAGCGTGCGCGCGCGGAACCGGCCAGGGTACCGACGCCATGTACCAGCCTGTCGTGGGCAGGAGAAGGGTGCCAAACTTCCCCTAGCTTGCCGCGAGCCCACAGCACACTCACCACAATGCCCATTCGATGCGCCTCGTCCACCAGCGCCTTCAGTTCATCCGGCGTTCCGCAACGGCTGCTCACCTGCGGGGTCAACGACGTGGCACATCGCTTAGCACGGGTTTGAGGCTCGTCGATCGTGCTTTTATGGCTGCGTCCTAGCCATCTGGCGTCAAGCAATCCCGCCTTACTACGCCCAGATGTGTCCGGCGCACCACAAGGATAATGCGCTGGAGACCGATGGTCGCCAGACATATCTTCCGTTAGCAGTTATCGCCGCACAGCCTCACAAGGGGTACTACAAAATCAGGAAGGATTTACCGGCAACTCCCCGCCCCGACATTTCGCGAACTCAGTTCCTGTGCACGCCATGTTGCCGTACAGCAGCCGCAACGAACTGAACGAACTCTGCGGCATGCGATGCTGAGTTTCCTCTGCTACGCCCACCAGTTCCATCTTTACTTCCCCGGCATGCCTGCATCCCACTCTTTTAACCCCCTCTTCTGAAGCCCTGCTTGAACTTGATGCACCCTGGAGCCAGCGCTTCCTGCCGTAAAATCTCACCGCGAAGAAGTTTGTCACGTGGTAGCCGAACGAGCCGTAGTAGCTGTGCTCCTGAATGGCCATGATCTGAATCGCGTTGTAACCCAGTTCACGGATGCGCGGCAGCACGTCCCTCCGGAACTCCAGGTAGGAGTTCACCTTGGGCTCCTGGCTGCTCATACCCACGTGGCACTCGTAGATGCGCAGCGCCCGTGGCCTGCGGCCGCACAACCGGGGTTGCGGAGCGCAGAATCAAGCGACGGGTCCACCGGCAGGCTGTCCCAACGATATTGTGCACGACATTCTCATTCCTGCAGTCTACATTGACCTGTGCTTCGGCATGCGTTTGCGCGACAAACGGCTGACGCCGACATGAGAGAGCTGCGCGCCGCTCTGCACCGGCCACCTCTTGCCACCTTGCCAAACACCCTCAAAAGGGCCCCCATGCCCTGACTGCCAGCAGCACCAGCGCACTGCAACATCACACCTGGGCGGACGGGGGTACTTGAAGGTGTACGACTTGTCCTCTGCGATCTCGCCCGGAGCGCCCTTCTCCGGCGGCTCATAGTACACACCTGCAGAGCCCACCGTGATCAAGTTTGGATCGGCTGTCTGTTGGAGGACGCCACCGTCGCGCCATGGCATGCAAATACGCCATGAACGTCGTCTGAGTCTAGTCAGCCCGGAACACATCATTAACCCCATCTCCGCACTCCGACATGTCCCGCGAACACTCTCAGGACAGGCTTTGAAATGTTCGTGGCGAAACAGTCGGCCGGCCCGAGATGAAGCCCTACTGCTCAGACCCACCGTTGAAGAGAATCTCGTTCCACTCCTGCGTGGCCCACTTGATCCACGCCGGGATCTTCTCCACCCAGTTGCCGTCCGCAGTCTCCAGCCGGCTCTTCACCTTGCTCCTGAGCTCACCACCACACACGGACGCGACAAGAGCTCAGAAACGAACCACATGACAGGTGCAATCCATCAGGCTAGCCGTAGAATTTGGTGGCACGAAAGCGCTGAGTTCCTTTTGAACGCTATCAGTGTCACCTGGCACGCCCGGCAGAGTGTACCTGTGGGCGATCGCCGGAGTGCCGTCGGCCTTGTCCGGAAGGAACAGCTCCCACACGCCGAACTGATTCTTGAACGCCCAGTGGCTGTCCTGGGGCGTCCAGTTGTTGAACTCGCCCACAAGTGCGAGAGCCTGCCCAGCATGTAAGGGTTTGCGAGCACCAGCTGAAGAATCTGCGCTACTGCATAGCGGTGCTATGGCCCCGTCGCATGCGCCTGACGTTGTAGCCCTGCATCATTATTAGGCCATTTCGACGCTGCTCCACTCTCATCTAACACCTCACGCCTAACTTTTTCCGCCCTCGTCATTGCTGCCTCCTCCGGTCACCCTACTGTCCCTCGTCAGGTACCGTTTCTTTGGCCGTGAGAATTAACCACGTCCCGGTCGTACAACTGTCGTGGGCCATGCGTGTATGTCCAGCCCTTACACATGTGTATATCGAGTTCACGACCCCACCCACGCACACAGCTCACCTTGGCGCCTGGCGCCCACTCGCGGTACCAGATGCCCGTCTGGCCGTTACACTCCCCGCGGTTAAAACCGTAGTACTTGTAGCCTGCGTCAAGAAAATCGCAACGTTGGTACATGAGTACAAGCCGAAAACATTTGCATAACACATGAGCATGTGCAAAGGCATGTGCGTCCAATGCAATGTGCCCAGGACAAGGCAGCGTGTCAAACCCATACCCAACCCAGATCAACCACCCCCTGTCACCGCTTACCCTGCGTGAACTTCTCAAAGCCGCCCTCGTTCTGCTCGATCGCTGCGCGAATGTTCTTGAACACATTCCAGCGGTACTGCAATGAAGGAAGCAGGCGTCCGATTTCCAACACAGGCTGGGTTGGATTAACCAACCTACTCGTCACCCAGAAACAAAGCGTGCAGACATTCCGCATAATATTCATCAGCAACAGGGAGTCACCGACCTTGAAGTGCTCCGCCGCGGACCACAACGTGTTGTCCCACTTGAAGCACATGGTGCCGTCGTGGTTGGGAATCGGTGAAATGGGTCCATACTCATCCACATATTCCATGTTATCCGGTACTTCAATACATGGACTCCAATAGTCCTCTGGGCGCTCCAACGTTGTTGCAACACCGCCCAACTCATCGAGCAGGCTGAGCTCCGCACCGGCAGCAGTCGCGATGGTCGACTTAGCAACACTCGACGCGCTTATCGTAGCTTTCGAGGCGCTGGTCGCGACCTCCTCGACAACGCTGTCGATGGGAACGTTGGCGACATCCAGGGTTTGCCGCAGGAGCTCGTTCTCGCGACGGAGAAGCTCCAAAGCCGACAGCTTCTCACCAGGACCAGCAGCTGGTACAACAGTCCTTGGCGAAACACCTGTGGATGGTTTGCCAACATTGAGTATCTCGCCCAAACGAGATCCCAACGCACCCAAAAGCTCTTACCACGACGTGCCTTCGGCGCAACCCCTGATACCTGCGCTCTGCCGCCTGCGAAAACCTTTCCGAGCTGCATTTTTCCTCCGAGGTTCAGCAGGTCGTGAGTCCTGGCTAGGTCACCCTCCCGTGGAGGGTCGCGCGATCAAGCAATACGAGCGTTGTGTTACTGCTTATAGACAAGCAACGAACAAAATGTAAAACGTGTTCCACCACGCCGACCTTGGTCACTAAACATGCTTGCACGGAAGTGGATAACATTCAACGGTATGTACACAGCCGTACAAACTTGGTCACCCTGTTCAGAAGAAACGCATATCTGCATGCGTTACAAATATTTATTATTTTCCATGTAATATAACCTCATTTCTTTTCAGGATAGCGAAAAGGGTCACTTCTGGTAGACGTTTGTTACGAGTCGAAGTTGTCATTTCGGCAATCCTCATATATAAATATTCCGTTTCCATACGTACTTTTGCAATATAAATAGAGAGACCGTTGTAATTGTGTGTGCACGGGAAAGTGTTGAACGCCAGTTAGTTGGCTTTCGGACCAGCGTCGACCGGATCGAATGCTTAGCAGGCTTAGCAATTATAAGAGATTTGGGTTGCTTTCTGTGCATGAAGGATGCAATCCAGACCTGAAGGTTGGCATAATCCAAAAAGGAATGCATTTACGTTGTGGGCCAACCGCCAACCTGCAAGCACGGCGCCGCGCGCGTTAGTTAGGCAGCTACAGCAGCTGACCCAGTGCTCTACTTTGAAGGTTTTTGATCAGGGATTTGATGATGTTTCTTATGATTGCGGATGCTGCCGAAGTGTCAGTGGTAATTTGAACCTCGACGCAATCCCATCGAAACCCCCGTCCGTCTGTACATTCGATGCGTCTGAGCTTAGGAGGGACGATTCTCAGCACGTCCAGTGGGCCCTCGGGGACATCCGAACCGCCTCATACTATGGGTCACTGCGTCACTAAGGAGCGCACGGTACCACAAACGCACTGAAATCCGTCCCGGACAGGCCCGCACCCGCTCCACAAGTTCTGCCGGGATTACTTCCAGAGACTCCACTGTCATGCACTGCTTTGCCACATCAACACGTGAGGTTGGTGGCTTCTTACGCTCAAGCATGCGCCAGCACCAGCAGTGGCGACGGCACCTTCGGCAGCGGTGCTGACTGGCGCCTCAAGGCTGCACTACTCAACTTTCGAGTGTGGCGGAGCTAACGCCTCAAACTGCTGCAGGGCGGGCTCCGGGACCATCGGCAGGCGACGTGTGTCATGGGAGTGGGATGCGGCTTCTACCAGACGGGTGGCCTTTCGCAACCTCTGGCCGTATAGGCTGGCCCGCCAGGGCATACATACGCCCTGCCGTCCTGACGTAGTAGGGTTCCGCCGTGTTGTTGAGCGTCGGAGACAGGCTTTCATAAGCAACAACCTTGACACGAGGGGGTGGATAAATGAATGAATGAATGTGACAGCGGTTGCAGGTGCCCCCATCTGCCTGACGGCGAAATCTTCCTAATTTAGTGCTGAACGTGTGTGGCGCAAGCCAATGGCCACCTAGGAGACACGATGTCCTTGGAGCGAGGCGAAACACGGCGGCTGTCCGTTGCTCCGTATTGCCTACCTTGGAGAGATTGCAGCGCGAACCTCTTGAGGGTCTGCGCCGGTTGGCACGACACGCGTAGCACACGGTACCCGGGAATTAGAAACCATTGCCAGCCAGCAACGAACCATGGCAACGACTCACCTGACACATTGGCCCTGAGCACCATTCTGGGTGCTACGGAGATGCTGCTCCACGGACCCCTGGCTTCGGTGCAGTTGTGACGCCGCCCTTGCGCCGGCCGTGCTGTAATGGCAGCATACCGGTGTCAGGAAAATGAAGCATGTACGAAATCTGCAGGGCCGCCGCACCGTCCAGGCCCTGGTGTGTCATGCGCATTATGACTGCACGGCACGTACTGAACTACGGTCGACGGGCTGCAGGAGCTGTACCTTCCTGGCGAGGCGACCATCCATCAGCGCTTTTGTTATTATTAAGGAGGTTAAAGACGCTTTTGATGGTGCCGCGAAAATGCCGTGCCGATACGTGCAGCCAACGGGTGGGGAGTGATGGAGGGGTGGGAGAGCACTGGTCTTCGTAAAAGCCCAGCCGAAAACGCGGACGATTAACTGCGACCACATGCACTGGAAACTGACCACCGATTGCCGCTGGCGGGCGCTTCTGTCGTACCGATATGGTGGGCTCGGTCCGGCCCAGTCAGGGCTCACTGGCCCTTAGCAAGGGGATACGGAGGAAGATCCCTGTCCGGCTTGGAGTTGCACCGTGCTGTGTATGCATGAGTCGCGTATGTAGATGGCACGATCTGAATGCTGTGATTACCGTGTGCTGCCTTATCGTCCGAAACGTAAATCGTGCCAGGAGTTACAAGGTTTACCTGTTCTGATCATGGATTGTACAAGGCCATGCATCCCAATACAGCAGCATTGTCAACCCTATGTCATCCGTATCCATCGGGTTCAACTAGGTTGTGCGCGCACCGTCCTTCCCAACCTCTGTCCTTCCATCCACATTTCGGTAGTTAGCAGTTATCGAAATAGCACCATGGCAAGATGGCAGCGCATGTCTTTGCATGGCGCGAACAGTGCATCAGGTTGCAGCGTGAAATCAGTCCATCAAACGCTCCACAACGCAGCCCTCATGCATCCGGATATCAACGAGTCAATGTGCAATGATAGCTCCATATCATGCAATGAAAGCGCCATCTCGTGCAACCCACATTGGCAGCGCGTCAAGTATGGCTACCCCCTGTATCCCCACGGTCATCGGAGGTCCCCATAGGAGAAAAGCAGACGGCTTGCTCTGACCGCCAGTGTGACTTGCCAGCCCACGTCCGGCCAAATGATTAAAGAGGATATTTATCACGTAACATTGCCTGCAGGCTACCTGTGTATACACCTTATATGATGCGGAAAGGTGCGGGGGCGGGTCACGGTCCTGATGGCGCATGTGTCAACAACAAACAACGGGCTTTTTCGCGCAACGACAGTCGCGCACAGATCTGTAAGACACGTGTTCAAAGAACCAAACGGACTCCTACATCGTGCACCCGCTTTCAAGTGCCCGCGCGCAGGCGCCGCTGCGCCATAGCCGCCTTGGGCTTAACCACAACACTACCTGCCACCCACGGCACCATCTCCGGGGCCGTCTTATGGACCGCCCTGAACTCAGCTGAGAACGCGCCCTGGTGGTTGACTTCCTGCGAGGCCATCATAAAACCAGCTCTGCGTCACCAGCGGGATCAGCCCCCTACTTGCCAGCGCAGACGCACAGAAGCGAGGTACGCGTCATCACATAGGTACAGCAAGCAACGCGAACGCGACTAGGGGTATTTCTGGTATCATTGGTCGGCCGGCAGCTGTGCAACAAATTGGCCCCTTGCTGCAGCAATACCGTGGAAACCCTAACCCCCGCTGGAAATTGAATGAATCGTGTTGTGACAGTGGACCCCGCTGCCTGTTCACTCAGGTGTTCAGGCTGAGGGCGGCGCACGCACCAGGTTGGACTTGGATCGATCTGGGTTGTTGTCCCACTTGGCCTGGTGCTTCAGCCAGCAGTCCCCAGTCGTGTGGTTGTGGATATCCTGAGGAAATAATTCAGGTCATTACGGCACACTGCTTTTGATTGAAGAAGCAGCCTTTGTTGACCGCAGCAATCGGGGAGCGCGGCGTCGATACAGAACGGTCCGTCTTTTCACAGGCCCTATCGCTGGGCATGCAACAAGGACTGACAACCAAGTCAACCGCGGCCCTGTCATCACCACTCGTGCAGCGCGTAGCGCGGGGTTCGCCCTAACGCAGGCATTGGGGTTCGCCCTAACGCAGGCATTGGGGTTCGCCCTAACGCAGGCATTGGGGGTTACCCTAACGCAGGCATTGGGGGTCGCCCTAACGCAGGCATTGGGGGTCGCCCTAACGCAGGCATTGGGGGTCGCCCAAACGCAGGCATTAGCGCAGTCAGGCGCTCCAGTCGGTCCCTCCAAATCTGCTCACCATGGTCCAGCAGATACCGCTGGGATCACCTGCATGGGAATACAACCCGAATCACACAGCGCAATCAGCACAATCTTCCAGAGCACAATCAGCACAATCTCCCAGTGCCGGAGAAAGGCCGCAGGCGCAAGCCGCATCAACAGAATCCTGGCGCGGAAGTATGTGGGCAAGATGGTCCGAGGTAGTTTTCAGGCTGGATGCTGGACTGTTCAGAAAATAGACAGACGAGGGACATGCCCAAGCCAGATTGCAGATTAGCTGGCTCATCAACAGGAGGCGCCTCTGGCTTACTGTGCGCTGTATCTGCGGCCTAGAAATGACGAGCGCACCACATTACATCGCACCGGCGACAGAACTCACCACACCAGACCCAGACGTTGCACGGCATTTTGCCGTCCGATTTGAGTTGGTGCTCCTTGCAAGCTGCACAGCACTCAGCTGCTGATGCCTGCTTATGACCAAGGCCCCAGACAACTGCATCACCCGCGTAATCCGCGTGCTGCAGAACAGAAGGTTGGTTGAAGGTTGGGGTTGGGATTTTAACCGTTTCATCGAGGGCCGTTCCCGGACGAAATGGTATTCCATTTCCGTGGCCACGGGGACACGAGAACCAGAGGCGGACAAGCCACAAATGTGTCGTGCGTCAGTGGATGCTACTGGTGACCCTTACCTGCTGCGGGTGGCAGTCTTCCGGGATGGGGGCATCTACAATCTGCGAGGGAGAAACAGCAGTGCCCAGGGCCGCACAGCTTCATCAAAAACCCTGAAGAGACGCAAGGATTACGCTGTTGGCTCGGCACATCTATCCGTTTAGGAAGCAATCAAAATCCAATATCCGGCCGTACATTCGGGAGTCCCCGGCACGCAAACCCTCAGGACGCACCTGCAACTTTCGCCCTTTATCGTCAATTTCAACAATAACTTTTCCGGTGCCAGTTAGTCCTGTTTGAACTTTGGCTGCAGCTGTGGTTGCAGCTGTGGCTTCGGTCGCGGTCGTGGCCGCGACGACTTGGGTGGTTGCCCCACCCTTGGGAGCTTCCTTGGCAGTTGCCTTGGGCTCCACGGCGGTCTTCTCAGGTTTGGCTTGACCAAACTACGATCCGAACAACAGACGAGCACATGCCAGAGCTTCATTAAATACAAGCTTTGTTTTTCACGACAGTCCGACAGTCCGCACCTGAGCAGCGACGAATGCGCCAGACGCTTCCACGGCACCCTTGAGTTGCTCACGCCCAGCCCATGACGCCACTCCGAGCAAGCATAGGAAAATCGCCAAAGGTGCGGCTGCAACGACTCGCTGTGTTGCTGAGCCGCTCATGTTTGGCCTCGCATACATTTAAGATCAATAAGAATGCCCCACAATGCCACGTTCACAGGAAGCGCAGTGTAAGGGTGGCTCTGAGCGCTTAGGACGCACTACGATACACCCGGGCGTCAGTTGGCATGAAACCGGCAGCGAGCAAAGCTAAGGATGATAAATAATGTTGACATGCAACCAGTACGTGCAGATACTGAGTTCAGTTTTGCCCCGCTGTCAACAACAGATGATGCTATAGTTGGACTACGTGGACAGACGAGCACAGCCAATCGTTTTCATTCAACAGATCATAAGATAAGTTTCACTAATACCGAAATATATCTCAGCTGCTCGAGCTCTTGAAAACAACTTGATGGAAACGCCGTACATTCTCATGTCCGTCAAATTGTCGCAATACAACTCGCTCAACGGAGATCATCTTTAGGTAGTCTAGTTCTACCTATGCGTGCCTGAGTGTAACTCTCGTGGATTTAAGGCGATACTCACGGAACGCGATGGCTGGAAAGCCAGAGGAGAATGCGAACTCCCTATCTTCGTCTATAGAGGCGGCCAGAACTGCAGCCGAGCAAGGAATAGCAGACATCCAGAAACAAGCAGACGCCTTGCTGAAAGAGGCGGCCTCGCACATTGTTTCCGGTGGTGCCGTGATCGCGGATTCCGTCCGTCAAGGAGTAGCTGTTACGGAGCAGTATGCTGCGGAGGGCAAAGCAAGTTTGTCTGGCGCGCCGGGGTCATCCACGCGACACCGACTAACGGGCCACGTGCCGAACACGCAGGGTTACATCAATTATGGGCTTTCCCAGCTCCAACGGGCAGAAGACGCTGTCGTAGCTGAGATCAAATGTAAGGACGCGCGCGAGCGGTTCAAGGGTATCCACTTTCGTGACCTACTCAGCGTGGCTAGTGCGCGTTCTTCCCCAGCGACTGCCCTGTGACCTGCACTCCTGACCCCATTTGGTGACCCGGTCAATACCTCACCGACGCCCAGGTGGTGTCGACGCCATCCAGAAGAACCCGTACGTGTCGTACCCGCTGCTGGCGACGGGCGGGCTCCTGCTGTTGCCTGGTAAGAGGACCAGGCGGACAACGCACGGAGCATGGGCTGGAGCTGGGTAGGGCTAGGTCAACGGGATTTTCCTAGGCTGCCGTCCTTGGTTGCAAGCGTTTCGTTCAGCATCATGGGAACCGTCGGATTGGCCATCGGACGCGGCTTGGGTTGCGAGTGCGTCACGAATGCGACTGGGCGCCGGTGCGCTGCGTGGCGGGCCGGTTCGTGCTGATAGAGTTTGAAGTCACTGCACTGTTGCGACCCACACGACTCTCCCGGGGCGAAATGCTGCAAGGAGGAAGAGCCCGGGCACCCGATCCTGACTCGCATGCGGCAGCTCTGGGATCAGACCCGGCCGCTAGGGCTCCGTGGGGCAAGGGCCCATCCAGCGTGGCAGCCTGAGAGGTCGCAGCGAGAGGGCAAGGGGTACTTCGTCCACTCCGGTGGGGAGGCTCGGTGCGAGAAGTAAGATATCGGATTGGACGGCTGCACGATCGTTGGCACGACCGTTGCTAGCGCTAATCTCAACCGGGTTGTGTGCGTTCACTTTCCGGTCGCCATCGCGCGAATAGTGTTGATGGCTGAGGCTAAAGTGCGATGATGATTCGCCGGAAGGAAACAAAGCGCATCCAGCTCAACCCGCGGCATCGAGGCTGCGGCAGGCGGCGGTGGGCACTGGGCTGTTCCCTGGGGCCGGACGAGCCTGTGGTGCGGACAGACTGCTGGCGCCGGTCGTCCTGTTCGGAGGACGCGCGCGAACAGCGACACGGACCCGAGGGCCAGGCGATGGCACGCAGGTCCGCAACGTCGGGAACCGTCATCTCATGTGGTCGTGGTGGTGGTGGTGGTGGTGGTGGTGGTAGAGGACGCACACTCATTCGCGTGCGTACTACACCGCGTGGGGCCATCTGCGCTGTGGGGCCATCTGCGCTGTTGTAAGTTTGCTGTTGCCGAGTTGCTTGGCAGGACAACGCAGTAGGCGAATGGAGACCAGGGCTGCGGTGCTTCAGGGTACCGTCGTGGGACCCAACCCAACCCAACCGGGGGCGGAGACTGACCGCCCCGACATGGAGGGAGCGGGGTGCACTACCACGTCTCGGGGCACTCCGCCCTCCGCTCGGGGCGCTTTTCCAGAGACGGGGCTGGCTGCCCTGGTTCAGCAAGCGGGGCTTCCACTTGGCAGATCCGGGGCCGGCGGACGTGTCTGCAATGAGGCGGGGGGCCGATGCATCCTCGGAGCTGTGGGAGCTGCAGCCCCGCCCCGCTAATCCCGCCCGACGTTAGGCGAAGTATCTGGGTGGGGGTGGGGGTGGGGTGGGTGGAGACGATGGTCATGGTGGTGGCGGTGGTAATTGTGATGTTGATGGTGGTGGTGGTAATACGGATGTTGATGGTGGTGGTGGTGATGTTGGTGTTGATGGTGGTGGTGGTAATACCAATGTTGATGGTGGTGGTGGTGGTGGTGCATGCACTTGCGCACGACGGACCCGCAGCCTGCTCGCATTCAGCTGCCGCAGCGGACATCAGCTGCCTTTCGACGGGATAGGAACTGTTCGTGCAGGACCTGCCGCGTCCGGACGTCCCTGGCGTTGCACTGGCCTGTGGCCCTCTGACCCGTGTGGGTGAGGCCCCACCCACCGGCCACCGCCTCTGCCCGCCCCGCCCCGCCGCCGCCCCAGGCACCCGCCGGCTGCTGTACCGGGCCACCCTGGGCCGCCTGAGGAGCACCGATAACATCATCAAGAGCAGCGAGGGCAAGGTGGAGGGCCTCCGGGTCAAGATGTCGGACTACGAGACGGAGGCCAAGAAGCTGCAGGTGAGGAGGGACCACCACCCCCTTTGTCAGTAAAAACAGCGAAACCGCAAAAGAGGGACCCTCCCTCCCTCCCGCCCTCGCGGGTGGGGTGCGATCGGGCGCGGTGCAGCCACAGGGTGGGCGATGCACGCCAGCGAGTGCCAGAAGAGCGCCCCCCACAGGGAGGTCGACACCCATCAGGCGAGTGCACCCCCAGGCGTGTGTGCGTCGCCGTGTGCGCGACATCGGTGACGTTCCGAGGTCATGACGGGTCAACTCCAGGACTCCAGGACCCGTCCTTCCAACCTCGGCTGCAGGGCCCGTCCTTGCACACCCTGTCGGGGCCGCGCTGTGTGGTGTCTTCTGGGAGGCACTCCATGTTCCTGTGTGGGACGCGCGCTAAGATTCACTTATTGATCATTAGCCCTACGTGGGGCCGGACGGGATGGTTCGGACCGCGCATTGGTTGTGTAGGAAAGGGTCTTGGTGCTGTTGCTGACCGAGGGGGGATGGTCCGACCGCCGGACCGCGAGACGGCGTGGACGGGTGGCGGGTGTGGACGGGTGGCGGGTGTGGACGGGTGGCGGGTGTGGACGGATGGCGGGTGTGGACGGGTGGCGGGTGTCCTCGCGGCTTACCACCAGAAGGGGCCAGCGGGCTGGATCGCGGGGGTGCCACAACCGCCTCACTCGCGCTGCCCGCCCCACCCGGTGGTCCTAACGCCCGCGCAGGAGCGCATGGTTGCCGCGGAGGAGGAGTACATCCGCGGCCGGACAAAGCTCAAGTAGGACCTGTAATGGCGTGTCCGGGGGCGGGATGGAGTAGGATGGGGTTCAGCGGCGGCGGGGTCCCGTAGCACCACCTACGTCGTAGCGCCACCCGGTTCTGGCGCGCGCACTGCGAGAAGTTCGCGGGTGTCGGCGACGACGCGGAGGGGCTCCCCTCCACGGCCCTCCGCCCCACCCATGTGGTTGTGGCAGGGGGCGCCCGCTGAAGATCGTTTTCAGCGAGCGCCCCCTCGCGCCCCCTCGTTTCCGGCTTTTAGGGAAGGCAGAGCCGCCCGGACCCCCGTATGGTCACCCGGAACCCCTCCTCGCTGACTTCCGCACTGCCCCTCCTGGCCCCCATTTGTGTCCTGGGGCCCCCAGGGCTACGCGGCAGGAGCTGCAGCGCCTGGCTGCGGTGGTGGGCAAGAGCGAGCGGGCGGCTGCGGGTGCGTGGCGGCGCGAGCGGTCGCGCGGGGAAGAGGGAGCGCCAGGGCGGAGGTTGGGAGGGGCGGAGGGAGGGGCGGAGGTTGGGAGGGGCGGAGGGAGGGGCGGAGGTTGGGAGGGGCGGAGGGAGGGAGCGCCAGGGAGGGTGCGACAGGGAGGGAGGGGCGGAGGGAGGGCCAGGGAGGGTGCGGCAGGGAGGAGGGATGGAGGGAGGGACCGGCAGGGAGGAAGGGCCAGGAAGGCTGCGGCAGGAAGGAGGGATGGTCTTACGAGGCTTCGTTACCTGAACGGGCGCTTGTGCGGCCCTCCCGGTGCGAGGACCCACTACAGTTTACTTATCCGTGGGGCGCGAGGTGTGGATGCGGATGAGGTTGGCAGGTGATTCCTTATGGCTTTGAATATGATGGCAAGCGGCTGTGCCCTCGCAGGAAGCAAGCCTCCACCACTGCCCCGCCGTGGCGGCGGCGGGTCGCCGAGGGGTACCGCACCTGCGCTGAACTCCTTCGGCCCCTTGGCCTCGGCCATTCCCCTCTTTGTCAATAAAGACAGCGAAATCGCGAAAAATAACCCGAAAGCATAGTAGGTGTCCGGTTGGCCGATAAAGTAAAGAAATATCGGCCATTCGCCCCCCGCCCCCTCCCACAGGTGTGCTCGAAGATCTGCGCGCAATCAAGAAGGTGGACAAGGCCGTGCAGCTGCGGGCCGAGGTACGTACGGGACGGCGTTGCGGCGGACAATTCCCGTCGCATCCCTTCCCTAGACTGCACTGGACGAGCTGGGATTTCCCCGACCCCTCACTTCACACACCCTACGAGAACCAAGGCAGTTCGCCGGGCCTCCATCTGGGCCGCACTGTGCGGGGTGAAGGGGGACCGGCCCTCGGCTGGTCCCCAAGCTTGCCGCCGGGACGTCAGCCATCGCCCCCGAGGCGATTGCCTTGCGCGCCTAGGGGCGTGCGCGCATGGTACGGGCGGCTGGGCTTGTGGCACTGGCACGTGGCATCGATTCCCCCAACCCATCCCCACCTCCCCGACCCATTAACGGAAGCCCCTGCACGCAAACGACACCGCAATGCCGCAGCCGCGCATCGACACCGCGGCCTCCTGGCTGGGCGCCCCGGGGCCCGCCCCTCGTCCTCCACTCACCCGCCCCGCTGCCCCTAACCTCCCACCCCCCACCCCGCTTTTCTGCCCGCGCGCTTTCACACCACCGCAGGCCGCGTCCCAGGTTTCCTCGTTGCGGTCCCAGCGAAGCACCCTGCTGCAGAGCATCTACCGGATCGCCTCGAAGGACATCTGACTGGACCGAGGCACCTAGCTTGCTTGCATGAGGGGAAAGGCAGAGACAGGAAAATCTAGAGGATTTCGCATTTGGCTGGTTGGGGTTCTTCGGTTGGACCGCGCATGTCTGTGTGTCGGCGTGGGGTTTCAGTGCGACGGAACGGCAGTAACGCCGCCAGGGCCGGGTTCAGCGCATGCGGCGTGGCCGTGGCGTGCCCTGACGCACGGACGCAGTCAAGCTCATTTGGTTTACCCTGGCGGGGCTGATGATGCTTCTAGAGGGGGGTTAACGGGGGCGATGCAGCGAGAGCTGCCTGGGGAGGAGGCGCCCTGAGTCGCAAAGAAAGTAGGCGGACGCGGGCAGAGAGCCGGACTTGGTTCTTGTTCTTTGCGTTTTTCATAATGCACAGGAGAGTCGGGCGGAGCCGGCGACAAGCCTTCCAGCCTCAGTTGGGGAGGTCGCCCGCGCCTCAGACCGGTGGAGGTCAGTACAGATCCGTTGGGAGGTCAGGCCGGATCAGCACGGGGACGCGCGAGGGCGGGTGTAGGCTGCGGCGGATGAATGGGTGGGTGGATGCTGGCGGTTGTGGAGGCCAGTCCTGGGCAGTATGGCGTGGACGGCTGCGCAGAACGGCCGGTGCGGCTCTCGGGCGGTGTGACACAGGTCATGGTGAGAAGCGGGCCCTGACCGCGGCTAATGTTGGCCGTTGCGCAAGCTTAGGACGCGCGGCTGTGCGGCTGCATACACCGTACGGCGCCAGGAGGAGTACAGGCGCGTTGGCATGTGGCCTTTGGCGCAGGGCCGCATTGCGATGAGACATTGCGCGGACTGGGCACCACCCCCCTTCGGTGCGTGTTCCCCCCTGGTGAGTCCGACCACTGATGGGCAGCGAATATAGAAACCCACTGCGGCACATGGCGGTGCAGTCTAGGGCCCTACAGCATCAGCAGCCCAGTGCCCCGAGGACGCGGCGCTGAAGCCCTCGGGAAGGCCACCAAACCCGGGCATCTGAGCCAGTGGACTGTATCGACGGTCAACGGGTCCAGGCATAGGAATATGTAGGAGTATGTACCGCGCTGTGAACCACACGCACCCCAGGGTGAGCGATTCCCTTGGCCGTCGAGAGCTGGACCGACGGGCCTGTCTGTGCATGTGTCATGCGGTGTGCCAGGAGTCCTGGCCCAGAACGACAGCACGCGGCCCCGGGGCCAGGGAAGCACAACGCCAACCAGGCGGCTCCTTCCGTCTTGCGTGCCAAATCGTACACCAGGCAGCGTGTGCCGGAGCGCGCCCCGTGAATCGTGCATCAGATGGACGGACGGAGGGGCAGGTTGGGATGCGCCGTGCAGCGGCGCCTGCGCCTGAGGGAGCCGGGGAGGGGCTGCTCCCCCGACGGACGCAGCCGACCGCGATGAGGCACGCGCCGCGTGACTGCTGCCTGCCTCCCAAAGCATGTGTTCAGCGAGGGACCCCACCACGTGTCCACTGACGCTGACAAATGAACCCCGCCCTGCTGTATCACCGTGTATCAGCCGATTGGGAGACGGCGTCATGCTCTATGCGCTAGAATGTCAGGCAAGGGGACGGCCCGGAGGTCCGGACTGGGCATTAAGGACAAGTCGTACCGTGCTCGGCTGCACAATGCCCCACCCTGGGATTCGCTTCTGCGCTCCGACGACAGCGCGCACAAATCCAGGTGAAGGAATACCCCATCATGATGATGCAGCATTCACCTACGTTGCACCCTCTGAGCGACCGCAGCACATCATCCAGGCCGTCACAAGTACACCACCCCATATATACTCGGGCATCTCGCATGCATGGAACGCCGTCGGGAGGACCAGCCGGACACGGCCAACAACAACACCGAGGTCTTTGAGGTCCAAGGACCCTCGACAGTTCGGGCGCGATTGCCCGCCGCCGCGGCACGCCATGCTGGCCCTCTCCTTGCAGCCAGCATTCAACTACGTCGCAGCATCGTTAGCGACTGCAACATTATAATGCTAGGCCGTCACACCTGACCGGGCGGGTGTCCCCACCGGGCGGGTGTGACTGCGTCGCAGCACGCAAGTACTCGCACGAGCTGGCGCTCGAATAATGCGTCTGTAAAGAAACGTGTCAGCATGCTACGTGTCCGAGCAGTGCGGTCCGCTCATCCACAGTATTATCAGACACCGGATGCGGGGCAGGTAGATGTATAGTGAAGCGCAAGTTGGTCGACAACAGACTCAAGGAAAACCTGGGCGCGCCAGGAGCTGCCGCTGACAAACGTGTTAAGTCATTCGAGTCGGTCAGTCACATGAGAAGGCAGGGGACCGGCAGGTGGGGGTAGCAGCACAGCCCCGGAGAGCGGCGGCGCCGTAGCCGCGGGGCCTGCTGCTGCTGCTGCTGCTGCTACTGCTGCTCCGACCGCCTCCTGCTGGACCCCAAAGCCTCCAAACCTTCCAATAAGATGCAACCTCCCGCCAGATCCGTCCGATGGTGGACGTCAAAAATGAATGCGCCGCGTCAACCCCCATCGCCTCCGGTGCCCCTTTCCCTGCGCCCAACACTCGTCAAGAGTCGCGCAGAGCACAACTA
This sequence comes from Eudorina sp. 2006-703-Eu-15, assembly GCA_003117195.1. NCBI lineage: Eukaryota > Viridiplantae > Chlorophyta > Chlorophyceae > Chlamydomonadales > Volvocaceae > Eudorina > Eudorina sp. 2006-703-Eu-15. The sequence continues at coordinate 379,515 of BDSI01000032.1, forward strand.
AATTGTCGCCAATACCTCGTCACGCAGCCGCAACCGCGGCTGCTGGGCGCCACACACCCCAAGCGCTGCGAATGCATTTCCGCTGTTCGCAACATTGTCACTACATATGTCGGTAAACCGAGGCGCAGAACGCTTGGCAAGTAATTGTCAAACCGGATGTCAGCCGCGGCTTCGCCGACGGCTCCAGTGCAAACGGGTCCCAACCGGCGCACTCCACAATGCGCCCGCCACGCAAACCGCCCCCACCGGGCACCCACTTGCGGCATAAACGCACACCCCGCAGCTTGCGCCGCTTGGCAAGCCCCAGCTTAGGCGAGGAGGCGGCCACAGAAGCGGCATCAATCACACCGCCGACAGCTGCTGCGCGAAGCTCTTAAGCCAGGCGCTGTGCTGCTGCAGCAGGGAACGAGCCAAGTCCACGTTGTTGCTGCCGGGCGCCGGGACGCCGCCGGCGCCACCGCTGGTTGGCGGCGCCGAGGCGGCCGCCTGGCCGCCCAGGGGCGGTGCGGACACTGTCCGTCCCGGGGAGACCTGCCTGTTGCCACCGATGGTGCGCGCGGTGGCGGCCGGGCTGGGACTGGCTCCCGTGGCACCGGCGCCCATGCCTGGGGTGCCGCCACCGCCACCGCTTGTGCCGGCCGTCGCCGCTTTTGCGGTGAGCGCCTGCAGCTGCTCCCGCATGCGATGGAGCTGCGCGGGGCGGCCCGGGGTAAGAGGGGAGGGGATACACGTGAAAAGTGCCCAGACCCAAGGGGGGAGGGGATGTAAGAAATGGGTTAGGCATATATGTTCATAGTGCGCTGCTCCCAGGGCAAAAGGGGGAGGGGAGGGTTGCGGAAGGCACGGCCTGGTTTGCATGCAGTTCACAGGGGGGCGCGTGGGTACACGACGACCGATGTGGCGCCGCACTGCGGGATGAGAGGGGCTGGGCGGAACGCGCGGCCGGGCAACACTGCCAGCGTGCCATGCATGCACCAGACGCGGGCGGCGCCCCTCAGCCACCAGCGCTGCCCCCTTGGGGGACACCACTTGTTGAAACACAATGCCGTCTCTACATTAAGAGACAGGTCTCATCGACACCACAGGCACGCACTCGCGCAGCAGCGCTCCATTCAAACCAAACCATGCTGCTGCCCTCACGATCCCCTGCTCGGAACTCAATAGCCCGCACTCCGGTCCGATCCGGCGCTGGCGCTGGAAAGGGTGTTTGTTCCCTCTTCGCCCCGGGCGCGCCTGCGCTCGCCCTCAGCTGGCCCCACCCATCCACTCCCCCTCTCGGCACTCCCCTTGCCCACCTGCTTGCTGTCCTCGTTGAGGCGGTGCACCTGCTCCTCCAGTCCCGCCTTGGCGCTCTGCAGCACCGCCAGCCGCTCCTCGCTGCCGGGTCCACCCGAGGACATGGCGGCGCGGAGGTCCTCCTGCAGCCGGAGGGAGAGGTGGGGGTGCGGGCGCAGCGTTGCAACGGTGCGTGAGGAGAAGGCGGACATGGGGCGGAGACCCCTGCGCGTGAGGGTCCAATCCGCACTCGACAGTGGACCCTAGATGACGAGAGCACCGGCAAACGACAATAGCCGCATGGATCCATGGATCATACAGATCCATATGGATCCATGGGGATGAGGTGTCGTAAAGGGCTCTTGCTTTGGTGTTGGGGAGGTATCCTCCGCCTTCCCGGCATGTTTTTTTTCGTGGGGATCTCCTTGCCCCCTTGAAGTCGTCCCAGGTGTTCTGTGTTCGCGCGCCCGCTCACCTTCCAGTCGTTACGAGCCGCCTGCAGGATGGAGGAGCGCTCCTTCAGGTAGGCCTTTTGCAGCTTCAGGTACACCCAGGCCTGCGACAGGAGGCACGGAGCCGGTACCGCGCCAGCCAAGGGAGGAGCGAGGGAGGGGTCGTCAGGCCGTCACGCAGCCACGGAAACCGCCCTCGGCTAAGGCGGGCGGAGGTCAGCTGACCCAGACATGAGGACGGACAGCACTGCCGCCGCCGCAGCAGCATCACGACGCACACCCACACCCACACAGCAGTCATGGCGGACTTCTCTTCTCGCGCCTCAGTTTTTCATTCACACACGGCAGTAGGTAAAAGCAATCAGAGGAGTACAGCAGTCTTGGGATGCAGGCCCCGAGCGAGCAGGCGGCCTTCTCCAGCGTGGACGCGTCCGCCGGGGAGGGAGCTACAGACGCCGCACCGCTGCTGACCCAATGCCGTAGCCCATCAGGCCAGGTCTGCCCCCAGCCCGCATCGTTTCGCTGCACCCGACCCTGGGTTTGGCTTTTCTTTTCTTCTTTACCCGACCCGACGGGTGAGCAATTGCCGCTGCAGCTGCACTCGGCTCGGGACTCAGCCCGCGCTTCCGCGTCTCCGGGCCCAGCAACTCAAGAGGCCTGTGGCATCACTCACACACACTCACCCGGGACAGCACCGGGTCCTCCGCAGCCGCGGGGGGCAGCACCGCGTTGGTCCAATCTATGGAGGGCGGCTGCAGCGCCGACGAGAGCTGCGCCGGGGGGCCGAAGCTTGCGTTGCGAGCCCGCTGGGGGGACGTGTGCTGCTGCTGTTGCGGCTGTTGTTGCTGCTGCGGCTGCTGTTGGGCTTGCGCCGCGACTGCAGGCAGTTGTCAGCAGGCGTCACAGGCATACAGCAGCACCAGCACAACTTCTCACCAGACCAGACGAAGCGCCATGGCTTCATGTCGGGTTAAACCAAGTGCGCAGGACTTGCTCATTTTTGCAACGACTGGACTAGCTAAGGTTAGCACGGCCCGTCACCCCCGTCGCTCCCGCCCTCGCCATCTCGTTGGCGTGAAGTCGTCAATACCTCTCTGCCTCAACACCTGCTGCCATCGACTTCCACCGACCCTTCCCCGCCTCTGCCCCAACACACGCCACAAGCCCCAAGCTCTCACTCACGTGGCATAAGCAGCTGCAGGCTGCGATGCAGGTTCTCCGCCAGACTGACCAGGTCGGGCAGGTTGGTTGGCGCGCTCTGCGCCGCCACGGCCGCGTTCTGCGCCGCAATCGCCGCAGCGTACTGCGCCGCCGCTAGGTCGTACGGCAGGTACTGCTGCCCGGCACCGACCGCGCCGCCACCAGAGCTTGCGCCAGCGAGCAGGGTCGACTGCTGGGGGGGCTGCTGCAGCTGTGGGTCGGACGGCAGCATGATGGGCGGCGCGGAGTGGTGTTGCAACTTGACCGGGTAGGGGGCAGCGGCCATGTAGGCGGGTCCGCCCTGCTGCCGCGGCCCCGGCAATTTGGGGCTGAGCGCCGGCAGCGGGCCGGGCCACATGGAGGTGGAGGCGCGCAGGTCGTCGCCGCTGAGTGTGGTGGTGGAGGCACCCACGGGCATGGTACCCCGGGAGAGGGCGGTGGAGGCGGTGAGGTTGGCGGTGGAGAGGGGCGGCGGCGGTGACAGGGTGCCGTTGACGGGGCCGGCGGCGGCGTGCAGGCCGATCATGCTCGCGTGCAGGTCATCGGAGGGCTGCGGAGGGGACTGCTGCTGCTGCTGCTGTTGCTGCTGCATCAGCCGGTTGCGGTAGATCTCTCGCTCGGCGGCGACCTGCACCGGCGGCACGACAAGATAAATATTTATCTATCGGTGAGCTCACTTCTTCTACTGTACCAACGATACGACTCGCTTCGCTGTTCACGTGGTTCCGCCGCGGGTGCCGCACAAGACCCCCTCCCCGCCCTCAACGTCTTCGACCTGAACGTCCATTTCGCTGCGCTCATCTTCGGGACGTCGCCCTCTGCGAAACTTACGACGGTCCCTCGTCTGGGTGAGGCCAAGCCAAGGTGCCCTGCTGTCCCGACTGCGACACCCAGGACGTCCTCCCTGCCTCTCCGTGCAGTGTGTCTCTCCCCACCCACCCACCCACCCACCCACCCACCCACCACCCGCCGACCCACGCCCGCACCAGCCAGCCGGCCCACCTGCGCCTCCACGTCCGCCCTCATGGCCGCCATGCGCCCCGCCAGCAGTGTCCGCCGCTCCAGGTCCACCGCATCCTCCACGTTGCGCTGCATCTGACTGCGCTTCAGCTCCAGCAGGTCCTTGCCTGCGCATGCGGCCAGCGGCACGAGAGACGCGCGATGGGTGACGATGATGGCGCTGCCGCGCTGACGACCAGGCAGGACGGCATTATAAGCGACCCGGCAGCATGTCCTGTGCCTTGCTTGCCGCGGTTTCAGAAGGCCGGGTGGGCGCTTCGGCTCAGTGGGTTGGAACACCCAGGCGTCTCGCTGTGAGGACCGCTTGATGGGGGTTGCGGGCAATCAGTAGACAGTGTACAAACTGCGCTGAAACAGCCAGGGGGAGGGGACACCGCCCTCTTGATGGGTGGTTGTATTGCATATTCCGTATGAGCTCGCCACCGCTCGTTAGGATGCCAACAGTGGCAACACCCCGGATTCTCCGACATTTCCGGCTTTACCACGCCGGGCTGCACCTGCTTGAAGCCCGGATCCCCCACCTAAGCTACAGGTTTGACCTTACCCGATTTCCTGTCGGCGGCGTCAACACCCCCGCCTTTCTGGCTTCCTGTTATCAGCTGTCAACGGCTCATTGTCGCCCGCTCATTTCTTCCCTGAAGCCAAGCCACGGCTTCCTTCACATACACACCCGCCCACCCGCCCCGGCTCACTCTGGTCCGCCACCGCCGCGAACATCGAGTCCGTGTCCGCCAGCTCCTTCTGCCGCCGCAGCAGCTGCGTGGCCACCGACTCCAGCGCCGCCGCTCGGTCCGCCAGCTCCGCCCGCACGGAGCGCAGCTCGGACTGGCAGTTCAGCAGCTGGGAGCGCAGGCTATCCAGCTCGGCGGAGCGAGACGCCACATCAGCATCCAGCTGCACGCGCTGGGTCTGCGGGTACCAGACACGTGGCACAGACCGAAAGACGTCGGGCCACCGCGGGGTAATAGCATTCTAAACATTTTCTTCCTCAGGTTGTGACTATATCCTTCTTAACAGTTTATCTGGGTATCTACCATCTTTAACTAGTACTGTGTACGTGTATGAATGTCGTTGTAGTAAGCTGGGGCAGGTCAGAAGGTGATTGACTGAGTCAAAGCGGAGGGGCCACAGGCGAAGGAAGGCACGAGCAAGCACCCGCCGCCGCTGCCTCACCTTGAGCGCGCTGCACTGCGCCTCGGTGCGGGTCAGCTCCGACGATGCAGTGGCCAGCTGGCCGCGAGCCGCGTCCAGCGCGCCGCGGGCAGCCTGGCCAAGACGGTAGACAAAACAGGCCAAAGGGATCATAAGGAACACACTACTTATTCCAAACACTACCGGCATGCGACGAATGCGAATACTGGGCAGAAGCAAGCCGGCTGGGAAGCCAGGACAGGCTTCAACCCTCATTGCCAGACACTCTACGGTATCTATCGCGCGGCAAGGACGGGTTCCCGCACCGCACGCGTTGATTGCCGCGCGTCCGGCCCGGGCTTTTCCTGTCTGACGACGCACTCCTCCAGGATGACATCCGCAGACACATGCACGAGGCCAGCTGCTTCCCCTGAGAGCCCACTTTACACGACCGCAAATCGTCTTGCCAAGGCGGAGACTGCCGGCCCAACCCCACGACATGACACAAAGCCCCATCGCATACCTCGAGCTGCTTCTGCAGGGCCTCGTACTCCAGGGTCGCCGCGCTTTTTAGCTGCTCCACCACCTGGATCTCCTACACGAAGCGAGCGCGGGTAGGGGTAGGAGATGAGGAGGCGAGGGGGCGGGGTGGGATTGAGGCCCACGCACCATGCCGCCACCCACTGGCAGTACCGCAGGCGCAAGAAGCCCCCAGGCCCCCCCAGCATACACCGTCTCCTCTCGGGCCCCGGCCCGGGTCGCACCTTGGACTGCAGGGCAGTGCGTGACGTCGACAGCTCCGTCACCACCTCCTGCGGCACCACCACACCACCGTACCGTAAGAACGCAACTGGCGCGCCAGATCAACAACGTCGTCTCACAGCCAACAGGCACCGCTCGAGCTCGGGCTGGGCGTTCGTCCGCGGCACAGAGAACGTCACAACCAACCGCAGCTGTTACACCGTTTTTTCGACACCCCGCACACACCTGTGTCGCCCCCGGTGCTGTCCGGCCCCTCCTCCCACCGCCCCCGCCCGGCCCTCACCTTGAGCTCCGCCTGCCGGGCTACCAGCTGCTTATTGATCGCCGCCAGGTCGTCCTCCTTGTTCCGCAGGTCGGCGCTCACACGACTCATGGTGGCCTGCGTGGCCGACACCTGCGCTGTCAGCTGCTCCGACTCGGCACGAAGCGCCTGTGGCCGCGGATGGGTGTGGTAGGATTACCACGGGACGCAGTCAAGTAAGCGCACGCCCGCCTTGAGGTGCTACTGGGATGCCGGGACATATTCCGCTGCTGGGCAGCTGGGTCATCGGCTGTCCGCGCTCCACGCAGCATGTAGTACCTCAGATGTGCAGAGCTTGATGGGACAGCTCGGGTGACCCGAAGGAGCGGGTGTGCAGTCTGGCACAGGTTGCCGCAACGGGCGGTTGCTCGCTGAGTGTTGACGAAGGGCGGTGTGCGTCCGACCGCGGGCCCAGCGCCACACGATGAAGCCCCAGGCAGCGCCCCTCCTCATCCATGTAAGACTCTTATTGCCAGCGTGACCGGACCAACGTCACCTACCGCACCTATCCACGCCCCCGCCAGAGGACGCACTCTGGCGTCGATGTGGCTCACGTTTCCTGGCGGGTGTATCTCACAATCCTCACAAGACCAAGGACCAGGATACTGATTCGTTACTCCCGCCCCGCCCACCCACCCACCCACCCGGATGCGGATCTGCTGCTCCTGGTACTCGGAATCCGCGGAAACCCGCTTGGCCTCCGCGATGTCCAGCTGCGGGTGGGTTGGGGTGAGGTGGCACGGGGTGGATCGGGCGAGGTGAAGAAATGAAAGACCGACGAGGAAGAGTGGAGTGGAAAGAAAAGTGGGCCCCGGCCGAGTTGCCCTGTGCTGACCGGGTATCGAAACACACTGGAGATGGGCAGGAGCAGGAGCACGACCGGGACGGCTCGCGCTGCCGACAACACGGCTGGATGCCCCCCTCGCTGAAGGCACATTGCACGCAGGCCACAATCCGCTGCCCGCACAACCACACCGCCTCAGTGAAGGATTGCCTTACATTTCAACGGACCGTTCCTTCCAGCGGAGCCAGCCCACGGGTCACAGCCGGTGCGCGCGGAGAGTTCTCTCTCCCAAGACATCGGGGCCGGGCTGGTTCCAAGCCCCCAATCACCGCATATCACTGCGCACCACCTACGCCATGGAGACTCCCGCCCCCCCGCCAACACCGGTGTAGGAGTGCCGCCCCTGCCAACATCAGTGGCCGTCCCCGCCCGCTGCGCACCTGTTGCTTGACGACCTCCAGCTGGGCGCTCTTGTCTCGGAGCTCCGCCGCCTTGGTGGCAGTGCTGTTGACCAGAGCGCTGAACTCGCCCTCCTTGACCAGCAGCTGAGCGTTCAGCTCCGACAGCTCCGCCCGCTTGCCGCGCAGCTCGGTATCCACCGCCGTCACCGCGGCGGTGTGAGCACTGGACGACTGCAGGCACGCAAAGAGATATGGGCGGGCAGGACCATAGGTATAGGCGCGGCCATTTAGGGCGGCGTCGGCGTCGGCTGAACGGGGCCGACCCAGCTTGCGCATTAGATTCGGGTACGGAGCGTTCCGTCAGCGGGTACGTCGGAACTGCTGTGTGTTTGTGTGTGCTCACTCACCAGCTCCCGCTGGTTATCCTCCATGACCCGCCTCTGCTCCCGGGTCCTCGCCTCAAGGTCCACCAGCTCCGCCCTCTTCGAACCAATCTGCACAGCGGGAGGGGCCCTCCAGGTGATGAAGCGCTGAAGCGGAAGCGCTACATTTGCTGATACAAGCAGCAAACCCAGCGCGGTCTAGGGGAGCAACAGCCCCGCCGCAGCTGCTATAGCCCCTGGCACCCCAAAGCTGGGACGGCGGGTCCACACAGCCCCAGAATCGCTAGCGGGGACTCCGGCACCGCGCTGCGCCCACACCGGGCCGAGGGCCCTCAGGGAACCAAAGACGACATACACGGGCCGTGGATCCGGGTCACCTAATCCTGGCCTGGAGGCGCCCCACGCACCTCCGTGTCCAGCTTCGTCATCTCCATGGACTTCTCCTTCAGCTGCTCCTGCGGGTACCGTAGGACCAAGGGGGCCAGGCATCGCGGGACTGTTCGCGTTTGTGGGCGTGGGCGTTGGTTTCCTGACGAGGCCTCCGAGGTGCGCACACGATGTGCGGCGGCGTGGTTGGCGGTCAGGACGTCGCCGCCAGGCCCCAAAGGATGTCCCCAAGCCCTTTCGCTGCGGAAAAGCGGATACCCAACCTGCTTGGAATGTCCGCCCCGGCCGAAATTCCAATGCCGCCCCAAGACGGCTACGGACCACCCGCGGCAAGGAAAAAGCTCCAATCAATCCCGAAGAGGATCCTTCCTCGCGCATTCTGCCTATTGCGCATTCTGACGCCCCGATGCGCCAGTGAAACAGGGAAACCGCAGCCCCCCTCAATCCAACCATGCCGCCCCGGACTTCAGACGTCGCACCTGCAGCTTCACCAGGCTCTCGGCCCGCAACCGCTCCCGCTCCGAAACCAGCTCGGTATCCACCTGCAGGGCGGCCACCAGGACCAGCAGTCGTGACCAACGAAGCGAACACGCGTGCGCCCAGGGTTTTCAACACCTGCCATGACTTCGCTGGTGTTGAGCCCACCGTCGCACAGATCATCCGTTGCTGACGCGACGTAGATCTGTTCGGTCCTTTCCTATACATCACCAGGCATCCTCCTTGTCACCTTGTTGTCGTCCTCGTCCCTTCCATCCGGCGTTACGGCGCCCATCCCTCCGGTGCCCCCACCAGGAGGACACCGCAGCCCGCGGAGATGTTCACCGACGCACTTCGCGGACTGCACCCCCCTTCCCGGTCGCATCACGTGGTCCAAAAGCTTCAACCGGGGTTCGCCCGTGCGGCCCTGCCCAGACACCCTGCCCCCAGACACACTACCGCGCCGTTTTCGCTGCAGGTCCCATGTCCTATGACAGTGTTCTACTTTGTCAACGTAGTTGCTGGGTGTGACCGGTTTCACTCTGGGCTTGTCTTTCGCTTCGACACCCACCCCATCCACCCCATCGTATCCCTCGTTCGTTTCGGGTTTCTTTCTTTTTCCAATTTAACCCCGTCGTATCCCATTGCGCCAACCGGCGAGCCCCAGCAGCGACGGGGGCGTCGACCCACCAGCCGGCCGCATCTGCGCCTGCAGCCCCCGGCCACCCCGTGGCCATGTCCCCTCACAGACAGACCATGGGGCCCCCCTCCTACCGCACTCGCCTGCTTCTGGAGCTGCTGCTTGGCGTCCTCATATTGCCGGCTGAGCGCCTCCTGCAGCTGCGCGAGCCGCTCCTCCTCCCTCCGCCGCATCTCCGCCTCTGCCGCAGCCGTACGCCTCATCAGCTCCTCCTCGTCATGCGCGTCCTGGTCCTCACGGTCGAAGCGGCTGACCGCATTGTAGGAGGCGTCCCCGGCGCCGCTGCGCTGCGGCTGCTGCCGGTGCTCATCCGCGGCCCGCTGCTTCTGCTGCTCGGGCTGCTTCTGCTGCTGCAGGATCTGCCCCTGGGCCGGGAAAAGGTCCGGAAGGTTTCGTGTTATCGGCGTTAGCTGCTGGACCGGCGTTGGGTGCGGCACCGCCGCCGCCGTCGTCGTCTGATGCTGCAGCGGCTGCAGGGGCTGCAACTTCGGCTGCTGTTGCAGCGGCTGCAGGTTGGGCAGCGGCGGCGGCTGCTGAGCAGGTGCTGTGCGGGCCGTCGCGACCGCCCCGGGCGCCTGGTTGCGCTGCGTGACGGGCTGAGGGTCCTCGTTGTCGTGGTCGGAGGGGTAACGTCGGTGGTGCGTCAGCAACCCCCCCGGCGATGCGTCGCCGGCCGCCCCGTCCCGGCTGCCGAAGGCGCTGCCGCCGGATGCAGCGGCCATGGGCGACATCAGCCTGGCGGAGGCCGAAGTCACCAACTCGCTGTTGGCCCGCACGCCGCCGGGACCCGCCTCGTCACCCTCCTGGTCGCCCTCCTCGATCTCATCCCCCTCGATATCCTCCTCGTCAATGATGTCATCAAAGTCAGCAAACTCGTCATCGTATTTCTTGCTGCGCCGCAACGACGAAAGTCCTGTCGTGGACTTTGCAGCGGCGGCGGCGCCGCCGCCGCCACGGGCAGCGGCGGCTCCACCGCCGCCGCCGTCGGTGACCTCCCAGGAGGCCCGCAAGGCTCCGCCGCCGCCGGGCCCACCCGCGGAGACCCCCCGATTGCCAGTCTGGTTGAAGACAGTAACGCCGGGCGGCGGCACGAATCCGCCCGGGGCAGATCCCGACCGGGAGTCTGCAGCACCGCCGCCGGAGGACACCCCGCTGCCGTCGCCCCCGCCGGTGCCGCCGGTGCGCGCCGCCGCGAGCTCCGGCGTCGGCGGCTCCCCGCTGCTGGTGGCTCGGGGACCGGTGCCACCGGCGGAGACCCGCCCCACGGCGTCCCCTTGCGACGTGCGCCCCTGGGGTTTGAACGGCTGCGACTGCGCCTGCCCGCTCGAGTTGGGCCCGGAGCCCCCACCGGTCGCGGATGTGGCCGCAACGGGCCCGGCGCTGCTCGTGCGATCACCTGCCGAACGGCCGCCCTCATCGGGTAAGTCCAGCTCGTTCACAGCCGCCGTGAGGGAGCTGCACATGCGCGGGCGGGGAGGGCGCCGGATGCGGGCGGGGCTGAGTCTTTCGCCCAACTGCCACTAGCCGACCAGACGGGTCGCGCCAAAGCGATAGTCTCCTCTTGGCCAGGTTCCTCCTCCCGACCTCCGACTCATCCGTTCTGCCCGCTCAACGATTACCCCCACCGCCGCTGTCAGATCAGGACCGCGGCAGGCCCGGGTCGCAGCTATCGTTTCCTACCCCCGCCCCGCGGGGAAGGCTTCTTTTAATCGTGAGCCCCAGCCAATGAGCCGGTCCCGTCCTCCCCTCAAGCGGGACAACACCCGTACTCCTCCCGTACGCCGTACCTGACACTGGACGAGAAGCTCTTCAGGGAGGACTCCTCCATGGGGTCTGACTTCTTGGCGGCCGTATTGTTCTGCTCACCCTGCTGCTGCGAGGCGGCAGGCAGCGCCGAAGTGCCCCTGTCGGCTGCCGTGCTCGCGCCCCCCCAGCCAGCGCGCACCGCGCTCCCGCTGCCCTCGTTATTGGCACCGCCCGTCGCGCTGCCGCCCCCGGTGGTACGCGCCTCCGCAGCCTCCGTCCTTTGCCCGCCGCGCCCATCGCTGCCGCCGCTGTCGCTGCTGTTGCCGGAGCCAATGCCCCCACCCAGTAGGTCGCCCTGCGGCGGGTACACCACGTGACGGTGATATGACGTGACGTGTGCTTGCCGTACATGTTCAGGGGCTCACGAGGAGAATCCAAGTTCAGGGCCCCGTGCGCAAGGACTACTCCTTCCCACGTTTTCGTTTGAACCCGGGTGCATGTCTTACCTCCTGCTCGAACTCACGCGCATCTTTTATGAAGTCCTGACAGAACCAAGCAGGACAAAGGGTTGCAGGGCGGGGAGGAGGGCCGGAACGAATCGCCTTAGGTTCACGGGTGCCACTAGGTGGTGGCAGACAGTATTGTGGAATGTGCAGTGCGCTATGATCCAGCGACGGCAACGGAGAGGGCAACCCGCGGGCGGCATCGAACAGGTTGCTCATGTGCAACAAGCTGTGGACAGCGGAACCCAGTGCAAGAGGGTTCCTCACCGAGGCTTTCGAACTGCTGAGGCCGAGAGGGCTGGGCACTTTGGTTTCGGCGCCAGTTCGCTTCAGCGGGCCCAGACCGCGCTGTTCCGGGCCAACGACCGAGAAGGCTTTCCGCGCTTCTAGCGGTTGCTGGTCACGGTGAGAGGCAGACGGCGCCGACGCGGACCGGCCTTTAGAGGCAAGCTTCGCCTTCTCCTCCTGGTAAACCTTCCTGCAGGGGTTCGTAGCGGTAGCAAGAAACACGTGCGCGGTAGCTTTGACAGGCAGCAGTGCTGGGAGAGCTCCATCCCGAAGGCCCGCTCAGCGAACACCAGGAGGAAAGGTCGTGTAACCCGTCCCCGTGTCAGCGAACAGCCTGCCACGGCCGAGGAAAATGCTGCTCACCGGTAGTGTTCATCACAAGGATGATCCCAGATGCTTTCTCCTGAGTTGAAGTTGAAGTAATATATGTCACCAGTTGGAGTTTTGCATGGCTTCCAACCGTCTGGAAGCGGCGACTTTAAGCCCTCCCTTGCAATCCAGAATAATTCCTGGAGATGGCGGGACAAGGCATTGAGTACAGCATGCGCGCTTTCCGTTTGCCCTGTGCATCAGTCGACCGGACGCACTAACTCCGACTGGGTGAAACGGACGCACCTTCTCTGTCTCGGTATCAATACCAAGCCACTGAGCGTATTCGACAATTTCTGCGGATGAGCGGACGACAGATTCCAGGATGTTGTCCATTTCGCAGCAACATGGACCACACGTGGCAGGCCCATCCCACAACGCAGACCTTGCTCGGTAGGCTCGTAGTTCTCATCTATCTCCTCCTCGAGCACGACCTGGCCATCCGGCATCACCTCTCCCCCATTGACCATTTGCACTGGTCAGGAACCTTCCCTACCAGGCAGAACAATTAACATTTGTGCATCCATGAGCATTAGCAGTCCTTGTGAAAATGATGCATGTCATTCGGTGACTCATTGTGCTGGCGGAGGTCAAAACTTTGACCATATGCGTACGTCACGCAAGTACAACGTCAGCAGTTTTTGTCCCGATCATTAAAGACCTCCTGAAGTGTTAGAAGCGGAAACTGGACAAGACATGCACAAGAGCAGTTGCTGCAGTACACATTTAATGTACCCCAATCTGGCGAGCAAATGAAGCGAGCACAATAATTTTGAAGATGTTTGGCATGTCAGAATCAATTTTGGGTATGAAGTTGCGTCCCAGATATCGCAAGCGGCCCACGGGTCCGCACTTGCCCTTGTCTGAACTCGTTTTCCCGGAAACTTCAGGAAAGCATATACCGGTAATCAAAACCAGCCGCCTGCATGGGTCCCGTGTGATTGCGGCTCGGGTGCATAATGAACTAAATCGGATGCTGCACGCCGTCCCTTGACTCGTGCTCGTCCTGTCGACCGTCAGTCAGTACGCTCCCGCTAATGCCACACCCAGCAAACCAGCCCTGTCGCGCAGGCCGCTGGCAAACCTCACAAACCTGAACGGGACCAACAGTATGGGCGCGCTTCTTGGGCCATCTGCACATTTTGATATGCCGAAGAGGGTGGCGCCAGTGAGTGTATTCATGATGTCTCCTGATGTACGACCTCCGCCTGTTCACACGACACGCCGGCGTGCATCTTGCCCAGCACCATGCCCCTTGCCTTCTGACACACGGTGCTGGGAAGGTGTCACCTTGCTATTCGGGCGCAACAGTCGGTGTACTTACCCTCGGCAAACACGACTGGGCCCCCAGGCATCCGCAAAGGACGGCGGACATGCAGTCATGCATACGATGTTTACTGTCGCCCTAACGAAAATGGTTGAATGAACGAGTGACTGCCGTACAAACCGTCTCAAACGACCTCTAGAAAGCCCTCGCTGCGCTGCATGGACGATGTCCGTCAAACACAGCGGGTGCAAGGGCGTGAAAGCACTGTTTCGGTCTGTAGGTTTTTTGAGTGAAACGCTAGAAAACCAAGGTTTTCTGTGAACTCAGAGGAGTTCTGCCCTTTGGAGGTTGTACGACACTTGGTGCAGTTTAAGTTGGCCGCGAAGGCGTGGAGAAGTGATTTTCGGGTTATGTGGCTACTTCGGGTGGTTATCGTGAGGCTGTAGGTAATGAAGCCTGATCATAGCTTTGCGGTAGCCTGCCCGCACCCGGCCTACGCGGTAGCCGGCCCGCACCCGGTCTGCCTACCGAACGAAGACGGCTGTTTCATTGTTTGCAGGTACCCTTTGTGTAACGGACGATGCTTTCTCATGAAAACTTAATCGTAATCGTTACAAGGTGGACCCGAGTCCCGACCGCCCTTGTTGTTCGCTCGCTTGCGGACGTCCCAATTGTCCGGGGGGCGACATGCGGGGGTGCACTCGAACGCCGCGTCTTCAGTCCTGCCCCCCATGCATGAACGCCCAGCGCACACCCACACGCCGGCCGCACGGACGGACCAGCGGTGGTGTTGAACGACACGAAGCTTTCGTATGAATGATGCATGACACCGATTACGAACAACCCTGTACAGTCAAGTAAAGTCTTCGGCCCAACAGCTCGAGGCGAGACGCAGCGAGCTCAGAAGCGATGTCCCGGCAACAGCCAGGCCGCCCGAGGCACGGGTCCTGTTTGGCGCACCGGGGCTGGGCCGCCCTGTCAACGCCCTGCACACGGCTCGTACTGTTGTCGCCCATGCGGCTCCAGCCCGTCTCCGTCAGCAAATTTAGCTAAGCCCTGCACGCACACACAGCCCGTCGATGCTCCTCATGCGCTGACGGCCCGGTCTCTACGTCACCTCCCCTTGCCCACCGACATCTGCCAACGAGGTCGCGGTCGTTAACAGCAGAGTCAGAACGATCTGGCAACCGCTGGCGCCCGCGGGCAATCACGAGCAACCAGACGGTGGAAAGTTGGTCAAGACTGACCTCCCCCGCCACCAAAACATTCGCTGATACCTCCGGACGATCAATCGCCCTGCGAGGTTTCGAGGCACCGCCACCGTCATCAAGGCCGCCGTCGTCGTCATCATCGTCATCTTCCGCGCACTCGGCCACTGAAGACATTACGACGCGTGCGGACGAGCCCACCACGTCAGGCTACCCGGGCGCCTCCTACCTCCCCCGCTCACTTAGACACCGGGAGGCCCTGACTCGCCCACAGGTCGAAGCCGCCCACCAGGTTCACCAGGTTGCAGTAACCCGCCTGCGCGAGGGAGGGGGCAGTTTCCATCCGAAGGGGGGGGACAGACAAACAGACAGCCGGAGGCGCGAAGGACCGATCGGCATCTCGGATTCCGGTTTTAAAAGCGGGCATGACATGCTACATGACATGTTGTGCATGACATAATACATGGCAGCATGACCAGCCGCGGCACATGTTACATATGAAACGACCATACCGCGTGCACGAGTGCTGATGCCCGCGTCGCGCTCAGTGCGCTTCCGAAACCAACTCTCACTTTTCCGCCGTTTCTATCCGGAGCACAGACTGCTCGCGGACCGCGAGATTTGTCCGCCCCGCACCACCCCCATTCCCCTGCGTTGTCGCCCTCCCGCCGCCCCGGCAGCTGTCGTACATCGCACCTGGGACAGCACGTCAATAGCCATCAGGGATCGACGACCCGACTTGCAGCCCTGCAGGAGATAGAGCGGAGGACCGCCGGGGTCCGGCGGACAGCAGGGCGGGCGGGTTGAGGGACCGGAGTGGGTTGAAACGGCTTCCTAACGGTCAGCAACTGGCGACGGCATGGGGCCCTGCTTGAGGGCGCAGTGCAAGTCGATGGAAACCCTAAACCTCCATACCATACCTCACAGACTCACCTCATCGCAGGCAGTTCGTTGCTACACCAACAAACTACGGACCCGACACGGACCCGACACGCAGACACATGACATAACGGCCAGGCTCCCATTGCGCGGGTGTGGCAGCCCCTGACGGCGGTCACTCCCGCCCTTTCAGCCCTGGCCAGCCCCGGTCCTGCTCAAGAGCTAACCCCGGACTGGGCCCTATCCCGTGTGCCCATGCGCATTCCAAGTTGCCCCGGTCCCCCACATGCACCCCCTGCCGCCGTCTCCCCCCGTCCCCCGCCCTCCCCCGCTGTCTCCCGCCCTTGCCCGCCCCTTGCTCACCACCACCAGCGACTGGGCCTTGTCCGGGAAGGCCTTCTCCACATCGGACACGAAGGTTGGGTTGGGGCTCATGCCCATACCGCCCAGGAACACCACCGGCGCGTTGACGGCGGAGGGGACGTGGCCCGCGGAGAACTCCTCGGGAGTGCTGCGGTGGGGAGGGATGCCAGGGGGTGACGGCGGCGTGGGAGGGGCGAGGCAGCAGCGGGGAAGCGAACGCGGGTGCCTGCGGTGTGTACCTTGGGTTCGAGTCGCTTCGACCGGTCTGCGGGGCCGTGCCCGGGACCGGTCAGAAGCGTCATCAAACCTTGCTCTTACGGTAATACTGCAGTACCTGCGCGCCCCTCTTCCTCCGCGCCCTCTCCCGCGTGAGGGGTGCACGGGGTTGTAACGGTGTTTCAAGGCCGCGTAATAACAAGTGCGTTTTCCCCTCGAGACCCGCGTGACCTCGACCTCACAAGAAGGATAACACGTGGCTAGCCTGGCCGTGGGATGCGTAGAACGAGCTCTGACGGTACAGTACCAGCGTCCGTGTTCATCGCACATCACGGCACAAGCAGCGGAAAGGTTCCGTTAATCGGGTTGCCGCACCGCCTGCCGCCGAGTACCCGGGTATGGCAGGCTTTGGGACCCTGTCGCAGGCGACGCCCCTGCCCTACATGACGCCTCCTTCCGAAAGCGGCTCACCGGACATCTAGGTACTTGTACCCGTCCGCCTGAAGCAACTCCTGGGCTTCAGCGGGCATGGCGTCCCTGTACTGCGCCGCAGGCGTGACGTGCAGCGCATGAGCCGCCCCGATACCCCACCTGCGCATCCAATTTCATTCGTAAACTAATATGAACAGTCTGGCGCTGGTGATTTGCACCGCCTACAGCTTTCTCCGAAGTGCGGGGCATCCAGTTGAGATCGTCCGAGCCGAAAAGGCGTTCCGCGCAAGCATCTTTGTTGATGAAAAGCAGGAAGCAAGGCCGCTAGTGAAACGATGTTTCGTGAAATGGACAACTGGAAAATGTCGTTGTCGTGCGTTTTGGACGAACGTCGCTGGGTCACACGAGCGACGTACGGGCGAGGTTTGCGTTCATCATACATCATCACATTGGCGCATGTCGTCAGATCTATCAACGTGATACGGTTGTGAATATCTACTTGCCGCTTATTATATGCAGGCAAAACCCTCAAACCTACATCTGTAATACTGAGGCCTTCTTGCACCCCATTTTAACATTCTGACTGGCATCTCCTGAACGGATTGTGCGGGTGTTGCAGTTTAGTGTAAAGCACGGCAAGGCACCCGCGCGGAGGAAAATATTTGCGCGACAGATGTCGCTTAACGCCAAGCACCTTCCGGCCAGGACCGCCGGCAATGCCTTCGCTGCATCATCAAGACTCGGCATGTCATGCCACGTGCTGCATTGTCCAGGTGCGAGGTCTGAGTTGGCCTCGGGGTGTTGCGTGGCTATCGGGGCCCAGTGTGCGGTTGGGCGTGTATCTGCGGCGTAATCACGGACACCACCACACCGTTCATCCAATCTAAGCCATGAAGACCTCCCGACTACTCGTTTATTACTGTTTTACCTCTCCCGAGGTATTGACGGAACTCGCAGGGTTCGAAGGGTTTAGTCCGGGAAGGACCTTATGATAACCCAGATCTGTCCCTCACAGCTTCCCAGCGACAACAGCCACATGCTAATTTCAGGCGCTCGGCAGCAATGCACCTCACCTGCGGCCACCTGCGTGTTAGACGCAGCCGTCCTCCCACGTAGCAGCTGTGCACCTGATTCGTTCAGCCGCGATGTTAGACGCAGCCGTCCTCCCATGTAGCAGCTGTGCACCTGATTCGTTCAGCCGCGATGTTAGACGCAGCCGTCCTCCCATGTAGCAGCTGTGCACCTGATTCGTTCAGCCGCGATGTTAGACGCAGCCGTCCTCCCATGTAGCAGCTGTGCACCTGATTCGTTCAGCCGCGATGCCACCCCTACGGGCCGAGCATCGATCTCTGCAGCCCACCACCCGCCCACCGCCCACCGACGCCCCCTTTCGGATTCCCCTCTTTTGTCGATACAGAAAGTGAAATACCCCCATGCCCTGCTATGTCTACCCATTTCCTACACCACCCCTCCTTGCCTGCTGACCGGCCCCCTGGACCGCACCCCCCAGCGGCTGCCGCCGGGCCCCGGCTGCTCGGCCCCTTCGGCGCCGCCCGGGCCGGCCGTCGCCGGGCGGCCTCCCTGCGCTGCCGGGCCGAGCAGCAGCCGCAGCCGGCCGAGGGCGCTGCCACCTCCACAGTGACGGCGGGGGAGCAGACGGAAGCAACGACCAACGGTAACGGCGCCAACGGCCACCAGGTGGGGGAAGCGGACGCGGTGCTGACTTGGGCGCGCAAGCAGGCAACATGGGTGTCCCTGTAGGACCGCGGGTCGGCTGCACGGTGACGCACGCAGTGCGCCGGCGGGAGCCCATATGGGGGCTGACGAAGGGGTGTGTGTGTAGGGATGGGGTAAGGGCAAGTGGTGTAAGTTGTCCGGGGGGTTACCCCGATGGCCATCGGCGGGGGGAGGGACGGGGGGGTTGAGGCGTGAAGGTCATCTCCGGGCCGCCGCCGCCCAGTCGCGGCGTGGCTGCCCTCCGCACGGCACCGCACCGCACCACCCCGTTCCGCCGGCGTACGCACCCGCCATGGACGAACTTGAGAAGAGGCAACCACACTGTTTCAAATCTGACCACGGCGTTTTGCCCACGACGGCCCGGGTTCGTTCCTGGGTTTGGTTTTTCTTACCAGTCCCCACGGCGGTCCCCCGCCGGAACGACCCGCCCATCGCAGCCCGACGCTGCGGCGCCCGCACCTGCCGCCACCCGCGGCGCCGCCGCCTTCCCGCACGAGCTGCTCGAGGGGGAGGAGCTGCCGTACGCGTCCCTCAGCGATAAGGAGCGCTGGTGGACCAACTTCAAGCTGGCCTTCGCGCTGCCCTGGCGCCGCTTCAAGAAAGACGCGGTGCTCACGTTCACTGTGGGTTGGCAGGCGGGGATGAGGGGAGGTGTGGGGTAGACCAGGGGGGCGGCTTTGGGGCGTGAGCGAGGGGGAGGGCAGCGGGTATAGGAACTCGGACGACACATTGGGGGGGCCAGGGGGGCGGCTGGGGGGGGGGGATTACGGCGAGACATGATCAGATAGAGTGTGTCAAAAAAGGGCCTATACCCCCGTTCCGCTCGGCATTACCAGTCAGCGTACAACCCCCGTTCCCCCGGCAAGGGCCCTGGGCACTTTGGGCCGGGGGTTGATGGAATATGGTGTGATGGGTGGGGGGGGAGTCCCGTGGGTCAACGCCCCCAGGTCGTCCAGGGGTGGCCCCCGGGGTCTCGCTGCGTATGGCTCCGCCGGGTAGCGGCAGGGGGGGGGCCACCCTGGATGAACCTCTCGTTGCCAGGCCAGCCGACTCCACCCTTCCCCACATCCTCTCCCGCCCCGCCCCCGCCCCCGCGTTGCCTCCTCCCCCGCCCCGCCCCGCCCCCGCCCCCTCCTCGCCCCCCCGGCGCTGCCTCCCCCTTTTCCTCCTCCTCCTCTCCCCCCGCCCCCGCAGCTGGAGGGCGAGGTGAGCGACCAGGAGCGCACCCTGTTCGACAGCGGGCTGTCCCTGCCGGCGGTGTGCACCTCGCTGCGCAAGGCGGCCCTCGACCCACGGGTCCAGGGGGTGGCCATCGAGATCGGGCCGCTGGGCATCGGCTGGGGCAAGGTGCAGGAGATCAAGCGGTGAGGCGGATCGGGGCTGGGGTGGGGCGGGGTGGGGTGGGGTGGGGTGGCGGGGCTCGTACGGATAGAGGTAGGATGCGCGTGGATGGGTAAGAGGATGCGTGCCGATGTGCCTTCGCAAACTGGACTTCTTTTAGGGAGTGGTCGCAGGGTGCGGAGAAGGCGGTGATGCGGTGGGCGATGGGGGCGGGCGGGGGCGGGCCCTGCCTCCGGGGGACCCTGGCCTGCCTCCGGGGGACCCTGGCCTGCCTCCGGGGGACCCTGGCCCCGGCACCCAGGGGTTCCGATGGAGGCGGCTGAAATGTATTGACATCCTCCCCTAACGAGGAGGTGGGTGTGTAGGGATGGATGCCAGAGCAGGGGTCTGCGGGTGTAGACCGCCCCTGGGGCCCTGCCACCGTAGCGCCTGGGGGATGCGACTGGTCGACGGGCCGAGTGGCCACCCGTCTCCGGCCCCCTCCCGCCCCGCCCTGCCTCCCCATCCGCGCCCCTTCACCCGGCTCCCCCTTCGCCCGTCCCGGGGAATAAGCGCGGCGCTGGCTCCTTTCCCCTTTGCCCTGCCTCCACCACATCGTTGGAGTCCCCTCCTCTCCCTGGGGCAGTCCGTTCTTCACCGGGGGTCCTTGCACAGGCTGGCAGCGCAGTACATGCTCGCTCAACGACGCCCCATTCCCCTCCCCTTCCCGTTTTCCCCTCCACTTACCCACAGGCACATCGACTACTTCCGCTCCTCGGGCAAGTACGTGATCGCCTGGCTCAAGCAGGGCGCAGAGAAGGAGTACTACCTGGCATCGGCCTGCTCCGAAATCTACGCGCCGCCCACCGCCTACCTGAGTCTGAGGGGCTTCGTCACGGGAGGTGCGGCTGATGGGGGGTTGGGGGAGAGGGGTGTCTGTATGTGTCGTGTGCTTGTGTGCTGTGAGGCCCCGCGCCGACGACCCGTGGGTCAGTAGTGGGTCAGTGGGTCTCGGCGAGAGGCTGGCCGCCGTCTGCAGTACTCCGTCACGACGCGGCCCCCTTCCCTGGCACCCACCGCCGCCGGCCCCTCTCCTCCGGTCCTCGGCCCCTAGGTGCTCACCCGGCCTCCACCCCTGTCGTACCTGCCCTGGCCCTGGGTTCCCCCCTCCCTCCCGCCGTGGAGGCTCTGGCAGCAGCGCAGTTTGAATATGTCCACCAATTTCCCCCTGTACCCCTCCCGCCCCCCTTCCCTTGTTGTTCCCCAGGCGCCTTCCTCCGCGGTGTGCTGGACAAGGTGGGTGTGGAGCCGCAGGTGAAGCGCATCGGTGCGTACAAGAGCGCGGGGGACCAGCTGCTGCGGAGGGACATGGCGCCCGAGCAGCGGGAGCAGCTGTCAGCAATCCAGGTAGGGCGGAGGAGGAGGAGGAGTAGGGGAGGAGGGGGACTGGAGTAAGGGAGGGGGGACGAGGGGGCAGAACGAGGGGAGGGGGGCAGGAGGACGGAGGAGGGGTGGGGCGGTCCGTTGGAGGAGGGGAGGGGGGCAGGAGGAGGGAGGAGCCCGATGGAGGCGAGGGGATCCTTCAAGGAGGAGGACGACGAGGAGGGAGGAGCACGTCGAGGCGGGGTTGGCACGGTGGGGTATGGACGTGGTTAGGCTTGGACGAGGATGGAACCGCTGTCTCCGCAGTATACAAACGACGCCGAGGACCTTGTATGGGGCCCTGCGCCTCCTTCCACCCTCCCGACCTCCCGGAACCCCGGGCGCCTCCTCTCCAGAGGGTTATGGTCATCCAGGCTGCCCCGCCCCGGCCACCCGATTCCCCCCTCCACCTTGAGTCTCCAGCCCACCCACCCACTCTCCCGCCCTCCCTTCCGTCGCCTCCACTCGCAGTCTGATGTGGTGGAGGAGTTCCTGCGCCAAGTGGCAACAGCCCGCGGCAAGACTCGGGAGGTGGGCGGCGGGGAAGGATGGGGCGGCAGTGCGCAGTGGGAGGGAGGTCAAAGCGCAGAGAGGGAGGCGGGGAGGCGGGGGAGAGGGAAAGAGAAGGGGTAGGAGAGAACGTTTGTGGCGTTGCCGTGGGAGTGGTCTGGGTCTGCGTTGCTGTGGGTGGCGGAGGGAGGTGGACTTGTAGGTGGGGGTGGAGGTGGAGGTCTTGCCTTTACCACGGGGCCTTGCTTTGTGCCCAACCCGTCCATGTCCCTTCCAGACAGACTTCGTTGACCCGTTGACCCCGCCGCTCTCCTCGGCCCCCTTCCCTCCCCCGATATACACACACACACACACACACGTGCGCCGATGTTCAGGAGGTGGTGGCGTTCATCGAGGAGGGTGTGTACGACATGGAGAAGTTCAAGTCGGGCGGGTGGCTCACCGACCTGTGGTACGAGGACCAGCTGCTGGAGGAGCTCAAGATGCGGACCACGGGTGGGGCTGGGGGGGGCGGGGGGGGCTTGGGAGGGTTGGGGGGGTTGGGGGGCTGGGAGGGTGGTCAGGGGCTGGGAGGGTGTTCGGGGGCTGTGAGGATGGGAACTACTGGAACCAAGGGAACTTCCGCCGACTGGGACGATGTGGCCGGGCAGGTGACCGCCTCACCACCTCACCGCCGCATCGTCCCCGGCGACCCCGGGACTGCATGCAACCCCCAATCCGGCTGCCGGGACGCGCATCGGCGCAGAGCCTCGCCCTTGCTTGCGCTCAGGCATCCCCTTCCACCTGCTCCCTCAGCGGCCCCCTCCCTCCCCCCCTCCTCCTGCCACCCCCCTGTTAGGGCTGCGCCCCAAGGAGGGTGAGAGCGAGGAGGACAAGAAGAAGCGGGAGAAGGAGCTGGCCAAGCCGCTGCGGCGGGTGGGCCTGCGGAAGTACTCGGCGGTCAGCCCCACCGCCTTCGGCCTGGCGGGCGGCAAGAAGAGGGTGGTGGTGCTGAGGACGTCCGGGGCCATCGTGGGTGAGTGCAGCTGTGGAGGAGGGTTGGGGGGTGGATGGAAAGGGGCTGAGGGCAGGGGCAGGGAGAGGGGGAGGACAGGGGTTGCTGAGCGGCGTGGCTGGATGACCCCCTCTGCACACCGTATGTGGTGGAACCAGGGGGGGGGCAATAAGGCCCCCGAGTCTGCCCCGTCGCCGGGCCCGTACTCCTGCCGCCGTCTCAACCGAACCACTCACGGGGGCCGTTGCATGCACGGCGATACATACCACTGTTGTACGGGTTGTACGGCATCGCAGGCAAGTCCAGCGGCGCCGCCATCACGCCCGACGGCGTCATCCCCAAGCTGCGCGCCCTGGCCAAGTGAGAGAGGGGGGGCCCGGCAGGGGCCCGGGTGGTGAAGCAGGGGCGGAAAGGGGAGGGGGGGAGGGTGGGAGGGCAACGCATCAGGACACACGGCCGAGGGAGGCGGGATGGGCGGGGCGGGGGGTTAGATAGAGCGCCGGCGGGAGGTCGGGACGGTGATGACGGGGGCAAAGGTACAGGAAGTTGGTAGACGTATTCATACTGGACTGCGCTGACGACGGGAGGAGAAGGGATGTTGCGGCGCCCTGGTTGCGCTCCGCGGACAGCCCAGCGGCCCGCGTACCGTCGGCCCTGCAGGCCTCATCACCCACATACGACATCCCCATCACACCTCCCCCTCCTCTTTCCCCCCCCCCCGCCAACAGCGCGTCTTCAATCTGTCTACCGATGTCCTGTTCCCCCTCCGCCCCTCCCCCCTCTGGCTTGCTCTGGCAGCAGCGCAGTTTGAAGATGTCCACCCATGTCCTGTTTTCCCCCCTTCCCCCCCCTTCCCGCCTTCCCCTCAGGGACAAGTCGGTGGCGGCGGTGGTGCTGCGTGTGGACTCCCCGGGCGGTGACGCGCTGTCCGCCGACCTGATGTGGCGGGAGATACGGCAGCTGGATGCGGTCAAGCCCGTCATCGCGTCCATGGCGGACGTGGCGGCCAGCGGGGGGTACTACATGGCCATGGCGGCACGGTGGGTGGGTGGGTGGGTGGGTGGGTGGGTGTGGGGGGTGGGGGAGTGCGTTGGTGTGCCGAGGCAAGGGCAGGGGGGAACGCGGGGAAGGGGGGGAGGGGCGGGGGATCCGTGTGAGGGCGTTGAGGGTGTGTATGGTCCGTGTGTGGAGGATGGGTGGCGGGGAGAGGGGGATGTGTCAGCCACCCAGGGTGGAGTCCCGGGGGGGAGGAGCCCCGGGATGAGGATTGAGGGGGCGCGGCGAGTGCAGCTGACAGCGGCTGCCTGGGCCCAAGTCGTCACCCGGACCCACCCACAGATTCAGCCTCACGCACGCTCCTCGCCCCTCACATTGCGTTATCCCTTCCCCTCGCCCCCACCCCCTCGCCCCCTCGGGCCCCTCGGCCCCCTCGCCCCCTCGTTCAGGGCCATCGTTGCCGAGCCGCTCACCATCACCGGCTCCATCGGTGTGGTGACGGGCAAGTTCAACTTGAAGGAGCTGTACGGCAAAATCGGGTGAGCGGCGAAGGGGCAGGGGGAGAGCAGCAGCAGCAGCAGGAGTAGGAGGAGCACGAGGACGGGGAGAATGAGGGAGGGGGAGAGATACCCGGGGAGTGTGCCCACGCGCAGGTGGGCTGGGTAGGGGAGGTGGGCAGCGACAGAGGCCAACGGCTGGGGCGCACCGCCTCCTCCCCCTCGCACACAAACCCTAGACCCAACCCACCCTAACCCCGCCTAAACTCGCCTCCCGCCCCCGCCAGGTATAACAAGGAGCTGATCAGCTGGGGCCGGTTCGCGGAGGTGCTGGCCGACAACCGGAGCTTCTCGCCCGAGGTGAGGTGGGGGGCGGGGTGGGGCGGGCGGGGGTGGGGCGGCTGGGGATGCAAAGGGGGGAGGGCTGATTGCTCGATTGGACCTTTGACCGGGCAGCGGCGACCAAATTCAGTATGTCAACCAGTTTCCTGTTCCCTGCCCGCCCCTTCCACCCGCCCCCCTCCCCTCCCCTCCTGGGCCCCTTCTGCAGGAGGAGGCTCTGTTCGACGCCTCCGCGCAGCACGCCTACGAGTCCTTCCGCAACAAGGCCGCCGCCTCCCGCGACATGGCGGTGGAGGAGATGCAGAAGGTGGCGCAGGGCCGGGTGTGGTCGGGCAGCGCGGCTCGGAAGGTGAGTCGCGAGGCGATTGAGAGGCAGGGGTGGAGGCCGCGGGGCGGGGGGGGGGATGCGCGGTCAGGCAATCTGTGACCCGACCCGGGACGGACCGCCTTGCCCCGGGTCAATTGCCCCACCCAACCCCCCATAGCACATGTGTCTTATCCTATACACCTAATCGTTATCCCACCCCCACCGCCGTGAAGCCCACCTCCGCACCACGCGCGCGGGCAGCCGCTCCCGGGGCGGCTGTTGCTGCCGCCCCTCAATCCGAGGCCGGCGGGGTCAGTTTCCAACACCCCTCCTCTGCCTCCTCCTTCCCCCTCCTCTGCCTCCTCCTCCTCCCTCCCTCCCTCCCTCCCTCCCTCCCTCCCGGCCCGCAGGTCCAGCTGGTGGACGCCCTGGGCGGCATCAACCGGGCTGTGGCCCTGGCCCGACATGCGGCGGGTATCCCCCCGGAGGAGCGGGTCACGGTCCTGGAGCTGGGCAAGGTCAAACCCTCACCCACAGCGCTGCTGGGTGGGTGGCGGGAGGGTGGGTGGGTGGGTGGGTGGGGATGGGAAGATAATTTTGGGGGCCGGCTTGGGTTGGGTTTGGGTTGCTTGGGCGGTGGGGTATAGGAAATTGGTAGACATATTCAAGCTGCGCTGCTGCCAGAGCGGTGGGGCGGTGGGGTCGCCTCCGCTCTGTGGCGGTTTCGCTGTCTTTGCCTGGCTAAGGGTGGGGTGGGTGGCCGCCGCGCTGCCGGGTAGCGGGATTGAGTGTGTGAGTGTTGAGAGGGAGGGAGACGAAGGCGTTATCGCGTGTGTTGCTACGAGTTAAGGAGAACAGTGGGCTGCGAGACGGGTGGAGTCGACCCCGCGGAGCTGACCTCCCCACCACTTACCCCATCTCCTATTGATTTCCTATACCCCACCTCACCCACCTCTCACCCCACCTCACCCCACCTCACCCCACCTCACCCACCTCTCACCCCACCTCACCCACCTCTCACCCACCTCTCACCCCACCTCTCACCCCACCTCTCACCCCACCTGGTCATGGGTGCTCTGGTACCCCCAGGCGGAGGCGCCGTCGCGGGAGCTATGGCGCTGGGCATGCTGCTGCGAGGTCAGTCGCCGGCGCAGGCGCTGGCCACGGCCGTCGGCGCCGCCGCCGTCGGCCTCGGCGGCGGCGCCGCCGCCTCCTCCTCCTCCCTGGAGGGCCCCGTCGCTGCCGCGGCGGCGCTGCCGGTGGTGGGCTCGGCGGCGGCGCAGATCGCCTCCGTGGCTTCCGTGCTACAGCCGGGTCGCCCCGCGTATCTGCTGACGGAGGTGGACGCGCTGTCGGTCGGCTGTAGCAGCGCCGCGGCGGTGGGGACGGCGGCGGGGGCCCTGGGCGCCTCGGCGGCGGGCGGCCCCTCGTGGGCGGACGAGGGCGGCTTCCTGTCAGAAGGGTTCGGGTCCGAGGCGGGGTGGCTGGGGGAGTGGTGAGGAGTAAGGGGTGAGGCAGGGCCACGCTCTGGACGTCTGGAGGGATACGTAGTTAGGTGCAAAGCGCTGTTGCCCTGACGAATTCCGTGTTAATGGATCAGTAATTGTGTGTGCGTGGATGAGTGCGTTTGTATGTGATTTTGACGAGGAAGCTGGGGAAAATTGTCCGCATGTGTTGAGTGTGATTGTGAGGGTGAGGGTGAGGGTGAGTGTCTGCGAGGCGGGGACGGGGACGGGGTGCGTGCAGCCTGAGAGCGGTGGGGAGAGAGTGCGGCAGCAACAGGGAGGGTCGACGGCCTGGGTTGGCGTTGCAGAAGGGGTGAGGGGTAGTGGGCAAGGGTGTGTGTGTGGGGGGGGGGAGGGGGTCTCCTGGAGCATGGAGGCACGTGGGGGCCCCGGGGGGTAAGTGCGGGGCGCGGGGAGCAGGGCCCTGGGCGATGGGGGGCAGATGGGTTCGACAAAACCTGGGCCGCGAGGGGGCTTACGGTGTTTGCGAGGCGGCGGGCGAGCCAAGAGGAGCCGAATGTGGCGCGCGGGCGGGAACGACGTGGTTGTTTGGGGGAGAGCTGTTGAGGGAAGGAGATAAATAGCGAGAGAGTGAGAGGGGCAGGGGAATTCGGTGTGGGAATTCCTACTTGAAGGAGCGAGTCGGGAAATGGACAAGAGGGCTGGGGACCCCTTGGTTCCCATTCCGCTGCCAAAGCGACCTGGGACTCTGGTGCGACCTCGAACGAAAGGCTCAAACCGAAGTCTACTCAGGCCGGGAATGCAGACTTGGGAAAGGGGGAAACGTGGGCGCGCACGGCCCGTACCCGCTCCGTGCCGTACACGCAGTACGGCCGCACCCGGCGGGTCACAACTGGCTCGCGGGGGCTACTAAAGAGATGCCAAGCGCGAGATGCCACGCGAATACACCCCCGATTATCCCGGTCCCTCACATCCGCTCCACAATGGATCGCCGCGACGCCTCCGACTTATTATTGTACACCTACAAGCACGGCCTCTGTTTTCCACCGGCCGTGTGCCTTGATGGCCTCCTAGCTTACCCCAGCATTAGCTGCGGCGGTCGCACGCCCCTTCCGCAAACTGTGTGGAGTGATACGGTAGCGCGCATGTCAAGCGCCAAATCCGACACCGATCGCAGCAGCTCCCCCCGAGGAATCCCCCAGAAGGAAACGCAGCCGGTTGGTGAAGTCGGCTGGCTGCCATGCCCCCGCGCGTCTCGAACCTACGGTGTCGATGAAGGGTGGCCCTTCGGCCCCGCCTCCCGACACGTGTTCTAGGTGCCGCCCGACGATCCTCATTCCCAATCTGCCTTGCTCTGCGAGGCAGCCGCTGGCGCCTGCGCCGTGTTTCGGCCGATGTGCACCTCGAGGTCCCCTCGGGAGGCCCTTCACGTCGTCCACCATCCTTCCACCCGGCCACCTCGCAGCCGGGTGCATCGCGGCGACATCCCCACGGGGTCCGCTGTAACATCCTTAATATTAATCCCCAAACCAGCCAGCACGAGTCCTGCGTGCACTCCGACTCACACCCGGACCGCGTGAGGCCCTCAACCCGCAACCAGTCCACTAGCAGCTGCAGCAGCGATACAGGGAATACAGGCAGGGGGCCCTTCGCCTGCGGAGTCCCTGCCTCCCTGGCCCAGGGTGCGCCGTATCAGCGGATTGCGTCGGACGAACATTAATCGTAGCCGGTAATGCGCCAGTCCCTACCTTCCCGAGTCCCTACCTCATCCGGTGTTCGCACCTGAAGACGACTTACATGCGGAATCGGAATCAACAAACTCGTATGTCGCATCGACCATCTCGAATAAAAATACAATGAAATAAGATGATTTTTTAAATAATGGAAATGTAATGTGTTAAGAGTAAGGACAACAATAACGGCAAAACGCTCCCGTACAGGATTGAACTGTAGACCTTGCGGTTAACAGCCGCACGCTCTACCTACTGAGCTACGAGAGCAGAGTCTCGAGGCTGTACCCCTCATCTGAGGAAGGTCACTTGATGACAACTGGAAACATAAAACAATATATTAGTAATCTATATGCCCAGCTCATGTCGCCGTGTCACACGCACAGGGGCGAATACTGTGCTGTGGTCAGGCGTTGGGGCGTGAGGGTGGGAAGGAGGTGCACCACACGGCAGAGCACTGCACACGCAATGGCATGACAATCACAATCAGAATGGTGAAACTGATCTGGCGTCGCCCCCCACAACACCTCGTAATCCACGAAACTTGAAACAACCGCTTCGGTCCGTCAGCGCGGCCCGGAGACACACCGTTAAGAGTGCCCACTCCTGGAGCTTCGCCACGTGCAGAAGACCCGATTCAGACATGCGAGTTGGCCGCGAATCAGCTCTCATGTTGGGCCCTTTCGGGCGCCGTCGGGCACTGTAAACTGTTCCGGTGAGCCTTTGCTTCGCGACGGGCGGGCCGTGTTGAGGGCGAGCCGTGTTGGGGGCGGGCCGTGTTGAGCTGTTCCCCTAGTTTCTCCACGATGCACTCGGATACTGCTTATGAGCGCGGGATGGGGACGGGGGCAACTGTACCGCTGCAGTCATGGCTTAACGGTTATTTACACGGGCATGTCGTACAGAGCGCAGAGTTTGGCATCGCGAGGTCCTTTCAGTATTGTTTATGTTAAAGTGGATTCCGCGGGTCGGCGGGTCTCTGAAAGGGACGTCCTTGGCCAGAGGGGCCGGTCGGTTACAAGGGGCTCATCACAGAAACGGAACAGCCCTTGCGAATTAGGCTTCCCGCATCCCGCCATTATAAAAGGCTCCAATCACGCCCCGCCATGCCGACCTCCCGCCTGCCGCTGGCGGCCCGCGCCAATGCCCGCACCCATGACTCCATCCACATGCGGTACAGAGCTGCCCGCAAGTACGGCAGTGTACAGCACACAGGACCGCCTACAGCCGCAGCACCGTACCTATGGTATAAACCAAGCCTTTCTTAGGGAGGCTGCAGAAGCAATAGGACCCAGGAGAGGCAATCCTGGCGCGCTGGTAACCTGGTACGTTGGCCGGTATGGCTGCATGATCCTACCGCGGGCGTGGTGGATGAGGGTCCACTCATTCATTCCACCTCGAAACGTTGGCATAAACGTAAAACAGAATAGCAAACGTGATTACATGCCAACGGGTCCACCCTGCAACGATTACTGACTATGTTAACGGCCTACTTTATGATTAGTTCATTCATTCCTGCTCAGCGGGCGGGGTGGACGGTCTACCCGCCCTGCGATCCACATTCGGATCACCGTGCCGGGGATGCCCTACAGCCCGAGATACCGCAGACCTGCCCGCCCGCCCGCCCGCCCGCCGGCGACAACGCCTCAAGGGCTGCAACGCGGCCATCCTCAAGCAGGCCGCTGGTCTTTCCCTCTAAACCCTCCCTGGACCTCCCCCTCAGAAGAGGTGTCGCCGGTCGTGGACGGAGCCGCCCTCTGGTGGACGGAGCCGCCCTCTCGTTATAGTCCACGACCGGCGAAACCTCTTCTATCCTCACCCTCCCCCACTCGCATCTATCCCGGGGAGGGGCCCTATCCCGAAATGAAAGTATGCAAAGGGCGAACACCTACGGTACACCTACATGACGAGTAGGCAACGGCACAACGGTAAATTATTAAAAGAAGGAAGATAGATAGGCTAGATAGGTGGAATATATCCCATAAGCAGAGAACCCTAGGCCGCCTCCCCCGGCCGCTGCTTAACAGCGCGCTCACCGAGTAATCAATGCATCGGTGGCACAACCGCCTCCGCGCATCTGACACGACCACGGGCATGTGCCCTGTAGCCGGGTCCGCAGCACCGCTGGGTAAGGGGCCTTATCCCTGTCCTTCACCTCCACACACGACGACGACGACGACGACGACGACGAGGACGACGGCGCACAGGTCCCTGGTACTGCCCGGGCCCCCGACTACCCCGCACGATGTATTCGTGAGATGATCTCTCCGTCCTCTTCACCACTCCCCCCATCGGGCTTCGCTATGCCCCCCTCCACACACAGAGAGGACACACGGGTCCATTTTCGGGGTCAGCATGCACACTGCATACCACGCACTCCTGCCCTGCCCGCCGAATAAATCACACAAGTACGGGCAGGCATGCATCCGATGCCCACCGCACATCCCGCACGCTGTCATGCCGGCCGACGAACGCACAGCAATCCCATGCGCCCGCCCGCCCGCTTCTTACCCCCTGGGGCTCAGCCACGCTAGCCGTGCTGCACCGCCGCCGTCACCCGGAATACTAAGTCGTACTAGGTCGTACTAGGCAGTTCGCAGGATAGCCCTGATGCCGCCTTGATTCTGCGCTGCTGGCTGCCTCTATGTAGCGGCCGTGGCTGACGGGAAAACAATACCGGCAAAGCGGAAAAATCGTACCGGCCAAGGGAAAATAGCACCCAGGCACCTGAAAGGAACGTCAGCTAGCCCCCTGGCAAACCGAACAGACAGAGGCTCTTTCCGTCGTCAGCACAGCCCCGGTGAATGGTACGGCACTTGCCGGGTGCCTCCTCGCAATGACCTCGCCGCACCTTCCTCCGCGTCTGTTGCCTGCAGCTCTACTCCTCCTCCGCCTGAGGGTTGCCCGCCTGATGCACCCGGAGCAACACGGCCTCCCAGCCCGCCCTCCAACCAGCCCTGCTCGGCGCTATCCATCTCATGTGCTACGCGGACCAGGCCGTTGGGGGGCGATATGTACACCAGGAAAGCGCCCCCCGCCGCCCGCCCAGCCGTGCACGGTGGTCAATGCCTCACAATGCATGTCCTCTTTCGCTTGTTCGGTTCTCGCAAATGCGGCAGCTGTGACTAAGAGCTAGGCAAGGGCCCCCTCCCTAAAAAGCGCCTGGCGTGGTGTCCGCATACAACATGGGCATCCGCGGCTGTGTGCGGGGTGCAGCACCGTCCCACCCCAATTGGGGGTGGGACGGGGAAGGGGGGAATCGGAGAGCAGCTTCTTCCCCCCTCCCCCTGCAGCAGCGCGGCCACGCCCAGCTAGGTGTCCTCATATCCCGTGATTATAGCGCCCTCCCATCAGGGCAGTATCAGTGCATACCGTTGCAACGGTTCACACGTCACTAGATCAACAACCCTCTCCGAAACCTTGTGCCCCGGCCGACCTGCCCCGGCCGCATGTTCCTGCATGACTATTACCATGTTAATTCCTTAGGTAATGGATTATACCGAACCCCTGGCTCCCCACGAAAGCCTGGGTGACTGGGAGCATATCAAATATGCATTCATGACCTCTCTGACTGATCACCGGCGCCCACAACCTGTAATCGATGCCTGCCCCGCCCTCCTCCTCCTCCTCCAGCTCCTCCCCCTCTCCTCCTTAGGGAAGCAATGCCCCCTAATCAGTCAGTACCGACGGCAACAACTGGATGCGGACGTCAATCACCTGCTCCACCCCACTCCCCCCACCAGGTCCACGTGCACGGCGGGCACCCAGCAGGCCGAGCCCTCACCCTCAGAGGCGGAGCCGACGGCGGCGGTGGACACGGCTGCGGGGGCGGCGGTAGCTACGGCCGCGGACACCGCGGTGGCGGCCCGCGCCCGCTCGGCGGTCCTCCTCCCCTTCCAGCCGCCCATCAGCCTCTGCCGCTGCCCACGCACCATCGCCCCCAGGCGCCCAAAGCTGAAGCAGCCGATGAACGCCGCCGCTTCCCGGTCCGGCGACAGCGGTCGACTTGGCGGCTGGGGCCCCGGCCCGGGCTTCTGGCGGGCATGGGCAGATGCATGAGGGCGGCCTTTGTGGTGGCAGTTGTGGTGGCGGCGCGGCGGCGGCGGCGCGGCGGCGCGGACCCCGCGGTCGTAGCGGCCGCAACCCCGGCGGCGGCTGCACTCCTCCGCCAGCCAGTCTCGGAGCTCCGCCCGCGTCTCCTCGGCGGCGGCGGCGTCAGCGCCGCCGCGCGCGGGGTGTCGCTCCTGCGCCGCCGCCAGGGCCTCCTCCCAGTCCACCGGGCAGCCGGCTTCCTCTGCCAGCCACTGCACGGCGAGCAGGGGACAGCGCTCCCGGACGCAGCGGACAAAGAGCCCCTCGGGCAGCGGCGCCGGCGGCGGCAGCCGCCGCCGCAGCCAGCGCAGCGTGGCCAGGTCGCCGTTGCGTACGGCAGGGAAGTACAGCTTGTGCAGGTTCTGCGGGCCAACGAACGGGCCAACGAACGGGATGAGACGAGGCGGCACGGGCGGCGGGGTTGGGACGTATAGAGGGTGTGTGGGCGATAGGGTTGGTAGAGTGTGTCCGCGAAAGTGGCGTGCGGCCGAATACTGCACCAACAGCAACAGGCTGGTTCTCAGATGTTTAGCCCGTGTCAGTTCTAAGTGAAAATCACTCACACAGCGACCCGTGGGCCAGTCCACAGCTGTGCCGACGCGTGTCCCGTTATCACAAGTGGCATGACGTGGCGTCAGAGGTCACACCTGGGGACACGTGGCGCCTACGCGACCCCGATGCAATCCTAAAACCGCAACCCTAAAACCCCACAGATACGCTCACCGCCGGAGCGCCGTCCAGAAACCCTCGGTCCGCCAGCCAGTCCAGCGCCTCCTCACAGCCGCCCGCCACCGCGTACGTCATGACCCGTGGGTCAGTGGCGGGGCGCCTCGCCCACACCCAATCCAGCAGCTGCACCCGCCCCGACTGCGCGGCGGCGGGCAGCGCCAAGGCGTACGCCCCCAGGTC
Source organism: Eudorina sp. 2006-703-Eu-15 (assembly GCA_003117195.1). Lineage (NCBI taxonomy): Eukaryota > Viridiplantae > Chlorophyta > Chlorophyceae > Chlamydomonadales > Volvocaceae > Eudorina > Eudorina sp. 2006-703-Eu-15. Next base: position 412,381 of record BDSI01000032.1, read on the forward strand.
GCAGCCCAGCTCCTCCACCGCCCAGGCCACGACCTCCAGGTGGCCGTATGCGGCTCCGAGACCCACAATGGCGCTCAGAATGCCCGGCGTGCCGCTCAGAAAGCCGTCCAAAAGGCCCTCCGAACGCATGGCCCGCAGGCACTCCAAATGCCCGCCCGCCACGGCGCCCGCGGAGAATTGTCGTACGATGTCGGTGGCGGCCTGCTCGTCCAGATCTGCCTGGCCCGCCGCCGTCAGCAGGTAGCGCGCCACAGGCAGGTTGCCCTCCTGGCCCGCCGCCTTAAAGTTGAGGTTGAAGGAGAGCGGGTAGCCGCGCTGCTGCAGCCACTGCAGGCGGTCCAGGCACGAGGCGGCCTCCGCCGTGGCCTGGCCCGTGCGCGGGTAGCCCTGCGCCTCCAGCCACTCCACCTTGGCCCGCCAGTCCGGGGTGGAGCTGCTGGCGGCGGCGGCCAGGATGTGATCCGGCTGCAAGGGCCCGGATCCTTTCCCGGGCTGTGGTATGGCCGGGGCCTGGGATGGAGACGGAGGCGGAGGCTGGGCCTGGGGCGGAGGCTGGGCCTGGGGAGGAGGCTGGGCCTGGGGCGGAGGCTGGGCCTGGGGAGGAGGCTGGGCCTGGGGCGGAGGCTGGGCCTGGGGAGGAGGCTGGGCCTGGGGAGGAGGCTGGGCCTGGGGCGGAGGCTGGGCCTGGGGCGGAGGCTGGGCCTGGGGAGGAGGCTGGGCCTGGGGCGGAGGCTGGGCCTGGGGAGGAGGCTGGGCCTGGGGCGGAGGCTGGGCCTGGGGAGGAGGCTGGGCCTGGGGAGGAGGCTGGGCCTGGGGCGGAGGCTGGGCCTGGGGAGGCTGGGCCTGGGGAGGAGGCTGGGCCTGGGGAGGAGGCTGGGCCTGGGGCGGAGGCTGGGCCTGGGGAGGAGGCTGGGCCTGGGGCGGAGGCTGGGCCGGGGGGTCCGGCTCCTGGGTCCGTGTGTGCGCCGAGGCTGGGCAGAGCCCCACGCCCAGCCAGTCCCGATGCAGCTGCTGGAAGGTGCACAGGTCGCAGCCGGACGCCGCGGCAGCCACCAGCTTGTCCGCGCGCACCCCGACCTCATCACCAGCAGGGGCAGGGGCAGCCGCAGGCGAGGGAGCATCCCACGCAGCAGCGGCGTCCGCACCACAACAGCTGTGGCTAGTGCTAGTGCTAGTGCTACTGCCACCGGTAGGTCCTGAGGGGGCTGCTACTGCCGGTCCCCGAGTCAGCAACCACTCCATGAGGTCCAGGTGGGCCCCCAGGGCTGCGCCGTACACAGCGTCCGCGCTCCAAGGGCAGCCGCTGGCCAGCAGCCACTCGCACACCTGCCGGTGGCCACCCTGCGCGGCCTTGCGCAGGGCGGAGCGCCAGGGGCAGCCCCGCTCGCGCAGCCACCTGCACGCCGCCAGGTGGCCCGACGCCGCGGCGGCCTCCAGCGGCGTGTCACCCGCCAGGCTGCGGCTGTACAGTGTGCAGCCCGCCACTGCAACCGCGAGCTCCAAGTTGGCGATGACGCCGCTGGCAGCTGTTAGGCATATGAGCTGCCGGCGACCCTTGAGGTTCAGGGTGCGGGTGGCATCGGGCCTGCCCCAGCGCCACCTGAAGGCGTCGTGCGGGCAGGGCTGTGAGAGGCGGATGGTGGTGTGGCGCGGCCCGTTGAACAGCGCTGCTGCAGCTTTGCTGACGGGTCGGAGGTTGCAGACGATGTCATTTCCGGGTAGGAAGCGGGCGATGTGTTCGAGGAGGCCGGGCGTCCACCAAACAGCTTCCGCGCTGGAAGGAGTGTCTGTAGAACGGAACGAAGCTGTTTTCTCACTCATGGCAGGCCCGTTATATCGCGTCCGCTGGTGTTCCTTTGAGTCGTCATCAATGATCCTTTCTATGCTTTTAGATGTTTGCAGCATGCCTCTGCTGCAGCCGTTGCAAACTGCAATAATGGACAAACGCACAAACCAAATTTGTATGTAGTGACTTGGAACCCGTAGTGCAAACGGTCATTCGACCAGCAATTCGTGTACGCGCTGTTATGTTTGAGAAAAAAAAGTTGTATACGTGATTGGGTACTACGCATCAATCGCTCTGACCGTTGCACTACGTGATTGGGCGTTTCCCGGCAGCGGCACACTAGTTTCGCGCCAACACGCGCCGACCCGCAAAGATCCGAAGCATTAATTTTTTCATTGAGATTACGATGGGCTCATGATTGATTCTGTGCGTTCTGTCGATCGGGAAAACGTAGGGTCTACAAATTAGGATGATGTACGGGCCAGCATCGAACCTATTGAGCAATTGAACCTGCAGGGTTTTTGTTTGGATTCGGCATGCATGTCACGGCCAATAAACAACTTTAATTTCTGCGATCAGCTGGCTGCTGCTGCCGCCATCATCTAGGAACTCAACGGGAGACGCGGGAGACGCCCGCCCGTGATCTAGGTCACACCGTGCCCAGTATAGTCTCACTCTCAGCCTCACACTTCATGTGTGGCATACTGGGAATGGTCAAAGTGCCGTTCATCCTAGTCTCTGCAAACAAGCTTTCACATCATACTTTTCTTCAATTCGTTGTTTGATTCAAGTTTCATGTTGAATCACACAAACCTGGCCAGAATGACCAACGTAGGTACGTAGCACACTGATAGACTGGACTGGTCAGACGCGCCACTTTCCAGATGCGCCCTACGAACCCATTCTCTCAGGTCTGGTCTACGAAATGGCCGGTGCCGCCCGAATCGTGCATCTTGTCCAAGGCAAATACCTCGCGCCTTCTACCTTACACTGTCCACCTCCATTCTTGTCCGACCCCGAGCGTCGCTCGGCTCAGGGCCACAGCGCCTTTAGAGCTCCCAACGCCGCGTCTACACGGAAGGCCCGGGTATGAACTAAACACCGGCGCATGCACTTTCCTTAACCCTGCAAACAGCTTTTTTTAGGCTAACTGCTACGTTGATCAGCGGCCAACTGCCATCGGCTGTTTTGCCCAGGTACCGCAGCTTGACCTGGGGCAACCCCTCCAGAGGCCACCATCCGCGCTGCTTCACTTGGACTCCATCGTCCACCGTCCGTGCCGCACCTGCTTGGCCTGCCTTGGTCTGCATGGGCATGATGGCCTCTAGCGTCTGCACCTACGCATAACGCAACGCAATTCCGCCACCGGACACCACACCTGGCTGTGTGCGGCTGTAACACGGCGCGGCCAAAGGCTTCTCGAGATGCTGTGCATGATCATTTGTAGGGAGTCATACTGTAACCCAGCGTTGCAGCGGTGGTCGATCTGACCACGTCAAACCCCACCATCGATTCGCCCCTGTACGCCGATGTACAGCAAAGGACAGCAACGGCCTTCACCCAATGCCTTCACACAATGCCTGATTAACGAATCTCACATAAACTGAACGTTTGCGTAAAAGAAGCGTATGTTCGCACTCAGAGGCGCGTTGAAATGCCTTCCTTCACGTGCTAGGTGCGGCCCTCCTGCATGGTGGCTGACTAACGTGGGTTAACGCGGCCTAACGTAGGTCTAACGTAGGGCTAACGTGTAGTGTGAACTCATAACGCGATGGTTAGATCAGACGGGGCCATGGCTGGTTGGAGCACCTGGTGTTGAGGTTCAGTTAGGTTTAGCGGAAGCCAGACTCAGAGTCACGTCACAGGACCGCGTTATTTAAGGTCACCATGTTAGGATTAAGTAACACGAAACGGTGACCATTACGCGTACTTTTAAGGTGGTGTTCTAACGCACCACGTTAGGGCTCGCGTTGTGTGACGCAGAGATCAATCTAGCCTCGTTAAACCTGACGTGGTAAGTTATGTGTAACTAAAGTTCAGCGTTAAAAATAACGTGCAGATTTAACACGAAACGGTGACCATTTATCATAACACTAACGTAAGAGCTAGCGTGATGCCCTTATACGCTTCACGCTATGTAAAGCTAAGTAGCTCAGGGCGGCCGTTTCATACAGAATCATCCGCGCTACATGCACATGTAGCTTTCGAGCACCGCCCTTGCGGGGAACAACGTATTCGCGTGCAACTGACTGACGACGGGCCATCATGACCACCTGTGATCAAATCGCCGTGACCTACGGTACACTAAAACCAAATGAATCCACAATGAATTGTCTTGCAATCGCATGGCAACCACAGCGTTGCACAATTCAATTGCCGTATACCGCGTATCAGCCAAAGACGACGATTCAGATTCTCTGAAAGGAGGTACTAGAATTACGACTCCAAAAAGTAGTAACGCTGGTGGATTACTACAATACTAAATCCCACCCCACCATTCCCGTTATGGTGCCACTCAGGTGTCAAAAGATCGTACTTTGGACGAGCCGGCTTTCAGGGAGTGAGACTATGTATGCTTAAGCATCTGCTGATTGGATCGCTCGTGTGACCTGTAAGAACACTAACCACAAAACGATCCACAGCCTTGCGCAGTTTGAGATGGTTTCCGGGCTGGCGAGGCCGTGCGCGCTCAAGTCATGCGATAGGCGAGGCCCTGTTGTTTATCAACAAGTTTTCAGACAAAGAGCTGAAACTTTGGGACATCGAAGACCGAGATGACAACGTGACACTTTACACATTCATTCAGGGCAAGATGGGGCAAGGTGCGGTGTTGGGTTAAAAGGTACTCAGGCCGAGGATCTGCTCACCAGCCTCTGTAACGTCACCAAAGAAAGCACACCAGCTCTTGCATCCCATGGGGGTCAAGCGTACGGCGGGGCCACGCGAACGTGCCATGCATGAATGTTCGCGCGGTGTTGCGCTGACCTTCTGCCGGGCATTGCTCTCATGGCGTTGCGACGCACAGAACCGCACTGCTCGGGCCGTTGCCTGGTTGCCACTCGTTCGTGCCGATACCTACGGCACGGCAGCGCGATAGTTTCGCACATACCCCGGGGCGTTTTAGTGAGAAGCCAATCTTGAGAGTTCACCCAAACCAGCTGCGTTTGCAGCGGCTCCTGTGGCCCTCCCAGCACTCCTCGCACCCAACCCCGCACCACACTTCGTTATACAAGTATCGTGCGTGCGCGTGCACCGGCATGCTTGTCCGTCCTACCGAAATCTGCCCGGCTGCTCCCACGTACGTCCCATGTCATGTAGCCGTGGCGGCTGTCCTGGGCATGGGGAACACGGTAGGAGCCGGTGAGTTGTGTGTGATTTATGTTTGACGATTTCGCCTGAGCAAAGACAACACCTGCGCGGCAAAGTTGCTTGGCAACTGCCAGGATCTACCTCTGCTGCTGTGGACACAGCTGCACGTGTCCATATTGCCACCGACTGTCCAACCGAGCGACCAATGACAAAGAAAATCCGCAAAGCGTGACGGGGGTATCAGCAGCTTAATGTTTGCTAGGCCGCAGCATCTTGAAAGTGCGGTCTCACTGGTATTTGTTTCGCTTTCCTCCCCCTGCTGCTGGATGGAGATCCTGGTACAGTTGATTCTTCACCGGAATTTTTGCTTTGGCAGCAGCGCAGTGTGACCATGTCTACCAATTTCCGGTTTAGAAGTGTTTGAAATTGTTGAGAGGGATCTGCTGCGCGCTTGCTGCTGTGGTGTTACCTGCACGCCACAGTACAACCACTTGCCGGGGTTTCCTGCTGCTCGAAAGTGTTGCGCCTGGTGGACGCGGGCAAGGCTGTGGGCTCCGGTTGCCTGGTCAGCTATAAGGACTGGAAATTCCTGCTGGCCGCGCGCCACTCCATGAACCCCAACCCCGGCCAGCGCATTGACGTGTCCAGCTTCACAGTCTGCGGCCACAGGCTCAGGCACGTGTATGTTTATGAAGATGTCGCCACTTTCTCTGCATGAAACCGCCTAACTGCAGCGGCGGCTGAGTCCAATGGACCGGACGGACACCTATCGCGCGGCCCTGTACAGCTAGCCCCTAATGGTATGTGCGTGATGTGTGCACCTTCATTGTGTACTGGTGTACCTGCCTGCGTGCACGACCTTGACATTCATGTTTGCAGGCGTCTTGCCAGCTTCCCGAAGTACGGCATCACGACACTGCTGCTGGACGATGGCACAGAGTTGCCTGATGTGCTGCGGGATGCTCTCCCCTTTCAGTGAGTCTCGGCTTCACACTGGTGCGTGGAGCAATTGAGCGGACACAGGCACAGCAGCACTGCCGTATGGCACTGCCTGCGCAGCCTACGTAGTCATCAAACACAAGGTGCAGATGCCTCTTGTACGGCTGTCTTTGATGTTGGTTAGGGTCCATCTTCAACCGGGACTGGGATCGATGTATCCATGGCCGCGCATGCTCAGCTGCGTGTGCGCGTTGTGCTTGCTCACACGCTCCCTTGGCCTCCTTGCCCGCTTGCTGTCTGTCTGTCTGTCTGTCCATCCGTCACAGGGTGACCGGCGCCTTGGGGCCGATGCCTGGCATGCCGGTCACGCTCATTGGCTTTCCGTGCGGGGGAGACAAGACCACCCTCCTGGTTGCCGCGGGTCAAGTTTGCCGGCTCGCGGATGAGGCGGATGTGGCGATCGGCTCATATGCAGGCAGGTTGCGGTGCCAGCCGTTCGCTAAACCCTAAACCTTGTCCAAACGATGGATCAGAAATGCGCTGTGCGCGCGCTTGGGGCCGCGGGTGGCAAGCCAGGGTCGGGCCAGGTAGGGTTATATGTATGTTTGCTCAGGCCGTCTGGGCATTTTCCTACTACTGTATTACTTTTTAGCAGTGATACCAAGTGGGTCCGATAACGAAGAATTACAACTGTTGCTGTATGTACCATGGCCTTGGTCAAGGCACTCCCAAACACAAGCAATGATGAGGCAGATCGATCATCGTTCACACAAGGCAAGCCTCAATTGCCCCCCAACTGGTCGTCCACGCTCATGTGGCCACACTTAGGAATGATGATGACTGCCCTGGAGGGCTGTTCATCCATACATCGGCCTCCAGTCATCTATCAGCCAACTAACAACAAAGGATGAAAGTTGTTGCCTTTACTCCATTGTTACGAAACCCAGAAATAGCATACGAACATTGAGGCTGGCATGAGGTCCTGGATATAACTGCTGCTGGTGTGACTATGACCTGTCAAATCCATCATGTGCTGCGCCTGCCTCTTAAGCGTCCCACCATGCTCACCCACATGCCTGTAGGGGCGTTTCCCAACTGCAGCAGTGGTGCTGTGGCCTATGGCCCACCTTTCCGGTACCTGGCTGGCATGCATGTGGGCAGTAAGTGTCACGAGCAGGAGACCAACCCGCAGGATATGACAACCGCAGCAGACAAGGACAACATGAGTGGCAGTGGCAGCAGCGCACCAGCAGCAGCTAAAGTGACCGCCTACGGCACGCTGGTGGTGGAGATGGACATGTGGGTCGCTGACAACATCATGGGGCTGGCCGGGCAGGTGTCGGTATGTGATGGCGACAGGAAGCAGCAGAAGCCTGCTAGCCGGCTGGAAGGTAATTACGATGCGCCGCAGTACTGCATCAACAACCAGGGGCACCAGTCATGCACAGGGACATTCGTACCCGCACGCATTCTCGTCCGGCTGCTGCACCACTGCCATGGACTGCTGGCTGCAGCTCGCACATGATGAGGACCGGGCGAGGGTGCTGAGGGAGTAGTGCTGGCGACTGGATAAGTGCCGCGGGTGGATGCTGCAATGTGTCGCGCGAGTTGTATTTGGTGGTGTCGCGTCGGAGTTGGGGGTGTCTGCATGGCTGGTGGCTTGCCAACACTGCCACCTATCTGCTATGTACAGACCTTAATGAGAAAAGTCCATACTTGGTGGTAGTAAGAACTACGGTAGTAACGGCGGACTACATGCACATTCAGCGCTGGTGCCCTGTCAACACTGACAGGGTTTGATTGACAGGGCACCAGCGCTGAATATGCATGTAGTCCGTTACCGTTAATGTTGTGCTATGTACAGATTAAAGTAATGGACGACATGCATATTATTCGGCGTTGGTGCCCTGTCAAGGCCAGTGCGGATGTCATCATGGATTGCCTGTAGTGTTTGGTATACCGGCTAAGGTTGCAGTTGGTTGGGATCGACATGTGTGCCCATGGGTCGGTTGGCGCCTACGAGCTATCTGGGCTCGTTGGACTCCCGGTCGGGACAACGGGTCCACCTTGTAACGGTTACAATTTGGATGCCGCAGGACAAGTTGGATGCGATCATATAGTGCCCCGTTGGCAGTGCGGTATGTTCGTAGCGTGCATTTTGGTTCCGGGTCAAATACCTGACGGAGGCTTCAGAGCCCCGGTTGAGGTACCACACGCAAGGCACACCCCTGTTAATTGTCCTCAGGAAGCTGTGCACAAAAACCAGTCTAGTCAGGTAGTCAGTGAGTCCGGCAGGCAGGTCGCTTGCAGCGAAACCCAGGTCTTCTTTCCACTGCAAACACAAATGCAGCCTCGCTTGGTCGCCAGCACACGCATGGGTGGTTTGCCCACGTTGGCGCACCAACAGCGTGGACACCAAGAGCGGTTGCTTCCACGACGCCCCCTGGGGCCAGCAGCATTCCGGCGTCCACGGTTGCGAGTAGTTCCCCAACAAGACATCCGTGCTAATGCCTCCTCCCTTGGACACCACACGGTTTCTCTATATACCGTAACCGTGCGGCCCACATTCCCCACAACATCTTGATGCAGCACAGCCACCGTATCTGCGTCCGCTGGATAGCCAGATCGGGGCTCAGGGTCCACCCTGTAATGATTACAGCACTTCACCGCTGCCACACAATGTGGCTGCTAAGCCAGTTGGAGCATCCAGCCAGGGTCGTCCGACGTGCTCCGTCTGGGTCACTGTCACCCTCATGCCGCACAGTGCACACCCACCTTTAGGTCAATTACCCTGTAAGGGAGGGACAGCCCCTCTCCAAGCAACCGATGTAGGACCCGAGCCCACGCCCCACGCATGCCCGTACCTGCCATCCCTACCCCTTTCCTTGCCTCCCAAGTCGCCACCTGCACGCCTTGGTCAGAGTCCGCTGTGACGTCATCCAGTCATGCGCTGTGTTGTGTCATGGGTGGTGGCTCCCCACATGTCAACCGCCCCTGTACGACGCCCGCAACGAATCTGGATCTCGTCTTGCCTGCGCTCGCCGCAACGTTTTCCAGTCGGCTGCCGCCCCTTCCCTGACACGGTCCTCTACACGGCTGGCTGTGGTCGCCAAAACGTGAGGACACACGGCGGCGGCGACCGGCTCCGGTTGCCGGCTGCACCTCCGCCACCGCCATCGGATGCCCGTATGTAGCTACAGCCAGCTCAGCCAACGGAGTACCCGTGTCCCTCACATGAGCTGCCCCACGCAGTTAGGCGCCCCGCAGTGGCAAACCATGCCGTACTGCGCGCCGCCACGGGCCGCCTGGTGGGTAGCCGCACGCGGAGCAGTGGGTGCGAGTTGGGTGGGGTAGGGTGGGACGGGGCGGGGCGGGGCATGGTGGGGCATACAGAAGTCAGCACCTAGGACGGGTTTCTTGTCTCTCGAGGGGAAGCTAGCCAGGAGGAAGTGACAAGAGGCGGAGCGACCGAAGACCGGCCTTTGCGTTGTGTGGAGCGTAGCGCACATGGACTGTTGGGCGGCGCGTGGGGTCCCGGCCTCGGGGAGATCTCTGGCGCAGCAAGGGTGCTGTGCCAGCGAAACGTTCGTCCTCCGTTCACACCGGGACATACCACGTGTACCGTAGGTAGGTAGGTATAGGTAAGGTAGGTAGGTAGGTAGGCAGGTAGGTAAGTAGGTGGGTGGGCAGGTAGGTAGGTGGGTAAGTAGGTAGGTAGGCAGGTAGGTAGGCGAGTAAGTAGGTAGGCAGTTAGGTAGGTAGGTAGATAGGTAGGTGGGTGGGTAGGTAGGTAAGGTAGATGGGTGGGTAGGTCGGTAGGTCGGTAGTTGGGTGGGTAGGTAGGTAGTTGGGTGGGTAGGTAGGTAGGTAGGTGGGTGGGTAGGTAGATAAGGTAGGTGGGTGGGTAGGTAGGTAGGTGGGTGGGTAGGTAGGTAGGTGGGTGGGTAGGTAGGTAGATAGATAGGTAGGTAGGTGGGTAGGTAGGTGACAGGACGCCATGAACCCCACACCATCGGCTCTGGGCTGCGAGTGAGCCTACTAGTGCCGTACTCCCCACAGCCAGCTGGCTGGCCTCACCTGACTGTGGTAGCCGTAGTTGTAGGTGAGCTCTAGGGGTCGAGGGTGGCAGGTGCGGCATGAGCAAGGGCACAAGCACAACGGGCACGAGCACACGCAAGGGCAGCGACAAGGGTGATTATGATTATGATGATTATGATGCGGAAGGACGGGGGAGAATAGGTCATGAGAGCCCGGGGGAGATGAGGTCAGGCCAGGTACGACACAGGCGCCTGCCCCGCCCGCCGACGCTCCCCGACTCGCCGCTGTTCAGGGCACGGAACGAGGCCGTACTCGCCCTCCCTCATGGTCACGGACATTAGGATCAGGCATTAGGTGGTGCGTATCGACGGCCCCATCCGCACCCCCACCCCGCCCCGGCCCCACCGTGGCCCCAGTGCGTGGAACGGGGCGGCCCTGTTCGATCCATGGAGAGACACCGCACTCCTAAACATGCTCCAGGGTGGGAGCACCCCCAAATCCACTCAGTCCCAGACTCCGCAGTAGGATCCATACACGGGGCGACCCTCTCCCGCCTCCTCCTTCCCCTCGCGACTCACCCGCCATGGCCGGGATGTCCTGACTGGCGTATAGGCCTGCGCCAGACATACATACACGCACACACACAGTAAATCGCAGGTTTTGTAAGTGTCCGGGCCTGGCCGGTTATGGGTGGGCTTCTCTCTAAACACACTCATGTGCGGGGGGTCCTCTTCTCTAGACAGTGTCTAGAGAACATGAGTGTGTCTAGTAGACACACTCATGTTCACGCCATCTCGCGGCTCAGTTCTCTTTTACACACATGTTCACACGCACTCACACGTATACACCCGTGTTACGGTATTGTTTTGATGCAATCCATCCACAGGTTATCATAGTAAGTGTATTGGAAGCGGGTTTGGGTCGGGCGGGCTTCTTCGCTCAACATGCATACACACACATGTACACGCACAGCTGCAGCCGTGAGGGAGGGAAAGTGAGGAAGAGGTGAGGTGCGCAGGTCGCGTGATCTAGGGCGGGGCCAGCGACACGGAGGGGGTGGGGAGGAGGGCAAAGGCAACAGGGAGGGAGATTGGGCTGCAGCAACACACACAAGCACGCCAACGCGCCGACCACAGGTGCCGGGAATGAACCCGGGCGCGGGCCGTGCAGCAACAGCAGCTGGCCCGCCGCCTGTGGTGGTCATGGAGTGATCCGAGATCGGCAGCATCAGCTTGCAAGCGCTCTTCGCTAAGGCGGGTCACAACACCGCCAGACCCCGCGGCGGCAGGCCAGCAGCAGCGCCGCCCGCCGCCCCCTGCCGCAGCGAAACCACGGACAGCCGCGCACAAACGTGTCCGGCTTACTCGCCCTCCACCCCCCCCCTGCCGACACACACACACACACACACACCCGGCACGCATCCGGTCGGGCGGGTCTCTTATCTAAACACAATCGGCACGCTGGACTTCGCTTCTCGCGGCTCATTTTTCTTTTACACCCGGCTCCAGGACCCCGTTCGTTTGAATTCTTGGACTTGCGTGTCCCCTCGAGTCGACCTTCCCAGACCTGGTACAACGAACCCACGCCCTTCATAACATTCACATTGCGGACCAGTGCCGGTTGCCTGGCAGCCCCCTCCCGCGGCCCCGGCCCCGCCTGACTCGCTCATCCATCCGCCACCCGCCCCGCCCACTCACCCACGTGGTACAGCAGCGTGTTCCGGTAGGGCCCCGCGAACACCGCCTGGATGGTCAGGTTGCCCTCACAGCTGTGGTTGATGAAGCGACCCACGTTGCCCGTGCTGCGGGCGTCCAGCACCAGGATGGGCGCGAACTCATCATCCTCGGTGGCGTCAGCGGAGGAACACCCGGCGGCGGCGGCGGCGGCGGCGGCGGCGGGCTCGCCGGCGGCGGAACCCGCCGCCGCCTGGTCGTCCCGCCCGAAGATGTGCTGCAGGTAGAACGCCCCCGGGTCGTCCTCCGCCATGGCGGCCGCGGCGGCCGCCTCCGCCACCGCCGCCGCCGCGGCTACCCCCCGGGGCGCTGACGGCCCCGCCGCCGCCGTCACTTCGCCGTCCGGCTGCTGCGGCCCTGACCCGGGCCCCGCCCCGCCCCCGTCGCCGCCGCCACCACCGCCGCCGCCTTGGTCTCCGGCGGCGACGGTGCAGCATGACGCCAGTAGGTCCTGCGCCGCGGATGGAACCAAGCCGGGCGCAATCACCCCCGTCTTGCTGGCGGCGGCGGCCCGGAAGGTGGCGGAGGGGGGGCCCGCGCGCACCCCGGCGGCGGCGCCGGCGTCACCATTGGCTTGCTGCCCAGAGGGACCGGCGGCGGTGGCGGCCGCGGCGTCGCCGCCGCGAGCGGGCGCAGCTGCCGCTGCGCCGCCTCCGCCGTCCGCCGTTTCCCGGCCGGGCGGCCTGGGCGCGGCTTGGGCCTTGAGCGCCCGCGCCTCCTGCGCCGCCCTGACTTGCGCCTTCCGTACCGCGGAGATGGGTGGCACGGGCGGGATCTTGTGAAGGGGGATCTCCGCCGCAATCTCCTCCAGCCCCTTCTCCGCTATCTCCTGGGGGACGGTAACGGTGGAGGTGCACAGCGGGCAGGGGGGTGCAGCGAACTGTTATCCATGCAAAAACTGCGCTGGCTGCCTTGTGGGGGATCTAGGGGGGGAGGGACGGAGGTAGGGACGCATGAATGGAGGGACGGGGGGAGGGAGGGGTGAGCTCGTGACGCCCGCGACACCGGGGACGGTCCGGGGGGGTGGTGGGCTCAACAGCGTGGACGGCATGACGCGATGTGTCCATCCCCCGACACCACCAGGATGCTCCACTCGCTGCTGCGCTCCTCCTGCTCCCTGGCTGTAAGGCACCACAGGCCTGCACAGGCCTGCACTGCCGCCTTGCGACGCACCCCAGCTTCATCGCGCGCCGCACCTGTCGAGCCCTCATCCCCCCTCCGCCCGTCTTTCCATGGCGCAATGCGCCTGACCCGCCTTGCCCTCCCGCCCCCACGGGTCCCCTCCCGCCCTCCCTCCCTCCCCCCCAGCCAACGGCGTCCCTTCCTCACCAGGTAGATGTGCGCGAAGAAGTCCAGGTTGAAGAGGTAGTGGTCCACCCCCTTGCGCACCTCCGCCATGTGGTCGGTGACCAGCTGCCCCACGTAGCAGCACACGAAGGCGCCCGCGGGGATGGCCTCCCGGCACCGCACCCCCCACCCCTTGTGGGCGGTCATGAACACCTCCAGAGGGAGCGCCACACCGTTGGTCAGCTGGGGGGGAGAGGGGGTATAGGAAATTGGTAGACATATGGGGGGAGGGGGGGCCAGGCAGACAGGCAGGCAAGCAGGCAGGCAGTGGCTTGGAGGGGGCAGGTGGAGGGGGGTGATTGGAGGTACAGCAGGGTCTCAGCTCTACGGCTTATGGTTCGATTCAAACGACCCATAAGTTAGCCCCCCCTTCCGCCTGCCCTCCCCTCCCCTCGCCTCCCCTCCCTACGTGCCGTATCCCCACTTCCGCCCATGACCGGTCATGCCGCATCGCAAACCTGTCACGTCTCCTCTTGCCCCTGCCGGCCCCTTCCCTCCCCCCTATTTCCTATACCCTCCTCGTTCCCTCCCGGCCCCTCACCCCCACCCGGCTGATCGCCCCCACCTGCTTGTTGAGGCGGCAGCGGGCCGATGTGCACGCCGAGCCGCACTCGTGCACCCCGCACGGGTCCGTGACCAGCAGGCACCCCGCGCTGTTGTACTGCTGCTCCATGTGGGGCTCGTACCTGCCACCGGCGGGTCGTACGGCACCGTACAGACGAGGACGTGTGTAAACGAGAGGCGAGCCAAACACCGCACAAACATGGCTGTCCCTACCTGCCTGTGGCCCTGCTCTCACAGAGGCGCCTGGGCTGCTCATCGGGCCCCGGTGTTGAAATCCAACTTGCCGCCCGCGGGCCCGGCCGGTACTGGAGCAAGTGAGAGCATACATAATTCTCGTCGCGTCGCACCACCCAACCGATTACTTCCCAACCCCAACGCCCCAACACATTTCGCACCCCCTCCCGTGCGATCCTTGGACGGTTGATTCTTCACCGGATTTTTGCTCTGGCAGCAGCGCAGTTTGAGTATGTCTAGTTGTCCTACATCCCCCTCCCCCGGCCCCCGAGCCCTTCCCTGGCTCCTGCCGCCCTCCGGGCACCCACCCCGCCGGCAGCTTGTCCCCAAGCGCCTTGTCCTTCTCCGCAATCATGCGGTTGAAGGCCAGGCCGCAGGTGCCGTTGGAGGTCACCCGGGTGAACTGCGCCATCTCCTCGTCCACGAACTTGAGCACGGGGCTCACCTGAGGGGGGTTGGGCAAGGGAAGGGAAGGGAAGGGGGCGGCGAAGGAATTTCGTTAGTAGAAAAATGAACGGCCAGTAGTTGTGCCTTGTCCGGGGGTCGACATACCCCCTGCCCTGGCCTCATCCAGCACGGATGGGTCCAAGCCCGCACCCGCACCCGCACCCACCCTCCGGGCCTCTAATCCACACTGGGTCAACCCGCTCACCCACCCACCCGCCCGCTCCGCCACCCACCAGCTCGTACACCCCCTTGGCCCAGCTGTACTCCCGGATGTACGTGAAGTCGGCGGGCAGCTTCTCGTCATTAACCTGCCGGAGCCACCAGGCGGGCGCGGAGGAGGGAGGAGGAAACGAAAAGCAAGCTCAGGAGGGGCGGGCTAGGAGCGGCGGGGTAGGAGGGGTGAGCAAGGAGGGGTGAGCAAGGAGGGGTGAGCAAGGAGGGGTGAGCAAGGAGGGGTGGGCTAGGAGGGGCGGGTGAGGCGGGACGGCCGCCGTGGTGCTGGCGGTGATGGCACCAAGGATGACAGGCCGGCGCTCACAGAAGGGAGCGCAGCACGCCCACTTTCTCGCTGCACGAGTGTGTGTGTTTAGAATTGCAACCCGCCCGCGTGTGTGTGTGTGTGTGTGGCCTTTGTACGACCATACACGTCCGTTGGCCTGGGGATGTGCATCACCGCGCGGGCGAGGGGCGGGGCCTTCCCGAGCTGCCCGGTGCAACGTCGCTTTACAACAGAACCAGGGGTACCGCTGCAGCTGTTACGGTAATTAATCATGCTAGGTACTAACCTTATGTCATTTACGTTATGACATAAGTTGGTATCGAGACTGAGTAGGAGGGGGCCTCCGACTCAACCACACACGCGACGGCCACACGCGGACACACTACACTGCTGCCTGTCCCTCACACAGCACATCCCTCGTGCAGCTGCCTGTGCATGTGCATGTGCATGTCCAGCGGGGTGTGGGCGGGGTGTGTGTGGGAGGTGTGTGGGGGGGCGGTTGTGTGTGGGGTGTGGGAGGGGTGTGTGTGGGCGGGGTGTGTGTGGGAGGGGTGTGGGCAGGGTGTGTGTGGGAGGGGTGTGGGCAGGGTGTGTGTGGGCGGGGTGTGGGCGGGGTGTGGGAGGGTTAAATTGAAAAGATAAATAAACCCGTAGAACGAACCCGGGCACACCCAGCATAACGCAGTATACTTACGGGGTGCGGTACCTGCAGAGGGGTGTGGGAGGGGTGTGAGAGGACGTGCTCATACCTCGTTGATGAGCGGGATGGGTACGGGCTCCTGTCCCCCGCTGACGTCCTCGGACAGCAGTGCCGACGCGGGGTAGCGCCGCCGGATGTCCGCCAGCATCACCTGGGGATGGGGGGGGGCGAGAGGGGAGTAGAGGGGGGAGAGGCGAGGATAGGAAGTGGGTGGGGCGAGGGGAGGGGCTTTCTTTGCGGAGGACCATTCGGGCCATCGCGCCCCACCTCGCACCTTACCCCTGCTCCATCCTCCCGTTGCGACCCCGTCCCTCCTTACCTTTGTGTCGTCATTTAAACAGGTGTACTGACCCAGTCCCTCCATAAGTTTATGTCGTCATTTTATAGATTGTTCTCCTTCCGCCTCCACATCCTAACCTTCCCTGGAGCTCTGCCTCCCCAACACGCCTCCCCTCGTGCGGCCCCCCCCACTCACACACCGATCGCACTGTTGCCCCACACAACACCGGTGCCGTCGGCCGCCACGTTGCGGCACACCCTTCGCACCCACCTCCGCATCCCCAGCTCCCCATCGCCCTCTTCGCCGCCCTCTAGCGGCTCCCACCACCCTGCCGAGATCCGCTTGCTACCTCCCCGACCGCCTCAACCCACCCTACCCTCCCTTACCCCAACACACAGGGCCCAGAAGGGCGCAACGGGCAGGTGCAAAGCCGACAGCTGCCACCCACCCACCACCCACCTAGAGCATGTCCTGCCCATTTCTTTTCTCTATTATAAACTTGCGCGCCGCCTCCCCTGGTAGCTGGCACCCTGCAACCCAGGCACCCACCCACCTTGCGCGCCGCCTCCATGGCCCTGCGGTCCTTGGATACGCGGGCGCGCTTCCCCAGCGGCACCACATCGGCCGCACCCGCCAGCCGCCGCGCGTGCAGCCGCCCCGCCGTGGGCACACCGCCGAAGATGCTGGGAGGGGGGGCGCGCGCGGGTGAGGGCAAGGAGCGGAGAGGATCAGGGACAGGGGAGGATCAGGGAGGCGGTCCTCGGACTGTCATCGGCGCTTCCTGACAGGTGGGAGTTTCGCCAGCGCCTCTCCCTAAAAGGACACCTGCCAGAGGTTGTGAACCCTTGCCGGCACGAACCGCCCAGGCGGCTCCCCGCGCTCCGCACCTAAGGCCCCCCCCCCAGTGTGCTCCAACGCTCAACGCACCCGCTCCTCCCGCGGCCCCCCTCTCCGTCCCGCTCCTCCCGCGGCCCCCCTCTCCGTCCCGCTCCTCCCGCGGCCCCCCTCTCCGTCCCGCTCCTCCCGCGGCCCCCCTCTCCGTCCCGCTCCTCCCGCGGCCCCCCTCTCCGTCCCGCTCCCCGTCGAAGTCCCGCCGCCCATCCTCTCCATTCCATGGAGCCTAAGCGTCACCCACTCACCCGCACTCCCCATGTTCCCACCCGCTCCCCCCAAATCGTTCTGGGCCTGTCATTATTTTCTACCACGCCGCCCCGACCCCCCACCTCCGGCCGCCGTGTCGCCCGCTCTCCTGGAGCGCCTCCTCCCGGAGGCTGGCGAGGAGCCCCTGCCCCTGGACTTTGCTGTGGCAGCAACGCAGTTTGTATATGTCTACCAATTTCTTATACCTCCCTGGCCCGCGCGCCGTCTCAATACTTCCAATGCTATGCAGGTACCTCGCCACGTAAGTATCCTAAATACTTCTGGGTGTGCCCGGGTTCGTTCTTTGGGTTTATTCCTTCTTCAATCTAACCTCCCTGCCGCCCTGCCTCACCCGAACTCCACCTTGGCGTTCACGACGCTGTGTCCCGGCAGCCCGTGCATCAGGAACTTGCACACCAGCGGGCCGTCCTTGGAGGCCTGGAACTCAGGGCGGGGTGGGGTGGGGTGGGGTGGCGCCAGGCATCCGTGGGAGGAGGGCGGTGAGCGGAGCGTACCATTCAACCACATTCAATACACCATGGTTTGACGTTCGCCAGGGGAAAGGAGCCCGACAATAATAAGTCGAGACGCAAGGGCGGGAGAAGACAGACCGCGGTGGGTGCGCCCCTACGCTCGGGAGCTGAGAGCGCCGGAGCGCCCGGCCCAGCAGCCAGGGATGGGCCAAGGCGAGCGCGAGGCCGAGGAATGCGGGAGGGTCAGGCGCGCACTCGAGGAGTGCCCGGCATGACATGAGCAGGACGGGGCTCGGCCCGCCGACAGCGCGCGGGCCCCAAGGGGAGCCGCAGGTCGTGTCGGGTGACGGTGAAGCCGGGGGAGGGGGGGCCCCCTGCCTGAACTCTGTGGTTCTCTTTTAGCTACGTCAGCTTAGGCCAGCCAGTCGTCCGCGGGCTAGCTAGCAGTTCTTCCCTGGACGCCCGCCATTCGCTACTGCGCCTTCAGCCGGCACTACAGCAGTTCTCATATAACCATACGCAGTTCTACGTTGCTCTATATATACATCTACATATATGTATTACGTCCTACTTCGACGGCGGCGTCGGCCAACCGGACAACTTGGGTGATTGTTTCGCGATTTCGCTGTCTTTATTGACAAAAAAGGGGGTTCCAGCATTCCACAGCAGCACATCCCCCCCGACCATCGCGGCCTCAGCGAGGTCAAGCTCGGCCCCTGACAACCCGTTTTCCGCGTTTTGCCACATCGCCCCGCCACGCCGCTAACCACCACCCCGCACCCGGCCTCTTCCCCCTTCACCTTTCCCCTGTACCCCTCATCCCCGCACCCCACACCCACCTCCATCTTGTACTGCAACACCACGTAGAGGCCCTCGTACACAAACCCCTTCTCCTTCTTCCCGCCTCCGCCGCCCGCGCCGCCGCTCCGCCGGGCCCCACTCCCGCCACCGCCGGCCGCCGCGCCCGCCTCCCGCTCGGCCCCCTCGCCGCCCGCACTGACGTATCCGCGGATGACCCGCACCGGCGTGCGCGAGTCGCAGTTGTTCCGCAGCGCCGCATTGGAGCCCCGGTCCATGGACTGGTCCTTGACCTGCGCGCGGTCGGGGGTCAGGGCGCGGGGGGAATATCGGACGTTGGGGGGAACATCGGACAGGGGGGTGAAGCCATGGTGTAGCAAACAGCGGGTACAAACTTGCGCTGAAGCTGGATGCCAGATCAAAGATCCGGTGGGGGCAGGGGCCGCCAAGGGCCCGGGTTCCCACGCTGGGCCGCCATAGAGTCCCAGGGTTGGGGGCGATGTGGGTTGTTGGCGCCGCTTCGGTGCGGGCGTGAGGGACGGACCAGCGCGCGTCGCGAGGGGCCAGTGGGGTTAAAAATGAAACAGCACAGACACACCCAGCCCGGCGACAAATACTGACCAACGGCCAGTGGGGTGTGTACCCGAGGAACCCACCGTCCCGACCCGACCCTGAAAGCATGGGCGCCGATAGGCGACCCGTACGGATGGAGCTGACCTGCTGCTCCCTACACTGCCAAACGCTCATTGACTGCCCAAAGCCGGTCGCTTCCTCTGTACGCCATGCGCGACTGTGCTCGCCGTACCGCGCCGCCCGCAAAGCAACGAGACCCACATGGGTCCCCGAGGCCGCACCCTGCAGGTCCTTCAGGCATAATTGCCTCAAGATTATGGCCCTTACATCCCCAGCTCTCAATTTATTTTTCTCAATTTAATCCCCAGCTCTCTTCATGCAGCCTCCGCGACGGGAGCGCGTCAAAGCCATTGCGTAGTCAAAGCCATTGCGCAAGGTTTAAAGGCGCGTTGAGGCATTCCGTTTCGCAGTATGGCGTGTGGAGGGTCACGACAGCATGCCGTTCCATAGCTCCCACAAGCCGGTTGTGCCATGGCTGCCGCTGGGCCGCGGGTGGGTAATCCACCCATCGCCCGAACGAGTACCACGGCTTCGGCAGCGGATTCGACCGGCAGCCACCCATCTCACTGCCGCGTACTCACTCCCATAATCCTTGCGGCCACCTTACCCTTCCTGGTGCTTTTCCTGCCCCGCCGTGCTGACTGGGCCATGCCACCTCTTCCTTCCGCCTTACTCTGCCCCTCAGCCTGCCCCGCTACCTTGCTTATTCCAGACCCGCCCTGCAACTCCCCGGTCCTCCGGCGATTGATTGAGGCCCTGCATCCCCCGGCCTTCCATCCGGCCAAGCCGAACGCACCTGGCGCTTTGTCGCGGCATCAATGCCGCCCTCCCCCGTGTACCAAAACATTTCGCCCATGTCCTCATCGTCCACATAGCCGCCGCTCATCACCACGCTGTAGGCGCCCTTGGCAAAGTCAGCGAGCTTGGCGGCGCTGCATGCAACCAGAGACGGGCGAGGGCGGCGGGGGGCAGTGGCCAAGGGGGGTGCCACGGGGCGGGGCGGCGGGAGGCAGTGGCCAGGGGGTTCACGGGGCGGGGCGGGGCGAGGGCGGTGGCCAAGGAATCCACTCGTGTGGCGCTCACTTACGGGGCGTGGATGCCCTTCATGAGCGTCGCGTGCACTCCCGCCACGTAGAGCTGGCCGCGGTCTTTGAATTTAGCGCCGGGCTTCACGCCTGGGACGTGACCAAACACCGTCACGGCGTTCTCCCCAGCGATTTCCTTGGGCAAAATCATGTTCAGGCCGCTGCGCTTGACCTAACGACCCACGGACGACAACGACAGGGAGTTCCGTCACCGAGGGCTAGGATGCTACCACAAGAAAGCGTGATATGTGATACACGTAGTCCAGCAAGGCACGGCGATGCACGGCGAGCGTGCTGGCGGGAAGTCGGCCACTGCTCACCGTCGAGCGGGTCTCCTCGGCGTAACGCCGCTCATACTTATCTATCAGCTCCTTAACCTTTAGTGAAGCGGTAGGATCATCGGCGGGTGCTGGCCCCAAGGACGCTGCTGCCGTTTTGATAATTTCAAGTTCTGTACATGACAGCGACATCTCTACTACGTTCTCAGTATTTCATCCTGCACTTATTCTATATTTCGAAATGTAATTAGCTGCACACGACTATAGAAAGAGTGTTTCCTAAAATTGACTATCGGCTCCGGGACCAAATTCTATTTACTATTTTGTAACAGTTGCTCCCGCGCAGTTGGTTTCTGCGTTCTTGAGGATTTGTCAAGCTCAAGCATAAATTACGTACTTGCTGTAGCTCGCCGATTTCTGCGAAGTTATACGTTGACGCCACTTTGTGTTGAAAACACATGTAGTGTTCCAGGTGTTACATAAAATATGACCCTTCAGGAGTCCGTAAGCGGCAGGTATAACAATTCAATCTGTGCCCTTGCCTTTGCAACACAGCGCAACAATTCCTGCGTTGTCCTGCCCAGAGGCAAGCGGCGGAAGCTTCGGGATGGAGTGCTACACAGAACATTACAAGATGCGCGCAGGTTAGCGTTGGGTTGGCGTTCAGCGACTGAACCTGCCCGCACTGCAGAACTTACCCTGTGGTCAACTTTCACCACGCTTCAGGGCGTTGTATCACTGCAACTACTGCCAAAAAGACATCTCGCATGTCCCACGGATCAAATGCGCGGAGTGCAAGGACTTCGACCTGTGCTTGGAGTGTTTCTCAGTAGGCAAGTGGTGCGCGGCACAGGAGTTTGGCGCAGGAACACGCAGTATTGGGTGGGCAGGAGTGGTGGGCTCCACATCCGGGTCTCAGGCTTGTCGGAACTCCGGGGGCGGCCGGGGCGGGGCCCCGGGTGGGGGAGCCGGGTGGGGGACGTATCCGCGCAGCCGCCCAGCTACCCCCACATCACGTTCACAAACTGGTAGGGTTAGCAATCCCTGAGTGGGGTTGTACGCTGGTGCCTTATGCGATGGACCGTACCGGACGGATCATGAGGGGCGGACCGCTTGCACTGCGGACCGCTCAGCCCTCGTGCATCATCACTGTCACAGGGTGGTGGTGGTGGTGTCCAGGGTGTGTGGGGTCAGTGTGGAGTTCTTCAGGGTCAGCAGGACGCGGCAGGCAGAGACAGCCTGCCGGGGAACTACCAGGAGGGGGATGCTACGGAATGGATCGGGCGTTCACGCTGCCCCCACTGTGATGGGTATGCGTCCACAGGTGTGGAAATCAAGCCGCACAAGAATACCCACGACTACCAGGTGGTGGAGAACCTCTCCTTCCCCATCTACCATCCGGACTGGGGGGTGAGGTGGGGTCGCGGGTGTAGGTTGAGGTCAATGAGAAGCAGGGGGCGCGGTGGTAGGGCGCCGGCCTTGCCCTTGCCCCCGGGTGTGGGCGCCTGGCGTGGTGCGGCGCAGATGCACACGGGGACCACCGCCCCCCCTGCGTGCCGCTTGGGGGGAGGTGCAGCCGCTGGGGCGCGGGGTATGACTCACCCCCGTGCGGCTGTCATGTCATGACTGGGCCACGTGCCGCTGACCCGCTTGTCCGCGACCTGCAGGCGGACGAGGAGATCCTGCTGCTGGAGGCCATCGACCAGTACGGTGAGATCGGACACCGGGGCAGCAGAGCTGGCGGGGGCGGCACCGCCATCTGGGTCGCGATCCCCCTCGTGGAGCCAACGGATGCGACCGGAGCAGCAGAGCTGGGCTAGCGCACGGCAGTGGACCGAGGAGCAGCTTCAGAGCTTTTGAGGAACGGCGGGAGAACTTCAGTGCAGATGGGTTCCCGAACGCTCTCACGGTTGCCCATCTCGGTGTACGTCAGTCGGATCCACATCGTCGGTAGTCGGTAGTCTGCCGGCATTCCTGTCCTGTCTGTCGACAGCGGGGCATCCGCAGCGGGGCACGGCTTGGCCCTCCCTCCCTGGAGCTGTCCCGGCGCTCCCTGGACTCTACACACCAGGCGGACATGAACGAGCGCATGATTCCCGTGGGGCCGCACCTACCCAGCTGGTCGGCCCGTCGTGCGCAGCCCTGACGTCGGGCCCCTCCCTCTCCGCGGCATGTCGCCTGCCTCCCCTCCATATATCTGTATTTGTATATCCATCAATGTCCTGTAATTCCCCCCGCCCCCTGCCTCAGGTCTGGGCAACTGGGGCGGCGTGTCGGAGCATGTGGGCGGCAAGACCCCCGCGCAGTGCCGGGAGCACTACTACGCGGTATACATCGAACATGACGGGATGCCGTTGCCCCGGCCAACGCCGGAGATGGACCAGGTGCGCGTGGTGGTCGATGCCTGGCGAGAGAGAGAGGCACCGGGCGGCGGGCTGGGGTTTGAAGCTCGGGGATGTGGTGTTGGGGACGAGTACGAGGGTGTCCCGAACGGCGGATCATGCCACGCGGGTCATCGGTGACAGCCGACGCCGCCGCGCCACCACTCACTCTGCGCTTGTGTGCAAAGGTAGTTGGCTACCCCTCCCAGCTGCGCGTGCCGTCATTCGGCAGGGCGTCATGTTGACGTCGCACGTGTGCCCGACCCCCGGTGGACCCGCACCCGCCGGGTGCACCGTACTGCGCAGGTGGACATTGCGGCGTGCATCGCCCGCGCGCGACAGGGCTTAGCGCGGAGTCAGTACGCCGGCGCCGCGGGCGGCGGCGCCGACGGCCGGGCCACCAGCGAGCCGCCCGGCGCCGCCACGTCGCCCTCCCTGGATGTGCTCATGGAGGACGGTGAGCGCCCCGCGGATGCAGCCACTCCCGCAGGTGCGCCGGGTCGGGGCGCGACGGGGGTGGCAGCGCACGTGGGTGTGCTGGGTGGCCGGACAAGACCGGAAGGGGACATGCATGTGCTGGGCGGCGAGGAGCTAGCCCTGCGTGCCTCTTTAGATTCACCGTAGTGCTACGGCTGGGATGGGATGGGACTCTGGGGAGGGCACTGAGAGGGCCAAGGGTGCTGGCGAAGGGCCACTCTTGTCCCCCAAGGCGACACAAGCAGTGCGGCAACATCCCCCCAACCACAGGATGACCGTGTCTGCTTTCGTCACGTTATGTCGTGTACAGGTTGCGCGCATGCTTCAGCCCGACTGGCGTTCGTTTGTTCCTCGCACCTGGTGCAGGCGATGCGGCAGGGGCGGACGGGCTGGACGGCCGGGCGGGGTCGGGGCCGTCCGCGGGCAACAAGGGCACCAAGCGGCACCGGCACGAGCAGCGGGCGGAGGAGGGGGAGCACGGGGGCGAGGGCCGCGACGGAGCACACGCGCAGGTGGGTGCGGACACACGGGCACACAGCGAGTTGATCATCATGGGCGGCGAAGGCCCCCGTCACTAGCTGCACCGGGCGGGGGCAGCCGCACGCGGTCCCCCCTGGTGTTCGGGGGGGGGCAGTGGGAGGGCCGCACCGTCACCCGCCTGCCGCTTCGCTCCCGATCTGGAGTGGTGCAGGGTATGATGTCAGCGCTTGTGCCAAGTAAGTGCACGTTAGGAACCTATTTCGGACACCTAGAGCACCGGGAATGGTGTCGATCGCGTTCTTGTGCCACCATATGCCGAGACTGCACTACCTCTGACCGGGAGCCTCTTGGCTGTGCGTTGGTCGGTCTGCTCCCCCGCAGACGGGAGGCCGCAGCATGCACCACGACCCGGGGCAGCCGGCCGGGGGCCACACTGGCGGCAAGGGACCGCGCGGCGGCGGCGGCGGCGGGGGCTCCGGCCTGGACGGCGGCGGCGGGGCGGAGCCCGGGGGCCACGGCAAGGTGCGCTACGCAGCCAGCCGGGCAGTTGCCCGCTGGCGGGCTGCGCGGGCGGCAAAGCGTCGGGGGCGTTGCTGAGGAGGTCAGGTCGTGGGCAGGCGCGGCTCGCTCAGATTTTTTTGGGAGAGCGCGGGGCGAGGGGTTGGCGCGGGCGGGGTCGGTGAGCCCTGTATGGCATTGCAGGGTCAATAGCGGTCGACCGATCCGCCCACACGTGTGGGGTTTTGTTATCCTGGATGGAGGGGGCCTTGATCGCCTGGCTTGGCGGCCGCGCTGTCCGCTGCTGTGCGACTCTGCTGCCGCAGCCGAGCGGGTCGTACGACAGCACCGGCTTCCACGCGAAGCGCCTCGAGTTCGACCCCGAGTACGACAACGATGCCGAATGCATCGTGGCGGACATGGAGTTCAACGAGTTCGACAGTCCGGCGGACGTACAGCAGAAGCTGCAGATGCTTATGCTGTACAACAGGTGGGCGCGGTCCGCTGCAGGGGCCCGTGTCAGCGCGGACGGGGCTCACCTGCCCAGCCTTTGGGGGTCCATTGTCGTGCAAACGGCTGCACCCTGTGGTATCACCGTATGAGGACTTCCCTCGTCAATGTTACGACATGTAAAAGGTTCATGGATTCCAAATCGTCTCCCCACCAACACCACACACGCCTGACACACCCAACCCAACACCCACAGACGCCTGGACGAGCGCGAGCGGCGGCGCACCTTCGTGTTGGAGCGCGGCCTGCTCAACACCCGGGCTTCGCAGGTGCTGGAGAGGCGGCGCAACACGCAGGAGAAGGACGTGTACGCGCGGATGCGGGTGTTTGCGCGCTACCAGGTGCGCGGGGCGGCGCACCCAACCCCCAAACGGGAACCCGGTTCGCCCGCCCGCATGCGAAAGAAAGGACAGTGCGACCGCGTGCTTGGGACCCTAGCGCTCACCCAATCTCAAGGGCCTGTGTGTTGACACCTGTGTGTGTAAAAGAGAACTGAGCCGCGACACCTGTGTGTGTGTGTCCCCACCCCCCCGCCGCTCCATAGCCCCAGGCGGTTCACGACGAGCTGGTGGAGGGGCTGCTGCTGGAGGCTCGCATGCGCACCCGCATCGCGGAGCTGAGGGAGTACCGCCGCAACGGCATCCGGACCTTTGTGGACGCCGAGGTGGGTAGCGAGGGGGGTAGGGAGAGCGAAGAATGGAAATGACCCAAAACAATAACCAGTCTCGAGGGTAACAGTCATCGGCTTGAGCAGCTGTATGTAACTTGTGTGTGTGTTTGCGCCAGGGGCTACACCAGGGTTGGGGAGTGGGCGGGGTGGGGCGCAGGGCAGGGCAGGCGGCCGTGGGCAATTTTAGGGACCGCCTGCATCGGGGTGCTTTTACGGCCAAGAGCCGGGCAGGTGAGGGCGAATGCCTTTTTCCAGTCTCGTGAGCTTCGGGAGTAATGGGAATGGGCGAGAAGGAAGGCTACGAGGGGGGCCTTTACTGAGTGGGTGTTCAACGGAAGTTTGGCGGGATGCGGTGGTGGCGGCGCCGACGGCCGCGGAACCTGCCAGATTGACCACGAGATGCTTCTGTGCAGGGGGGGCCCGGGGCGTAGGGAGGGCGGGGCGGCAACATGGCGGCAGTCGGTTGCGTGCAGCTGCCGTAGGCTGCGTTTTGGTGCCCAGCGTCATGACCAGCCGTGTCGTTGTTGCAGGTGTACGACACCGAGAAGCGGCGGCAAAAGGCAGCAGCGGACGCCGCGCTTGCGGCAGCAAACGCGGTGCATGGGCAGCCGTACGGCGGGCCAGGGCGGGGCGCCGGGAAGGCACGAGCGGCCGCGGCGGCCGCCGCCGCGGCTGCGGCCGCCGCGGGCGGGGCCCTGATACCGCAGGGCTATGGCGCGGGCCTGGGGGAGGACGGCCTTCCGTTGGCGCTGGCCGGGCCGCCGGGAGCGACGGGTGTGGGTGCAGCGGCAGCTGCGGCGGCCGCCAGCAGCGCGTCGTCCTTCGAAGCGGCTCGACCCGCGGCGTCAGGTGGGAGGCTGCTAGAACCCTTGCTTACCGCGAGGCGTTGAGGTGGGGTCCACAAAGCCCCGATAGCTACCACCAGTTTGCGTGTTTGCCTCTTGACGTTTCGTGGTTCCGATGGCAATGTGGGGTTCTGGGGGGGTCAGGCAACGGGTCTGGCGTCAGGCTCACTGACCCGCCACCCAAGTTGTGCCACGCACCCATCCTGTTATTCCCCGCCACGCAGCCACACCCCCGCATCTCGTCCACGTCCCCGCGGTGCGCTCCCTGCCTGGTCCCACAAATTGAATCAATGAATGAACGCTACAGCGGTACAGTTACCAACTGTGATTCCTGGGCTGCCTGGTGTCCCTCCCCGAACACAAAACCTCAACCCCAACCTCGAACGCAACGCAACCTCGACCGCAGTGCCCATGGGTCGCGGCGCCAACGCGGCTCTGGGGCTGTGGCGCGCCAAGCGGGGGGTGCCGCTGGACATCACGTGCATGCCCGGGGTGGAGCTGCTGGGCAGCCGGGAGCGGGAGCTGTGTGCGGCGCAGCGGCTGCTGCCCTGCCACTACCTGGCGCTCAAGGACATCCTGCTGAGGGACTGCGAGAAGAACGGCGCGGTCACCAAGGCGGAGGTATGGGTGGATGGGTGCGCGGGTGGGTAGGTGGGGTGGTTCAAGTGAAAACAGCTCGAGACACAGCGGAGGTTGGTGGGTGGGTGGGTGGGTGCATGCGGGAGGATGTACAGGTTCTTTGCATTCCTTAATGCGTGCTTCATACCTGCTGGCCGTCACACATACCTCTCCCGTCCCACGCAATGCAAACCCCCATACCTCGCGTTTCTTCCCCCCTTTGGCGTCTTGGCGCCTTCCCTTGGCGCCTTCCCCCCCTTTACCACTGGTAAATTTCCAGTGTCCTACAACCCCCCCCCACCCCACCCCGTGCCCCTTGTTGATCCTGCCGCCTCAACCCCAAAGGCCCGCACCTTCTTCCGGCTGGACCCCGCCCGTTCGGTGCGCATCTACGAGCTGCTGGTGGCGTGCGGCTGGATCAAGAGCAGCGGCCCGGGCAAAGGCGGCGGCGCGGGTGGCGCGGCGCGGGCCATCACGGCGGGCGGCGACACGGAGGGTGAGGCCTCCCTCGGCCCTGCACCACAGGGCGCACCAGACACCAGCAAACTGCAGCCTCGACGAAGGCAGGCGCCGCACATCACCGTGTGAGGGGCGTCGCACGGAAAGGCGCCCTGTTCCCGTGTGGTTACGCTGTCGAGATACGCTGTTGGCACCCGGGGCGAGCTGGTGAAGTGCCCATTGACGCAGTGCTGACAGCTGCGTCCGCTACATCCCGACAAGAAGGCCTGCATGCGGGTGACAGGGTGGTGGTGGTGGTGTGCCGGCATACCACGCGGCCGACCGGGCGCCGTGTGGGATCCACGACATCCAGCAGCGACGCCGTCGGCTAGGCTATCTCACCGCGGTCCCCCCCTTTTGCGCCGCGGCCATGCATTTGCCGCCCTCAGTTGCGACGGGCTACCCGCCCGCCTTCCCCCGGTGGCAGGGACTTGGAATTTGCACCCCCTGATGACTGCATGTGACTTTGGGTGCCCTGGCTACCGGACACCGGCCTTGCACTTGTGGTGGCTCTCCCTAACTCTGCTCGCCCTCGTGCCAACTTGACGCGTGTGTCGGAGCGACAGGTGAGGAGATGGACGATCCGGCGGACTACGCATGAGGGAGGGGGCCGCCGCCGTGCTGGCGGGACGGAGGGCAGCGACGGTCAAAAGAGTACCCGCCGGTGGTGGCGGTGTGGGGACGGCCGAGAGGCCCTTCCCTGGAAGACCCGCCCACGGGTCCCTCAGCTTCGACACCCGGAAGGGGACCGAGCCGCTGTGGTGGGTCCCCCCCGGTGCCGTCGGGCAGCGATCCAGCAGCGATCCAGCGGTGGAGGTGGCGCCATCGACGCCGAGTCCTTTCACGTGTCAGCGGGGTGCGATCATTGCCGCCCACGCGGTGAGGTGCCCGCGGCGATGTGGGTGCCGTGACTCGAGGAATGCTCGTACGGCACCAGGGACGAAGGAGGGGGGCCGAGGCGCTGGGGGCCTTGAGAGGGGGACCGCGTGCTGGTGCTGCTGCTAGTGGTGGTGGTGCGCTCCTATGCGACGACCAGCGATTCTGGAGGTGCACGAGGGACGGGGCTGTGGGGTTGCGGGCTGGCGCTCGTCGTCCGGGGAGGAGTAAGGGCGTGTGATTGGAGAGCAGTACGGCAGGTGACGTCACGGGCCGTGATGGGTCCGTGTGTGCAGAGGCGGCCTGCGACGTTGGCGGCAAGTTTACCGTGCATTGGGCGTCGGGCCGCACATGCGCCGGACCCAAGGCGCCGCGGCTCGCTGTGGCTCAGCCCGGCTGTAACTCGGCAACCCTTCAATGCGCAGCTCCGAAAGCAATCATCCGCAAGTTGAGGCGCGAGAGTAACGAGCAGCACTGCAAGCAGGAAGGCGTTGTCACCCCGTTTGGCACAGCGCGACCATGCTGGATGCCAAAGATGTGCTGACATGTCCTGCAGCGTCAATATGTCCATTGTCAATATGGCTTTGTTAACCTTGTTAACTCTTAGGAGGCGCCGCCCCGATCGTACATGATGGCTGCTGCTGATCGATGTGACTCTGTACACGAACCGCGCGCCTCCACCTCTCTTGAGGCCACCCCCCTTAGGCCCCTGAGACGCAAACCCGCGCGCTGCATGCGTCCATGAGCAGCAGCTGTCGTACGGGTGCGGTCAGGCTGTGGACACCACCGCGCACCGCCTATCCGGGCCTGGCGCATGTCACGTTACCGCTTTGCTGCAGGGGCAGTGACCACCTGCGTTTAAATGGTATGCGCTGCAACGTCGTCCCCTAGTACCTGGACGCAGTGACCGGTTGTTACATTGGCATGTCGCCGTCGCCAGCTCCGCACCGGGGGCCAGGGATGTACGTACGCCAACAACAGTCATCAACGGCCCTGCCTAACGAGCTTCAGTCATCTACCTAGTCATCACATATATCTGGGTCCTGCAGCAATCTCTTCGGTCTCTTCGGTCAGTCGTATCTAGGAACGTAGCTAATCTCGCAGAGGCGCTCCCTCTCTCCCTCGTCTCGTGGCCACCTTGTCACTATAATCCACAACCGGGTGGGTGCAACACCTGCCAAACAACACCCCAAGCCCGAAACCTACATCCACCGCAATTCCGAGCAGCACAGCTTCGCCAACGGACCCGGCGGACCGCCGCAAAACGCCACGATCGTCGAGGGCATTGCAGGTTCAATGCAAAAGAATAAAGTTTTGAGTAGAATCCCAAAGCGGCGTGCGTCAAACACGTATAGGGGGCTATCGCTGTGCACCATCAATAAATGCGTGCAGCTGGGGTTCCGCGCAAAGAGAAAAAGCAGGTGGATCACGAAGCGTCCTCTGCCACATCATCATCTGTAAGCCGCAATCACACATTTGTACAAACAACACCACACGCTGACCGCGCTGTCGCTTTTTCGTCCGGGGTAGGTGACGCATGCAGCCATGCAGGCCCTCTCACCGAGCGCAATACGCGCCCCGATGCATCACGAGACCTCCCTCCACGTCTCCCTTTGCTAGTGCCACCCCCATGCGGCCGACAACAAAGGCACATACCGTGCCCCGGGATCAACCCCCCTCAGTTGCCCCGACCCACCACAGTGCAACCCAAGCAGCTCGCTTCCACATTTGTTCGTATGTGTTAACCCGGCTCTCAACCGGTTCGGTTATTGGTTGGTTTCCCAAACGTCCCAACTACCGCAACTGCTCACGCGAAGATGGGTTTCGTTTGCCACATCCGTACATACTGTTGACGTACGAGATGTACCTTTATTCGTTCCACGGCGTGGTTGGCAAGACCCCATCGAGCGTCGACCCAACAACGAACACCGACCGGGGCAATGCTGCGCGCCACCCGAGGCCCAACCCGCAGCGATGCACCCCATTTCCGACGCCCGACGATGTGCACCCTGCGCCTCATGCACCCTCGCGCATGACCCACATCAAATCCGTCCCGCCCAACAACCCCATATCCCGCTCTCAACCACCTTGCTCTGCGCTAAGCTCCACGCCTCATCATATCCGCCCCAGGCTGCGCCGGCTGCCCGAGTTGGCCTTCTTCCACTGGTCCTGGGTGCCCTCCGCGCCCGTGTCCAGTACCAGGTCGCAGCGCTTGCAGCTCGCCACGCACTTGCCGGGGCGCGCGCGGCTGCCCACCATGAAGGTCGGGTTGCGCTCGCACTCGCCGCTGTCCGCCCACTCCGGGCACATCTCGTCGCTGTCGTCGCAGCCGGGCGGGAAGTCGGCCTTGACCTTGGGCTGCGGGTGCTGCTCGATAAGCTCCGGGCGCTCGTTGCCCATGGCGTAGTGACCCACATGGATCCACTTGGCGGCCGACCACTTGACGCCCTTGATGACGGGGCAGGCGGTGTGGAGGGAGCGCCGCTCCAGCTCGCCCGTGGGCTTGATGGAGTGGAAGAGGATGGCGGTGCCCTTCTTGGGCTTGGCGGCCAGGTGGTAGCGGGCGCACTCGGAGAAGCCGACGTTCTCGCCGCCGGGGGCCGCAACGTTGGGGAACACGGTCTCGCCACCCTCCTGTGGAGGGCAGGGATGAGGGAAACGCGAACGGAAAACTGGTGAGACGGTACGGCATTCACGTATACGGACGGTCCGACCAAATCAAAATCCCTGGAGGGATTGAAGTATCCCCTCCTTGCGATTCGCAAATCGCGGCGAATTACTACTGGAGGGCGTTTGCCGATCTATGCACCTAAAAGTTAACTATCAGCCCGCCCTGCCGTCGCACAGCCGGAACGCCCCGAGCCAAGCCAACGCTCCAATCCCCTCCTCTCTCCTCCCGACGCACCTCAGTGTCCACCAGGTACATGAGCACGGTCGCGTAACGGTTGCCACCGTTGGTGATGCCGTCCTTGTGGAAGAAATAGTCCCACTGTGGAATTGGAAAATGGGGGAAGGAGTTGGGTTAGGACGGCTGAGGAGGATGCTCGGGTGGGTCGACAAACCCAAAAACACAGAGTTCACAAATACAATTGACGTGACAGCCTCTCGAAAAGGAGTGCACGCGGGGGAGATAGCTGCAATTTATGAACCTGGTGCAACTTACGTGAGCATCGTACTTCTGGTCCTTCTGATAGCGCAGAACCTGGAGGCCCTCGCCGTTGCCCACAGGCATCAACGTCCAGGCGGCAATGCGCTGCTCAATTCGGTTGACGATTTCGTCCTCGCTGCGGTCCAAAAACACGCCGAATGATGTGCGGATGTTCGACGTCTCGCTGCCGCCATCAGTGGCCACGACGCCAGAACGTTCGAGACGCCGCTCGGAAACCTTAACGATGTGGTCAGCCTCCTCTGTTAGGCCAACACAGGGGAGGACGGAGAAGGGTGGGCAAGCCCAGAGTCAGACCCAGTAAGCAAGAGCACAATCAGACGCGAGACACGCTGAGATGACGTGAAGGCACGTACTTGCAAACGAGCAGAAACCCATTGAATTCCGCAGGACAAGGACATCCCCGACCACGGTCACCGGCACCAACTTTGCGGCCGTGACGGGAGTGGGGGCCGTCAAACAACCCACCGTCTGTGAGGAAGTGCTCATAGAGGAAAATCCTAGCGTCAGCGTCCAAAACCTGTGACCGGGAGAGGTTGCAATTAGTTCCGAAGGTACTCCGCAATGTCGACATGTGCACCTGGCCGCCTATTCGGCACTGACCTTCATGCGGCTGTCCCGCATCGCCAAGACATCTGGCTGAACAAGATCAGGTTTGAAGTCCGTTCCCATCCAGCCTGAAGATTCGGGGAAGGGGGGTGCGTTTAATAAACTGAGCACATCCAGGCCAAAAAGCCATAATGCGCACCTGGCAAGATATCCTCATCCGTGCGCGGGTCACGCTGTGCTGCATGCGCACAGTAACAAAACGCAAGAGCCAAGACTGCGACGACAACCGCTCTCATGGTTGAAGCTTGTTACAATTTTAAACAATAGAATTAACAACGACACAACACCTTTGGCTTAATGTGTGAATAACGGATAAGCTCTTGTCAATAATTGGGGTGTTGAGCCCTATATATACACTGTTGCCGTTGTGCAACGGCTTACGTCACGGTACAAATGGTACCAATGAGCCTGACAGGAAAGTGTCTGCAACCCAAACGCTTCTGGGATGCGGTTGTCATTGTGACACGTTTTGTTTTTAATTAAACTTTTTCAGAGCTGGGTGTTCTCCTTTTCGAGCAGTCCGGTACGCTGTGAGGTACCACAGGTACCACTTCGACGTCCCCAGGCGAAGGCTGTTGATCAATTGACGGGCACTTAGATACTCAATTATAATCGGGATGTAATTGTTGATGCATGTTTGGTTTTTCGGCAGTCGCAACACAAGACAACCGCTGTTCCGTGACGCTTCCGACACTCTCACTCTTGGTTTCAATTCATCTATCTAAACAATGGAAACGCTTCTATGTACATAACCTTGCTCTGATACCATCATCCACGTAAGGTTGAAGGGATTACCTAACTTTGGGTTCGCCACAGTTAGTAAGTGAACGGGTTGCGGACCGGAACCAACGTGTGGCCGCGGACAGGTTTCCTTGGGCGTCACAAACACGGCAGGAGGATCAGCAAAATTGGGCTTACAGAGTTGCTGTGCCTTGCCTTTGAACGCATGCGGCGGAGATAAGCCTCTGGAATTAACCGTCGCACGCCAACCGACCTGCGGCGGCGGAACTAACCGTCGCACGCCAACGACCTGCGGCGGCGGAAGCGCGTAAGGAACAATCGAACTCACACGACCTGCAGATAACTCACAACACGACGATGCCGACGAACCAGGCATCGGCTAGGAAATACGTAAACCTCTATCGTGCATTCGTGTTGACAGTCTCGCTGGCCCAGTCCATGTGCCCACCTCTTGACGACCATGCATCGCTCACCGTGTTCGCAGGGGTGGTAATGGGCGACGGGGCTCAAACGCAGCGGAGGCTCACACGGAGGCGGGTGGGGGTTCACCGCTTCGCCGCAGCGTTAGTGAGCGCTAGCTGCAGCCATCCGAGCGAGTCCGGTGGACAGCTCAGACAGCTCGACCCGTTGCACATAACCATTACAATTACCAGTTTACCACGCCCATGGCACTTGGCACACGGCCGAGGCGCGCTGGGTTTACGACAACCCGACCCGCGGTTCAGGGCAGCGGGCCCAGAATAACCGTCGCCAAGACCGGACGCCTCCGCCGCCGGCCATGAGGCTCACAACGGATGGCCCGCGCTGCTGGGGCACCGAAACGAAACGTCGATTCCAGTCCGCCCCACAGCTTCATCATGCTCACGAACCATACGTCTTGACTTTATAGCTCCCCGTTGCGTGTGCGTAATACGTTCAGCAAGAAACCCGCCCGAACCAAACCGGGCCGGTGTGTTAATCGGCGGGGCAGCAGGGCAGGAGTGCATGCGTGCTATGCCATGAGCGTGATAGAACCCAACGGCTGCCCATATGCGGATATTATGCACACAAGACCCAGCCTGTAAAAGTGTGTATATGTCATATGTTATGATGCCGTACATAGTGCAACCTTTTAGTCCCCTCTACCAGCCGGCAACGTCCCGACCAGTGACCGCATCCGCCTCGACTTGACCTCGGCATCGATTCGACCGGAGTATAGAATATGATGTATGGCAACCAGCTCCAACGGCGTGAACCAGCCGAGCCAACCCCCGTGCACCCCCCAACCAAAACAACGACAACGACAACGAATCACTGGAGAGCCAACTACGACAGGGCAACCTGGGCAAAGCGCACACAGGAGCACGCCGCACGCCCAGCATCGCACGTTTTGGTGTATTTGCAACGTCCCCCCATATGTGGTATCGTCCATAATGGTGTCACAAATGCCGTATCATCATCTCGCCATGCCAGAGGCTACTGGACCATAGGAGCGCAGCCCCAGCCCCAGCCCCAGCCCCAGCCCCAGCCGCCGCTTCCGCTTGACGTGCGAAAGGAACCCACCCACCCACCACCACCAACCCACCACCGCCCCAACGCATATGCACAAAACAACGAGTAGACACCTTTTATACCCCAAGTGCTCGATCGCCAATCGACCTGCCAAGCGCAGGGCTCTATCCTAACCACACGCCACCCACCCGATCCTCCGGGCCCCAATCCAGCCAAAGGCGGCAAGTTCCGACAGGCCGATTGTCACCTGCCCTGTGCATCACCTCCCGGCTGCACACCCACCCACCCACCCACCCACATCGAAACCTTACCCTGAACACGCTTTTATCTGCCGTATCCCGTATCTTGGCATCGATCCATTGATCCTGCCTCCCAGCGCGACCCAGCTCCGTCCAATGCCCGACCGCCCCTCATCGCTGAGCAGCCCTCCGGCGGCGACTTGATACGGCGTGCAGGGCCATGGCAGGTGCATGGTCCACCAGATAAGAGATTGTGCGACACCCCTGGAGCATGCGTCCAATCCAGTACATCCGGAGAAAAAAGGGAACAACATCCCGCCGGCTGTCCCGGCCGCCCGTCCTGGTGCGATGCCCACGGTCGTGGGTCCTCCTCCTCCTCCTGCTGCTGCTGCTGCTGCTGCTGCTGCGCCGCCTTCGCTGACCCAGCTTCACCTCTGGATGCTGGCTGGCTGGAGGGCCCTCCCAACCACTCCGTGCCCCGACTCTGTGGACATCCTCCATCCCCGGCCATGTGCACCGAGCGCTGTGAGGGGGCTCCGGGGCTGTAGAGCCCACCTGCCTGCCCGCCCGGCCCCCGGGACCCCTCGCTGCAGAGCCCCCCGGCCTCCGGAGATGGCGAAACACCACCACAGCCACCACCACCACAGCCACCACCACCACAGCCACCGCCACAGCCACCGCCACCACCACCGCCACCGGTGTCTGTGTGTGTCCAAACCCCGCACAGCCGCCACGGACATCGCCCCTCCGGCCACCCCCGCACCGCACTGCAGCCGCCACCGCCCGTGCCCCTTTGCATCCTCCCCTTGCTCCCCCCTCCTCCTTTGCCTCCCTGGCCCTGCCCCCCGCTCCTGCCTGACACCCGGGTGCTCCTAATGTCTCAATCTCATTTCCATCGCCGTCCATGAGCCCTATAGGCCCATTGACACCCACCCTAATCCTGCCGGCCCGCCCCGTCCTCAGAGAATGCACACATGCACCCTAGCAATGTACCACCGCCCTACGCCACCATCAAGTGCCCTGCACTGCCATATGACACTGCCTGTTCTTGAAAAGAATCGTTTGCAGCCCGAGGATGCCCGGCCCTGTGGGATCCCTAGGTGCTCCAAGTCTGCCCTCCTCCGCCCCGCCTCCGCCTCCTCCTGCTCATGTCCAGGTCGGGCCGGCCGCGGCGGTGGATGAGGGGGAGGCGGCGGCCCATCCCGGCCTTGCGCTGGCCGGCCGCGGCCGCCCCGCCGCCGCCGCCGTCACCTCCGCCGCCAGCCTGGCCTGCGCCATCGCCGCCGCACCGGCACTCGACACCTGCCGCCCCAGCGCCGCCATCAGCACCGGCCGCGACCCGCTCCCTCCGCCCCCCTCACCCACACCCACACCCGCACCCTCACCCCACATCCCAGCGCCTCCTCCTCCACCTCCACCTCCACCTCCTCCCCCGCCACTGCTGCCGCCACCCGCCGCGGCGGCGCCCGTCGGCTTCACGTCCACCACCTGCAGCTTGCTGAGCCTGGGCTGCTGCGGCTGCTGCTGCTGCCCCTCGGCGGCGTCCAGTCGGCCCATGAATGTGACCGCATCCACCACCTTGTCCGCCACTGGGGCGATGGCGAAGGCCTCCAGTCGGAGCCAGTGACCGAAGAGCTGCTCGGGGCGCTTGATCCAGGGGAGCAGCTCCGTGGGGCTGATGAGGGGGGAGGAGGCCGGCGGCGGCGGCGGCGGGGTGGCGGACCAGGGGGTTCCGGCAGGACGGGAGGCGGAGGTGGCGGGCGCGGAGGCGGGGCGTGCTGCGGACGCGGCGCGGGAGGGGCCGGAGGCGGGTGTGGGTGTGGGGGTGGGGGGCAGCGGCACGAGCAGCTGCTTGTGGGCGTCCGCGGTGGTGCGGGTGGCGATGCAGACCCGGCGGGCCACCGGGTTGCCGGGCACGATGTCCGTCAGGTAGACGTTGAAGAGCCAGCCCTGCTGGGTGGGTGGGTGGGTGGGGCGTGGGGGTGGGGTGTGCAGGGCACATCAGGAGACGACAGGAGACGGTAGATGGGCGGTTAGGTCCTCAGGATGCGGTGCGGCCGGGTCCGGCCAAGGCCGGTCAGGTCCTCAGGAGCCGTTGCACGCCAGCCCCCTCCCGGTATGGCGGTGCACCGCCACGCCCCGATGAGCCCCTCCCCCATCACGGGGGACTTCCCACCCTGTCACCCATGCATTCCCCCTGTCACCTGCCCGCCCAGGGCACCCCGCCCGCCCCATGCCCCCCCGGCCAGTCGGCCCCACCCACCTGGACGTCCTCCTCGCGCCCCACCAGCGCCGTCAGGTGGTAGAACTCGGGGTCCGTGAAGGAGGGCAGCGGCCCCGACCCGCCGGCGGAGGCGGAGGCGCCGCCGCCGTCGACCCGCTTGGGTGACACGTGCGGCCGGTCCAGCTGCCCCGCGGCGGTGCTGACCTCCAGGGAGGGAAGGTCCGCCTCCGGGTCCTCCTCGGACCCCAGCTCCGCCAGGCCGCGAAACCCCGACGACGATGACGCGCCGCCGCCGCCGCTGCCGCCGCCGCGCCGCCGGCTGGAGGAGTGGTACCCGCCGCCGCCGCCGGCGCCGCCGCCGGTGAGATGGAAGGCCGGGGAGATGCTGTTCACGGGACTGATCACTCCGGCGGCCAGGGCAAGGTCGACGCCGGCGCCGCCGCCGTCGGTGCAGCCGGCGCCGCCGCCGCTGATGCTCAGGGGCGACGGCCCGGGGTACCTCGGCGGCCGACCGAACCCGCCCGCCGTCGGAGCGCCCCCTTCACTGCCACCGCCACCGCCACCGCCGCCGCCGCCGTCGCCGCCGCTGCCGCTAGAGCTACGATTGAAGCCGCTGGACACCCGGTCGAGCTCCGAGCTGCCCGCCTCCGAGCTGCCCAACGACGCGCCCCGGTGCACCGCCTGGCGCGGCGACCAGACGTTGGCGCCCCACTGCACGCGCTTGCTGCCGCTGGGCGTGGTGGCGGCGTCGCCGCCGCCGCCGTCATCGTCGCCGCCGCCGCCGCCGCCGAGATGGACCGTTCGTTTGATGACGCTGGGCACCCTCAGGACGGAGCCCTGGCCGCCGCTGCCGGCCCGCCGCGGGGTTAGTCCCTCGCCGCGTCCCGCCGCGCCGCTGCCGCCGCCGCCGCCCTGCTCCGAGCCCCGGCGCGACCCATGGGTCACCGCCGCCGACGACGACGTCCCGTCGTCCGCGTCCGCGTCCGCCCCCGCCGCCGACACCGCTGCAGAGACGGAGGCGGCGAGGAGGTACGCCGCGCTGGGCTCAACTCCGAAACCGCCATCCGACTCACTGACTCTGCTATTGTTGTTGGGGTTATTTTGTTGGTTAAGGTTTCGGAGGGAGCGGATGTGCTCCGGGCTGCCGAGACGTGAGTGGGGCCTGCTGCCGCCGCCGCCGCTGGAGGCCCCCGCGGCCGCCTGCTGCGCGAGGTAAGCCGCCAGGTACGGACTCGAACCGGTGCTCGCGGGGCGCGGTCCGCCTCCGCCTGCGGCGGCGGCGGCGCCGTCGTCGTACTCGTCCAAGCCGTATCCATCAGGATCCTGGATCTCGTACGGCGCGACGCCGGCAGCGTCAGCGATCTGAGACCAGAGGGCCTTACGCGCACCCGAGAGCGCGGCGTAGCGTCGCTGGGCCATCGCAATGCCCGCGTTGACGGCCGCGTTGGCGGCCGCCGCCGCCGCGGCGACGGCGACGCTGCCGCCGGAGGGCTGCGACGCCGGCTGCGACACCCCCGTGCGCGCGCTGGCGACGCTGCGGTACGAGTCCTCCCGTCGTATACCGGCGCCGGCGCCGCCGCCGCCGCCGCGGGCTGCTCCTGGTGACCTGTTGGGGGACTGCCGCCGCGGGGAGGTGCTGCCGCCGGCGCCGGCGGCGGTCTGCGTCCGCGGCGGCGACAGCCCGCTCTGCCGCTGCGGCTGCCAGCTGGGGGACGGTGGCCGGAACTGCCCCTGGCCCTGCTGCGCCGCGGCGGCCGCGGCCGCGGCGGCGGCGCCGCCGGGCCCGCCGTACAAGCTGCCCGGCGAGTCGGGCATCATGGCGGCGCCGCCGCCCGGCGGCGCGGAGAAGGGCCTCGCCACCGCCACTCGGCGGTTCGGCACCAGCTGCGGCCCCACGGGGTCTCGAACCACCAGGCCGTTGGAGGGGCCGCGCTTCGGCTGCGTCTGCTGCAGCAGCCGCGGGTTCATTCCCAGGAGCCGCGCCGTCTCCAAACTAACGGTGGTCACCGCGGCGGCGGCGTCCGCCTCGCTCGCCGCCGCGGCGGCGGCAGCGGCGCCACCGCCGTACACCGTACTGGGCGCGATGCTTGAATGGGAGCTCCGCGCAACGCTCTGGCGCATAAAGGCGGGGCTCAGTGGTACGGCCGCGCCGTGGACCTGGAGGTACGGCGATAGGGCGGAGATGTTGGATGAGCGCCGCCGCCGGCCGCCCGCCGAGGGCGACACGGGCGGCGACGACGACGGCCGGGGGCCGGCGGCGGTGCTGGTGGGACGAGCGCTGGCGGGCCGACCTGAGGTCCAGGTCGCCGTCAAGGAGGCGCGGCCCTGCGGCAGCTGCAGTACCACCGACGGCGCCGTGGCCGCCGCCGCCCCCGCCGCCGCCGCCGCGTACCCTACCTGCCGCTGCTGCTGCTGCTGAGTGGACGGAGCTGAGAAGGGCCTTATGCTTCGGGTACGGCTGCTGCTGCCGCCGACGGTGCTGCTGCCGACGGTGGTGCTGCCGCCCCCCGGCAAACCGCTGGCGGGTCTGCCCCGCGCACTGCCGGCGCGCGGTTTGGTGGAGCCGTAGTACAGCATCCGGGCGTTACTGTTCAGCAGGGTGCCGTTGGCCATGGCCAGCTGCTGCTGCTCCTCGATGTCCAGATGGGCGGAGCCGGAGGGGATGGATGTGGCGGTGCCGGCGGCGCTCCGTCGGGCGCTCGCCCAGGTCGGTGAGGTGGGCCGTGAGGGCGGGGAGGGGGAGCGGTGCGAACCGGATGCGGCGGTGGGGGACGGCGGCCGCCCGGGGCCCTGATGTGGGTCAGGGTCGGAGGAGGAGGCCCCCGGGGAGGCGGCGGCCGCGTCGGGGCGGGGGGTGTTGAGGTTGGAGCCGGGCGGGGAGGCGGAGGGCATGGGCAGGGGGGCCTGCGCGGCGCGGAGCAGCCGCATGGCCAGGCGGGAGGTGTGGGTGATGGTCGGGGCAGGGGTGGGGCTGAGGCGGGAGGCGGTCTCCATGGCGGCGGTCAGCGCGGCGGTGAGGGCGCGGGAGGCGGAGCCTCGGCGGTCCGCGGAGAAGGCAGCTGCGGGGGCGCCAGAGCGCGCGCCACCGTCGTGTTTGTCGACGTTGATGATCGCCGAGACGTCATCATTCCAGTCGAGCACGTGCGCGTATCTGTGCTTGCGTGCTGCCGAGACGGGGCGCTGCTTCTGCGCGTCTGGGTCCGCGGATGGCCTCACAGCCGCTGGCGCGCTTGCAGGCTCGTAATAGGCACGTATCCTGGCATCTGCTTCATCTGCTTTTGCAAAATCGTTGCAAATCTGCGAGTAAGTGCGAACTGCTTTGCGGACCATTTTGGACTATAAGTCATAGACCCTCTTCATATGCTGTCATTTTCAATGTTAATTGTAAACAAACATTCATACGTTTTGAAACTTAGGGCTAGAGTTACCGCCGTTCGGGCGTTGTGGCGTGCGGGACGGAATGTTCGTACGACAAACGGAAGTGGTCCCAATACTGATTGCGGAATTGAAACGTCCTATGGGTGCTGTAGTCATTCAGCTGCATTTCTGAATCCTCATGTTTGTTGCTCGTCATATCACCTTACGGCCTCTTTCGGCAGTTGCAGACCTCCATTTACACCGTAGCTGCAGCGACGCGACGTGCAGGTCAGTCATGGTTGTGGCACATTGATGGATTCCCGCGTCCGCAACCTGTACAAGCGCCTGATCCACTTGGCGCGCGACTATCCGCGGGGCATCGCCGAGGCGCGACAGAAGCTGCGCACCGCATTCCGGGCCTCCACTCTCCCGCTCGACGAGGCCCTCGCCAAGGGCGACTACGTGGCTCGTGAACTCGAGGCCCTCGTGTACCTCCACAAGTATCGGTCGCTGTTCAGGCGGTACGAGGAGCTGCACCCGTCCGGCGAATCGCACCCATCCGCGCCCGGTCCAACGCCGGTCGGAACCAGCAAGCGGCAACCGTAGTCCCAAAGACAACAGCTGGGCCTCGTCGACGCCGCAGAACTGCGCTGGGAGGCGGAGCGGCGGAGCGGAGTTGCCGTGTGTGTTCCCTTGCACACCATCGACTGTGGGGGACTGTGGGGGATTCGGGCGGCCATCGGCATGCTGCGGCACTGACCGGCGGCACGCGGACCCCACCGCAGCAGCAGCAGCATCCGGGATACGTACACCATATTCGGAGGCTACAGACGGGAGCTCTGGACCGCGGGTTTTGCTCGGCTGCCTCGCACCCGCCACGTACATGGCACCGCCGGGCAGTCTCATGGCCTCGGGCGGCCAGTCCGCAGGCGCCCTGCCGCGTCGAGGCGCCTGCGGTCTCACTAGCAGCAGCAGCTGCAGCAGCAGCAGTGGCACCCGTGCAGTGGTGGTCTCCCGCGCACCACCGGCGTCACATGATGCCGTACAAGTACGGCAGCGACACCTTCGCCTCGTGACGAATCCAGGGACAGGACGCAGCCGCCACCGCGGGCGGCGGGGAGCCTGGCCGCAGCCGTGCTTGCCGGCGGCGGCGACGGTGGGCGCCGTCGCGGCGGCGCCGGGCGGCGGCGCGGCGGCGGCGGCGGCGGCGGCGGACGCCATGTCCGCGATGACGTTGTTGCCGGCGGCGCCGCTCCAGCCGCCGCTGGATGTGGAGGTGGAGGTGGATCCGTTGGCCTCCCCCGCGGTGTACTGCCAGAGACAGACGCTGGGGGGGCTGCTGCAGCAGTTCGCCACGCGGCAGGACGGCTTCGACAGCGGTCTGCAGGTGAGGAGGGGACAGAGGGGGCCAGGGGGCAGGGGGGGCCCCGGCAGGGTCTACATCAGCGTGAGTAAAGGTATGAGAAAGATGGTGTGTGGGAGGGAGGGACGCGAGAGCGTTTCAGAGGGGGCACATCGATCGGGGGGATCACGTGCTGTCATCATCTCACCACGGCGGTGGTGGGGGGGGTCGCCAAGCTGGGTGCGTGGGGGCGGATGCGGCGCGGGTGCGTCGGTGTGTGCGAGGGTGCGATAGAGGGCCCGTGGGCGGGCACGGTACTGAGAAGGGTCTTCCGGCAGAAGAGTTCAGCAGCGCGTACGATGTACGACACCTCTCTACTGCACCCATTGCCCGGAACCTCAGCCTGCTGGCCTGATAGCCAGCGCCCATCTCCACAAAGCGCTGCCCCGTATGTCAGTAGAGACAGTGGCCCCCGCCACCCCGCCTCTGGTCTACCTGCATCCGATACCTCACTGTCCTCGTCCTCGCCCCGCCCCGCCCCGCCCCGCCTCGTCGCCGCTCCCTCGGGCCCCAGATGGAAGGGGTGCTGTCGTACTACCGCCAGCTGGGCTGCAGTCCGCAGCAGCTGCGGGCGGCGATGGAGGGGCTTATGCCCGTAAGCCGCATAGCCCCACCGACCCGCGGGTCAGCCACCGCCGCCGCCAATCCCTCCTCCTCCTCCCCTTTCCCCGAGACGGGCTTGTCCCAATGGGCGACCGCGAGTATGCCGGAGCCGATTTGGTCGGCCCCCAGCAACCTGGAGCAGCAGCTGCAGGTGGGGGTGTGTGGGGGTGTGGTGGGAGCAGGCGGGGACGGGCGTCGGCGGCGGCCGGGATCGTTGCCCGGGCTTGCTCCTGGGGGGATGTACCGGGAGCCACATGCGACGGCCCCGGTACCTCTGCTGCAGCATGTCGCAGTTCGCGCTTCGCTGCAGCACCCTGTATACCGATAGGTAGCGGGTTGGGTGCCTGGGCTGGGGGTGGTAAGGGCGGTAAGGGCAGATGGTTTCGAGGGGTGACGCGGGCGCACCGATCCGCCTCCGGATGGTCCTCTGCTGCCGGTGAGTGCCGCCCCGCACGCCTCGTTACGTCGCGCCTCGTTACGTCGCGCCGCGTCGACTTGTTACGTCGCGCCTCGTCACGTCGCGCCCCGTCGCAGTTGATGGCCTGGGAGTTGCTGGTGGCGGCGGTGGCGGCGGCGGCGCTGGCGGGGCTGCAGACGCGGCCCCGGGGCTGGGCGCGGAGGGACCTCCTCGAGGTGGGGGCGGGGTGCGACAAACGACCGCCCCGAACGGTCACTTCACATTCGTACGCGGTGTGCGGTGTGCGATACGGGGTCCCTATGGTGCAGGGGGAGGGCGACCATGAAGCGTGTGTGTGTGTGTGCGACGTCCTCGTTGTGTCACTGTTCTCGGTCTTGTACGGCAGGTACGGCAGAGCAGCATCGCGGGTCGGGGCCTGTTCGCCCGCGTGCCCATCCCGGCGGGCACCGTGCTGGGGGCCTACCCGGGGCGGCTCCGGAGCGCGGCGGAGATGGTGGCCAAGTGCGAGACGGCGCCGCTGGCGGCGTCGTACGCCTTTCGTACAGGTACGGCTTTTGAGCAGGGGCGCGAGCAGCACGGGTCGTCGTCGATGTGATCCATCGGCGGCCTCTCCATGGCCGCGCGCGACGGTGCTTCCGGAGGGTCATTGGAAAGGGGCGTCTCGACAGCCTCTGCCTTCCCAGCACCTGTAATCGATGCGTCCATCTTGACTTGGGGCGGGCTGGGGTGCCTTGAGAAAGCGCTGTTTGTTTGCGGCGCGGGTAAGGAGCGTACGGTATGTCACGTGTCCCTCGGTGCGG
This sequence comes from Eudorina sp. 2006-703-Eu-15, assembly GCA_003117195.1. Taxonomy (NCBI): domain Eukaryota; kingdom Viridiplantae; phylum Chlorophyta; class Chlorophyceae; order Chlamydomonadales; family Volvocaceae; genus Eudorina; species Eudorina sp. 2006-703-Eu-15. Next base: position 455,567 of record BDSI01000032.1, read on the forward strand.
TTCTTGCCGTACAGGTGACGGCCGGTTCCTGGACCCCACGGACGCGCTCGGCCAGCCCAGCCCCTACCCGCAGCCCGGCTGGCCCTGGCCGCTACCCACGAATGTGGACCTGGCCTTCGCCAACGAACCGCCCAAGGTATGGTGGGGTAGGGTAGGGTGGGGCGGGGCATACATTCATTCTTGAGGTGGGGGAGGGGGGATGGGAGGGGGTTTACTACATGTGCAGTACGGCGCGGGGTGGCCCAGGCACTTACGCGGTGTGCGTCCGGGAGTCGCACACGTCGGGCTAGTGACCCATGGGGGGGGGCAGGGGCTGTTACCTCCGAGCTGCGTACGGGCACATACCACAGGCATGTGCGCATGCCGTACCAGTGACCCATGGGGCGCAGCACACATCCCAGCGCTGCGTAGCAGAGCAGGTCACACCGCGGCACAGCACAGCAGGGCACAGCACAGAAGGCACAGCACAGCACAGCACAGCGCAACCTGTTGACACCCTACCCGGCCGTCCGGTGCGCCCGCCCGGGCAGTTGCAACGCCACCTCAACCCCCCCAGCGGTTCTCTGCTGTGCTTCGACTCCACAGCCGCACCGGTCGGCGGCCGGGCAGTGATAAAAACACCCGCACCGCTTCTAGCCACCAGCGAATCGGCGATGGCACCTGTACCTCGACACAACTCTGCAGCAGTCCGGCGCAAATATGTATCTCTCGGTCTTAACTCTTGGTCGCACGGCATCCCGCGGGAACTTGGCCCCCCCGGGTCCGCGCCGCCACTCAGCCTGGCCCTCGCTGGCTTCGCCCTTTCCTCCCCTCCCTGCCTCCCCCTCAGGGCTCCCCGGGCACCAACACCACTGTGGAGGACGGCCCTCAGCCGGGCGACCTGCTGTTCGTGGCGTCCACCGACATACCCGCGGGGGCGGAGGTGCTCATCGACTACGGCGTCACGTACGACAGAAGTGGCTACTCCTCCCAGGGAGGCGGCGGTGGCGACACCAACAACAACGCCTGAGGGCGGAGGGCCGCGAGGCCCCCCTGGGCGACGTCGGCAGCTCGGCATGGCTGGCTCACAGCACTACAAGAGGAGGTCCCCGTGCCTAGCCAAGTAGCCATCCTTCTGGCCTGAGCGGGGGCCTGCGTTGAAGACGCCGTGGAGGCGCCATGTGTACCGGTAGACGCGGAGAGAGGCGGGAGAAGGGATGGGGTGGGGCGTGTGTACGTGTACTTAGATAGAGATGTCAGATGTGTGTGTGTGCGTGTGTGTGCGGCATGGGTGATAGATGGGGTGTGCGCGGCCTTGCTGTGATGTGTCAGTTTCGAGCTAATGACAGCAGGTCTTCCAGGCCCTGCCCCGGCACTGTGACCACATGCTTCCCACTGAACCTTGTCCATATACACCGTGTCCATATACTGGTGTTGTGCAGTTGCGGCAGTCGTGGGTTGAAACGGATGGCTCTCCAGGGCCTTGAGGGTGCCGTCGGCAGGAGTTGGGGTATGTAGAGCCTTACACGGCACTGGAGAGGCAGGAGCCGACATACGCCGCGAAGCGCTGCGTCCCCTGCAGGAAACGCCCCAGCACAACTGGCCGCCTGGCGCTTCCGTCGCCGCCGGCGAACAGCCCCTGCCCGAAAACAACTAAACGTGACTACCATGCGCGGAAACCATCCTGAGATGAGGAAAGGCAGGCAACACACGGTCACAGCCCACCAACTACGTACGGTATCCAAGCAAATCCTTGGCTGTAGCTGGCTACAGCTCACCAACCAACCAAGCAACCGCGCGGCTACAGCCCACCAGCCGGAGTAAGTAATAGCCAGCTGGACACTCGCCAGGAGGACCTAAGGACTGACCGGCGGGGAGATGAGAGTCCGGAGCAAATAACCCAACCCCGTAACCTGGCGGACTAAACACGCGACCCAGGCAAGCGGCCACCAGCGCGCGCCATGGTGAAGTCACGAGTTGACACACAACCTCGGCCGCGCCACTGGAACTTCGGATGTCGGGCAAAGCGAAAGATTGGGTCAAGTAGACCGATGTGAGCATGTGACATGCAAAATGCCCCAAAGGACAGCTGAGTGAATAACTTGCCGTATACGCCGAAAAAAAACCACTTGTCGTACACTGCGAGAATACTTGTCGTACAAGCCGTCTTGTCGCACTTAAGCCAAACAGATACGGTAGCCGCGAAGTGGTTGCCCCCCAGTGGGGGCATGTACCGTACAGCACACAACTCCCGACTCATGGAATGCCACAAACCGCCCCTGGCAGATGCACGGATCCGGCCACCCGCATCCAGGTCTACCTGCAGATAAATACCGGTAGGTGTACGGAGACCCCCCAGCCGCCACCAACGGCCCGGCTCGGCCCGCCAGGTCAGGCCACGGCACAGTGACCGACGGACCGACCGACCGACCAACCGACCGACCTGCCTTGGCCTCGTCACACACTGCACGTGCTGCCGCCAGGTTGCCAGCACACACCTCCGTCACACACCCTATATATCCCCTGTGTACCGCAAATAGGCCACCGTACCGGTGCAGGTTCCCTCTCTGCGCACCCCGCCTCTCCATGTCTCCAATGTGCTCAGCGGCTACATCTGTCCCACGCGAGCTGCACCTCACGCGGGCTGCGCCCCACGTGAGCTGCGCAGCGCGTGTGCACCTCCACCGCCACCCATGTCGCCCTCCTCCTCGACACCTCCACCACGACCCGCTCTTCCACATCGGGTCCACCCGCCGCCAACAACCGCCGCGGCCGCAGCACCCGCCAGCTCAGCCCCGGCGACGTCACCACCCACGACACCTCCGGGCGCGACGGCCCCGCCGCGGCCGGGTCCTCCCCCGGCGCCCCCAGCCTGGCCACCAGCTGCCCTGGAACCCCAGCGCCCATCCCCAACCGCAACGCGAACCGCAGAGCGCAGACCCTCCTCCGCCACCGCCACCGGCAGGGGTCGCAGGGGGCCCCCGGACGGCAGCGGCGTGTCGGGTCGCTGGGTGACCACCTGTGTCGGCAGTTCCAGCGGCCCCGTTAAGCTGCTGTCACAGCTGCTGGGGTTGCTGAGGGCGGGAACAGCCTTCTCCTGCAGATGCCTCAGCGCAGCCGCCATCTCGGCCGCCAAGGCTTCCTCAGTCAGAGGGCCATCAGCGATGGAGGCCTTGGCTGCAGCTCCAGACCTGGCACGGGTGGCCACCGTCGTTCAGGTATGCCAGACCGAACAGGGGGATAGCCGGGCTGCTGCTGCCGCGGTGCCAGGTGTTGTTTGCGCGCGCATCGCAGAACGCGCTGCTCGTGTAGGCCAGCGGGCAGAAGGGCCAGGCGGCAGGATACCCGCCGCAGTCCATCAGGGATGTCCGAATGACATACAAGGGCTGCTTGTCCGATGCGCCGCCAGTGCCGACCAGCAGCCTGCGGACGCCGGGCAGGTGCGGCTTGTCGAACGGTACCCCCAGGCTGGGTCTGCAGCTCTGCACAGGTCGGCCAGCGTGACCTTGAGCGGGTTGCTTTTATTATTAAGGATGTCACAGCGGACCCCGCGGGTCATCGGTGACAGCCCACGGTCACAGCCGAGGCTTCCTCACCATACACTGCCTAAACGAACTGGCGCCACCATGGCGCTCCGGACAGGCTCCACAAGTGCACCGAAACACTCTCCTGGCCCACACTACCAGGGAACCACCCCGTTCCTATCAAGCGGGGCACGACAGAGGCAAAGCCCAACACTACATGGCGAGAACGAACAGTCCCAAGTGCGACGCGACTCCCAATACGGTAATGCAGCAGTGGATAGATGGTTCGAAGCGAGGTAGGTACATACATCACCCATCAAGGGTCGGAATGAGGAAGCCGCCCCACCGATGATGATGAAGGGAACGAACAATCCAAAGCCTGAAATGTTCGACACCGACTGTACTGCAACTGGTGTGACCACCCATGGCGTGCGCGGCAACCGTGGCGGCGGCAACTGTGGCGGCAACCGCGGCGGCCCGTGGCGGCGGCAACCTGGCGGCAGCCCATGCCCTGTGGGGCTGTGTGATGGAGCATGAATGCGTAATGGAGTGCAATAATGCGATGTGTACACATAGATAGGGTGCCTCCAGCCAGCCACACATGCTACCGTATGCATGTAGTTTCATTTGGCTGCCTGCCTGATGTCCTAATTAGGGCTCGGCCGGGGGCGCGGGCACGGCTAGCCAGCTAGGCAGGGTGCGTGGGTGGAAGCTGTAAGTTGGTGCCCTGAAAGTAAGAGCTAACCGGCTCTCATTGCGCAGTTACCTCTTGAATGAATGTATCATCATGGTTATGTATCGTACTGTGGACCTGATGACGACCCGCGGGTCACCGGTACCGCGACCGGCCTCTGATAACCATGCCCGCGGCCTGTCGCGCAATTTTCGTGCTGGGCTGTTGGTGGTTTCAGTACTCACATTCTGCTTGGCGACCCGATGTATACCCGCCGGGTGTAGCGGCTGGGGTGGTCTTGCGACGTTAGCTGTATGTACGACCCCCGGGGGCAGCAGAGCCCGTGTCGCGCCGCGGGTCGTCGCTCGCCGAGCGGGCCTGCTGGACATGATGGGCGGCGGCACGTTACGTTTGGGGGCTGGACAATCATACATAAGATTAGCGGTGGATGGTTTGGATTGCAGCGCGCAGACGGCGAAGATCAGCAGGACGGAGCAGGACGGGCGGGGTGCGCCGTGTTCCGCAGAGAGCAATAATGCGCCTACGCTACCCGCCCGCTTACTTGTGGCTCATTGAGTGCCGATCGACGATAGGGCGGCCCCCCCCGCGTCGTCGGACGTACGCAGGCCATGGAGAGCAGTTCCGGCAATGGGCCTTCGATTACGTTTGCGCGGACAGCCGGTTGACGATGATTGTGGACTTCGTGGACGAGCAAATGGGTACAGGACATCGATATTGGTGGCGCTTCATTCCGCACATATGTATGCGGCCAGCCAGTTGTGCAGAGAGCGAGTTGACAATAACTCTAGGGGTCCCTCTCGTGTTAAACTGGTTCTGCCTCTAGGATCCACCTTGCTAGCTCCCTGGCGAAACTGGTGATCTCGTGCCAGTAGATCGAAGTATCGGAAGTGGTAAGTTGATGGCCGAGGTTATGAGTCATTTCATCCAAAACCGGCTGCGGGCACAAAGACATAAACATTACAATCACCGCCGGGTGTACGGCGCGCGCAGTAATGCCGCACGCATCACATCCGCCCCCAGCCGGCGGTCGGTTCGCAGCAGCTTGCTCGCGCGCGCCACGGCGGTGTTGCCTAGCCCCAAACGAGTCCACGGGAGTGCGCCCTCCGGTCCAGAAAGACCGACTCCTTGCCGTCGCACATGCACACTGGTGGGGAGACCCTGGGGAACAAGTTGTCAACAGGTGAAAATCAGGGCCGGCGGACGGAAGGCGGGGAAGGAAATATCAACTACCGGCATACTTGCTACCCCTTTGCAGGTTAAGCGCCTCCTACATGTACACACACCGCCGTTTCTCGAGCGAAGTACTGTCAGTGCAAAGTCGGAGCGCCTGCAGTGCCCAGTGATGAACGTCGTCGTCAACCACGCACTGGGCTCGTCTGCCCCGTGTACGTCGGGCTGAGCGCCCACCTGCCGGGGGCCACTGCCCACTGCTGCCCGCCCGCCAGTCAACCGACCGGCGGGCGGCTTCGATGATCGCGCAATCATATGCCCGTACGGCAGACAGGACGCTGCACAGTACGTTTCCGTACTCCACCTCTGAATGTGCACTGAATGCGCCGCCACATTAACATCAAATCTCACTACTCTTTCCCTCCTGACTAACCCGCCCGTGTAAGTCCCTAAATGTACGAATCGCAGCGACTGCTGAGACGCGGCCTCCTGTCCCTCAGCTCAGCTGCACACAATCAACCGCTCGTACGGCAGAGCAGTACATAACCTTGTACGGCACATTGCTGCGGCAATAACTCAAGGCAGGATACTGTTGCCAACACACACACTGTGTGTTATAAGACAAGTCAGCGCGAAAGCTTTGTCGCACGAGGCCAGCGCGGAAATCTACCCGAACGGCTACGCCGACGAATTTGCTTTCCGGATGTTAGGCTAACTCAGCCCAACACGCCACGCAAACCCACGCATCGTCGTGCTTCACACGTTGCACCGTGTGCCGCCACGCAATGCACCAAACTACACTCCTTCGCACAGCAATAGCTAGGCAACTGAATGTGCGCAATTCGCGATGTTCCTTTTCCCGCTGCCACTCTTCCCGTTTTCTCAACCGTACTACGTAGTCCTTCCGCCCGTACGTACTACCTCAATTATTGACGTACTCTACTGCCGCCATGCCATCGGTGGAGGGCCCCAGGCAGGTCTGCTTGCGACGCACTCAGTGTGAGGAGGTGGTGCCTCGCTCCGGTCCGCCCAGGTCCCGGAACTACGCACGGCGGCGGGTCACGTGACCGAGCGACCCGCGGGTACGGTCAGTGTCGGTGCCGACGGACAGCATGATGAGTTGATGACCGATGGGTCAGCAGCATGTGGCAGAGCCGGGCGGAACGCATGCAAACGAAGGGACCGACGGGACACAGGGGGCAGCGCGAGGCGCTTCAAGGAAAAAGCACAAATGGAAAGGAAGGGGCAAGGATGACATAGATCCGCAGCAGTCGAAGTCAAAACAGCCCCCAGTCAGCAACCCTACCGCGCCCATGCATCGACCCGCGTTTGTGCGCCCCCACCAGCCGGGCGGATGGCACTACCCACACGCATCCCTTCATTTGCGGGTGCTGTCGGCGGCCCGCTGTGCGGATCCCCGGTGTTGTACGCACCTCCTGCTCCTCCCGCTGCCGACGGCCCTCCGCCGCCGCCGCCGCCAAGGACCGCGGCGCCGGTGCGCCCCCCACGCCCATCTCCGCCGCTGGCACCTCCGACATGGAGACAAGCTCGCGGTCGTCCTGGGCACACGCGCGCACGCATGTGTGTTTAGATAAGAGACCCCCGTGTGTGTGTGTATATGTACGCCACGTTGGCGACAGGTGCACCAGATTTTATGCATGGGTTTCCGAAACGCGCGACCATTTTTCTCTCGCCCGCAGACATTCATGAAAGAAAAAGTAGGCGTGCTGCGGGGTCCTGGACTCCTCCCCCTCGAGACGCATCCATCCGCCGCAAGATCCGCCGCGATGAGACCTGTTGCGGCGGCCAATCCCCTCACACGGCAAACACGGCAAACCCCGGCACCCGTCGCACCACAGTCTCACCTCTCATCACGCAGGCACGGTGCGTACGTACGGCAACACGCATAAACCCACCGGGTCCTTGGGGCCGCGGCGGCGGTCGGGTCCCTCCCTGGGCCCGATGGGCAGGTACGGGTGCGGGTGCGCGGCTGCGGCGCCCATCCCCCGGGAGGCTCCTCCGGTGGTGCGGCTGTCCGGGCCCGAGGACGTCGCCGGGACACTGCGCGGGTTTGGCGTGTGTGCGAGGGACCATGGAAGGGCAGGGTGTGACATGTCACGCCGCAGGCGCTGCCGTACCGTCGTACGGGCAGGACATGTATGCTGTGGGGCGGGGGAGTCGCAGGGCGAGGAACTCGGGCACCCGGCCGAGATGATGCACAGGGACGGCGCTGCATCTAATGCGCGCAGGCGGGCCATGTCCGAGGGGCAGTGGTGACTGGTGAGTGCGGGTATGTTGTCGCTGGGGCCGCTCGCCACCGCAATGTTTGCGACGGTCTGTAAGCCCCCGGTGGTGGACCCTTCCCGGTGGAATGACGGCACATAGGGCAGAAGCTTATGAAGCGGTTCTGTACTGTTCTATGACATAAATCTAAGGAATCAATCAAGTCGGCACTATGGAGCGGTGTCGCCGTTGGCCGTCTATTCGGACGCGAACGGCGGCCGAGAGCCGGAATGGATTGCTTGCGGCCACGCAGCTGCGTCATGCAGGCTCGGAGGATCGTAGCGAAATGTCAAGTGGAGAGAGATTTTCCGATGTTCAGAAACGCCCTGCGCACTGCGTTAAGACGTAAAACGTCGCGGTCTCGCCGCACTGCGGCGGCGCATCAACGCCCCGCGGGTCGCTCCGTCCAGAAACCATCGCGCGATGCACGATCGCGCGCCTGCGCGCGCTCGCGCCCAGCCAGTCCCCCACAACCTCGCTCACGGCCCCGAAGCAGCGAAGATCTTCGCCCACCTGCCGGTCATTGGGTTGGCCGTGGCGGCGGACATCTGCTCCGCCTGGCTGCTGCGCAGGTCGGAGGCCTCCTGGGAAGGGGGAGCGTCCGTGCCGCTGCTAGACATACATGACGACACCGGAAGCCTCTCGAACTGACGGTGAGGACACTCGACTCGCTTGGTGGGTCGGGGGAAGCTAGGGGTACTCCTTTTCTTTCCGCGGCGCTGCGGATGCTGTTTGTGAATATGGAGTTGTTGCCCGGCAATCAATTAACTGATGGGTCGCACAGTCGTCCGCCGGGCTGCGCAGCTCTACGTCTCGCCTCGTCTCGTGGCGATGATGATAGTGATTTATTCATTTGCAGCTGCGCAGGCGCCCGCCCGACCTGGCATTACGTCGGCTCACGTGGCATTACGGCGCGCCACTCTCGGCATTGGATCACGTACAGCACACCGAAACAGCATAATAGCAGACCGTAACAGCATAACGTTATGATAACAGCAGTGTATGGTGAGGAAGCCTCGGCTGTCGCCGTTGGCTGTCACCGATGACCCGCGGGGTCCGCTGTAACATCCTTAATAATAATAACGTTCATTCATTCATTCTTTCATTCATTCATTCATTCATTCATTCATTTACATAACAGAAGGGCTATAGCACATCCGTGGATTCGACCGCGCCCATGACTGGTGATCTGACTGGGGCCTTTCCACCTACCTACCTCCGCGAAACAGATCGACTGCGAGTCCCCGAACGCTCAAAGCACAGCACTCAGCTGCTGTGCGTCATGAACATCATAGTAGGATAATTTTCTAGCGAATCGCTCTTGTAAACGTTTGAAAACAACAACGGTTCATGCGCATTCAAGAGGTGGCTCCGCCCTGCTGAGCTGTGCGGTGCTCCGATGTGTTGGTTTTGGCCCGGAGCACAGCGGCAGCTGCTGTGGGCGTGTGCACAGCGGCATCGGAGGGGGGACCGACCTGAAGCAATGGGTAGATGGGCTGAGGGTTACCATTTCGCGGTAGCGTGTCCCTAGGACGTCCGACATGCCGGGGAGCCCTACCCCTACTCCGTTTCGTTCGCAGCGCTTGGAACCGCCACCTCGGAGACGACACAAAAGGATCATGTTACTGTTCTTTTGCCTCGTTGGTTACACCTCCAAGTGCAGCATCCGGCGGCCCTACCCGGCTCTTCCATTCAACTCCCTACTCCCGCACCTCAGAAGCCGATCGCAGCGACTATGTCCGCCTTAACGACCCAAATGGGGCTGACGACATGCGCGACATGGCCGAGAGCGATCCGCCCCAGTGACGCAAGCCTGCCGCCAGCCGAAGATGGGACATCTACACGTAGCGAACGTTGACGTCATGTGCGCACCTGCGCCCTCCTGTGAATGAAGGTCGAACGGAATGAGGTCCCCGCGCATAAACGTTCAGCACCAGCCGCCGCCAGAGACGGGCTGGACACGGCATGAACGTGCGTCATCGCCCCAACCACAGGTGCAACCGTTGCACCGCTGTTGCGTCGATCGCGTCGATCGGGCCGTGATCGGGCAGCACCGGGAAAGCGGCAGGGTAATGAACCTGGGTGAGTTGCGCCACCGCGGTTGGGCGCAGGAGCACCGCATGCCGTTTGCCAGGGCGCGCAGCATTCCAACTGGTGTGGATGTGACTTGTGCGGAGTTAAACAGAACTCAGGCAGCTTACCCCCGCCGCCAAGCGTGACGTCCGAATGCGTGCACTCATATCATTTGCGGGCCGTGCTTTCACGGTTCACGAGCATGGCCCAACCAGCAGCCTTGCGGCTGCCGTTTCACGAAGCGCTGGAATAGGCGAGCACGGTGTGACGCACGACACCCGTACGACTGACGAAAACTGTCGACGAACTTGGTCTTCTTGTGATGCATGTGCGCTTTTTCTCAGGAAGCTATGATAGCTTGGTTATATGCTAAGTCCGATTAGCCCATGCAGGCCCATGCACCAGGCTTCCCGACCTGTAACCTCGACTTTCACCTCGAATAGCGGCAACAGAATCCTATTCGCGAACTGACGCATAGGTAACTTAGTTGCAAATAATGACCATATCATTCAGACGCGTCCCTTAGTCCAGGCCGTGGGTCTGCGCCAGGTCGACAGCTGGCGCTTTTCCCAAAGAATCAGGTGCATAGCAAAAAAAATACGATCACTGTTGCGCGGTTACCATATGCGAAGGAGATAATAGGAGCAGGCGCGTCGGAAAACGAAGCGTGGTGCAGCGGAGCGGAAGCCAACGTTGAAAACAACTCAGCGACCCTGGCTGAGCTCGGTGGTTTTCAGGGACACATCAGGTTGGATGAATATGCTGGCGGCCATCGTTCATGTCAACTCCTGAAATTTGGTGTGACCGTAAATAGGAATCCAACAGCAACGCTGATACATTCCTGTCATGCATTCCTAATCTGGGATGTAACCACACTGTGTGGCATGTTGAGAAGGAAGACCACCTTGTAGCTGTTCGCGGCAGGTTCGCACCTGTTTGCACGGCGTATCGAGACCCGTTAGGAAAGGACCCTGTCGAGGCCGTCGGCCGCCGGCCACGTGCATTTATGATGTGGGCTATAAGAAAGCGCAGCCAAAACCTGGTTTGCTTGTAGCTGTATCTACGGTTGCAGTCTCCGACGGCTTACACCGTACATGGGGTTTTGCAAGCACGAAACCTACAAAAGCCCCGCGCAACACTGCATTACTTTGGTTGCCTTCAAAATTTTCAACGTAAATTTTATATCAAATTGTAATCTTACTACCTCACGGTTTTCGCCGGATCTCCGCGGAAACTGTTAGCGACCACAGTGGTGAGCGTCTTGCCCTTGAGGAACAAAGCCCAAGAGTCAAGACTTATTAGCAAGGAGGCAATGGCGAACCTTGACATCGCGATGGCCTGCGGCACCGTCGTCGTCCCCGTCGCGGCCAGCCACACCGACAATTGCGTCTCGGACCTGACTCCGGTGGGAGGACGGAGCAGCAAGGCTAGGCGTGCACGCGAACGAACAAAAGACTGCGTTTATGAATTTGGATTTGTACTTTGCCGTCGGATGACATGGTCAGTCTCGTTGCGTTGATGGCACATGCAGCAGCTTCACTTGGGTCCATGTACTCTCACTTCCCATCGATGTGTTGTCTAACGTGATGTTCATCATCGCGTCTTTTTCAGCCGTCCCTGCTTTCACGCCCCTCCCTACTCTCCCCCAGGAGGAGGACGACCTGACGGCGCCGCAACCTTGCGCTGACGTGGAGCTCGTCCCGCCCGAGATGCGGCGCGCCCTCCGCAAGACCGCGCGCGGCCGCGTCCTCAAGGCCTCCCGGCCGTCGCTGGAGGTGGCCCCGGGCTGGGTGGACATCAGCTGGCAGGCGCTGCTGGACGTCGACATGTCCTTCCTTGCCGCCAGGAACTTCCTCGAGTGGCGCACGGAGGACCTGCTCCGCGCCAACTTCGAACGGGACTTCAGCCTCAGCTTCCTCCCGCCGGCTGCGGCGCCGCGCGGCGTCAAGTGCGGCGGTGCGCAGGTGCTCGCGTCCGTCCCTCGGAGGGCGTGTGCCGCCATCCTGATGAGCTGCCCTCGGGCGTCCCTGGCGCTCCCCGAGGGTGATGTGCCGCGGGAGTTTGACCTGCTGTCCTCCCAGTCCGCGGACGACGACGGCCTGCTCAACCTGTCGTCATGCGCCAGCCCCTGCAGCCCCTGCAACGGCAGCAGCAGCAGCAGCCGGGTCAGCCCCTGCAGCGGAGGTGGCAGCAGCAGCGGCAGCGGTAGCGGAATGGACGACTCATCCTGCAGCACCAGACCGACGAGCAGCTTCGCGGAGAGCTGTCAGCAGGTCGTCAGTACAACCCCAGCGGACGGCGCGGGGATCCAAAGCGGCGGCGGCGGCGGCAGCCCTTGTGCGACCTGCCCTAGTGCTAGCCCCGTCGGCTCGTCGCGCGCCGCCTGCCACACCCGGGTAGGGGCTCACGTCAGCCGCTGCGCCGCTCCCCCCCTGGGGTGGTCGCTGGAGGTGGTGCGGGGCGCCCTGGCGCCGGAGGACGACTTGCTGGCCGGACCTGAGCCCCAGCTGGGGCCGCTGCCTGAGCTTGAGGATGAGGCTGAGACCAAGCCCAAGACCGAGCCTGACACTGCCCCCGAGACCGCGCAGCCGGTGCAGCAGTGCGCACCGCAGCTAGATTCTGACATCGAGCAGCAGCAGCAGCAGCAGCAGCAGCCGCTTCGCCGTTCGAGCCAGCGGCGTCCTTGGAGGCTGTGGCGGTCGGGTCGTCCTCGGACTGCCCGCCTGCGAGGCTGATGAGGCGCAAGCTGCTGGGGCAAAAGCCTCCGGCGCAGCGTGCTTGGGAGCTGCACCTACCTGTAGGTTGCCTGGCCGACAGGATGTGGGATGTGGACACCCATTGCTGTGCGCTTCGCGTGAGTACATGCTTCCGGCGGCACGCGCAGTTCAAGTTCAGCGAGTGGCGGCGGGTGGTGCGTGCACGTGCGGGACGCAACGCGGCCGGTCGGTCGATGAGCGGTACCCGGGCGCGCTGGGGACTGGGTTGCAGTGTCTCCTACATGCCTCGAGGACCAGGACGCATCGGAGACAAGGTGCTTGCAACCTTGCATCCGTCGCGATTCGCGAAGCAGTCTGGGTTTTGGAGTATGTTGTGCTCCGGCGCCTGAAACGTGTGTGCATGTGCGCTCCGTGGTAAGGCAGCAACATGCATCTGTGGAGTAATCTGTTTTTCGGCGCGATGTGAAGCCTCGCAGCTGGGCCTGCGGTAGGCCAGCACCGAGTCGCAAGATTGAGGTGCGCTGCTGCGTGGTGCGGGGCTGTGAACTGACCGGCGCGACCCTCGGGATGTGGCACATATATATTGCAGGGTTTTACGGCGCTTACTGATTCGCGGCGCTTGTACATTTACAGCGCTTGTATAAATAGGTAACTTGCACATTTACAGCGTTTTTACACGGTGAGGTGAAGCAAGACCCGGTCGGGACCCGGTCAAGGGGCCGAGGTGGAGCATGCATGGTCGGGCGAACAATTGCGGTGACGTAACGGGGAGATCTGCAGCCGCCGTATCTTTCCAGGAACGCACGTAACGGCACGGTGGCACGGTGCCCCAGCCACAGGATGCCCGCCCGCACCCGGCGAGGCCCCTGTCCAGCTAGTGCCCTGGATTTCTGCCTCGCGCTGGCCTTGCGGACGGCCGGGCCGGTGTCATCCACGTGCGGTCTTGACATCCCGTGTTACTGTATTGACGTTCCGTATTTTTGTTATAAGGATGTTACAGCGGACCCCGCGGGTCATCGGTGACAGCCAACGGCGACAGCCGAGGCTTCCTCACCATTCACTGCCTAAACGAACGGGCGCCACCATGTATTGTTGCTGGTATTTATACATCATCTCAAACCCAGGTCCGGGATGCCCCTACACACCCGGGTTCGCATGGGGCTCCACCGCATATGGGTCCTCCCTGGATGTGGGTCCGCATCGCGACACACCCCACGCAGCAACTGCCTAACGTATATTCGCGCGTGATGCCTGTGTGGCTGACGTAGCTGCCCCTGTATGTATGTATGCGTCACGGCTATTAGCCACGAGGTTACAGTGGACCGCGCGGGTCATCGGTACGCGTCACGGCTGCGTTGGGTGCGTGTGCCGGCGGCAGTGTCTCGGATGTGCTAAGCGTGTGTGCAATGCAGGTGTTGTTGTGGTGGGCATGATGACTCTCTCGCTCCCGACGCCCCGGACGGGTGTGACTGATTTCGAGGGCGAGCCTTGCAAGTTGCAACGTGATTGTGCTTCATGAAACACGCAATCCAGACCAAGATCTTGGGAGTGACGAACTGTGATGCCGCTGTCATAGGGGCCAGCAATGATGTTTCTCTTTGTACCGTAAGACTGTGCGTTATGTGGTTTCAGTACCTAGCCAGCCCGCACCGCGCGGCGGGTTAGACACACCGAGGTTGGGCGGTGCTGTGCCCTTGAGAAAATTTGCCACATAGCTGCAACCTACATGGTCTCTCCTTGTGCACGCTTCGTGCCGCGCTGCGGCCACGAACTGTGCGTGCGTCCTGGTTGTAACCGTTATAAGGTGCGGCTAACCGCTTGTCGTACGGTGATATTTCGTACTAATTACACACGACCCAAAGCGAGCTCTCTTGCTGGCGCGGATTGTACGACAGGACTGGTTGCTTGTCGCCTATCCGGATGTAGGTCAGGGAAAAGCGGGTCATTGTGCGGCCCACGTCTGTCGATATTGGGCTGTAACCTCATTCCGTCCAAACCCTGACGTTGAGCCACGGATTATTCCAGTTGGGCAATGTACAATATCGTTTGGAGACCACCCTGCAGCGCGACACCTTACTCGACAGCAACGCTTACCAATCCTATGTACCAATGGAACACTCAAAATTGCCGATACGCTTTGATGTCTGGCAGGAAGTGCTCCGCCTGGGGCCCGGGAGTTGCCTGGTCTTCTAGGAGGAGCTCGCGGTGTCTTCCCAGGTGCGCATGAGGTCTGGCGAACGGTCCCAGACATCGGCCGAGAAGTTGGTACGACAAGCTGCCCACGTACGCGCATTCCCGTACAGCGCGGGTTCCTTCGATGAGCAATGCCGGGAGCTGCCGCTCAGACGAGTGCTCCACCCTTCGCGCTCTGTCGGTGCCGTGCGCTTTTCATGATCATTCGACGCAGTGCAGACTCGAAACGCAAGGATCAACTGCTTTCAGTTGCCAGTTGGCTCTCCCGCGCTGTTGCCAGCTTTCCACGCGCACGTGGGTGCCGGCCTTGCGGAGTGGAGAGCCGCGGACCGCAGGCCAGAGACCGCGTTCCCCGTCTTCGCGGCTGACCCCGTCCACACCTCTTCGCGGCTTGCAACTCCGCCCTCCCAGTCACCAGCCTGCCAGCCCGCGCCGCTGGCAGCAAATCGCGCTGCCGCACCCGCCGGGGCGTAGTTCTGCAGCGCAGCAGCGGCCATCATGCCGCGCGACATGACGGGCGTGGGGCGCTACCCGCCCCAGCCCCGCCACCCCGCCTTCGCCTTCTACTCGGCCGTGCGGATGGGCGACCCGGAGATGCTGTCCCGGATCATGCAGGCAGGTCGCAGGTGCCTCTGGGGGGTCGGCGGGTCGGTGGGTCGGTGGGTCGGCGGGTCGGTGGGTCGGTGGGTCGGTGGGTCGGTAGTACAGCCTGCTCCTAGGCTGTACAGCTAATAAAACGAACTAACGGGTGGCTGCCAACCGAGACCCTGGGGGCAGACCCATTCTGGCACGGCAGGGGCTAGGGCTTAAGCAGCGTATGGACCGTGTCGTCAGGTGTACCGGTGGTGGCCGTATCAAGGTTTGAACCCCCCGCCGGTAGGACCTGGCGGCTCCCGTGGCTCTACATCTTCCACCCTGTGCTCAAAATACATTTGCCGTACTGCCGTACTACTATCCGGTACGCAGGTGGACCCGTACTTCGTGACGCAGGACAACGGGGCGGGTGCGCCCATCCACTTCGCCGTCACGTATCGCCAGTTGGACATGGTGGGGTGGGTGGGAGAGGGGGCGGCCGGGTTCGTCGAGGGGAGTAGGGGAGTGCAGGGCGGGAGGAGTGCGGGGAGATTCCGTATCGCAAGAGGCCGGCACGTGGGCGATGTCTGAATGTTGGGCAGAAATACACCCGCCGTACAGTCCCTCCACGGCACGTCCGCCGTCGGCACGGAAAAGAACACACGTGAGGGGGGAACCCGACGACTCTCGTACATCGTACTGATGCCGTACCGCACATACCCTGCCGCCTGTCCGATGGTAGCGGAGGCGGGGTCGCCGCGCCGGGTCCCGGGCCCTGCACGCCACGCACCGTGGCCTCCACAGCTGCCGTACTCCGTGCGGAGTACGGGATGTGCATGTAGGAGCCACGCTGGTAGTCGCGCTTGGACCCCCTCACTCCCCCGCCCTAGTATCCACTAACGGCAATAGGCATGGCCATCCCCGCTCTTGTTCCCTCCCGCCTGGGCTTGCTTTTCGTTCCAACCACCCATTCTGCCCCCTCCCCCCTCCCCCAAGCGCCCCCGCCCACGCCCCCGCCCCCGCCCCCCTTGCCCGCTCCCTGCAGGTGCACCACCTGATCAACTTGGGCGCCTCAGTCAACCAGCGGGACCCCCGGGGGCTCACCCCGCTGCACCGGGCGGCCCACCTGGCCCACCTGGACGGCTACCTGGAGCTGTACGAATACCTGCTGGTGCGTACGGACGTGATGCGCACAGGAAGTTTGTGTGCCGTACATACATACCCTGGTTGGGTGCGGACTCCGAGTCTGTGCTGTGCCGCGGCACTGTTACGAAGTTTAATTCTTGACAACCGCAATAACCGCACGTGGAGTCGGTTTCCAACAACAACAATCATTACGACACGCTAATCTTCTCGTAACTTACCGTACCCCTCCCTCCTCCTTGCCTGGCCGGCCGGCTCGGGCGGGTGCCGTTGCCGTACCAGTCCCGGGGTGCCGACCCGGCCATCCTGACGGAGGACTACGACCCCTACCTGGACCCGGGGCCCAAGACGCCGCAGCAGGTGGCCGTCGACGACCCACGGGTCAGGGCGGCTCTGCAGGTGGGAGGGCGCGGAGCGGTGCGTGTAAATACGGTACCTGTTAGGGAAACGTCACGGATGGGACACATGCAACCGCCATTTGCCGCGTAGTGATGAATCGGCGGTGGGTGTCGGAATAGTTTAGAAGGCAGGCGGCGCCCCTACCTGGTCCTCCAGGGAGGGTGCTTGGGAGGGGAGATTCCGGACGACCCCACACATCCAAGGAGGCAGTTGCGGTCTGCAGGTGTCTGCCTGGGGTATGGGTCCCGGTGTGCTTCGGCACTCATGCCACCCTGGAGATCCCCGGGTGCGACCCGGCGAAGTTCGCCGCCGCGGCCAGTCAACTGTCTCCATAATCCGCCCTAAAAGGGAGGGAGTTTCTCGAGGGCATGCTCTTCGCGCTCGCCCAACGTTATGTGGCCACACTCATGTCCCGTTACCGGCGACGACACTGCGGCTGCCATTCCTGTGCGGAGCCGCAGGCGCTGGAGCAGAAGTACGCCTCGGTTCCAAAGGTACGGTAATGTACGGCAGCCTTGCGTGGTCTGCCCGGACAGTTCCCTGAGGTGAATGAACACCGTGCGCTGTGTCCGGGCGTTCCTGGCCGCGCCTCGACTGGCAGGCGCCTCGACCGCATCCCGACCTGGGCGACTGGTGGGCGTTGTACGACTACGGTCCGGAGGTGGTCGGCGCCTGGCCGCATGATTACGTACATCCGTACCCTGAGGAGCTGGCGCGGCGGCGCGCAAAGGTGGGGAGGCGATGAGGGCGTTGTGCGTACAGCCATGCAGCTGTGGCTCATATATAACGACAGATAAGAGATCGAATGATGGGACCCCGGGGGCCACACATCAGCTGGTCACACGCCCATATTGCACCCCGGTGCCCGCCTCGCCACCTGCATCGCCCATTCCCTTGTTCGAGCGCACTAGCCCCCCTGCCTCATGCGTCCTGCTGCCCCCCTCCCTCGTATGGGGAACCCCCAGGCCGAGAAGCGATCCCAACGGGAGGTCCGGAACCTGAAGCGGGAGGCCTTCCTGGCCAGCCTGGAAGCGGGTGGGGCCCAAGGGGCTGGGTTGCAGGATGGAGAGCGATCAGTGCCGGGGAGGTTTGGGCTTGGACTTTGACTGCAATTTTAGCAGTTATAAAATAACTGCTAAAGGGGATCCGGGTCGTCTTCAGTTGATTTGGGTCGCTGTTAATGTCAGGCCGTGATGTTGTTGAGCAGGAGTCGTACCAAGCCAGGTGGTTTGACCATACTGCTCACAGCCTCATCTACCACCTCAAGGTTCGGTGTATCAGTAACGGGTCAGCGCAACTGTCTCCGTCTCGCTTGCTGCACCTGCTGCTGATGCTGATGCCTTTCCTCGTCCTCGGCTCTCCCTCCTCACCACCAGGAGGCGACGGCAGCGACGTCCTGGCGGCTTTCGGAGGGCCCCCGGCAGCGACCCCGGCGGCGGCGCCGGCGGCTGCCGCAGAAGCCACCTCGCCACCGGGGAGCGCCAGCGGAGGCCCTCGGGTTGCCTTCTTGTTCCCGGGTCAGGTACGACAGGGTACGACGGCCGCGCCGTACACCTGCGGATTCGTCTGTCAGGGCAGGAGGGTCGTGTGATTCAGCCAAGGATTGGCCCCTGTTGGCGCCTGGATAATTACAGGTACGAGCGACATCCCGACATGCGGTGTTGCTGTGGGCATGCGTGGTTTCGCATCCTCTCAGCCCCTCACGTCTCTAACGCCGCTGATGTCCGATGTCACACCGGCGCCTGGAGTCCGATGATGGCGGTATTGAAAGGCCTTATGCTGCAGCACACCGCCGTCCTGTCTTGCTCCGCTCCGCTACCCCCTATCCAGGGATCCCAAGCTGTGGGGATGCTGTCGGCCGCCGCCTCGCTGCCCGCCGTGGCCGCCATGCTCCGTACAGCCCGGGAGGTGCTGGGGTACGACCTGCTGGAGGTCTGCACAAAAGGTACGCCAGGCTAAAGTACGGCGTCGAACCGTGTGTGTGTGTCGTTTGCAAAGTCCCGCCCTTCGCGTCGGCGTCGGATGGGACTCGACCGTCACTGCTCACTGGCGAACGCAACCGATGCCGATGATTTTCCTTGCTTTTACCTGAGACCCCTGGAACCGCATACGGCACTCTACCCCTAGATCCTGGGCCCTCTACACCCGTGACCCTTACCTTGACAGACGGGTTGTTTCCCGTTGGTAAGCGTACCCGCCTACCTGCTCGAATTAAACCGACACTGTAGCATGCTCCCGGAACAACAACAACAACTCAGCGCTCGAGCATCAACCGCCGTGGAGCCGCTGTTGTGCCCTCCGTCCCCGGCTGTGTTACAGCGTGCGGCCCTGCCAACGCCCCTCCCTGGAGCGCCGCAGGTCCCCAGTCGGCCCTGGACGACACCAAGGTGGCTCAGCCTGCGCTGTTCGTGGCGGGGCTGGCGGCGGTGGAGCTGCTGCGGCAGAAAGACCCACGGGTCGTGGACAGCTGTGGCGCGTGCGCGGGCCTGAGCCTGGGGGAGTACACGGCGCTGGTGTTCGCGGGCGCCATGAGCTTCGAGGAGGGGCTGAGGGTGGGTGCGGGCAGTAGCGACGGGTGGAGGGTGGCGGGTGGTGGGTGGGGTGGTGGAGTGGTGGGCTATTGAGACAAGGGCAACTGTGACGGGCAACGCACGGGAGCGGGTGGGCAAGCTGCGTTGGAGTGGAGACGTGGTTTGATGGTGTGGTGTGGTATGGTGAGATGCGATGGCAGGGGGTGGGTGAGGTGCAAGCGGGGGGAAATGCCAGGAAGGGGCTCGTGTGACTGGGTGCAAGGATACATCCGCTTGCCCTGTAGCAACGTAGTGCTGTAGCACAGCACAGCGGCGCTGTAGCACAGCACAGCGGCGCTGTAGCACAGCACAGCAGCGCTGTAGCATAGCAACGCTGTAGCACAGCACAGCAGCGCTGTAACACAGCAGCGCTGTAACACAGCAGTGCTGTAACACAGCAGCGCTGAAGCACCGCACAGCAGCGCTATAGCAAAGCGGCACTGTAGCTCCGAAGCGTTATGAAGTGATATCCGCTTTCCCTCGATTGCATACATACACATGTATCACCCTCAATGCTCAACCCGCCAACCGCCACCGGGGCTGCTGCACCCCTTCCCCACCACCACCACCACCACCATCACCCCCAGGTGGTCAGGGCCCGTGGAGAGGCCATGGCGGAGGCGGCCGCCGCCCCGCCGGGCAGTGGCGTCCGTCCCCACGGCATGCTTAGTGTGGTGGGGCTGTCGGACTCGGAGCTGAGCCGCCTCTCCGAGGAGACACTGGCGGCCGGGCCGCCGGGCAGCGTGTGCCGCATCGCCAACATGCTCTTCCCGCAGGTGGGTGGGGGGGTTGGGAGGTTGGGAGGTTGGGGGGTGGGTTGGAGGGTTGGGGGGGAGATGGGCGGGGGTTGCAGCAGATCGATATGTGCTGCTACCTTGTGTGATGAGTTCGCACACTGACTAAACGATGGGCACTGGACACGTTGTCGTTGTTGATATTCGCCGTCAACGTGATCGTTGAGACTGTCGCTGACACGGTCGGCAGCCAGCGGTGCCAAGCTGCTTGGTATTAGCCGTCAGGACACCCTCCGCGGGATCGGCGGGTGTCGGGTACCGAGTGGCGGTAGCGTACTAAAGAGCCTAATCGGGTATGACGAAACTGCCCCAAGCAATCCGGTCCGGGAGAACGGGGCCCCGTGTCAGAATGAGGATGCGGCCGCCTGGCCCGCCGAGATGCGCGTCATCGCCAACAAGGCAACAGCACACGCGCGCTGGGACTCCAAAGGATGAACGGGTTGAGTCACCTGGAGTGGCTGGGTGCAGTGCCCCCCTTCCGCTCCGCTGCCGTCGCCTATCCCCCTCTGCCCCTGGCCCCGCCCCCGCCCTTGCCCCTCGCTCCCGCCGTCCCCCTCCCGTGTTCTGTCCCTCCCTCGGCCGTCCCGCTGCCGCTGCTGCTGCTCCGCAGGGCCGCGTGGTGAGCGGCCACACCGACCTGCTGGAGGCGCTGCGGGAGCGGGCCATGCAGGCGGGGGCCATCAAGGCGCAGATGCTGCAGGTGGGGAGGGGCCCAGTGACGGGCGAAGACAAGGGGGAATCGCAGAGGGAAGCAGGGAGGGAGGGAGGGGCGGAGGGAGGGAGGGAGGGAGGGAGGGAGGCGCCAGGTGGCGTTCCTCGTGGGCGGGAGTCGGCGGTTGGGTCCCAGTGTGGGGAGCCACTGCGTGCGAGCTGCTGCTGAGGAGGGCCTCAGACCCAGGCAAGAACGGCAACGATGTACCTCAGGGGGGATCAGGTGACGAGGGACGGGTTGACGTCGCCCAGCCAGGCATCCCCCACCAGTCCCGCGGCGCTCGTTTCCGGGTGTCCACCTCCCTTGCGGTACAGCCCACCCACCCGCCGAGTACCGACTGGTTGGGACGGCCGTGAGGCCGGCTGCCAGCCACACTCTTATTCTGCTCTTAAGGCGCTCGGCGCTCCCTCGGTAGTGGAATGCCATATCTGGATGTTGCAGCGGTACCCCTTACGGCGATCATCGTTGGCCTTGTAAGGAAAACCCGATGTGAGACAGGGGTGCGGTATCCTGGTGCCAGCCCACAGCCCACAGCCCACCCCACACCGCCGTGGGGTGGGCTGGGGTAAACCCTAAAACCCTAAAACCCTAAACCCTACAATCCACACCGCTTGGATCCCCCGAACCCCCCCCCCCGGCTGCTGCTCCGTTGGGTCGCAGGTCAGTGGCGCCTTCCACACCCCGCTGATGGAACCCGCCCGGGAGCGATTGCTGCAGGTGGGTGGGTGCCTGGGCCGCACAACGTGACTGGGTCATTAGGAGGATCGGGGCCGGGAGGGCACTCGAGGATCCGGTAGTGTTCAAGGGGTGGGGATCAGGGCGGCTGCTTGCAGGGGGGGGCTCCATGCTCCTCCCCACCCCTCCCCGGCCCTCGGGTCCACCCGCCTCCCTTGCCCTGTCCTGCCCTGCTCTGCCTGCCTGCTCCCCCCCCCCCGCGGTGAGTACTACGTTCTCGATAATTTGTGCTGTCTGGGGTGTGGTCCGTCCTCGTGCTGTCGCGCGTTGGTTGGTCCGGGATGGGTCCGGCGGCGACGCGGTCGCCCGAGGTAACAGTGAGCGCACAATTCAGGTATGTATGGTAAGTAACTTGGGTCGCGTATTGACTCCTGTGCCACGTATCGGTTCCCCAATCCATACCCCCCCCGCAGGCTCTGTCCCAGGTGCAGTTCCGCGCCCCCCGCATCCCGGTCTTCTCCAACGTCACCGCGGCGCCATTCCCCGCGTCGACCCCCGGCGGCGGCGGCGGCGGCGGCGGTGACCCACGGGACATCCCGGCGCTGCTGGGCCGCCAGCTGGTGGAGCCGGTGCAGTGGGAGGCCACCCTGGCGGCGCTGCTGGCCCCCTCGCCGGCGGTTTCGGAGCCTGTGACGCTGTACGAGCTGGGGCCGGGTCAGCAGATCAAGGCCATGGTCAAGCGGATGAGCCTTGACGCGTGGAAGAGGTTCGGGAACGTGCAGCCGTGAGGGTGCAGGGGAGAGAGGGAAGGGAGACGACGAGGCAGGGATGCGGGCGCATGGAAAGCGTGTGGGTGGGCGTGGTGGAGGGGAGATGGGGCGGGAAGGAAGTGGGCGGGGCATGGTAATAGGAAGCAGGCGTGTTGCAGTTGAGGTTGTGGCAGTGGCGAGGAACGAGGCATGGGGTGGCAGCCACGCAGAGCAACGGCCCCAAGGCGCCAAGACAGACAGACAGACAGACAGACCGGCGCGGACCGACGGCGGCGGAAGGCGGGGTCCGCCTCGGGCGGGTCCGCCCGGACGACCTGATGGCCCACGACGGCGAATACCGCCCACGAGGCTGACCCGAGCGATGGCGTTCGGGCCTGGAGGAGAGGAAGCTTCCATATATACTCTTACCTACATCGTACCTGCCCCTGCGGTCACGTTTTTCAACGGCGCTCTGGAGTGGCACCCGCCGCCCGCCCGTCCGCCCCTCTGTCTGCCCGCCACTCGGTCCGTCGGTCCGTCTGTGTGTCAGTCGCGTACGGCTTCCTCTGCGCACCTCGTCAGGATGTGATGTGGATGAGGACAGCATCGGCAGCAGCACCAGCAGCAGCAGATCAAAGTCCCCTGATCTGGATCTGGGGAACCTCTGGGCAAGCGAGATCCTGTAAGGGGTGGTGTGGCATTCGGCTCGGGACGCTAGCATCCACCGCACCTCTCGCTGGGATCCGTGTTTTTACAACGGCCGTGGTGGATGACCCGGAGCGGTACCATTGAAATGATCCACATGCCTCGAAGTGGTGGATGACTTGGCGGGCAAGGCAGCTACGGGCGAGGCAGGGGGAGGCAGTCCTACGGTGGCTGGCGGGTCGGAGGGAGGCCGCGACCCGCCGAGCGCTTCAGGGGTGGGGAGGTGGGGGGGGAGGGGGCGGATACTGGCCTCTCTTTCCCAGGAGTGCTGCCTGTGTGTGTTTCTCGCCGGTGGCGATGGGCGGTAAGGAGCGCCCCGAGCGGGGGTGATCGGGGGTGATGTAAGCGGGTGTAGCTGCGTGCAACACGGGCAAATGGAAGGGAGGTTACGGAGACGGGAGGGAACAAAAAGTGGTCGACCCATGCCCATTGGGCGCGGGGGGGGGTAGGTGTGGGAAGCGGATCCTCCGGCCCGTACCCGGCATGGGCATGCGTAACCCCGGGGGTTTTGAGAGACAGGCAGGGCCAGACGGCCTGCACGGCGCACAGAGGGCGTCGTTGGCACTTCGGGCGGGTGCGACGGTTGATGTGGGTCGCGAAGGCACGCAGGTCTGTGACGTCGGCTGGGGGTGTAGGGATGGGCGGCGGCCCCGCTACTGCCTGGGCCGGTTACGGAACGGAATGCGATTCGGGGCGCCACTTAGCAAGTTGGTTGTGTAACTATCTCGAGTGAGCATTTTGGGTGATGAGGTTTGGGTTGAGAGGCTTGGTGACGAGGGGGAGCGTTCGGTGGGGACGTTGGGGGCAGGTAGGGGCGGGCAGCGGCTGGGTCGGAGGCGCGGTGGTGCGGGTTAGGGAGGAGGCCGGCGAGGTTTGAAGGTCAATGGCGGTCTTGGACTTCGATTTGTTGGATCCGGTGGTTGAATTAGTTGCATGGGCGGTTCTCACATCTGTTGTACACGCGCACGGGGGTCTTGCGGGGGCTGGGCGGGGTCATGCACGCCAGGACACGGCCACCTGCGCACGCCCATTACCGTGTGAGATAGTTGCGGTGGATCTGGTTTATTTCGGAAGGTGGCTCTGGTTGCTTTGGCATGGAGACATGGTGAGACGCCGTATCTAATTGCACGCGTACAAAGGGGTTTGCTGCGGTGTGGGTCTGGTGCGTGTGTGCTGCACAGTTCACGCGGGGGACGGCCTCCACTCTTACAAAGGGATGGGGGGCTGTGGAAGGAAGGTTTCTTCGGCATCAGAATGGTTTGTACAGGCAAAGCTGACGCAGGTTTTCATGACGTTGGGGCGAGTAACTGGTGGTAAAACGAGTCTATCAAGTGAATGCGGGGTTGCAGACATAATTCCTCTCAATTTGTAAGGCATTCAGTTTGAGGTATCAGTTTGGCGTAACAGGCTACTAATTATTTCAGGGCAGAGGCACGCAGAGCCCAGGGCACCATCTCGGGCGGTTGGTCGTTAGGCACCTCGGATCCAAGCCGGATGCCTTCTGCAACGTGGGTCGCGTGACAAGCAGTAATACGATTTCTTCTTACAGTCGTAACACACTTACACGCAAATATCCAAGTTTTTTTGGAAACCATGTATGCTCCAGACTGTCAGGTTGGCGGGTGACGTGACCGAACGCTGCGACGTCGCCTACCAAACGGAGGCGTCATGTGATGCTGTTGATAGCCTATCGAGTTGCTCACCTTAATCAAGTTCTACAGCTGGATGCGGAAAGCAGAGAACAACGGTAATGAAGGTCGCAGACACTATCCCCGAGCCTCCCTTGCCGTTTTCCTACGTGACGACGGAGCTATGTAGGCAAGCGCTCAAGCTCACTCTTGCCGTCTGCGTCGCGGCGTACTTTTTGCGTAAGTTGCCAGCAAAGAACGCTGACTGTGCCTTCGCTGCTCTGTGCTACGTCCACTTCACGGCGTCAGGGTTGAGGTTTGACAAAGGAGTCAAAGCGTTGTCCAACAAACGTCTTTCTTTTTGTCATTTGGGGGAACGTTAAAGGCTTCGCGGTGGGTGGGGTTTCCAGGCCCGCGGAATTCAACTGGACATTGCGGTTGAGATGAGATGCAAGCCTCATTGCTTAAAGATTTCGCGTTGGTCCGTCGGGATGCACGCTCCCCGCTGCGGCCCTTAGCGTCATGCCACCAAGTACCCTGCCTCACCTCACCCCGCTTGACGCTCAGATGCCTGCAAGTCCGTCCTGGGCAACGTCCCGCTGGCGGTTGCGCTGGTCGCCTTGGCGCAATGGCACCTGCGCGCGAGCCGTCCCGCTGGCGCGCAGCTCGCGCCGGCACGCCCGCAGCAGCCCCTGGCCTCGGACCTGCTGCACAGCGCTGCGTCCATGGCCGGCCACGTCTGGCTCCTCCTGAGCTACACCCTGGGTGCCATCCTGTCTGGCGACACGGAACTAGTCTGGAGGCCGAGTAAGGGCCCGCTGGTCCTCCGCGGCAGCAGCGCGGCGCCAGCCGCCGTCGGCGGCCCAGACCCGCGCCGGTTGCCGCAGCAGCGACGTGAACCACCGGCGCCGCGGATTCACGACGGCCCCCACGAATCGGTGCGGCGCGTCGCTACATGCGTCACCGCTGCTGCCGTGGCGGGCCCTCAGCAGCAGCCTGGGCAGCACCCACACGACCCGCTCCCCCAACACCACCACCAGTGGAGTCACCAGCAGGGCCAGGTGACGCCCACCATGAAGCACCGGCACTCGCAGAGTCAGCAGCAGCTCGTTATAGAGGAGCTGGCCGGCTCGGACGGACCGCTGGGCCACTCGGCGTCGGTGTCGGGGCCGAGCGGGCTGACGGCGGGGTTCGGCCACATGAGCTTCGACGGGCCGGACATGCTGCTGCTGCGCAGCGCAGCGCACAACAACACGACGATGTCGTTCAGCCTGCATCGGGCGAAGCAGGTTGCCCCGACCGGGGCGGTGGCGGCGACAGCGAGCGGACTGGGAGGCGCGGGTGGCCACGGGGGACGGGCAGCAGTGGGCAGGGTCGAGCAGGACAGCTGGCAGGCCCAGGTGGGCGGGGCGGGGCGGGGGTGCCGCGTACGATGGGTCGGGCGGTCGCAAGGGACGGTGAGTGGATGGGAGGTTTTGCCGGAGCGGCGGCTGCGGCTGCTTGGGAGGGCAGATGTGGTCGGCTCGGGGTATAAGGTGGGTTTGCAACGACGGGCTTTGCGTCGGACCCGCCGAAGGTGTGATGGGCCAGAGAGTATGGGTGATGATGCGATGTGATGGTGGGGTGGGATGGGATGGGATGGCGTCTGGAGGCAATGTCTAGTTGGTGCGGTTGAGCGGAGTGCACTGCACTGGGCGATTCAGACGGCTGCCCCCGGCGACACACACACTAAACCCTTGCGGCGCAGTTTGCGTTTACACTAAACCTTCAACTCGGCCCGCCTGTCCGCTTCTGGCCCCAGGTGGGCAGTCCCGTGGTGGAATTCGCCTGGGAGAAGCTGAGCGGCGCAATCGTACAGACATGGGTGTACGACACCTGGTGGGCGCTGCTGAGCCCCGACCGCGAGTTCCCCGCGGAGGTGCGGCGGCTGCTGCACGCGGCGTTCGGGCAGCTGGCGGCCCGGGCCAGGAGGCTGGACGTGGCGGGGGTGCTGTTCAGGTGGGAGCGCAGTGCGGGTGGGAGGAGGCCCTCCGGGCCAGGGTGCTCCGCGGCCAGGGCGGGTGGACGCGCTCTTTACACATGGTGCACAACATGATGGGGCGGGAAGGTGGAACCGGGGCGTACCGTGCAACCGATGCACGGGGGTCGTGGCGCAGCTCAATAGGTCCTGAACAGACCCAGGACCCACAGGGAGTCCTTCGCGTGCCATCGCTTCGTGGGCGGACGTGTCCTCGTCGACACCGGTGCACCGCACGTGGACGCCCCTTGACGGGCCCCTGACCGCTGGCCCTGACCCTGACTGCTGACCCTGGTCCTGGCCCTGACTGCGCATGCCTGACCCCAGGGATGTGTGCGAGGCGCTCATCGCCTGTCTGGAGTCGTACCGGGCCGCCCTGGAGCACCTGGGAGGCGAGGAGGCGCTGGAGGCCAGGGCGCTCAAGCACGCCGCGCAGAACCTGGCCATGTCGCCGGCAGCTGTGGCGACCACCGCCGCAGGCGGGTCGGTGCACGGGCACGCCGGCGGGGGGCCCGCAACCGCAGGCGGCGGGCCGCCGGGAGCCGCGGCGGCACCCTCCGCCGCGGTGGCGGTGTCCACGGCCCGCGAGAAGCTGCTGCAGGCGGGGCTGCGGGACTGCGGCGCGCTGCACCCCGCCTTCGAGGAGCCGGACGGGCACTACCGGGTGCTGAGGGACGTGGCCAACGCCCTGGTAGGAGGGGAGGTGGTGGGGTGTGGGGCGGGTGCATGGGCAACAGGTGGACGGTGTCAACGAGGTCCGCCCACGAGGCCCCCTGCAGCCCCGCCCGCCGCGACCCTGCCCCGCCCTGACCTGCCCCAATCCCTCCTACCGCCCCGGATGTCTACCAATTTCCTAAACCCCCCCCCCCACCCCGCCCCGCCCCGGTCCGGTCCAGGTGGGCGTCTTGTGGCCGGGCGACGACATGCTGTGCGGGCGGCTTCGGCCGCTGCTGCGGGAGCTGCTGTGCTCCTGCCTGCTGAGGCCCGTGCTCATGTTGGCGTCGCCGCACACGGTCAACCGGGTGGGCAGGGGCGCGACGGGGGAGGGGTAGAGAAGATTGGTAGACATGTTCAAACTGCGCTGCTGCCAGAGCGAAGGTCCGGTGAAGAAGCAACTGTACCGGGATTTCCAGCGATGCGACGACGTCCACCTTGTAGGCCTTGACAACTACTGACTGAACGCGCAAATACCGAAACGCCCCAAAATGTGCCGAACGCCAGTTCGGCCACGTAGTGGGGGAGGGGGGACGCGAGTGCGGCGGGGGCGGGGGCGGGGGCGTGAGGTTGGACTACATGCCGAAGTGGTGCGCAGTCAGCGCGGCCATAACCTAATTCACTTCAGAGAGTGTCAACGTAGTGACATATGATTCAGGAAAGAGCGCAAATAGTTGGATGTTGTTTATGCAAAAAAGAGCAGCTCTTCCGGTGGACCCGTCCCGCCACCGGAGCCCGTCCGCTGTGACGTCATCGGCTCAGCGATGTGCTCTCTCACACCGACACACGCCACCTCCCAGGTCCTGGCGGCGACGCTGCCGCCGGCCCCGGAAGAGTGCGTCGGAAGCGCCGGTGCCGCCAGCGGCGGCGGCAGCGTAACGCCGTCAGGAGGTGGCTCCGGCGCGGCGGCTCCGACCGCCGCGGCCACAGGTTCAGTCGCCGGTGGCGTGGCGCCCACGAGTGTGCACAGCCATCGCGCCAGCGACAACGGCAGCTGGGACACGACGTCTTGTAAGGCGGGCGCGCTGCCCGGAGACGCCGACAGGATGACCCATGGGTCAGGAGGCCGCGGATCGGTCACCAAGGACCGCGCGAATGCCGACCACGAAGCGAGCAGCTCCTCCCGGGGGAGGTCGCCGGCGCCGGCGCCGCCGCAACACAGGAGCCTGTCGGCGCAGCGGCTGGCGGGGTCGGCACCGCAGCCGCAGGCAGGCAGCAGCGGCAGCGGCGCCGGGGGTGGTAACAGCTCGGCGAAACCAGCGACCGGGGCGCCGACGTCGCAGGCCGTCAGGTCAGGCAATGCTGCTGCCGCGGCGCCGGCGGCGGCAGGTGCCGGGCAGTCGGCCGATGCCGCGGCTCGGGCGGCCGCGGAACACAGTTTGGAGTTTGAGCGGCGGGTGGCAGCGAACGCGGCGGCGGAGCGGGCGCTGATGCAGAAGCTGGCCAGGTGAGTGAGGCGGGAGGCTGGGGCGGGGAGCTGGGAGGGGTGCCCAGAGAGGAGCTGACGAGCGGGAAGATAAGACAGGGCGGGGGTACGGAGCGCCGCCTCTTTACCTTGGACGGGAACCACCCTCGCGCAGCCCCGCCTGCTGGCTTGCAGCGCGCTGCACTGCGCTGCGCGTTGTGACAAACCCTACGTCGTCGCTGCCCGTCTCACATGCCGTACATACATCCGTACAGTGTGTAGATGCCGTAGTGGCCCGTCGTGCTTTTCCTCGTCCATCTCTGTTGCCCCGGTCGGATGCGGCCTGTGCGGCGGCGCGGCGGTTCCGGCCCGTGGCCGGTGATCGCCCCCACCGCCAGGTTCACCTCCTCTCCGCCTCACCCGCTCCTGTGCTCCCCTCCCCTCCGCTCCCCTCCTGGGGCCGCTGCCCAACACCCGCCTGGCAGTCGACGCGTCAGCAGCGGCGGGCTGGGCGGCACCGGCAGGATGGAGCCCATCCCGCAGCGGCTCATGGGCCCAGCGGCCGCGGGCCCGGCCGCCTCCGCCTCTGCCTCCTCCGCCTCCTCGTCGCGCTCGGACCGGCGGAGCGGCGCCGTGTCCTCGCTGCAGCCCCCGCCGCCTCCTCGTTCCGCGGACTCCTTCCGGGCGGGTGCCGCCGCTCAGCAGGCGCTCGCCGGTGGCCCCTATGGTCACGAGCACAGCCACCACCACCACCACCAGCACGCCCCCACCCATCCTCACGGCCACCGCCGCCAACCCTCGGGTGGTTCACCCCTTCCTCACCCCAGCGCCGCCTCCACGTCATCGACACCCTCATCAGCGCCGTCCGGCGGCCCCGGCTCCTTGGTCCGCAAATCCGCGTCCAGCACCGACCTGCACTCCCTGGGGGGCCCGGCGGCGGCGGCGGCGGCGGCGGAGAGCAGCGCCACCGCCGCAGGCGGCGGGACGTCGGCAGCCGCTGCGGGTGCCGGGCCGTCAGCACACCCCGCACCGCAGCAGCAGCAGCAGCAGCAGCAGCAGCCCCGGGGCCTCTCGTCATCGTACCACGTAGGGATGGACGCCCCGCAAGCCCGCCCGCACCCTCCCCTGCATCCGCACCGGCTGCAGCACGATCACGGCTCTGGGCCGGCGGCCACCGGGGACCACCCGGCGGCGGGTCAGTCAGCACAAGCGGCCGGGCACCGCCACTGCGGCAGCGGCGCCGCTACCCGGGAATCCTCTGGCGGCGCCAGCCCGGAGGCGCGCCAGCGCGCCGCGCCCGCTTCTGCCCTGCCCCCCGGCGGTGCCGGTGGCGGCGGCGGCGACGCCAGCAGGGCGGGCAAGCACAGGCGCTCGTGCAGCTACGATCCGGCAGCAGTGAGGTCCAGCAGCGGCGGTGGCGGTGGCGCCGGGGAAGGGCCCGCCGGCGAGGGTGGCGGCGGCGGAAGAGGCAGCAGCGGCGGCGGCGGGGGCAGGAACTGGTTTGATTTCGACTTCGGCGGCGGGCTGACGCTTCCGTGGCAGAAGGCGGCGCCCGAGTCGCTGGCCGCCAACCAGCGGTCCGTGCCGCCGTCGCAGGCGGAGGGGCAGCAGCACTGCGACCGCGACTCGCCGTACAAGCAGCCGGATCAGCAGCAGCAGCCGCAGCAGCAGGCCGCGGACCGACTGCCGCCGCCGCCGCCTCGTGACGCCGCCTCCGCGGGAAGCGACCGTGTCGCGAAGGGCGCTGCCAGGGGCGGCAGCAGCCCCGCCGGCAGCTGGTGCCGGGCGAGCGTGGCGGCGTACGAGATGGTTTCGGAGCCCCTGAAGATGGGTCTCACCGCCGAGTACGTGGTGTACAACATCCGAGTGGCGGACGCGGCGACGGGGGAGGAGTGGACGGTGGCGCGAAGGTTCCGGAGCTTCGAGGCCATGGCCGCCAAGCTGGCGGCGGCGCAGCCCAGGTAGGGGACCCGGGGACTGGGGGCGGCCTCCCATTGACGACTCACAGCGACACAGCCTCTTTTACCACCGCATCTCCGCATCTCCAAATATGACGAGCTCCCATCCCACCGTCCCACGCCGCCCTGCCCCGTACGTGTCCGTTGATCCGCATCATTCCGTCAACCGTGTCTGTCGTCCCTTCACGCCCTTCACGCCCTGCTCGCCTTCCGCGCCCTCTCCCGCCCGCCCTTAGGCACAAGTCCCTGATCCTGGCGCTCCCTCCCAAGCGCATCTTCTTCCACGCCGCCGACGTGGCCTTCGTCAACAGCCGGCGGGCGGAGCTGGACGCCTACCTGCAGCAGCTGCTGGCGCACCCGGAGCTGGCCGAGTGCGCCGCGCTCAAGGTGGGGTGGGGGGGTGGGGTGGGTGCCAGGAGGGGACACCGAAGGATGGGGGTGGGTGGGCGGTTGCGACGGGAGGGGGAGGGAGGGCGGGAGGGAGGGCGGGAGGGAGATGCGAGACGGGGAGGGGAACTGGGGCGACTGCCTCCGGGCCCCGCCCCGGATATTTGCTCTGGCAGCAGCGCAGTATAAATATGTCGACCAATTTTTATCACCCCCCTTCCCATGCCGACGCACCCGCAACCCCCACATGCCCAATCCCACCCACATCCCCCACCCGCACACCCGCGCCACAGGAGTTCCTGCTGCCGGATCCCGGGACGGTCCCAATGCCCACGGCCGCGATGGCCGGCACCGCCGCCGGGACGACCCACGACTCGGGGGCGGCTCGGTCCTCACCTGGCATAGCCCCCAGCGGCGGCGGTGGTGGCGGAGGCGGTGGCGGCGGAGGCGGTGGCGGCGGAGGCGGGTCCGCAGCCCGGAATCTGCTGGAGCGGGTGGCGGTGGACCTCCGGGGGCTGAGGCTGGGGGGCGCCAGCAGCCGCCTGCGGACCGCCGCCGAACAGCGCGCAGCGGGACAGGAGCAGCAGCAGCAGCACCAGTCACCCGGGGCCGGCGGCAGCGGCGGCAGCAGCAGCCGTGCGTTTGCGTGGCTCAGTCGCCGAGACAGCGATGCAGCTTCCGTGACCGCCGCGGCGGCCGCTGCCGCGGCCGCTGCCCCTGCGGTGTCCGCGGCGTCTGCGGCGGGAGCAATTTATGGCAGGGGGCCCGGGGGAGGCTCGGGCGCGGAAACGTCAACGACCGGGGCGGGGTCGGACGATTTCGACGACTTGGACGGGGACGAGGGCCGGGTGGTGGTGGTTCCGGAGCCCGAGGACGGGCGGCCGCCGCCGCCCAGCGCTCCCCAGGGTCCCGCCAGCTCTAGGTCGTCGCCATCCGCGGCGAGAGGGGCGGAGGCCGGTTCTTCACAGGTGGGAGGGGCGGAGGCGCCGCCGTCGAGCAGCTTCAAGTTCGGGCTGCCGGGATGGGCGGGCGGCGGCGGCGGCGGCGGCGGTGGTGGCAGCGGCGGCGGCGGCGGCAGCAGCACAGGTGCCAGCAGCACAGGCGGGGGGTCGTTCGCCTTCGCGTCGTTACGGAACAGGTTACGGCCGGGCCCACAGCCGCAAGACGGGCGCGGGGTCGCGTCCCGCGCCGAGGCCGCCGCCGCGGCGGCGGCGATGGATGCGGCGTTGGCGGCGCGATCTGGCGCGGCGTCTCCCGTGCCCAGCACCAGCCCGCCGCATCCGGTGGTCGGTGGGGGTAGCGGCGGCGCCGCCGGCCCTGGCCCGCTGTCGGCCGGCGCCGCCAGGCTGATGGCGGCGCTGCGGGGCGCGGCGACGGCGGCGCCGTCGGCCTCTCCCGGGGCAGCCGGGCCGGGGCCATCGACGGCAGCGGCAGACGGGGCAGCACGGCCCCTGCCCCTGACGCCGGCAGCCTCCGAAGACCCGCCAGCGGCCAGCGCTGTCGCGAACGGCTACACCGACCTGGCGGCGGCTGCTGTGCCTACCCGGAGCCCGCCTGTCTCCACCAGCGGCAACGGCGGCGGCGGCGGCGGCGGAGGTTACATGCCCTCGTCGCACCCGCCGCCGCGGCCGCTGGCGGCTGGCGGCGCCGCCAGCCCGGCTACTGTGGCGTCCCGCAAGCAAGGCGCCGCCGCCGCCGCTGCCGCCGCCACAGCGCCGTCGGCGACGTCGGCGGAGGCAGAGGCGGGGCTGCCGCTGCCGTTGCGTCCCAGTATCGACGCACCTCAGGGCGGCGGCAGCCCCAGTGTCCGTCCGCTCTCTGGAGCTGCCGCCGCTGCTGGCCCGTCACGGCCGGCGGCAGCGGCCGCCGCCGCCGCCGCCGCTGGCGGTGCAGCGCCGACCCATGGGCCGCTTCAGGAACGACAGGCGAAGCCGATCGCTGTCACCGCCGTGGCCGCCGCTGGCGCCGCCGCCAGGGTGGCGAGCGTGCCCAGCAGCCCGATCTCCGCGCAGCCGGCCGCGGGGCCGCCGACGCCGCCGCTGCCGCTGCCGCCGCCGGGCTGCGCCGCCGCTGCGGAGCCGCCGCTGTCGTCGGTGCCGCACCCTGCTGCTGCGGGAGCTGGCCAGGAGAGCTCGGCGGCGAATGGTGGCGCGGGCGGCGGCGCCGGCGGCGCCGCCGCGGGCATCAGCGCCCCGCTGTACGAACTGGTGGATGTGCTGTTTGGGCTGCAGGGCCAGGGCTTCTTCCGCCGGCAGGTGCGTGGGTACCCGCCCCGGGGGGAAGGGGGTAGCTGTACGCGCGGTCCGCCTCCTGGATGGGCGGCTGGCCATGGCGGTTCGTGCGCCCTTGTGCCCCTGCACATACGCCCCGCCCCGCCCCGCCCCGCTTCGCTCTGCACTGCCCACAAGCCCACCTTAATGCACGGCGAGTGGCCTTAATGCACGGCCGTATACGGCAGGCATGTGCAGTTGTGTGTAGGGCTCAGGGGCCCGTTGTCCGTTGGGCACCACAGGTCGCGTGTTCGCGTCCCCTAGCTCCCAACCGAGCCGCCTCCCTTCCCCCGCCCGCTCCGCCAATGCCCTCAACTCACCCCGGCCCCTGTCCATCAGGGGTAAACGTTCTCCACCCGACCTTGATGCCGCCCGAGCCGCACCTGCAACCACCCCCCCCACACGCCCCCAATCCCTCCTGGTACAGTTGGTTCTTCACCGGACCTTTGCAGCGCAGGTTGAATATGTCTACCAATTTCCTATACCCCCCCTCGCCCTCCCTCGCCCTCCCTCGCCCTCCCTGCCCCGCAGGTCATCTCGGTGACCCGCCAGACCCTGTCCTTCCTGGCGGGGGACTACATCGACACCTTCATCAGCCAGCGCCTGCGCCACCTGACCTCGGAGCACAGCCTGGCGCGGGCGCTGCTGATGCTGCACGGCGCGCTGTTCCCCGGGGGAGCCTGGTACTCCTTCGGCCAGCAGCCCCCGCAGCCAGAGCCGCCGCACCCGCAGCAGCACCCGCAGCAGCACCCGCAGCAGCACCCGCAGCAGCACCCGCAGCAGCACCCGCAGCAGCACCCGCAGCAGCACCCGCAGCAGCACCAGCCCCAGCAGCAGCAACAGCAGCAGCACGCGGGAGGGGGTCAGCAGCACCACCACCATCACCGGAGTGCAAGCGGCGGCGGCGCCGCCGCAGGCGGTGGTGCCGGTGCCGGGGCGGCGAGCGGCCCGGCGCCGCCCGCGGCGCCCTCCGTTCCCGCGGTTCCCCGCTGGCGGCCCAACCCGCCCCTCCGCGCGGACGCCTACCTGGAGCCTGGAGCGCCGCCGCCGGATGCGGAGCAGCTGGCGGAGCGGGTAAGTGGGTTGGTTGGGCGGATGCGAGTGGGTGGGCGACGGCATCTGGTGGACATCAGGTGGACCGTGGAAGTGGGTCGGAATGCAATGACGGTGAGCAACCCAACCCAGGCCACGCCAGGCCGCGCCAGGCGGTGCCGCATAGCGAATGCCAAAGACCTTTCAAAGGCTGACAAAGATTTACCAAGACCGGTAGTAGCAAGGTGGTTAAAGGAGAGAGAATGATGGTGGTCAAGTTATCTCTCGACCCGCGCCACCCCTACCTCGTCCCGCAGGTCCGTGCGCGGCTCTTCAGCCGCCCGCCCGCCGTCCTGGTGAACCTGGTGGGAGCTCGCGGCTACAGCCGGGTGCTGCGCGATGTGTGGGGCCTTATGCAGAGCCGCACGATGGTGCTACAGCTGGCGTACAGCCTGCTGGTGACCCTGCTGGTGCGGCTGTTTCCGGAGCTGGAGAGGGAGCGGCAGTTGGCGCATCTGAAGCCCCCGGGCGCGGGCGCTGCGGCTGCCGCTGCAGGCGGAGGGGCCGGCACCGGGACCGGGGCTGGGGGTGCGGCGGGCGGGACAGCGAGCCGTCGCGGCAGCGCGGGCAGCCCAGGGGCTGCTTCGTCCGGGGCGGCGACGAGGGCAGTTCGGGAGGCGCCGTAGGGATGCGGGGCGGGGAGGTGTGGCCCTGGAGGGAGGTACCGTATAGCGGCCATACATGACGGGCGGGGGTTAGCAGCCTGAGGCCACAGAGGAGGCGTCCTGCTGCATGTCGTGTCGTGTCGTGGGGGACGGGATGGGGTGGTAGTCTGAGATGGGACGGCAGGAGGCGCTGAATCATGCACCAAGGGCATCGTGCTGCACAGACACGGAGGCGGATGGGGCATGGCAGCAGGGCCGTGTGCGCGGGGTCTGTGCGAGCGGAGAAGGGGACGTTCTGTTTCGTTTGGTCTGCGGGCCGCTGCATGCGGGGTTGAGCGTGAGGGTCGGCGGCAGCAGCAGGCGGCAGGCGGCGCGGGCATGCGACCGAGGCGAGGGCAAGGGGAGGCAGTCGACCTCATTGAGAAATCATCCGCAGCTCGCGCTGCTACATTGATACCGTAGCGTGGCTGTATCGAAGCTGCGCTGCGCTGTGCTGTATGCCATGTTCTGTGTTGAACTGGATTAGGTGAACGGCACAGATGCAGAGAGACTTTGGGTACCGTGGTTTGACTTACCGTATTCAAAGTCTGGGGCCGCGTATTTGGCAATTTGGCTGGCTGCAGTTCCAATCTCGATTTTCTGTGTCTTTGATGGATGCATTGATTGGATGGCATTGCACGACAGATAGACAAACAGACAGTCAGCCAGACAGACAGACGCGGGGGCGTTGAGAGCCAAAGTCTGTGTGTTGTGTGGTGTTGCGCGTACGGTATCCTGTGGTTTCGACGATCTCGGCGTTGTTCGTTCATTCCTTTCGCTGTTGCCAATGCCTGGAACGAAAGATGTTGCAACAACTTCGGCGATAGCTGTGGAGCAGGGCTGGTCTGAGACGAACGGCCTAGCACTTTCCGATCACTGCCGTGCGCACCGCACGGCATTTTTGTTTCGGTGTCGTAACTGCCGTGGGAGGCAGTGCGCGACCTGCTTCCCATCCGTCGCTCTATCTGCTGTCAGCCTTGCTGTCAACTTTCTGTCTATCTGAGTGTGTCTGTGTGTATGTCTTCAAGTTTCTGTTTGCCTGTCTGTACGTCTGTTTGTCGCTCTTCGGAACTGTGATGTACGTTGGCGGAGGCGAGGATCGATGGAACCGAGAGGAGATATGGAACACGATGTCTCGTGTCATTTTGCCGAGTTACTTGTGTGGTGCGTGCCGCGCGTGTAACTTGTGCGCGTTTTTCCATAGCCATGCGAACAAACGACCGCCCATTCGCCAGGACCCTTGCTACAGAAGGAAGGCCTTCTGCTGAGGCGGTGTCGTCGGAACCAACGAACCGCGCTGCCTGGAAGCGGCCACGCACTGCGCCTGCTTGCGCGGGTTACATACATGTCAGGCGCCCGCATGCAACCAACGGCGACTGTTGGTTTGTTGGTGGCGGTCGTACGAGGACATCTGCGAGTAGGTAGTCAGAAGAGGGATGAACGGAGGGGCGCAGGTCCCTCAGATAGAGCGAGCTTGCTTGACTGGTTGTGAAGTAGTAGTGGGCAGCAGCAGGGTGCCGTCGTGCTTAATCTCCTTCCCTACTCGACTACCCTGCTGTTTGGGGTCTGCCTTGCTTTCCATTAGTTGTTAAATACATACATACAGTTGCTCCCTTCTGAGAATATTCTCTCTCCTCGCTCCAGCAGCCATTCTGACAGCAGCTTCCCGTTGCTGGCTCCCGTTCCGACCGGAGGGCGCCAGCCAGGTAGGTACTGCTGCTGCCAGATACGTCGGTGTGTACTGCGTCTGATGAAGGCAACGGCTGCGCCGGTCGGTTGAGCGATGCGCCGCGCACGACTGTCACACGCGCGCTGCTCGCCTCGCTGGTTGCAGAGCAGGAGGGTCCGGCGTGTCGTGCTTTTGCAGCGTCGCCATTGTTATGGTGTGATTGGGGTCATCTAGCGGCGGGACGACGACAGCGCTTACCGTAGTCGTACACGAACCCGTCCACGAACTCGCCCTGCCTGCGACAGTTCTTATCGCTCACGCACGCGCGCACGTTCCTGTCAGGCTCCGCCCGCCGTGATCGATGCAGCACGTTTGCGACCAGCAGGGCAGCAGCGGCCTGCTAACACGCAAATACCTGCAGTAGTGCACGCCCCTGCCTGCTGGTAGTCGCTGCCCCGCACGCGAAGGAATCGGACTAAGGGCGCCCGGGTGCGGTTGGATTTGTCCGTGCGGGAAGGTTCTGGGGTTGTGAGATGCCACATGACACGCTGCTGCGCCAGTGTCGACGGCTCCAGCCTATCCCCTTATTGCATTATCAATCCCCTTCACGGGTGGTATTCAACCACACCCGGCCGGGCGCCCAAGTTGCAACAGGCCCCGCCGTACTTCCGTGCGGCGCGCGAGACTGGCAAAAGGCGGAGCGGACGGACCCAGGAGCGGAGCGAGCATATCCGCCCTACATACAGTGATAACGGACGCTACTGCTGTATGTTCGTACATGCATGTCGAGGTGGGTGGAGGTCGAGATGGAGAGCGAAGTCAGCCGCCGGAGCGAGGTTGGTTGCATTGTTGGGCCAAGAAATCCACTGTGGGGGGAATAAACCGTTACAGGGTATCGTAGCTGCAGAGCAGCCGTGCGTAGGCCAGTACGCAGCAAGTATACGTAACCGTTACAAGGTGGGCCCGTATGCCGACCGGGTGTGCCAACGGACCCAGATAGCTCGTAGGTGCCTCGTCTCATCAACCCCATCTCATCATCAACCCCGAGTATGCCTATCGTGCAAGGGCCAAAGCAGCCGTTCGAAGCCAGTCCGTGATGATGACATACGTCCAGCTGGCTGACCCAATAATGATATTCGGCATAATCAATAAATCAATGGCGCAGATAACAAATAAAGCGGGTGCCGGCCGCCACAAATCGAACGCATGCAGGGTGCGGTCACCCGAGTGACCCAACATACACACCAGCCAACCTATCTCGCTAACAACTAAGTACAGTCGTCTGTACCGGCGGCATGCATGCATACGGCAGGACTTGGTGGCTGGATGGCTGCTGGGTCCGTTGCGGCGCGGATTCCTGATAAGCGACCGCCAAGCAAGTACCTAGCAGCTGAATAACGACATTGCCGCGCCGCCGTCCCATTGCCGCCGCGCTGGCCCAACATGCAACTGATAACCGTTACAAGGTGGACCCTGAATCCCGGTCGCCGGACGAACCCCATAAACCGCACCAGACAAACCTGCCGAACCTACCACCTGCGTCCAGAACCGTACGTGTGTGTGCGAGTGAGAGATAGCTAGCGTGTGTGCGCGCGTGCAACATGCATACAGGCTTGCTTGCTTGCTTACGGATGACCCAGCCACAAATGTACGTGACGAAAGCGCACGACAAAGTGGCGAGCGAGTATTGTTGCGTCAATGATGTGCAAGCTACAACAGTGCCGTACATGCCTACGAAGCAGCAGTTGGTCTGCTGCACGCATACCGTAATGCTGCTGGCGTCCGTTGCTTTCGATGATCAGATGGCGACAGCTGGCAGCACGCAGGTAGGTAGGCAGGTAGGTAGCTAGCTGGCAGATAGACGACGGGCGGTCTATATGCTGCTGCTATGCTGACCGGGCAACTAACGACCCCCAATAATCCAGCATGACAAGGACGGACAATCATAAGGCCATCAATCCATCCATCCCTGAATCCCAGCCAAAGTAGATAGTAGCTAGCGAACACGAAAGTACGCCAACACACCGGCGGCGGCCCGCACGAACCTGCGTTCAGTAGCTCGCGCGACGGACGTCGCGAAAAAGTCCCTATCACATGTGCCGTCCCACAAAATACAATACAGTGATACACACTAATTTTGCTAAGCCTTTCCGTCGCTTGCTCATCATCCCAGCAAAAACTACGTAGCTAGCTAACAAGCGCCTCACTCAGTCGCTAGCCCATCCATCCATGCATCCATGCAAACGCCACCGCAACGCCACGCAGTAGTTGCTTCGTCCTACGCTAGCTTGGTAAGCTACCTCACAATTTAGCAACACCTGCGGCTGCTTAACGGAGCAAGTGTTGCAGTGACGGAGGTGCACCGCTGCAGTTCATCAATCAGTAACAATGCTGCTGGTGGCCATCCACCCAGCCAGCAGCCGCCAGCCTGCCGACGGCGCAATCAAACACGAACGAACACAGCGGCCCAAACATACACCTTGCGTGCGTGCGTGGCTACGTTACCTGCCTGCTGCTCGCTGCTGCATCCGTACGTCCTGCATCCGTCCTGCGCACGTGGGTGGCTGCTGCTGGCACGCAATGCCGCACGACACACACATCGATCGCACCCCGCCCTGCCGTTGCATGCATGACGACATGCCTTTACCTACTTCACCAAATAATGTATGTGTCGTCGCAGCACGGAGGACTTGGGACTCGACTGCGTCCCATCCACTTTGGGGCGGAAGTAGTGCCTGCCTGCGAGCTTCCTACCTGGGCAGCCAGCCAGCCAGCCGTCGATTATGATATTCATGCACGCACGCATGGCTACGCTGGGGACCATCCCAAACATCGATAGCAGCAAGCAATCCCGGCACCTACCGACATACGGCAAACCAATAATCTTGCCGCAGTGCGGTTAGTGCGTGCGGTGGTAGTAGATCGTCAGGCCCCCCGCCGCCGCCATTCGGTGCAAACCAAGTGCCCGTACGCTGCGTACGTCAGCCTGCTGCATATATATGCACCGCATCTACGTATCTATCTGCGCATAAATGCATCCATCCATCCATCCATCCATCCAGCCATCCGATCGTTCGTTGTACAGGCCCAGCAATCAAGCGAGCAGCGTAGCGATCAACCTATCTGTACTGCTGACATAGCTCGATAGGCAGACCCGCTGGCCGACACACGCACGCACGCACACACGCACACGCAGACGATCGCTCCCAGCACGCAGCAGCACGCAGCAATCAAGGCAGCAGGCAGGGCGAGTACATACGTACATCACGCCCGCACGCCCGCACGCCCGCCCGCCTACGTGCATAAGCCGGCGAGCACAGGTACGTAGCTCCGTCCTGTTCATGTAGTTACCCCCGGCGGACGGCGCTGTACGCGGGGCAGCAGTCCTTCTTGGTGTTGAAGAAGTACAGCCAGCTGCGGAGCCAGCAGGTAGGCGTATACACATACTTGAGTGGGCGGCGAGCGAGGGGACGTGCGTGCGGGTGTGCGTGGCGGCGGTAGATAGATAGGTCACAGTGGTGAGGCGGCCGGTGGGCGCGCGGTGAGCGAGGGGCGGGACGGCGGGGGCGGGGCGGGGTTGTTCGTTTCGGGCACGGGACGGATGGATGAGGCAGCAGGTGGGGCGGGGGGGGGGGGGGGGTAGACTAGGCAGACCGGCGGCGAGCCATGCCTGCCTGCCTGCCTGACGAGCGAGTTGCGGCAAAGACAAGCAACCAACCACGCTACGTATCATTACTCTCATCACCCGTCCCATGTGCACTGTGGCGTGATGCGGTATTCATCTATCAGACCCGCCGTACAAGCAATCTCATACATGCATACGTACAGTGCCGTACTCGTACGTGCGACCTCACCAGGGGCCCCGGCACAGTTGCTCCATGGTGGTGGGCTGTCGGAGCTCCACACACAGCTGCCCGTTGTTGCCGGCGTGGGTCAGGTTCCAGTTGATGGGTGTGGCTACGGGCATATTATATATGGGTCGGGCAATGGGTATATTTATTTTATACGCATACGGGCAACTTTCGGGCGCTAATCCGCCTGTGCATGTCACGCAGTCCTGTTCTGTCTGCCTAAGCAACACACGGCAGGCAGGACATATTATCACATATGTATGAGTCACCAGCAGCCAGCAGTTCTAGGTATTAGAAACGATCAGCGCTGACCCCTGCTGCCACGGACGGACGGACGGCGCACGCGTATTTATTATTTGTAATCGGCATTCTTGCCGTACTGCTATCCGAGCGACGGTGTGCTTGCTGAATGTACGGCGTGCACGGCCGTACATACTGCTGCGGCTCAATTACATATTTCATTGGCGATACAACGTCCAGGTTGTCCAGGTGCACGTGCTGTACGGCAATTCTGTGCATTAATACCGACGGGCGTAATCATGCCGTCCTGATGGCCACCTTAAGCTCCGTCGATGATTGGAAAGGGAAGCATATATATATATATATAGCGTACTATAAATAAATTACCCCAGCTAGTCGGTCGCCTGATGCGATGCGTCTGCACCCCCGCACCCACCCTTGAGCGCCAGGTAGCTGTCGGTCCAGCTGATGGACAGCGGTTTGGGGCCCGAGGAGGGGCTGACGCTGATGGACCGGACGGACTTGCTGTAGCTGGGATCTGCGAGCGTGTGCGCATGCGGGCATGGCAGGGCGGGCGGGGCGGCGGTGGGTGTATATATGTGCGCTGTGGAGCTAGCGTGGGTTCGTAGGCAGGTACGGTAGGCGGCGGCCGGCAGTAGTAGTGTATGTATGTATGTGTAGCTAGTGAGGTGGAGGCAGGTGGGTATGCATGTGTGTGCATAATAATATAATGACTGCACCAGTAAAAAGGGTACAAACAGCCGGTAGGTAGGTATGTAGGCTGGGT
The DNA here is from genome assembly GCA_003117195.1 of Eudorina sp. 2006-703-Eu-15. NCBI lineage: Eukaryota > Viridiplantae > Chlorophyta > Chlorophyceae > Chlamydomonadales > Volvocaceae > Eudorina > Eudorina sp. 2006-703-Eu-15. The sequence continues at coordinate 497,182 of BDSI01000032.1, forward strand.
AGTTTGGGTAAGTGGAAAGCCGGCGGGCAAAATAATAACAATTGTATTTCGCCTCGTCTGAAATCGAGGTGTGTGGGGGCGGGGGCGGGGGCGGGGGCGGGGGCGGGGGGGGGGCGGGGGCGGGGGGGGGGGGGGCGGGGGCGGGGCGGGGCGGGGCGGGGGCGGGGGCGGGGGCGGGGGGGGCGGGGGGGGGGGCGGGGGCGGGGGCGGGGCGGGGGCGGGGCGGGGGGGGGGGGGGGGGGGGGGGGGGGGGGGGGCGGGGGCGGGGGCGGGGGCGGGGGGCGGGGCGGGGGCGGGGGCGGGGGCGGGGCGGGGGCGGGGGGCGGGGGCGGGGGCGGGGGCGGGGGCGGGGGCGGGGGCGGGGGCGGGGGCGGGGGCGGGGGCGGGGGCGGGGGCGGGGCGGGGGCGGGGCGGGGGCGGGGGCGGGGCGGGGGGGGGGGGGGGGGGGGGGGGGGGGGGGGGGGGGGGGCGGGGGCGGGAGCGGGGGCGGAGGGGTTATGTGTTTCCCCTGGCTGGCCTTTGCACCTCCCGCCACCACCGCACCACGCACGCACACACACCCGCCCGGCGGGCATAAATATGCAGGTAATGGAGGCTGGCCGGCGGATTGGAGTCCGATCGATCGGGCCGGCATCTCTCTATATATCCGTGCGTTTGCCACGACTCCAGCCGCCTGTCTACCTGCACCTTCATTCATCAACACCTAACGCGCTCGCACATCACGCACTACTGCATCGCACCTACCTGCCAGGATCTCAATCTTGTAGAGATCTCCCGTCGTACTGCAGGAGCTCTGCACGGCACGTAGGGGACGGACGGACGGACAAGTGCGTTAGTTCGTTGTGCCGTGTTAATTATGCGCTTGTGTTTAAGCGTAACGTGTATTTGTATTCGTGTATGTACGACCTGTTAATAGATCATTAGACATGTGTAATGCAAGCAATGCATGTACGCAATGTATGGGATACACATACATACCTACACCGCTGGGGCCACGCACTGCTCACCGGGATGGTATCCACGATGGTGATGTCGAAACAGAAGGTGGAGGTGGGGTTGCTGGCGCCGGGCGGAGAGCGGGACGCCAGCGAGTACACGGGCGAGGCGGCGAAGGGCGTGATGCGCTGCGTGGAGTTGCAACTGGGGGGTGGGTGGGTGGGTGGGTGGGTGGGCGGGCGGGTGGGTGGGCAGGTGGGTGGTTGCGGGCAGCGAGGGGCACCGCAGGCACGCGCGAGATAGATATTCAGCTGCGTGGGTAGGTACTAGGTAGGTAGACAGCAGCAGGAAGTAAGGGGCAGTCAGTCAAGAGCCGCAACACACGACGTCTGTCTGTCTGTCTGTCTGGGCACAGCGCGAGATCATTGGTTATTAGCTGCTGCAGGGCTGGTTAGGCTGGTGGGCTGCTCGCTCGGGACCGTGTGTGCGAGACGCGACAGATGGATGGAACTCATAACCTCTTCCCCGCGTAGCGTGTAGACCGCCCTCCCGTATGTTTCATAAGATGAAGACCTGCCAGGGAGGCTTGCTTGCTCGCTGGATGTGTTGGAACGAGTAATGCTGCGTGCGTGTGTGCGTGTGTGCCCGATCCTTATGGATTTCGTGCACGTATGTAGTGTAGCACGGCGGCGGCGGCGGCGGCGACATGTTTCGTAACTCACTCGCAGCTGGGTTGTGGGGCGGCTACGACGGGCGGCCAGGGCGACGGCGGCGATGGCGGTGGCGGTGACGGTGGCGGTGGTGGCGGCGGTGATGGTGGGGGTGGCGGCGGCGACGGTGGCGGCGGCGACGGTGGCGGTGGTGGAGGCGGCGACGGCGACGGCGGCGGCGGCGACGGAGGTGGCGGCGACGGCGGCGGCGGCGACGGCGGCGGCGGCGACGGTGGGGGTGGTGGAGGCGGCGATGGTGGGGATGGTGAAGGCGGCGAGGGCGACGGCGGAGGCGGGGACGACGGCGGCGGCGGTGGCGGTGGCGGCGGTGGCGGCGGGGACGGCGACGGCGGCGACGGCGGCGACGGCGGCGGCGACGGGGATGGCGGCCGCGGCGGCGGCGACGGCGGCGGGGAAGGCGACCGTGACGGCGGCGGCGGCGGAGGAACCGACGGCGGCGACGGCGACGGAGGTTTGGGCGACGGGGCCGGCGGCGAGGGGGGCGTTGGCGGAGGCCTGGGCAGCCGTACGGCGTCCACCGGGCAGCACTCCAGGGCGGGGTCGAACAGCACGGTGCTGCAGGTACCGTTGGCGGTCCCCGGGGGCGGTACACACAAGTCGTTCAGGTTGGTGCAGCCCAGGCCCGCGGGGTTGGTTCCCAGCGTGATGCAGAGCACGGCGCCGTTGACGTCCGTCGAGTTGAGCCGCAGGTTGGTGACGCGCAGGATGGTGGCGTTGGGGGGCCCGCCCGGCGACTGTGCGATGGCCGGCGCGGAGGGCGTGGGCCGCCCGTTCAGGGTCCCCGACAGCTGCAGTCGCGAGAATCTGCAGGTGGGCCTTACGTTGATCTGTTCAGGGTGGCGGGGCAGGGGCGGGGGCGGGGGCGGAGGCACATACAGCAGGGCGAATCGATACTCGGTTAGGTTGGTACGTACTAAGGTAGTTATTAGGTAGTTGGACGGATAGGTCGCGCGCCAGGCCGCTGACGGAGGGGTACATGCATGTATGTGTAGCTGCTGCATTATTAGCATCAGCGGCTACAGCAGCAGCGAGCGAACGCGCGCAGCGACATCGCATATATATACAGCTAGCTAGCTGGCAGGAGATGGAAGCTAGATGGATAGATGCGAAGGCAGCAGGCACTTACGCTGCTGCGCCGCGCGCGTAGGTGGAACATGCATGTATGGATGGGTGCATGGCAGGGTGGCTATCTTATTTTGCAGAGTATCTACGGCCGGAGGTACTCCTTGCCCAATCGTGCTGAAAGTATCTGTCGGAGGGAGCTTGCTTTTGCCGGCATTTTATCTACTCAAGGGGGCTTTTCCCCGCGCGAGAGGCCATGAGTATCTAAAACCTCATTTTTCTCCCGAGGGAAAGTAAGTATCTAACAAAACTCAAGATTTCTGGCCAAATATATATTCATATCTTAAGATAACCACCCTGGCTGCAAACAATATGTATGCAGCATACGTAGCACGGACAATCACGGACGACAATCATCAACTAACCAAGTGGTAATAATAATGAGCTAGCTACGTAGGCAGACGAACTGACGCTGCTGCTGACCTACGTACCTCAAATTTCCGGAGGGCCACGTTGCAGCACCGGTCGGTGCACCCCGGCGGGGCGGTACCGATGAGGGTGAAGCAGAACGTGTCGGGCGTCGCCCCGCGGGTGACGACCTTGTTCACGCGGTAGGCCACCGGGTCTCTCCGCTGGCAGCCGGAGTACGGGAACCCGCCCTGCGCCGCGACGTGCGCGGCCCTGATGCTGCTGCGTGCGTGCAAACAGCAAATGAGTTAACGAATGAAATGCATGATGACACCGCACGCAGCCGGCCCTCCACGCACCTAGATAGCTATCTAGCTAGCTACACTAGTAATCGGTCTGCTGCATGCCTGTATGCATACATGTATGTATTGGGGCAGCGACCTCGATCGCGCTCCTTGTTTGGCTAGTTTGGCAGATGGATTACCAGGGATTACCCAGAACCATTTATGGTAGTGCGTGATGACGTACGACGACCATTTAGACCAGCCATTATCATCAAATAAAAGCAGCGCGGCTCAATCCGCCGTCGGACGCACTAGACGCACGCGCATGGATAATCACGCACTGACAGACAATAATTTAAATAATTATTAGGATCGCCAAGCACTCACATGCCGATGATTGCCAACGCAAAGAATCGTCGTAAGAGCGATCTCGTCTCCATCTCTTCCTTCCGTCCCTTCAGCTCCGCGCACTCAATACGAGTCGATCGATGGTGAGGTGCACCTTGATTGCTTGTCCGCCACTTGCTCACAACGATGCTGCTAATAATACCTTGGTCGCCTCGATTATGCACATGCATATATGTTCGATAGTTCCTGCATGTTTATATATGCAGCGGTGTTGGGCGGTACGGCAAACAGTCAGTGCCCCTTCGCCTCCCTGATAGCATACGGTCAAACTTCCGTCTGCTGCGTTGCCGCGTTCGTTATCGGCACTAGCTCACATATTGTGAAATATTGCAGGCTAGTGTTCGTTGCTTGAATGTCAAACATCAGCAATTGATTGCCAACACAATTGGAAATGGATCGATGTCAAAGAAGTAAGACACACGGCGCGCGTGCTGCGTGTGCGGCTGCGTACGTGCTGCGCCGTGCCCGCGCGCCGCAACCGAAACGCCGCGAAAGCAACGAAGCTTTCGTCAAAATAAAACCATAACTTCGTTCTGTGGTGCACGAACCTGCTGCTGCGCATCCGCATTCAATAACAAGTATAACAAGAAAGCGAATAATGCTGATGAGGCGGCATGCATGTACATACGCGCGGAACGAACACGCACAACCGCGCACGTACAGCGCGCGAGGCAGGCAGGCAGGCAGAAGTTCTGAAGGTGAGGAGACGCCGCCGCCGACAGGCGGACTGAGAGCCAGGCAGCGCGATTAATAATCAGCAGGTATGCCTGGAATTTTACATGGACCACGAACGTGAGGTTATAATAAATAATTGTTTTGATCACGCTGTATGCATGTACACATTTATGTGCCTCCGCTGTCAAAATGCGAGCGATAATTTGTTTTTCCTGATCGTGGACATCAGCAGCTAGTTAGGATCCGTCGGGACACGAACGGCTTCTTGCTTTCTGGGGTATGTAGGTTAGTTCGGAGTGAGAGGGTTAGCAACCTTAAAAAATGACAAAATAAATGTAACCCTATGTAACACATATATACTTTATTCGTTGTTCGTGCGCAAATCGGTTTGATTGCCGCTAATAAAAGAACAGCATTACTGCAATAAAAGAACAGTATTACCCATATGATAAAGGATTGACTATAATTTACTGCGAAATAGTTAAACGCATGCAGTTTGTTGAGTTCCTCTATACGCAGTAGTGTAGGCTTCGGCTGCTGCATGTCATCTATCACTGATGACCCGGCGACCGGGTCCACTGAAAAATTGTTCAAACCCAATTCTTTGCTTGGAATATGTACTCCCATGCAAGCACCCATGGCCTGGAACGACGGAATGAACGGATGACCTCCAGATAGACCTATCTGGCTATCTAGTCGGCAAGACACAATATCATACATGTATGTATGTATTTAATCGCCGGCTGCAGGCTGTTTACTCTGGTTGTACAATATCATACATGTATGTATATATGTATTTCATCGCCGGCTGCAAGCTGTTTACCAAAACAATAATACTCAAGTTATTTGTGGCATATCTTCATTTGGAGGCGAACAAGGTTTTTGTTCGTCGATGAAGCCAGGTGTGCCATGAATTGCGGAAGTTTGGACTATCTAGTTTGGATTATGTACTCATCATCAGCAGGTCTATATATATCTTATCCTCATAACGGTCATCATTCATCTATCGATCAGGCCAAGCAAGAAACGCAACCCTAATTTAAATGAAGCCAGCCGCCAGATAGAGCGACTGTTTTATGGACGTATATAATAATATGTCGCAACAATTAGATGTTATCCTTGCTGCTTTGTGTCTGTGTGTGCGACGGTTCGGTTTTCAGGACATGAGCGGGACGTGCTACATACGGTCCTTCGCTTCGCGCGCGTTACATACGTATATAAAGGTGCTTACGTACGTCCTCAAAGCAGGTATTCCAAAGGGCGCAAAAATTCCGGCACAATCCAAACTAGCTTTACTCAAGGCCTTCCGCACAGAATGATACACGCACGCATCCCTGCACCTGATTACCAGTGCTGAGTTAGCGCATTATTTGATTTCATATAGTGCACGGCAAACAAGCTATCTTGCAAGACAGAATGCCATCCAGCCATCAGGACCTGCTCGATCGCTGGCTAACATGACCAATCCCAAGTTATTTATATAGCGGTATATAAACTTCAATTAAACATACGTATAATTTCAGACTTGCTTCTGCGTTTACATTGCCGTCAGCATTTACGCCGCCCTGGAGCGGTGAAACATGCTTCGTTGCCAGTGCGGTTCACGCAACTGCAACGTGTCTACATGTTATAGGTTTGATAGCACTGTTCGTTGCAATAAAGAGGCAGGGAGAAACTTGACATCTCCAAACTCGCGTTTGTCATGCAAGACCGGTTCACATAAGCTCCTTGCCAGGCAGCGTCCGTTGCATATCCGCTTATAGCTATACGTTTCTAGACGGCTTGTAAAGAAGCGATATCCATTGCGACCAGAAATGATACCTCACACCTCTCAACTTCGACGTATCCCCAGCAGCAGTCTTGTAATCCACCAAGAACCACACCGCCCTTATGTTTTCTGTGCTGAATAGCTAGTATGGCGAGGAGACATTCAAAAGCACATTGAGGCCCTTGCTAGTATTGGCGAGGGCACATAGGTCTGGTCGAGGGCAACAGCGGGGTCCGTCACACATCAAGCCTTGTGACGATCGGGTAATGCGACATTTCGGCGAAGAGTTTGATGGTGCAGCAACTGTTTACGACTGATGACGAGGTCGCGAGGTCACGCGTACGACATCCGACGAGGAACACTAGCAAGGGCCTTCGCCACATGTCCGCGCCCTCCAGCCTTTCCGGCATTTATTTCCCATCCCGTCCCTATCTGCTCGTCGCTTCGCTGTCCGTCCTGTGACCCCTCACCATCCGCTCCGCTCTCCATTCGTCGTCTTCTGTGTCCGCTCCAACATTCCGCAACGGTTAGCCCCCGGGCCCTACCAACTCATAGGGGGTCTGACAGGCGCTAACATGTATGGCGGACCTGACAATATGGCCAGATATCGGAAGTCTCCGACGGCTGTGACAGTGTCATAACAGGCTGTCAGAAACCTGTCAGGAGCCTGTCAGGAGCCTGTCACTGTTCGGATGTAGGGGTCTCATGGTTTATGTTACAGCCTGTGACAGGCTGTTGACATCTAGGGCACGGGCGGCCTTGGGTGTCACAGCGTGTTGACTGGTAGGGTAGGTATGATCAGCTGTGAATGTAAGACACAGTCAACAGCCGGCTAGTGGATGACGTACTTTGACTACAACATGCTGTCAACATTAAGCACAGATAGGAAATGGTTTGAATGTTAACGGCTGTTACTGTCAGGTGCCAGCCTGTAGGAAGCTGTCACCTGTTGTAATAGTGAGCCAGGCGTACCTAGGACTGCTTTCCAAGCTATATCTCCGTATTGTACCAATAAATGCGCTTCCATATGTACTAGATGCTGCTGATACTTTGGTTTGACTTGTCCGTACATTCGGTCTTGTTTTCTCAGCAAGCAAGAGTTGCAGACGTGTGAATGAACGACCGGTCGGTGCTGGATGGTCAACATACGTGCAGCAACGAGTGATGGAGTCAAAGATAGGCAAACAGTCAAGATAGATACATACGGAGCGAGCTTTACATTTACACTGCATGACGTGCTTGCTCGCTGCCAGCCAGCGTGTACAGCACACACACTACACACGCACCATGCATCGATTGTTACGTGTTCGATATATAGATAGGTGTGTGGAGCCATAGCACACAAGACGCTATCCTGTGAGGTAGCATCGTGATCTCCAACACATTCAGCCCGTGCACCATCCATCCATCCAACGCCTGCTCTATCTGAACCACACACACAGTTGTATGTCATGGTACACCCTCATCTGCCACAGAATACTTAAGTAGACCTTGGATCCATCTCACAACAGGCAGCAGGTGGACCGCCAAAAAAACTACCATGCGTGACTATCCTATCAACACACGCCCGGCCAGCTGTGTCTCCCTGTTGTGTCCAATTGCGACCACTTGGGGTGAGCCTGCATTCAACACATTGACGAGTGGAGGCGTAGCACATTGTTACTCTATCTGGCGGGTGGATTGCTTGGAAGCAAGTGAGGAGCCAACATCGGCCCCGCGGCTCAGGGACACTCTGATCCGCTTACCCCTTCTTACCAATGCGATGCCTTGCGTGAACTTCTGGCCATGTATGTACCTAGTCAAGCACATACAGCGAGGTGCATTGCATACACAATTTAGGATTAGAGATTGAGGAGCGAAGAGCGAGTGTGACACGCATGATTATTAGTGGGGGAACCATGAACCCTAAGGGCGCCTACACTACTCACCCCTGGTAGTCAAGGTCGGTCGCACATCATCTTCTGTAACCAAAACTGCAACGCCTCACTTGGAAGTACAATAGCCATAACTAGCCGCGCCTCTGCTGTACAGGCAACAACGAACGAGCGCGAAGGTTAGCGTAATAGAGAGTCAGGCAATACTAGTGCTCACAGCGCCATGGGAAAGGCCAAACGTAATGCAGTAAGGCAGAACCGAGCAGATACAGAAGTAAATGGCCGCGTACCTCAGTTCCATGAGCTATGTTGAAGGGACGGAGTTAAACATGATGGCTCGCCCGTCCTTCCTGTGAAAGGACAGCAAACATAGAACGAATAATTTATAAACACTTGTCAGGAATCAACATAGGTAGGAATCAACGGCGTTGGCAAGCGTATATCGCCAATGGCAGATTTGAATTTCAATGGCAAATTTGAACAGCTCGGTGGCGTTTAACAATGTGTCGTCGATGTTGTCGTTGCATCCTTTATTCCTTCAATTGACTTATTTAGAATGGCGTGTTGGATACGTCAGACTCTACTCGTTTTTCGCGAAACTGCCAGGCCAGCAGCTTTCCTGAGTTGGATCGATAGATTTCGTTTAGGAGAAATTACTACAAAGGTATCACTACATATAACTGTGGTAAAAAGATGTAAAGTAGGCCTGCCTGCATTTAAATAGCGTCCTGACAAGCTCTGTACGATCGCGACTTCAAGTCGCGATCGTACACTTTTAACTCTATGCACAAACTCAAAGAGGCAACAAAGAGGTCACATGCATGAATTTAAATTAAGAAATTTCTTTTTGGTTACAATCCTAGTATTTAAAGTAGCGGCGAGGAGCTGCACCAAGAACGAATGGAATAATTATCCCAAGCCGCCCGAAAACCTTCAATGAAAACTATCAAGAATGAAAGTACTCAAATAGTGGACAAGCCGCCGGCAGAGTTGTGACTTCTGCTGGCGTTGTATGTGCGTGCTTTATTTCTGGGGCGTCATTGATTCCTACGTATTATGCTAAACATACAGCAATAGATATAAAAGCCACACCTACGCCGTGCGTGAACAGAAATGCAGAGGGCCATATCCCCAACCAGACAGCAACCTACCTACCTACGCAAAAAAGATAGAGGTGCACATACAGCGGGGCAACACTACCAAGCAAAGGGATGGTCACAGCATCGGGCGGGATATCCGTTCATCAGAAGTGGATAAAGCCAAGCACGGGGAAGGTCGCCCACACAGGCACCCCATTACCCATCTACCACCAGCCCTGCTGGAACACCCAGCGCCACTAGCGCCACACCCTCTCGAAATCTTGGAGAACCCAAGCCTACCTGCCCTGTGACAGTAGTGCCCAGCGACCTCTAGTGGAGCATCCCTCATCCAACGAACACTGTGGCCCCTTCAAACCCTAAGTGTCTTAGACACAGGGCGGGCTTTGTATGTCTGGGTGCATCTGCTGCTGCTAGTGCCATGAGTGGATGCTGACCCGGCTGATATTCTGAGCGGCTCGTACATAGCATGGAGCTGTGTGTGGGTGTGGCCGCCGCCTCCGCTGCTATGCTACTGCCTTCAGTTGACGACCTGCTGGATAAATGCGTTCCTAAGTGTCCCTAGGTATATATGTGTGAGTGTGTTTGCTTCTGCTGCTAAAGGCGTGCGGCTGCTGACCCGCTGCTGTTCGAAGTGCCTCAGACATGAGGCTGTTTATTGCTGTGGCTGATTTTGCTACTGCCTTGGGCTTAGGACGTGGCTCCCAGTCCATCCAGTGCAAAAAAAAGGCATAATGCTGGATGAATGAGTTAATGAACGTTACAGCGCAGGAGCGGACCCCAAAGGGATCATGCATCGGTGTATACTGGAGCAAGCCCCAGCAGGCAGGCCCCACTAGCCCCACCGACAAGGCGGCAATCAATACACCACCTACCACACCTCAACGCTGCAAACAAAAACACACCGGGTCATGACCCCACCCAGACAGACACCGAAGCAAGCTAAGCAAGCAGAGGCGCAGAGCGGGGCAACACTACCAACTTTGAACGAAAGGGATAGGCACAGCAGAGGGTGGAACCCCCAGAAGTGGATAAAGCCAAGCACAGGCTTCGTGTTACATTTCACCCAGCGCAGTGATGTCACGCCGATTAGGTGCTATCGTCATTTCACTGCATTTCTGTTGGAGGTTGTCTGAGTAATTCTGCGTAGTTCGGTTATCTTCAGTAGCTAACCGTCAGGTCGCGAGTGAGGTTTCCCGTCGCGAGGTAGAATGGCGGGCCTTTCTAACCGCCTCCTAGCTGACTCCCGGTTCAGTAGTGTGAGGAGTCGAAGTTGAGGTGTGATCAGGTCGCAACTTACTCGTTACGTTGCGCTTATTAGTCTGATGGACATATGTCGGAGGTTTATTACAGTGTGGATAGGAGCGCCGCGTTGCGGAGAGACTCCATTCGTCTTCACGAACTTGTGTGGGCGAAGCGGCCACACGTGGCCGTACGTCGCGTTTTGTGCGTATCAGCCGAAAGCGTGCTGTTAGCATCGCTTTTCGGCTCTGTTTGGACATTTGTAAGTCCTCTGAGCTAGACAACGAGCCCTGTGCATTGTCATTTGCGCACAAGTATTCAACCTGATCACAGCTTCCTCATCGTCATCTACGTTACACCGGCAGCTCAGCGCGCGGGACGTCGAGAACCCTGCGCTCTGTTGTGACAGCCGGCGTGGGCAGAGGTATTACGCAGCTTTCCTCCTTGCAGCCTGCGCGAGCGCACGTGGCGTGCCTTCGCGTCAGCCTTTCTTGGTCGAAGCTGTCGTCGTCCTCTTCCTCCCACCCCACCAGCCGAAAAGCCGTCAAAGGCTAAGAAGTGAGTGATTTCGGGTTCCGGGCTTGCGGACGCGTGAGCCTCGGCTTTGTTTTTGCTGTCTGTCCCGTGGTGTCATCCCAAAAGGGTCAGCAGGGTTCATCGGTTTTTCGGTAAGCCCGTCTTTGGATATATTTTTCTTCTGCGAGCCCATTATAGGCTGTCTATATAGGTAGCCTCTCAGTGCGCCTCTGTAGCGCATAGCACCTGCCTGATCAGTAGGTCGCACGTTGCCATCGTCGCAACAGTAAGGAGCCAGTCCTCCGTTTGCTCGCTTTGTTGCTGCATCACACGCAGCTTATTATTCTGAGGTGTTTCAGTTCTTACGAGCACCCTTTTGTTCAGGTGCCAGGTTTCTGGCATACGCGGCATCGATAAGTTTCAAATAGGCTCGCCACTAGGGTCACACCTAGGCCGAGACCTAATTTCGTGTCTCTAATACTATTTGTTTTTCGTCTGTTCCTGTATTCAGTGCAAGGCAACCCGAATCCTGGTCAAGGTCGGCCGCCCAAGAGGCGACCTTACTTCGGACGCCACCACGATCAGCCGCCCGCCAACGGGGACAACCAGCGCGACGACTACGCTGATTTCCCCGCACCTCACGGCGGCTGGTTTCCGGGTCCTGCGCTTGCTACAGTGCATATTAACGGCCACGGGCAGGCAATAGTTGGCCTGCCTCAGCTGGCCGACGGTGTTCCCATTCCGGCCTATCAGTATCAGCGGCCTCTGTTCCCGCATCGGCTGCGGCGGTTGGCATACTTAGAGTTCGAGGAGGGTGACGTGCCCAAACCCGACGGGTACGATTATTTTGCCTTCGGGGGTGTCACCCAGCTGCTCCCGGTGTATCACAACCGCCGCGGGGAAGTTCCTCCGTTGAACCAGCCACCGCCAGCAGGCCAGGGACAGGTAGCGCCAGCCGCGCAGGGGGGCCCGTCGCAAGCTAACCAGGTCCCGATGCAGACCGCGTGAGGCTGCGGATGGCAACGCCGGAGACCGTGGCGCACTAGGCGCCTGTCGTAGGCCCGGCATAGTTGTTGCCCGGCTTGTTTCGCAGGACGGCATAGATCGGTCCCAGACCGCCTGGCCTTTGCGCCGTGGACGCCGTTGTCATTAGGGACTCTTGGCTTATCACTTTGTAACATCCTGGTGGTACTAATCTGGATTCTCCAGACGACTCTGGTCTTGGTCTGCGTCGTAATCCGTCACGCAGCGCTACCAACCCCTACCGTTCCAACCCGCGCGTGACGCGCAGGAGGTGAGTGCAAGGTTGGGAAGGGATCTTAAGCGGGCTTCGCAATCGGGATCTCTTGCTGGTTCGGGCTCGGGCAGCCCGGGGGAGACTAGTTCTCGGTCTCGGTCAGTTCCGCCCTCAGGTGTTAGCCGTGGGGGTGAGCCTAGTACTAGCGCTGGTCTTGCTGTTCAGGTAGCCTCCGGGTCGGGACGGGCTGGTACTTCAGTTATCCCTAGCATTACTGTTACGCAGCAGCAAAATCTATCGAACGAGTGGGCTAGGTTTGTCGCGTTCATCGCCAGGCCCAAACCACCACCACAGCCAATTGCATACGAGTGGGACGAAATGAGCGGGGGATTCCCAGTTCTAGAGCCGTTCCACTGCAAGGCGGTAGATGGGTTCCTTCACGAATTCAAACAAAAGGCGCTTGTGGATGTAGAGTTGAAGCGCGGCGCCGGCTCGGTCACGTCGGCCACCTTCTTCCAGGTCCTCGATAGCTTACCAAAGCCACATAGCAGGCACGCAGACTGGTGGGCTACCAAAAGGGGAACCTTCTTAGCTGACGCAGCGGCCCATGCGCAAGCCGCTCAGCAGCCAGCACCCGCTCAGCAGCCAGCACCCGCTCAGCAGCAGGCTGCCGCTCAGCAGCAACCAGCCGCTGCCGCAGCGGGTGGAAACGTGCAGCCCGCAGCAGCCACCGCGTGGCAGCTGTACGATTATTACCGTTACATCCTGACAGAGCACTTCAAGGCAGAAGCCGAGCAGTCCGATCACGGGGAGCGAGTTCAAATCGTGCGTTCAGGGCGATGGAAAGCCGAGCGATTTCTACCAACGCCTTAGCACCCTGCACGCTGCCCTAGCGGGCAGGGTCAGCACGTACCAGCTCGCCGAGCGCTTTGTAGAGGGCCTCCACCCAACCGTGCGTGAACACATCACGCGTGAACTCATGCGGTACCCGCGCACCGACTGGTATAACCGCATGGCCCAGACGGTCGTCGATGCTGACCGGATCTGGGAGAACCTGAGCCCGGACGAGCGTAAGCCCGCGAAGCGCACCGAGAAGTCGGACAAAACTGAGAAGCCGCGCAGCACGCAGCCGAAGGTCGCCCAGTCAAAGGATGGCCTGTTCCTGTGCAAAAAGCACGGGTGGAACACGAGCCATGCCACCTCGGACTGCCGTGCGCTCCAAAACCAGAACCGACCCCGGCCAGCCATGGTCAGCACCGGGGCAACGGACGGCATCGTGCAGCAGCTCGTGGCGTTGCTGTCCCAGAACGCCGCTCCGCAAAAGTCCACGCAGCCCAGCCAAGCCCAGAAGCCGCGCCGGCCGGAGGCAGGCGGGGCTGGCCCATCGAGGGGCGGTCCCGCCGGTCCTCCCCGGCCTGGCCAGCAGGGCGGGCGGGGCCGCGGTCGCAGCGACCTGGTGTGTGACTTCTGTCACAGTACCGGGCACCTCCGTGACCGCTGCTTTATCGAGCATCCAGAGATAGCACCAGCGGGCTTCAAGCCCAGCAGCCCAGCGTTGCAAGTGCTGTACGAGATGCAGAAGGCCAAGGCCCCTAAGGTCGCGGCCGCCGCAGTGGTGGAGGATGACTTCACGGAAGAAGATTACCAGTCCGCGGCAGCGTTTTTCACCTTTGCGCTGGGTGACGACGCGCCCAGCACTACTGAAAGCACCGTGCCTGAGAGCTCCGCGCCCGCCCTTGCGAAGGCGGAGCTCCCTGAGCCTGAATTTGCGCCTGTGCCGTACTTGTCGCTCGAGCCCACGGCCGAGTGGAACTGTGTCGAAGCATTTGTCACGCACACTGATGAGCAGATGGCCGCAGCGCAGGAGCTTGCATCCCGGACCTCCCAGGCAGTTCGCGCCATCTTGCAGCGCACAGCGGCTGCCGCTGCACGGCAGCAGGTGCCTCAAGGTTTCGCGCCGCAGCCGTTGGACACCGGTAGATACCCGGTGCCCGCGGTGCCCAAGGAGCCCGTGCGCAAGCCGCCAGCGCCAGCCGAAGCCGTTACTATGCAGCAGTTGTCCCGCATGAGCGTGTTCGACTTTGCCAAAAGCATCATGGGCGCCCACGCACCCGCTGAGGATCCGCAGCCCACTGCCCCTGAGAGCGCCGCACCTAGCGTAGCCGCCGCTACTCAGGGCAGCGCGGGCCCGTCAGTTCCGGAAACCGTGCAGTACGCGCCGTTGCTGTGGCGGGACCAGACCGACGGACAGGATCACTCCGCTGCTGTCGAGAGCGCTAGCTTCCTCTCCGTACCTAAGCACATGTCGCGAGAACAGCAGCCACTGCCTACGCAGCGTGGCATCCCGTGGCGCCAGGTTCTCCGTCCCGCGCACTTCGCGACTAGCACCTTCGGTTATCAGGTCGTGGGTTCTGCCTCTGTGCCCCCACGCACCTTAGGCTCCATGCCGCCGGCGGACCGCGAGCGCGCGTTGACGTACAACCCCATGGCCGCTCAATACCTGAGCGAGCCTGCGGGGATGTATTATTACCCAAAGTACGCATCCGCTGTCGAGCGTGACGGCAGGTTCCTGCATCTTCCCGCGTTGCGGGACTTCGCGGCAACGGCCAGCCTGGTGCCAACCGCTGTGGCGCTGGCCCACAACCTGCCTATCAAGCCCACGAACACGCGCCTGTCTACGTCCGCACAGCTAGGATGCACGGTACGTGGTGAGCTAGACACCAGCGGCCTGCACTTCGTGCTCCTGCCGGACACTCCGCACGCCACCAAGGTGCCGTTCACCCAGACCTTGGTGGTTGACGTGGCACCGCACCTGTTCCACCTCTTGGTGGGAAACGAGCAGGCGAAGCTCTTCGGCGACGGCATTGACTCGTACCCTACGCCTCGCCTGCACTTCCATCCCAACTTAGTCGAGCATCCCGAATATCGGGTCACCATCCCTATGCAGCCGGTCATTGGTAAAACCGGCAAGATGGCTCACATGGCCGTCGCATGCGTCAGCGCCATCAGCAGCTCGTCTCCGCCCGGCTCCGATCTGGGGGGGAGCCGTACTGCGCTGTCAGCAAGGCCACGGAGCCCATGCATTCCGCTCTCGGCGAGGCCGCGCCGCCCATTCACGCCAGCGCACCGCCCGTGACCAGTGAGGCAGCCGCGACCACGCACTCAAGCGTGCCCGGAGGATCGACTGCCGACGCCTCACCATCGCGCAGCAAAGGTAAGAAGGGGGCGCGCGCCAGCAACACGGTTACGGAACAGCCAACTAAGGGCAAGGACACCAGCCAGCCGCCTGAGAGTGTGCTCAGCTGGGGTCTCTGGAAGCGGGTCATTATGTATCTGCTCACTGCCCTTGTCTCCACGGTCACCACGGCACCATCTCTGGTCTGCATGGCATGCAAGCCCGTGGGCATGGTTCTCGACCGCCTGGTGGAGTCTGCCTGCGAGGCCACCCGTGCACCTGCGGTCACACCACCAGTAGTCGAGTCTCGCGAGCGCAAGGGAAAGAGGAAGCGGGGTCGACGGGTGCGCCCACCATCCAGGGTTAGTGGGCCTCCAGCACGCACCTGGTTCAGCTTCGCATCATTCGCTTTGGTAGCCAGCCTCTTGCTAACCTTAGCTGCCGGAGCCGGCGCCATGCACGGTGCCGTACTCAATTCTGACCTAGCAACCATATCGTCCAACGTTGTCACCTCTAGCGGCATCCTGCTGCAGCATGGGGGTGTTCGCATTTCCTCTGGCTGCGGTTTGGGCTACGACCCCTGGGCTGAGGGGGACCCGGGCGATTACACTCAGTGGGAAACCCGGGGTCATGCTGTCGCCTTGGCTAGTGTCGGGTCATTTACCCCGGAGGGTCAGTCTGCTGCCGCCGCCTACCAACGCTACGAGAAGGATAGTGACGGGGGTTGGATCTGGGGGAATAGCTCCCTATTTGATTCCCATACTTCTCAGTCTCTTCGCAGTGCCGTACGTGCGCGCAAGGGCAAGTCATTCGCTTATAGCATGGAGGAGCTACCGGGATATTCCGGTGATCAGGGCCCGTTCACCCTAGACTTGGACACGGATAGGCCCATTGTTCAGCCGCCGCGCCGGTATTCGCCGAAGGAAAAGGAGGTAATAGTGCAGAAAACGGCGGAGCTGGTTAAGGCTGGCATCGTGCAAGAGCACAAAGGTGCAACTGTGTGCGCCGTCAATCCTGTCATAGCCGCCAAGAAAGATCCGGACACCGGGATGTGGACGGATCACCGCATGGCACAGGACTACCGACCTGTCAACAAGCACACGCGAGCGGACAGGTACGGCTTGCATCGTCCTGAAGATATCTTTCACCAGTGCGCTAAGGCAAAGGTGTTCTCGAAGTTGGATCTGCGTCAGGGGTTTTTGCAGATTCCTATAGCGCCAGAGGACCAAGCCAAGACCTCGTACTGGGTGGGAAACAAATTAATGATGTACTTGCGCATGCCGTACGGGCTGAAAAATGCCTCTGCTAAGTTCCAACGGGTTATGGATTACGAGCTTGCCAAGGCGGGTTTGGATCACTGTGCCCGTGCGTACATTGACGACGTGCTCATTTTCAGCAACTCTCCGGAGGAGCACGTTCAGCATGTTACCGCTGTTCTGGAAGCGCTCCACTCGTGTGGTTTACGCGCCCATCCGGACAAGTCCATATTTGGGGCCGACGTCATTGAGTACTTGGGTCACAACCTGAGTGCCGTAGGCATTAGCCCCCATCACGCCAAGGTTTCAGCCATCCTGAACCTGCCCACTCCACGCAACGTGTCCGATCTGCGGGCGCACCTGGGATTCATCAATTACTACAGGTGCTATATCCCGAACATGAGCCAGCTGACGTCAGATCTTACCATGCTGCTCAAGAAGGATCAACCGTGGGTCTGGGGTCCGGCTCAGGAGGCTGCCTTCACGGCCCTCAAAGCTGTCTTTGCGAAAGAGGGTCTCGTCCTGCGCTCTATTGACTACTCGAAACCCCTCATCCTGCACACTGACTTCTCCAATAAGGGGTTGGGTGCCGTGTTGGGACAGTTGGATGAAGAGGGCAACGAGTACATGTGTGCCTGTATCAGCCGATCTCTTAATAAACACGAGCGGAACTACAGCAGCTACAAAGGTGAGATGCTCGCCGCAGTTTGGGCTGTGAAAATGTTCAGGCATCACTTGCTGGGGGGTCCCAAGTTTAGTCTTGTTACGGACCACCAACCGTTGACTTACCTTATGAGCGCGGATGGGCTCACGGGCCAGTACGCCCGGTTCGCCCTTGTCTTGCAAGAATACGACTTTGACGTTATTCACCGCCCGGGCCTCAAGCATCAGAATGCGGATGTGCTGTCTAGGCATCCCGAGTCTTCGTCGGCAGACAACACTGGTGCCAGGTTGGATGAGGAGGAAGTGGCCGGTGTGCGCCGTGTCGCGGCTGCCCTTTCACATGCCGCGCAAGATTGCACTGCCGTACTCACGGCTCTAGCTTCGCATGTCCCGCATGCTAAGTTCTCTGACGAGTTTTGCTTTGTCCCCGACCAGGTTCTCTCGGGCAATTTGGGCTTGCCTTCCGATTTAGTGGACATGCCCCCTACTAAGGAACCAGATTTAGTCAGGGAGCGACGGGATGCAATCCATGCGGCTGCTGTCAAGTGGGTTCGCACGGCCAGTCGCGCCAACCCTAATCTTCTTTCCAATGCATCACTTGCCGTTCCCCGGGCGTTCTTTTCGCAAGCACTGGGCAAGGGTATAACTGTCTATGAGCCCTTGGGGGGTATGTGCACGGGACTCGAGGCTCTGCTCAGGTGTGGGGTAAGGGTCAACCGGTACATCTCGTCTGAGCCAGACCCGGCAGCGGCTCAAATCATCTCGGCGAGGCTCGACAAGCTCAGCGCCGAGTACCCAGCCCAGTTCTCACCTGATTCCTACAAGCGCGTTTGGCTGGATCTGCCCCTCGACCCTCGTAAGGTTACCGAGGATTCCCTTATGGCCGCGGGGGCCTGCGACGGTTCTCAGTGGGTGGTTAGCGCCAGCTGGTGTTGGCATGACGTGGGTAAGGATACGGGTTCACTTTCCTCTGACACCTGCGTCGTCGATCATCTGGTTCGCATTGTGCAAACCTTGCAGCGCGTTCAGCGTCGCGCTCCCGCCTATTTCTTCGTTTGTGAACAGCCGCGTGAGTCATGGAAGAATGCGTGTGCTGCCCAGCAGCGTGTTAGCACTGCCTTGGGTGATCCTGTTGTCTTCGATGCAGTTCAGTTTGGCTCCGTTGCTCACCGTGTTTCAGCGCACTGGACGAACCTGTCTGCGCAGCAGCCTCTCGCAGCGGTGGTCCCTCACGTTCAGCCTCCCGCTACAGCTGTGCTTCAGGACGTCCTCTCTGCTGGCCGTACGGTGAGGGTCGCTCGGGCGCCTGACCCACCGGGCACTTTTCCCCGCAACAAAGTAGGTGAGCCTCTGCGTGTCGCACCTAGTTTGAGTCGCCCAGAGTTGCAGCAATTGTTTGAACTTGTCTCTGACCCGTGTGAGCCAGACTTGGGGAGTCTCACGCTCACTGAGTGTTCTAGGGCTATGGGATATTCGGACGATGCCACAGAAGCATCCGAGGTGAGCGAGGCACAGCGACGCCGTGTCCTGGGCCTGGCTCCCGATTTGACGTCCACTGTGGGTGTGTTAGCTCTTTGTCGTGCGCTTTCCAACACTTCACTTCACGAAGTCGCAGCGGCTTGTGCCGCGGCTGACTCTTCACCCATCGTGCCGGAGCCTGTGCATGGTCTGGCGTATCCATTGTTTCCCTGTGAACCTGTCTCTCCTTGGCCCGTGGTGTTTGCTGCGGCTGCCCAAGCGGAGCAGGAAGACTCTTCGGGATCCCAGGCACGATGGCCTGACATTTGGGAGGACGAGGCATCTATGCACCTCCTCCGTACAGGCGCGCATTTGCCAGACTTGCCCCTTTCAGAGCAGAGACGTGTGGTACGGCGGGTACGGCCCTATCGCATGCAAGGGGGTGAGTTGTATCGCGTCTTCAACGATTCCAAAATTCGTCTTGTCCCGAAACCGTCCGATCGTGTGGAGCTCATTAAACGCACGCATGAGGAGACGGGTCATTTTGGCGTGCGTCGCACCGTTGCTTTGCTTCTTACCCGTCACTGGTGGCATGGCGTCTACCGGGATGTGGTAAACCTCGTCAAGCATTGTGAGCACTGTGATCGAGTTAACACTTCCTTTTCTGCACCATCACCTGACCTGCATCCGCTGCCCGTGCAAGGCTTGTTCTATCGTTGGGGTGTCGATCTGTGTGGTCCTTTTACTCGCACCAATTCCGGAAATGTCTACGTGATGATTTGCGTAGAGCATTTCTCCAAGTACGCCGTTTTTGTGCCATTGCCTGATAAGGAGGCCGATCGTACGGCTTCAGCATTCCTCCACCACATTCTGGGTCGCTACGGCGCCTGTGCTGAGGTGTGTACCGACCAGGGTAGTGAGTGGAAGGGCGCGTTTTCTTCGCTGTTGCTCAACTGTCTGATAGACCACCGGGAGACTTCTCCCAATCACCCACAGGCGAATGGCTTAGCTGAGCGTGTAGTCCAGACCTGCAAGAGGGCGCTGCGTCGCATGGCCCGCCAGCGTGCCGAAGGCAAGGACTGGGATGAGCTTTTGCCGTACGTCATGTTGGGGTATAACTGTTCCGTTCACCAATCCACTGGTTTTAGCCCATACCTGATCATGCATGGTGTGGAGCCCACTATCCCTCCTGCCATAAAACCGCGTTTCGCTGAGCACATTTCGTTCGACAACCCTGAGCTTGCTGCTTCTTCGCTTCTCTCACGAGGGGAGGCCATGCGGCAGCGCATCTCCATTGCTGGGGATAACCTGCTGATAGCGCAGCACAGGGATACGCTTCGGTACGCTGCCCTTCGTGGGGGTGGTTACCATCCGAAAATGCGCGAGTTTGAGGTGGGGGATTACGTATATTATAGTAACACTACAACCCAAACTTCCCTGGACGTTGCTGCCCGACCTACCATCCTGCGAGTCATTGAGGTGCGGCCCACTGGCGTCCTGGTTCTCCAGGGGCAGGACGGGTTGACGCTCAAGTCCCATGTCAAGGATTGTGCCCCTTGCCACCTGCCAATTAGGGATGAAACTGTTGACCCGCGTCTGGCACGGCCGTCCGCCACGTTGCCCTGCCAAGTGTGTCGTTCCCCGTCTGGGGGGGAGTGGATGTTGCTGTGTGACAGCTGCGGATCTGGCTGGCACACTTACTGTCTCAAGCCGCCACTAACTCACATCCCAGAGGGAACTTGGGTTTGCCCCACCTGCACTTCGCAGGGGATCACTCCCGCGCAGGTCGAGGCTAAGCCACTTCCCAATGCAACTGCACCTAGTGCGCCTCCCGCGCCTGCACCTAACCCGCCTCCGTTCCTGAAGTCACTGCAGGGGGCTCGTGTGGTTCGTGTGGGGTCTGTCGGGGGTACGAGGGCCTCTAGCACTGGGGTTGCCACTTATGTCGGCCGTCAGGGACGCACTCACATGTTCGATGTCCTGTATCAGGATGGGTCCAATGAAATGGTCACTGTACGACAGCTGCGCACTATGCTTGCCCCTAGTGATCCTCGCCCGAATCGCGCGCCCCGTGTAGCCACGGTTTCAGCCGTCCAGTCCGGTGAGTGGAGCCTGGAATCTGGGGGGGCGGTGGCGGCAGCTTTGTCTATTGCCATCCCGGGGGAGCATTCTGCAGCCAAGGTGGCACTGTTGTCCCGTGCGTTGTCCAGCGGCAATTTCGTCGAGCCAGCTGTTCCAGCAGAGCACGTCAGCGTGTTGCAGTCATCGCTTGATTTGGGCCTTGTGGCCGAAGCAGTGTGCCCCTGGGAGGTTTCGCCGTCGGTGCGTTCCGTTTTGGCCACTCACGGCGTGCGTGTCATGAAAGGTAAGTCTGCCGATCCCAAGGAGCCATTGATGCCATCGTATTATGAGTCCGTGCAGCGTCAGGCGTCTGCTGTAGAGTCCGTGTTTCTATCCGCGTCCGGTCATGTGCTTGATCTGGCCTTGCCAGCAGCGATCCGTTTTGCGCAGAGCTTCGTGGTTGCGCGTGTCCCCCTTGCGTACATAGCTACGGCGGATGAGATGCGCATGCGGTGGTTGAAGTCATTGCAGCGGCAGGGTCGTTTGCTCATGTTGCGATGCCCCTAGTGGCGTCACAGAAGTCGATGTTCATGTGGCTGATCATCTTCGCATCACCGTTGGTCAAGCAGTTGGTCGTGAAGGATAGCGGTTTGGTGGAAGATTTGGCCTGAGGAGCGTGCCTGTACTATAGCAGCCGCGGTTCACCCTGCATGCATTGGGTGCCCGCTTGCCCGTATTACGTCAGCAGAGCAGTCATACGGCCTGACAGCGAGTAAAATGACAGCTGCGTGCATTGTCCTCGAAAAGAAAACCGGCTCCTCATCCCCATGCATAGAATGATATACCGGATAGCCTCCGCCAACACTAACGAGTACATACACTCCTGTTGTTGTTAGACGTCAACATTAGGCATCATACCTTCTGCACTGTGGGTAACAGCGTTGGACACCGCCCAAACAGCCACTAACAGCCTGTCACAGCCAAGTTATCGCGACCGTCACTGACATTGCTGGGAACTGTCAGAGCCCAGACGGTGTCGATTCAACAGCCAATAACAGCGGCGCAAATGTTGGCTAAGGCTGTCAGGCTAACATTTCCTGACAGGCAAGCCTGTCAGAGCCTGTCAGACCCCCTATGAGTTGGTAGGGGGGCCAGAGCCCTGTCGGGACGCTTGAGGGGTGGGGGCAGGGTGTCGAGGCAGGGGTCTGGCGCCTCTGGCGCGTCAGGCGAGGCGGGACTCAAGCGCCGTCGTTCGGGCCAAGAGAAGACGGATCTGCGGTTCCAGCTGCAGCAGGCAACGGAGGAGCTCGATGACGCAAAGAAGGCGGCCACCGACAAGCATGGCGCGCACGTCGCTGCTGTCGCGGCCGCTGCAGCCGCGAAGGAGGAGTTGAAGGGCGCGGAAGTCTACCTGAAGAAAAAGCAGACGGCAGTGGACAAGCTGCAGCGACAGTTGCAAGCGCGAGCGGGAGACGACTCCGATGCCAGTGGTGGTGTGCTGTAGGGGGAGGATGGGGACGCTATGCGCTCTCGTGTGTATCGGGGCCGTGCCGTGCTGGGCTGAACTGTGCATGATGGGTTGTGTGTCAGGCCCGGGGGCTAACCGTTGCGGAATGTTGGAGCGGACACAGAAGACGACGAATGAAAGGCGGAGCGGATGGCGAGGGGTCACAGGACGGACGGCGAAGCGACGAGCAGATAGGGACGGGATGGGAAATAAATGCCGGAAAGGCTGGAGGGCGCGGACATGTGGCGAAGGCCCTTGCTAGTGTTCCTCGTCGGATGTCGTACGCGTGACCTCGCGACCTCGTCATCAGTCCTAAACAGTTGCTGCGCCATCAAACTCTTCGCCGTAATGTCGCATTACCCGATCGTCACAAGGCTTGATGTTTCACCGCTCCAGGGCGGCGTCTAATATTGGCCGGGTGTCCGCGCGGGCGTGCTATTTTTACCATGCACATGCCTTGGTTATGGCCGCTGCAAGAAACGGCTGAGTCTGATACTGTTGATGCATCGTGTTGGAATAATCATCATGCTCGATGCATGCCTCGATGCAGCAGATTCTAGCCATTCGAGCGCCCCGAGCAATTGTTTCACGATGATGATGGTGATGATGAGTTGCATCGATCGTGTCGGAACGAACGAAGGCCATTCATCACAATCACGAAAATGAACAATAATATTAAACCGATCTATCACCACGCCTGGTGGGGAGCGCGTATGCATGGATCTTCGTTCATAATTTCGTTTTCGCTTTATTCTAGGTAAATGATGTACAAATATGGACATCCGGCTTAACGTGTTACGTACCTGCTGAGTGTGGCTAGTTGGTCGTCGTCCACGCCGCACCGGCCAACCAGCGGCCAACGATATCGTCTCACCACTACTTCACGTGAAGCTACTATCGAGTGCAACCGAATAAATAAAAAATCCGGTACGTAGCTAGGATTATTGGCTGGCACGTACGTAGCTGTGCCCGTGTACCGGTACTTGATTTGTAACGGCGGTCGGTGCCTGCGTGCTTATTACACACAAAGACATCCCGGCGACCAACACTCACTATCCGAACGTTGCGGAGCAGCGGCAGCGCAGCAGCACACACGCAAGGCTAAAAGCCCATGGGGCAGGCGCGGTTTGGTTGGCGTAATAGTAGTGAGGACGGTGGTGGACAGCACGTTCCCTACGGGCTGAACGTGCCAAGACGCCGTTGGTGTAACAACTACAGTTGGGGCATGAACAGGTATTCGTCGACGATGCCGGCTATGCCATCGCTAGTGCTGGTTTGTGTGCTGCTGCTGCTGGGCGCTTGGCCGTCATCCGCGCAAGGTAAGCTGGGCGTAAGTAAATAGGGGCGACGGAACTATTTCGGGTACTTCTGGTTGGGCGATACATAACATGCAACACATACATACATATACATGTGCTTGGCTTTATCCACTTCTGGGGATTCTGCCCTCTGCTTTGCCTCTCCCTTTGGTAGTGTTGCCCCGCTGCGCGCCTCTGCTTGCTTCGGTGTCTGGCTGGGTGGGGTCATGGCCCGGTGTGTTTTTGGGTGCGGCGTTGAGGTGTGGAGGTGTCCTGCCGCCTTGGCGGTGGGGCCTGCTGGGGCTTGCCCTGGTATACACCGGTGATCCCTTTGGGGTCCGCTGTAACGTTCATTCATTCATTCATATACATATATAGATATATATTCTTACCGGATGTATGTTACACCAAGTTGCAGTGTCGTACACTACCGCCGGCATTTCTCCATCGATTGCATACCGTGCGGGCGTGCGTGCGTACTGCTGCGTGCGTTTCCCCTCATAATCGCGCGCCAGGCACCTCATACATCCCTTAGTTGCTCGTACATTCGTGCTCCGTCCCGAATGAAACGAACTAATAATGCAGCCAAGCAAGCAAGCCCCTACCCTGTCGCCAGCGCCAAGACCATGCCTGCCTGCACGCTTACCTCTGCGTTCACTCCCCCGCCCGCCCGTGCCGCCTGGGTGTCCTATCCCTACCTGCTGCTGCTCGCTGGCGCCCGCCGCAGTCGTCAGCCAGCAGACCCTGGAGGGCGACCTGGTCTATGTGACGGTGGACGTCGGCAGCTACCCGTGGGCCGTACGGGGCAGCGACGGCGTCCTGACCCCCCTTGACAAGAACAGCTTCACCCCGCCTGTGGACTTCCAACCGGGCACCCGTATCAGGCTGGTGCGTGAGCGAGCGAGATACGTAGCTATACACATCGATCTAATAACATCTATCCAACTAGGGCGTGTATGTTATTATTATTAAGGGTGTTACAGCGGACCCCGCCGCCGGTCCATCGGTACGTGGGTAGGTGCACGGTACGGGGACGGTCCTATAAAGCAATCCCACGAACGGACGGACGGACTTGCTTGGATTGATAGATAGCAAATGGTATGCGAGGGCCGAGCGACGGAGCTGCCACGCAGGGTCGTAGCTAGCGCACGTCATACGCGTATGTATTAACACATACCGGATGCATATGTACGATGACTAGCATCAGGTGCGCTGTTCAGCTTGCTTGCTTGCAGAGGATCACTTACTTCAATCGACCAGCTTAACTAACATGACCGCTGCAACGATCTTAAGTAATAACACAACCGTTGTATTTATTTGTGCTTGCTCGCCGCGCGCCCCGCCGCCGTACGTGTGTACGTCGGTGTACGCAGGATTGCGATCTGAATGCAGATGGGGTGTGCATACCCTCCGTTGGGGGAAACACCACCTTCACCACGTCCACGCCTGCTGCCTCCGCTATCGGCGGCATCGTGTACCAGCGGATGCTGGTCATGATTATGGACTACTCGCAGTGTGGCTTATCTCCGGGCATTAACGAGTCAACAATCCGAAGCCTCTTCCTGGGGCCCGACGGCGATGGCAACGGAGGCGTGGCGCAGAAGTACAGCCAGTGCTCGTACGGGAGGTTCAACCTCAACACAACGGCTTTCCGCGTGATTACGGTGCCGCAGAGCTGCTCCACGTCCGTGACTGCGTCCTGCAGTTGGTGGACCATCTCCAACGGCGGCGACACAACCGCGAGAGCGCTGATCGGGATCAGCGCCTTTTCGTCGTTCACACACTACGCCTACATTGTCCCCCCGGGTCTGAACGGCGTGTGCCCTTGGTCCGGCTTGGCGCTGCTGCCTGGCAACCAGATCTGGTTCCAGACGACACCGTACGGCGTGTACCGCTGGGCGACAGTGATGCAGGAAAACATCCACAACTACGGTGAGATATGGATTCTTGCTAGCGGTGATGTGCCAAGCTAAGGGCCAAGCGCTGTTTTAATTATTCTTGAAAAAGTGACCCCTGATTGATGCGTGTATGTGCTCAGGCCTGTGGCACTCCTGGCGCAACGGCTGGGAATACGAGGACTACTCCACCGCCATGGGCCGCGGGGACGCCTGCCTCAACGCCGCTGAGGCCTCCCGCATGGGCTGGTCCACGCCCGCCGCCACGATCGACTCCGACACCCTCCCCACTCCCGGCAACGTGCAATCGTACGTCCTGCCGGCGACGTACCTCACCGGCACCGCCAACTACCTGCGTGTAAGGCCCACATGGCTGACCACCTACAATAACTCTCTTACCGCGAAGAACCTCTACATCGACCTCCGTGTGCCCAGCGGTGGCGATGCAGCTCTGCGCTCAGACTATGCAAACAGGGTCAACGTTCACGAGGTCAATGGCACGATGGTGGGTTGCCTTATTAGTGCGTGGTACGTTTCAGATGAAAGCGGCCTTCAGATCCTTTCGTGTTCGCTCGCATATGCGAAATGCCATGCGGCCGTAGCGCCAGGTAGGATTCGGCCGTAGCGTCAGGAGTGTCTCGTTGGCGCCAGCTAGCTAGCTTATTTCGGACGGAGAAATGTTTTTCTGCCACGTACTTCAGGGTTCAGGCGTTCCCGGGCTCCCAACCACCCGAAAATAAGTCGTTCAGCCACTGCGTGCTTCAGCAATTGCGGCTTGCTTGCGATCGAGCGTCTGCCGTCGCCTTGTTTGCTTGGCTATTTTTTCTTTCACCGCTCGCGTACGTAAGCACACATGTATATGTATGTACAGCGAGGGCTACAAGCAAACTGCGTGGCACGCTGGCACCGACCGCGTCGTCAAACATCTTCGTGATACGCCACGTCCCGCCCCGCAGGACAACGTGTACCCGGCCGCCTACCAGTACAGCGACCGCCGCATCTCCATCATCAGTCTGGTCCGCCCCCTGACCACCGCCAACCTGAGCGCCTACAACCTGGTCGTGTACGCGGGCGCATGGGTCGGGACTGACATCCTGAGGCTGCACCTGTGCCGCTATGCGACCAGTCCGGCGGAGTGCCCCCCACTGGCTGAGCTGGAGGCCAGGCCGCCGCCGCCGTTACCTCCCAGCCCTCGCCCGTCGCCGCCACCGCGCCCACCGCGCCCGCCGCCGCCACCGCGCCCGCCGCCGCGCCCGCCGTCGCCGCCGCGCCCGCCACGCCCACCGCCACCGAGGCCTTTGCCCCCTACATCGCCTTCGCCCCCTCCTCCTAGCCCATCACCGGTTACATCGCCGGCGAGCCCTCCACCACCTGCAGTCCCGGCACTGACCATCGGAAGCCCAGAGCCGAACAGCCTACCTGCAGACGAATCCCAATCACCTCCATATCCACCCAGCCCACCGCCACCTAGCCCCGAGCCCCCCAGCCCGCCACCACCAAGCCCCCTGCCGCCCAGCCCGCCGCCGCCCAGCCCGTCCCCGCCCAGTCCGCCACCACCTAGCCCACAGCCGCCCAGTCCGCCACCACCTAGCCCACAACCGCCCAGTCCGCCACCACCTAGCCCACAACCGCCAAGCCCACCACCACCTAGCCCACAACCGCCGAGCCCACCACCACCTAGCTCACAACCGCCTCAGCCCCCGCCGCCCAGGCCGCCGAAACCACCTCGGCGGCCAAGGCGGAAATTCCGGAAGCTTCCACTGCCCCCTCCATTAGACTGCCCAACATGCATGGTAAGAAGGATGAATGGACGAGGCTGCTGTTGCCTGAACTCCGTACTCACCGTCGGTTCTATCTCAAGCAAGCACGCACCTCTCGCTCACTGAAGCCGCCACCGCCGCCACCGCACTGCCTTCCAACCATTCCGATTGCAACTCAGCCTGCTGCCCAGCCAATGCGCTCGGCTGCGTGCCCACTTCGGCTGTATGTCCATCCACTTCGGCCGTGCGTGTCCACCTTCGGCTCCATTATTCCAGCACGACTCGTGTGATTTGCTCACCACCCATGCATCTCCATCCTGTAAATCAGCCCGCATGCCCCGCGCCGTAGCACATCATATATAGGGGCGCCCTGGTGGCTAACTCCCCCTGAGCGGGCTTTATATATTATCCCTTGCCATGGTTGGTTCTCACGAACGGGGTGGTTCCCTGGTAGTGTGGACCCGGGGAGTGTTTCGGTGCACTTGGGAAGCCTGTCCGGAGCGCCATGGTGGCGTTGGTTCATTTAGGCAGTGTATGGTGAGGAAGCCTCGGCTGTCGCCGGGGCTGTCACCGATGACCCGCGGGGTCCGCTGTAACATCCTAATAATAATAATAATATATCATCACCACTTTCGGCGGGATTTACAAGTATAAAACATATGGGTTACTAAATTCTGTGTGAATTAATTAAATTAATAATCTGCCTTGCGTGCGTGCGTGCAGGACACGGTCGACGTTGCCGACGCCGAGAGCGCCGAGAGTTCCTTTGACGACCAGCAGGACCGAAGGCGGCGGCGGATGAGTGTGTAGACAGACAATCAAGCAAATGATAGTTACCGCAAGCAGCAGGCAGCAACAGCTAGCTGGGACGGAGCCTGCCTGATGAGCTGGCTGGCGGGTGATCAGCCAGATATTGCTAGCTAGCTAGATGGATGGGTTATTCATAATATTAACTACCAGCCATCGATCGGTCTAATCTATCGGTCGTTAGTTCACGCGGGGGTCGTCATCAGTCCGTCGCTCCACAAACGAATGGAAGACGCCTGCTGCGTGTTGCCTGCTGCTGCTGCTGCTGCTGACGATTACCAACAGGAGAAAAATAGCAGTGGCCCGCACTTATTACATGCATTGGTGGTAGTAGCAAGGGTGGCCGTCGTCGCAGCCGCCGCTCCACCTTGAAGGCCAACTCGCACGCTCGATTGCTCGCTCGTGTATGTATGCACGCATGTGTTCATTCCGCAGATATACGTCCGTCCGCCGTACGTATGAGCGTCGATGTACCCGCACGCAGGTCGGGCAGGAGGTAGCTGGAGGTAGCCATATATGTAGCTAGCTAGCTTTTGCTTCATCATTATTCAGATCATCCTTAATAATTCCGTCAGATCCGTTTCCGGGGAGTGGTCATCGTCCTTCGTCCATCCGAAGCGAGCCATTTTGATTGCGTAATTAACGTAATAACATTTCGTTCGCTCGGTTCGTCCTTGGGAACGTACGGAAATTGGAACTTATTCTTCGAACGTCCGTTGTACAACGCACTATTGGCACACACTACCTAGAGGGCAGGACCTGGCAGGACTACGGATGATCTGGTGCTGTCATTCGTCATGCATGCATACCGACATACCGACATGCACCCAGCAGCAGGTGGCTAGGTGCGTGTGTTAGTATATAATTTTTCCCTCAGCTGTATATATGTGCTGCGTGGATGGGATGGAGCGATCGAGGGTGGAGGCTGTAAAGGCTAGACGCACGTCTGTATGTCTGCAGCGAATGTACATACGTACGTACATACATACATCAGCGAGTGTCGGTACATACGTACAGCAGCAAGTACGGCAAAAACGAAACCGCGCCACCGTTGCGCACCGGACATACAGGCTCCTTAAGCAAGCAAGTGCACCGATCCGAAGCACGCACACCTACCCCTGCACACCCCGCAGCCCGCACCCTCGCTCTCTACCAGTGAAGCACCCCGCCCGTTCCTGCGGAGGACCAGCAGCCATGGATAAAGCCCGCTCAGAGGGAGTTAGCCATCCATCAGCTAGCAGCAGCGCGCCCCTACCATTTAGCGAACCACCACCACGGCCAATCAAGCAAGACCGGCTGAAGTACGTCCCCGGCTGTGTGTGGCCCGTAGTTTTGGAAGGCAATGACGGCGGCGGAGGCTCGCGCGTGAGCCACCAGCCATCAGGGGTTGATGGGTCTGTCCGGAACGAATGCCTCATCACTACTGCGTGGGCCAAGGACCTCCCTCCCCGCCAACGCAATAATCACGCACGGTAAGCAAGCAAGGGCCCCCGCCGGCGGCGGCCCCGCCCCACTGAGGCCACTGCTGCTGGAAGTCGTCTACTTCGGTATGCTGCTGATCTATCTGGTGGCCGATGGCCACGGCACACGTACGATCCAGACGTACGGTTGTTTTGTACCTGTAACGAACACAGAGCGATGGGATGCGTAGGCCCCACCGCTACCATTCCTTCCTACTTGGTATGCCTAGCTAGCTACGTAGCCTAGCTCCGCGACCCCGTAGAGCCGGCTCCAAAACTCCGGCACCACGCACCCGCCGGGCGGCCATCTCCATCCTCTACCTACATATTCGTTCTGTTTGCTGCGGGAAAAAAATGGCTCGGGCTCTTGATGACCGGGATCCATGCCCCCATACATCGCGCGCCGGCGTTTCTAACGTTTCCACCCACGTACGCATGCATGGCACTATCTACACTTGTTGCCGCCAAAGCAAATCAATAAAACGACAGTATAGTGTCCCAGACATACACACTGTTGCACTCCTGTTGCACGCACCCCCGCGCGCCCGACGGCAACATGCACGCAATGATGATAATAATAACCAGTAGTTGTAACGCAGTAGTTCCTCCGTCCATCCAGCGGCAGGTTCTTGCTCCGCTCGTTCTCATCAGTTACAATTTATGTACGATCTATCGGTGCGAGTGATCTACGTACGCACACAATCCACGCACGCACGAACAAGCTAGCTACCTAGCTAGCTGTTTACTTGTTGCGTGTTCGTTTACAACCTGCAACATGCTGGCAACGCTAACATATGCATGTTATAATTCGTACTCGGAGTACGAGTTCATTCCGAGTTCGTTTCGTTAGGGCCAAGCGTGGGCGCCGACATAAATCTTCATCTTCACGTTCTCAACACTGTGTCTCGATCAATTTGGTTCGAGCGATCAAATGCCTCGACCTGCTCATCATGGACGTTTAATTCATCATATGATTGCATCGTATTGGACGAGCCCCATCCATCACGCAGCCGTTAACGAATATTGCCGTTGCCCCACATGGCACTACAAATCTGCCGACGGTTACGCTACACTTTGACTCAAAACACTCAACGGGCAGCAGCAGGTGAGCTGAATGTAATTGGTCGATAGATGCTCATGTATACAAAATCTATGTAGTCAAGTACACCGCGTACGTGTGAAAAATCGTTCGCTTGGAGACCAACCTTCTTGCTTGCTGCTGCTGCCAAGCTGCTGCTGCTGCTACTGCTTGAATAGCCTGAATTCCTCCATTTCGATCTCCTGCTGCATGCATGTGTGCGTACGTAGGTAGCTAGGGTACGTACCAGCCATTTCTCCGTCGTTTCGCGCAGCAGCGGACCCTGCTGCTGCTGCTGCTGCTGCTGCTGCTGCTGCTGCTGCTGCTGCTGCTGCTGCTGCTGCTGCTGCTGCTGCTGCTGCGTGGGCGCTGCTGCGCTGCTGCGTCCTTGCATCTACGACCGGCCATACAGGCATCCGCCGGCCAGCCACATACACAGCAAGTGGTGGTTCGTCGCTCGCTTACGTAGTTGCCATTAACCGATCGACTGCTGCTGCTGCAACGTCAGCCACGACACCACTAATAACACAACTTACGTATTAGCACGCACTAGCCAGCCATATAGATAGCCTGCTGCTGGCTGGTCGTGTTGCTGCTGGCTGATATTTGCGTGCAAATATTAATCCAATCCGTGCGTAGGCGGCAGGCGGGTTGCCGCGCGCGCCCACTTGGCAGCAGCACACATACACCCAGCAACGCTGTTAGATAGTTGTCGTCGGTCACCACAGCTGCCGCAGCAGTGGACATCACCTGTATGACTACCAATTAACGGGCGACGAGGAGTACGTACTACGCTTTCTAACAAGAACAACAGCAAGCCGAAACTACGTGCAGCTGCAGTATGGTGCCGGCAAGGATGCCACCAGCTCTGCTGCTGCTGCTGGCTACCGCGATGATTGGTGTCTTGCCTTCACCATCATCGGGCGCTACTAGCGCTACTTCCACTGGCGACGGTAGGCGGCGGTCGGCGGTACAACAGTCCCAATTACAGGCGCGCGCGTGTATGTGTGTATGTGTGTATGTGTGCGCCGTACGCGCGCGCGCCTGACCAGCCACCGCTCAAGGCAAAAATTTTAATTTTCAGTTGGTGTCGATCTATCTGCTGCTTGAGGTATTACATTTTATAGTGCGCGCGTCGGGTATTTATTCTGCATACGTAGGTTCGCGCAGGTCATTAAATACGCTGGCTACTGTGTTAGCGGCGCAAGCGCTACATACCCCAGATCGCCCTTCTGGGCTAGCATGCATGCATAACGTACGTAAGCATTCACGAATATCACGAACATCCGCCATTTTCTACCCACTTCTACCCCTTTAGTAGATACCCGTAGTATATAGATAGCATGTGCGGCAACTAACTCCAAACACCGTATCAGCATGTAGGGCAGCGCTTTGCGCTTTGCATGGGGCGGGGGTGGCAAGGGTGTGCGTGTAGGGGTTAATTGTACTTTCGCGCCGACGGTGTCTTATTTTAGGTTCGCGCAGGCTTGCTGTACGCACACGTTTTCCTGTCGCGGAACCAGCTGCTTATTAGCAGTGACAGTTAGGCTAGCGATGAAAGCGCGCACTGGTGGTGACATCTTATTCATATTATATTATATTATATTATATTATATTATATTATATTATATTATATTATATTATATTATATTATATTATATTATATTATATTATATTATATTATATTATATTATATTATATTATATTATATTATATTATATTATATTATATTATATTATATTATATTATATTATATTATATTATATTCATGGCCCGAGTGAACCACTCCGCTATTATCATGCTCAAGCTAACGACAGAACTGCTGCGTGCCATTCGTCCGTCCATCTATCCGCTCACCCACATTGCAGCCGGGAGGCGGCATCTCATCGCCTCGACTGCGCCGCCGGCGGTGCAGCAGCAGCCACCTGCTGCCAGCAGCCAGACCCTGGAGGGCGACCTGGTCTATGTGACGGTGGGCGTCGGCAGCCACCCGTGGGCCGTCCGGAGCAGCGACGGCGTCCTGATCCCCCTTGACACGGACAGCTTCACGCCGCCTGTGGAATTCCAACCTGGAATGCGCATCTGGCTGGTAAGCGAGGTGTTCATTATTATATAACGACTTGGCTGGAAGGTGTACTTCGGTGTGTTCGTTACCCGCCGGTGGTGCAGACGCACGGGCAAATAAGGATGGCCACGCCACCCCTCGACTGAATGCATGTCGTCAGGATACATGAAACGCTGTTATGATGAACGCAGAGTCAGCAACAGCATGACCTACCCGTGGGTCAGTCGTCATGTAGACTTTGCGCTTGCTCGCCCCCCCCGTACAGGATTGTGTCCTGAATGCAGATGGGGTGTGCATACCCTCCCTCGGGGGGAACACCACCTTCACCACGTCCACGCCTGCCGCCTCCGCTATCGGCGGCATCGTGTACCAGCGGATGCTGGTCATGATTATGGACTACTCGCAGTGTGGCTTATCTCCGGGCATTAACGAGTCAACAATCCGAAGCCTCTTCCTGGGGCCCGACGGCGATGGCAACGGAGGCGTGGCGCAGAAGTACAGCCAGTGCTCGTACGGGAGGTTCAACCTCAACACAACGGCTTTCCGCGTGATTACGGTGCCGCAAAACTGCTCCACGTCCGTGACTGCGTCCTGCAGTTGGTGGACCATCTCCAACGGCGGCGACACAACCGCGAGAGCTTTGATCGGGATCAGCGCCTTTTCGTCGTTCACACACTACGCCTACATTGTCCCCCCGGGTCTGAACGGCGTGTGCCCCTGGGCCGGCTTGGCGCTGCTGCCTGGCAACCAGATCTGGTTCCAGACGACACCGTACGGCGTGTACCGCTGGGCGACAGTGATGCAGGAAAACATCCACAACTACGGTGAGATATGGATTCTTGCTAGCGGTGATGTGCCAAGCTAAGGGCCAAGCGCTGTTTTAATTATTCTTGAAAAAGTGACCCCTGATTGATGCG
Organism: Eudorina sp. 2006-703-Eu-15; assembly: GCA_003117195.1. Lineage (NCBI taxonomy): Eukaryota > Viridiplantae > Chlorophyta > Chlorophyceae > Chlamydomonadales > Volvocaceae > Eudorina > Eudorina sp. 2006-703-Eu-15. Next base: position 530,820 of record BDSI01000032.1, read on the forward strand.
TGTATGTGCTCAGGCCTGTGGCACTCCTGGCGCAACGGCTGGGAATACGAGGACTACTCCACCGCCATGGGCCGCGGGGACGCCTGCCTCAACGCCGCTGAGGCCTCCCGCATGGGCTGGTCCACGCCCGCCGCCACGATCGACTCCGACACCCTCCCCACTCCCGGCAACGTGCAATCGTACGTCCTGCCGGCGACGTACCTCACCGGCACCGCCAACTACCTGCGTGTAAGGCCCACTTGGCTGACCACCTACAACTCCTCCCTCGCGAAGAACCTCTACATCGACCTCCGTGTGCCCAGCGGGGGCGATGCAGCTCTGGGCCCAGATTACGCAAACACGGTCCATGTGCACGAGGTCGACGCGACGATGGTGGGCCTACTGGCAGACGTGCTTTCGCAAGACCCGAAGGCTTAGCCCGCGGATGCCAGCAGATATGCACCCGGCGATGCCGATACATACGGGGCTCGCTTTCAGCTGCGCCGCCGCAGGCTTGCTGAGTTCTGCGTGTGGCGGACAGCTAAATGAACGAATAATGGTTGTGACGGCGGGTCCCAATGTTTGTACCACGCATGTAATTGCGTCCGCTGTACGCATGCTTGCGGATCGATAATAAGCTAGGTCAGGAAGCGGGACTTGGGCAACCATTGCATCAGGCCGTGACACGCTCGCATAATAGCAGGCTCATCCACTCACAAGTTCAGGCCATACATATTCAAGCCACCCATATTCAGCAGCACGCAGGCCAATGACCGGCTCAGTCGTCTATCTTCATGGCATCTTCGTTTGATTACATACGCGGCGTCGCATCATCATCACATGGATTACACCCGCACGTCACGTCACGTCCCGCCCCGCAGGACAACGTCTACCCGGCCGCCTACCAGTACAGCGACCGCCGCATCTCCATCATCAGTCTGGTCCGCCCCCTGACCACCGCCAACCTGAGCGCCTACAACCTGGTCGTGTACGCGGGCGCATGGGTCGGGACTGACATCCTGAGGCTGCACCTGTGCCGCTATGCGACCAGTCCGGCGGAGTGCCCCCCACTGGCTGAGCTGGAGGCCAGGCCGCCGCCGCCGTTACCTCCCAGCCCTCCCAGTCCGCCCAGCCCGCGACCGCCTCCCAGTCCGCGCCCGCCGCCGCCTCCGCGCCCGCCGCCACCTCCCCGGCCACCTCCGCGGCCACGACCTCCGCCGCCACCGCACCCGCCACCACCAAGTCCGTCGCCACCCTCCACCCCAGCCCCACCCAGCCCCGATCCCCCACAACCTCCCAGCCCACCGCCTCCGAGCCCATACCCGCCACAACCCTCGCCACCCAGCCCGCCCTCACCAAGCCCACCGCCTCCGAGCCCGCAGCCTCCCAGCCCGCTGCCCCCCAGCCCACCGCCTCCGAACCCGCTGCCTCCAAGCCCAGAACCTCCCAGCCCACCGCCTCCCAGCCCATACCCGCCACAGCCCCCGCCACCCAGCCCGCCCTTCCCCAGCCCGCCGCCTCCGAGCCCGCAGCCTCCCAGCAGCCCAGAACCTCCCAGCCCACCGCCGCCTCCGAGCCCTTATCCATCGCAGCCCCCGCCACCCAGCCCACCTCCCCCCAGCCCAACACCGCCAAGCCTGCCGCCTCAAAGACCCCCGCCACCCAGCCCGCGTCCGCCAAGGCCGCCACCCCAGCCCCCCCGTCGGCCCCCCCGACCGCCTCCAAGCCCGCGGCCGCCGCCCAGGAAGCCGCCGTCGCCACCGGTAAGAGCCTCAGAACGCATGTTTGCCTGCTGCGTGCATGACTGACTGACTGACTGACTGACTGACTGACTGTGGGATCCTGCCGAGGAGAGACAGACACACACACACACGCATACACACATACACGCACACACACACACACACACACACACACATACACGGACCCAACCTGGGAACTTGCGTGTGTACCCCGCCCAGTGCTCCAATCTATCTGCTCGTTGGACGTATCCGATCTTTCGAAATTTCGCTGTTGCTGGTTCTTTACCTTTTCTCTGTCTGTACTGCTGCCGTCGTCCTTGACCATGACTGCAGTAGTTCGTGATCGTCTTCGGCTGAACCACTGCCAAGGGTTCGGACGGCAAGGACCGCAGGCGGCTGCGTGCTGCCGTAGCTGGAATGAAGTCGTCGATCGATCTGTCCTCAGGCTTTGAGCACGCAAGCACCCTCCATGCATGGCATGCATGCATGTGAGCACAAGCAGCAGCACCAGCCAGCCAGCTATGCCAGCACGCAGCAGGGAGGGTCCGTTGCCGCGCGCTACCAAACATCAATGCAGATAAACCCAACGTCCTTACCTACCTCCTCAATCATTATTTGATGAGGATGGCGTACGGTTCGAACCTATGTATACTCGATTAGCATGCACGCACGTAGGTAGGGCCGCCGGCGGTTGCTGTACGGATGGATCCCATCGGTCAGCGGTTACTTAAGTGGCTGGCTGCTTCATTACTGCGTTCGTGGCGGCCCGCTAGGCTCGCCTTCAATTATATAAGTCTTAGAGGGTAATTGTTCGTGCAGACATGCAGGCAGTCAGGTTCCGTCGCAAACAGCAGGTAGACAGGTAGGCGCTGCGTCGGTATCCAAAGTTCGTTAGTTGTTCATCACATCAGCACCGACTGCTGTTGCCGTACGCATGTACGGTGCGCCGGACAGAGAGGAGAGCGCCTGCTATGCGTGCGGCATCTGTCGATCGCGGGGACCATATGTACCTAGCTACCTACCTAGCTGCAGTTACATGATAGATGAGCGAACCTCGCCACCCTTGCTTGCTGGCGCGACGGTGGATGGATGGCGCAGCTAGCTACATGCAAAGCTGTGTGTCATGCGTCCCGCCCTACCTGCTGTCTCCGGGTATTTATGGCGTCGAGGTAGGTGTGTCAATTAGTTATGGCACGGTCGGTGATTTGGAAACGAATTTGTGATAGAATGCTGCTCGCAAGTAAACTGCTGGGGACCTTTCGTTGCCTTGTGTTAGCTGGGTCTGTTTCTGTCAGCATTCGTTTCTAGGTCTTTTGGTAAAAATGGTAATCATATCAGGGACAGGTAAGCTTCGGCATCGGTTCACAAATCAGCATTTTTTCAGAGCGGTGCACACATACATGTATGCATCCACGTACGCGGTGGAGGTCAAACCGCGCACACTTGGTCGGTGAATGGGTGTGAAATCGATAGGTGCTACGGTCGACGTCATGTGGACAGGTAGGGCCGGGTGGACTTCGGGTCAGTTGATTGCTCAGGCGCCACGTGCGTCGAGTGACAACTGACCAACTAACAGCTTGCCGATTGGCACGTGTTGTGTTTCGTATGTCGCGCTCCGAGTCCTTCAGTAGTGCATCGATGTGTGGTGTGCGCGAGTGTATGCATGCACGCCAAGATGCATGGACGGAGAGATGGATACTCGGAGGGAGGGATCGGTGTATAGGCAGGGTGCCACCTAGCTACCTCTCATCAATTTCCCAGCCACCCCTTCATAAACTACACGCCAGCAAGCTACACGCCGTCATGTTACCACCATCATGATATATACAATTGTTATCAGCTGGGGAGCCGGGACGGACCGGGCGTCATGCACACAACGTGGCCGCTCCATCCCGTGCGTGGCCAGCCGTGACTGTATGTATGGAGCCAGCGCCGGCGGGGAAGAAGATTGCATATATACACAGTAGTGCTTGACTGGGGCGGTATTTCGCTGCTGATAGATAGGTGCGGACGCCTAGCTACCTGCTGTGTGGCGGGTGGCCGGTGGTGGTTAGCTCCGTCCCCTCGGGAGGACGTCACCCCTCGCTCGACCTGACGAGCTGGTTCGTTCGCAGGGCTGGCGAGTAGGCAGCAGGGCCATGAAGATGCGTGGTTTCCTGGAAATGCGGTGGGCTGACCGGGGGCAGTAATCGGTATTAGCGATTTCGTACATCAACGTTCCTACCACGACATGTAACGTGGTTATTATTCACACGAATGATAAGCGATCCTGAGCCCGTACGTACGTCGTCTGTGCGCAACAGTCGATATATCTGGATGGCCCTCGCTGGATGCATTGCTTGCGTGCCTACCACGTCATCAACCTACCCCCTACCCCGGCTGCTTGTTTGCAGCAGTCTTGGTCCCCAGACAGTACGGCACAATCCTCTGCTTCCTAGCACCTCGATACGGTAGATTTTGGGGGTTACGTGTCTGGAGCGAGCCGTGCACCGATAGGTCGTTAGCCAGCAGCCTAGATTAAGAGACCTGCGTGCTGGTTGCTGGCTGGGGTCGGAAGATCCTGTCTAGCGAGCTCACACATCCAATGCATCATCATTCTCTTTCGGGATTCAATCGAGCGATTGCTCTTTAACCTGGCAAGCAGGGCGCACGCTGGCTGTTGTGCGATCGTTGGCTAAAAGGAAAAGACAGCTATTCAGACCGCTCAGACAAGCAACCCAACCTGATGTATTGCTGCGTAAATATCGGCTGCGACGGCAGAATTCTGGTTATCAGTTCCGAATATTGTTTTTGATGCAGATGGCCCGAAACAATGTTTGCCTGCTTGCTATTCTCACTCCATCCGACTTGAAGCCGGAAGGACACCCAGATTACGGTAAGCCATGCAGCCAGCCAGAGGCACGAAGGAACAAGAAACGCCCTTTCTTTCCCTTGTATGTTACATGCGCCGTGTGGCATACTCGTGTGCCGACCGACACAAGCGTTCGTCATCTATGACGAGACCGTCAAAGACGAGAGCTACACTACTTCAGCTGCGAAGCGGACGCTTGCCTTCTCTGGGCCAGGGTAACAGCGCGGGCTCCCGCCTGCCCACCACTCTGACGCTCGAGCAGCAAGCCGGGCGACAACTCCATACCCGGGGCTCTTCACCGCACCCCCTATCCTCACCTCACCTCGCTCACCACGCAGCCTGGGCCTTCGCACTCGACGGCGGCATCAGCCAGTCCTCCACCAGGCCCAGCCCCATATCCTTCACCTCCCGCAGCACCGCAAACACATTCGGGACGCACAGCTGCGCGCCCCCGCCGCCGCCTCGTCCGCCGACCGCTCCATCACCCTGCTCCCGCGCCTTCTTCCCTTGCTGCTGCTGCGGCCCCGCCGCCCCGGGTGCCGCCCCCGTGAGGACGAGCGGCAGCGACGTATGCGCGCTGTTGAGCCGCAGAGGCTGCGGCAGGAACGCGTCCGGCAGCCACCGCACCCCCACAAGGCGGCCGCCCAAGCCGTCAACGCAAAAGGTGGCCAGGTGGCCATACCCCGACGCAAGCTCCGCCGTGAGCCGCCCCACCGGGTCCATCCCAACCAGCAGCTCCGGCTGCAGCCTGGCGGGACCCCGCGCCGCCACGACCTTGTCAGGGAAGCAGCGCAGGAAAGCCCGGGCGCGTTTGGGCGGCGGTTCCAACGGCCCGGCGCCCTCCAGTGCATCGGAAAGTGCGTCCGGGCCCGAGACGGGCGCGTCGAGCTGCTCAACGCCGCCAGAGTGGAGCAGGTCCCGAACGGCGGCGCCTGGGGGCACCAGCAAGGCGGCCAGGGCGGCAGCGGCGCTCGAGGACGCGGCGCCGCCGCCGGCGCTTTTGCTGCCAGGTCCCGCCTTGCCCGGTATCCCAGCCATCTGCCGCAGGGCCGCCGGGAGGGGCGGAGGAGGGACGAGGGCCTGATCCGCGAGTGGGAGTGCCTCCTTACGGAGCAGCAGGAATGCGTCGAAGTCCGAGGCGGGTGTTGCAAAGACGCTCTGCCACTCGGCGGGGAGGCCCGAGGGGGTCGGCGCGAGGATCTCAGCCGCCGAGTGGGGCTCCGGGGAGGGCGGCTGCAGCAGCAGCTGTAGCAGCGCCGCCGAGCGTGCCGCCAGCACCGCCAACCGCTGCAAGGCGGCCGCGCTAGGAGCTTTTTGTGTCCTGCAGATACAAGCACAGCCGGTCGCAGGTGTGGGGCGTACAGCGCTGTGTCAACAACCACGACACTCTGACCACGACATATCCACGAAACCTCGCGCCAATATCATGCAACAAATGCGAACAGCTTTGAAAACGGCTTTGCAAAGGACCGCCTCAAGACGCGATCACAAGCGTTCGGACACAGCCTAGGTCGTCTGGCCGCCATGCTTCTGGCCAGATGGCATTGGATCATTACGAAGCGTACAACGCACGCCGTACAACCGGCGCGTCTAATCAACATACTGCCGCTCAAGACATCCGAAAGACCAGCCGGCGGTGCATTGCATACGTGTGGAGATACGTGTGGAACCTGTATCTCTATGCATGGTGGCGAGTAGGTGGGTGAATGGGTGGCTGTACCGGTCCACATCCGGGAGGTGCGTGTGCGGGGTCTACAGCCGCAGCAACGCGCGCGCGAGCCCGGGAGCCCAGAGCCCCAACAGACTCCGGCATTCCAACCGACCGGCGGCCTGGACGGCCCTCTTGTCGCTCACTCAGGAAACTGACGGGGCCACGGCGTAAAGATCCCGCAGTCCTAGTTGGAGCTTGATAACATGACAACACACAACACGTGCTTTGCAAAACCTACATTAACTCCAAAACTATATGCAATAACGTGGGTTAGATTGACCCAGTAATGTACAGACCGTGTAGTAGTCTGGAATTGTCAGGAAGGAATGCCTCCAATGGCGCCAACCTATCGCGCCAGCCAGCCAGCCAGACAGTCGCTCACCAGTGTCGAGACTCCCGGTCTCGGGGGCTGCAAATGTACATCGCAGGCGCCTCCCCGGCCGCGCGGCGCGCCTCGAAGCGGGCAGTGATGGCCCGGCGGTCGCCCTCCCGCAGCTCCCTCCCGGGGTCCACCACCAGCGGCTTCAGGGCCCACGGCCACCGAGCCACCAGCTGCAGGAACCGCAGGAAGCCTGTGACGAGGGCAACAGCGGCAGCCGGCACCGACGAGTTTCCAGAGCTGCAAATGTGACATGGGATAGCTGTGCTGCGGCATTGCATGTGGCGCAGTGGGGTAAAGGAAATGGGCACAGTGGGGGGGGGGGTGTGCGCGGATATCCCGAACGTGTCTCCGCTAGCGTCCCTGGGCCGAGGGGTCCTCTGCTGGCGGCTTGATTTGCCCGGCAGTCGCTCTCGGCCGCCTTTGACACCCCGCCGCCCCGTGGAGTGGGGTGATAGCGGCCGGGTAACACTAGGCGGCCTGGAAGGCCCGTCCACAAGTTCTGTGCGAGAGATACCGCACCTCGACATCCACTCACAACAAGCACGCATTAACAAGCGCATTCCCCCATGCGCTCAACACAGCCCACCCATATCCAACATAAGAGCTGGCTCAGCCCCACCAATCCCAGTCCATTAGAGAGGTGCCTTCAACAAACTCACCCGTCAGTCTTGATCCCGGTGGTGCCGTGGCCGGCGTTCCCGCGCCCGCGAACGCCGCCGCCGTCAACAGTTCCACCGCCTGCGCGCTCACATGGTTCGACATCATGTGGGCCGCCACCCACCGAGCGGCCAGCCTGGCCGCCGGGGCAAACGCCGCATTGGCTCCAGACACCATCGAGATCAGTCCGTGGTGCCAAGTCAAATACAGCGGGCTCTCCTCCGGGCTCTGTTGCGCTGACCCATGGGACAGCGTCGCCGGCTGCGCCGCCGCCGCAGCAGCCGCGGTGCCGGCGGCCTTTACGAGCATGGCCTCGTCCCTGCCCGAATAGAGCACGAGTCGGAACGCGAAGCCATCCAGTAGGACGTCCACCGCCTCCTCGCTGGCAATCACGTAGTGGCCGTACGAGGACGAGAGGGCGCCCGCCAGCTGCAGCCCAAGAGCCGCCTTCATCTTTCGGAAGGCGGTCGGATCGTCGGGCCAGCGACCTGCAAACAGGCAACGTACGTGGGAGGAGAGTAATTCAGGAAAGGACCGCGCACGCGCACGCGGAGAGTAATTCAGGAAAGGACCGCGCACGCGCACGCGGAGAGTAATTCAGGAAAGAAAGACAGAGTGCTCTGCTCCTGCTAAATGAAAGCTTCATTCGGTCCATTGGTAGTGTTCCGCTGCTTAAGGATCACTACATGCGAGAGACATGCAAGACATGCGAGTGGGTGCGGGCGAAAGCGGCTCATTGATTGTTCACCATAGCGACCACAACAGGCGCCCTTGTGAGAGGGACTGCCCGGTCTCGTCAAGCAAAGTTCTAATCATCGCCGCCTTCGTGCACCCCGCTTTCGGGAAATGGAATCGGCCTCATGCGGCAAAGCTGCCGAGATGCCAAAAGGTGGGCGTTGAGCTCTTACACCCGCGGGCCCTCCTTCGCCTACCCGAGTTCTCCAACGTCACGAGCACCTCTAACGGGTCCAGGCAACGGGGAATGCCGCCCACGCCGCCCGCGTCGGCCGCCGCAGCTGCGGCTGAGCCTCCAGCAAGAGGATGCGGCTGCGGCGGCAGCGGCGCTGTCCCCCGAGCAACGGAAGAAAGCGGCTGCACGCCCACAACCTGCAAGACAACGAGATGACGCACCCGCTTGACGGCAACTTCCTCTGCAGACATAAATTAGACGCTGGCTGGCTGCACTAGGTCAGTGCACATCTAACCACGCATAAATACAGGGCGGGTTTCTCGCTAAACACACACACACGTTGCAATCCTAAACACACACACATACACACATGTTGTAATCCGCTCTGAGCGCACGAGCATCCACACACGCAGGGGCCGTACACGCAACCCTGCTCCACCCTTCGTCCCCGGGCCCGCTGTTCCCTCAACACCGCCCGCTGTTCCTGCCCGCTGTTCCCTCAACACCTTGCCGCCCCTGCCTTGAAATGTCCGCCAGGCACCTCCCCCACTGCTTCCCTTCCCTCCTACCCGCAGCTGCTGCCTCGCTTCCTCACCTTGAGAGCCAGCGAATCCAGCGCTCGCAGCTGTTTGGCAAGTTTATCGACAGCCGCCTCCGCAGCCCGCGTGGCCGACAGGTCGGTCCCCGGCGGACAGGCGCGGCTGGCCAGGGCCCAGTCAAGGCAGCCCGCAGCGGCCGCCACCGCCGCGCCGGGAGGCAGGTGTCGGCGCACCACGTGGTAGAGGACGAGGTCCGGAATCACGTGACGCTCGTGAGGGGCCACCTCCCAGACCACCGCCTCGGTAATCTTGCCGTCCTGCCATCTGCAGGTCACGCAACACGGAAAGGACGCGGTGTGGTGATGCACAAAATCCCAAAGGCAGATGTCCCATTTGAAAAAGGAGAGCAGCTGTCCCACTTGTGAAAGGAAAATAGTTAGGTCCCCAGCAAAGGAGGATCGGCATGAGGGTCGCCGGAACGTACGTGCGTATGTTCTGTTTGGTCTTTTGCCATGATGCTCGCAGTCGCACTCCAATTATTTACTGTTTACCGAGTGTGACGACCTCCTCTGCAGCGGTGCATGCCAGAGCGGAGGACATCCTATAGAGACTGCCAGTGAACAGTCGGCGCCTTGCCCTCTGGGTTCAATACCGACAGCACCCCACAGCACGACTGCTCACCGGCGCAACTCCGACTTCTCGCCCCAGAATCGCCGGAATTTGGCTGCCGCAGGGCCGTCATCTGCTGCCGGGCCCACATCCACCAGCCGGCAGGCCGCCAAGGGATCCAGCACTGCCCCCACCCACACGGAGCGAGATGCTGCTGCTGCTTCCGACCCAGCCGTCGTTTGGCTGCCCTCAGCCGACTCCTCATCGTCACTGCCAATACCATCCCCAGCGGTGGTGTCAGCCGCCGCAGATGAAGCGGCAAGGGGTACCAGCCCCCGGGCCAAGGCCTCCGGTCGTAACGACGTCGCGAGAGGCCGCCTGAGCACTCGTACGACTTTAGCCCTGTCGGACAAAGCCTGCCGTACAAGTTGCTCGATTTGGGCTTCTTGCTCCCTGCAACGCAGCAATTCTTGTATTAGGGACTGGATATGCGCGCAACGGACTGAATTGTGGAAAACGAAGATGGTGGTGCGAATCACCGTGAGGCTCCTTACGTGGCGCACACAAGTGTCGATTGAGTAAAGAGTCTCGACCCCTCAGACATTAAGCGGAAAAGAAACCCCCATATTTTTGGGTCGGCTGCATATCTCTAATCATCGGGGCAAGGCCATGGGTTGTGGACGACGGAAGCGATGTGGCGCAAGAATGCAACAAGACGCGCCACTGTATCGCTAACACAGTCATTGTATCGCTACTCCTTCCGCGACAGGAATCTTGAACGTGATAGGTGCGGGGCCTCGACCCTCAGACATTAAGCGGAAAAGAAACCCCCATGATTTTGGGTCGGCTGCATATTTCTAATCATCGGGCGGGCCCCGCACCCATCAGCATAATGCTCTGAACACAGCACGCCACACGCTGATTAACTGCCGCTGCCATCGCCGCGCACGCACTCAATGTCATGCAAGAGATATGATCGAAGAAGTTTTATCACCATATTGCTGACCCCCTCTTCCATACCCCGTTTCATCTCCCAGACACTACTAACCATCCCCGCCGACATCCCAACCCACCTCCACAGCGCTTGATCTCGACAGAAGGCCGCAGCAACCTCACCCTGCCCAGCGGCCTCCTGTTCGCGGTCCTCGGCCTGCTGCTCCTGCTGTTGCTCAGACTGCTTGGCCGGTTTCACAACCGGCCACGCCGTCCCCGCAGGCAGGGTGATGCGCCAGTGGTAGTCGAAGGCCGAGGCCGGGTCAGACCTGGTGAGCAGCGCCGCCGCAAAGGCATCATCCGGATCCGCGGGGCTGTTGATCAGCTCCAGGGTGCGACGGGCGACCAGCTGTGTGTGGGCCAGCGCCCCGCGGGTCATGTGGGCCGTCAAGTTGAGCCAGCCGGTGGAGTCCAGGAAGACCACTGGAAAGTTCGCCTTGAAGACTTGCTGCGCGGCGCGGCGGAAAAACAAAAAAGGCACAAGATCGCGTCCAGGCCCAAATATGGTGGCGGCAACTCAAGACACCTAGAAAGACTGTGCATTTTCCACACACGCTGCCGGCTTGCAGATGGCATGGCAGCCGCTGCGGTAGTCGCATGTCCAAAAAGCAGTCGCCACCAAAGCCTCTGCACTTTCGACGCCGATTTAAGCAGACAGGACGACACAAGAGTAAGTGAACTCAGCCACATCAACTCCACTGCACCCACCATCGATGGCGGCGCCTGCTTCTTCAGCGAAGGGTCCCCCCAGACCTCCTGCCGCGACAGGGCCAGACCCTTGGACCACGCGGCGCCGTCCGCCAGCAGCTGCAGCGCCGTGCGGAACAGCTGGAGGGCCGTCATGGCGGGCACCTGCGGGAGAGGTGACACACAAGAATCAAGACGTCAAGCCTGGAATACCCAACAGCAGGCGAATTCAACGTGGCGAAGCAAGCAACGTGGCAAAGCAGCGAGTGGCAAGTAGGCAACGTTACAGTGTAAACACGACCACAGGTGGACCGAAGGGCGCGACGAGGAAAGCATTTTTCCTCAGCAGTTTTCGTTGCAGTTTCACCGGTGATCACCCTTGGCCAAGTACGGTAATCCCACAACGCTTCCCCCGCCCCACCATCTTGTTTCTTTCCGTCAGCAGCAGTACGAGCATCGCCAGGATGCAGCCGTCCAAGCAGCCGCCAGCTTCGGCTCCAAAACCAGCCGGGACGGCCGCCACGGCAGCGCCACCCGGCTTGCTCGCCGCCGCCTGCCCCGCCCGCGGCTGCGTCTTCATGAGGCCGTGGTTTCGCGCCCACACTTTGAGCAGCAGCAGCCCATCCACGAGGCTGGGTGAGGACGACAGCACCGACTACAAATAGGGACGAAAAAGGAAAGCGGATGAGAGCCGAATACGGTAAAATCCAGGAGACATAATTCAAGAGGAAAACCTTATAGTTATAGCAAACTCGGAGGAGCGAACCAGATTTGCGGCACCAACCCCACATGCAACGCTGTTCGGCACAACCGCATGTTCGGGGTACCCTAATAAATATGTACTAGAGCGCAGCATGACTGGGCCCTTCCCACCTTGAGCCGTGCCGCGTGGACAGGCAGGAGCATATCCTCCAGGATGCCGGCGTTGTAGTGTGGCGTCGGCAGCTTCTGCTTGTCAGACCCATCCTCCTTCTCATCAGCCGCAGCTGCCGCAGCCGCAGCCACAGTCGCTGGCCCTGTCGCCCGCAATGCCGCCTTGTGGTGTGACCGAACGCCGTTGCGGTCCGGAGCGAGGCGCGGTAGCGCGAATACCGAGGGAGCAATCGACGGCAGCAGGCGCAGGCTGTAGCCCTCCGCCTTGGGAGGCTGTAGCAGTACCACAGGGCGTGTGGGATCCCCGTGGAGGGCCTCCAGACGCTGCTCACCAAACAGGCTGTAGCTCACATCACGCAGATGTCGTGCTACTGCCAATATGTACACGGCCCGAATCACGTGGTAGCGGTAGTTCAGGTGGGCCTTGGGCACGAGCAGATCCGATGGGAGTTGCACGGCAATGTCGACGGTGTTGTCAGGGCGGGCGATGGCGCGAGCGGCGTAGCTCCCCACGACGCTTACGGCGGTGGGGGGTTTGATGGTCAGACTGTCCTGCCGGCGGCGGGGGGAACGGACGATTCCGTTTAGGCAGGCGCTTAGGCACACGACAGGTAAGAAGGTAGGAGAGAGCATGAGAGGTCGCGACATTCATGCTTTTAATCAACAACCCCTTCCCTTTCCTTGACCCTGTCCAAGCACTCCACTGAAAATCAAGGCAGTGGCTTGATGGGTGACACCATCGGACACGGGTTTCAGTGCGCATCCATCCCTCACCTTCGCGTTGCCGCCTAGGGACTCGACAAAGCCCTTCGCGATGCTCATGGGAACCTGCAGATGGGAAAAGGGTTGGATGTCAACATCACCACCTACAGGCCGATACAGCTGCACGCTTTGCCTTGCAAGATTCAAGATTGAGCGTAACGACGCAGTCAGCATTTCAAGTAGGGCACATCTCCTGCAGCTCGCGCCTCACCTGATGTTCTGGCATCGACAGCAGGGCTTCCTTCAACCGCGCAAGCACGGCTTCAAAACCCGAGCTCTTCGAATAGCTCGCCCGTGTTTGTGACAGCAACTCATCTGCCTGCAAGTAACCAGGCGGAGCACATCAAGCAGCAGCAGAAGTTAAGCAAAACCAAGAAAGTAACTGTGACATGATGTCGGAACGCGCCCTGCCGTGAGACACAAGCGCCATCCCTCGACTGGACAGGCGGACCTACCTCAATTTGCATAATGCCAGCATCTGACGTCTCCGCTTGGAGCATAAGAGCTGCATCCGCCACCATGCCGCCATGTTTGACGGCTGTCGTGGTGGCGGCGGCGGCGGCCGCGCTCAAAGGGCCGGGACCAGCCGGCTGCTGTCGTCGGGCAGCTTCTTTGAGGCGAGCACGCGCATCGTTATCCCCGAGATTATCATCGTCGTGTCCGTCATCGCCGTCTGCGTCGTCGCCACCGTCGTCACTTTCGTCGTTGTCGTCGGAACCAAGCTCAAGCTCGCCATCCGAGCCGGTGCCCAGGTCATCATTGAAATCTTCTTGCATATCATCATCAGACGCCAGGACATCGTCATCATGCAGTTCCGCTGCGGCAGCGGCGCCGCCGAATTTCTTCGGCGCCATTAATGGCCGTTGTTCCGTAAGCAGTAAGGAATTGTTCTGTGTTTATATATTACGCATCATGATGTGGCCTGTTTTCAGGCTGCGTCGCAGACAGCATTCAAATTAAGCGTCCGTGACACCATGGCTCCTCCATGGAAGCCTTGAAACAAAATGCTTTGAGATGAGAATGCACAGTTATTCATGGGACTTCTTTATGTATACTGTGCACGTCACGGAAACTGGACAAGAAGGGCCCGATGCAAACGGTTCAACTGTTTCTCACTCACATGCGAAATTCTGTCTCAAGTCAGCAGCGAGAGAAATTTCCTTCACATAACTTACAAACCTCGGTCACAACATGAAACCTCGAAACTCTGGAATTGCAACACCGCCCTGGTGGTTCGCCGTTGTCCTGGCCTATGCTGCCTTCGCACAGCCAGCACTAGCTCGAGATGAATGCTATGGCCCCATTGTTGAACTAAGGGCATCGTCATCATCAGTCGCCTCAGCCGCACAACCCTTGTTGGTCAAGTATGGAGTGCTGGCGGACGTGGGCACCAACTTGAGTCAGCCCATGACCAACCTGCGCCTTACCGCCGCGGAACCCCTCACCGCCTGCGGGGCAGTGGCGCCCGTGACGGCAGGTGGGGGTGACCCGCCATTCTCCATGGGATTACTCGGCGCCTTGGGCTCCCCGCCTCGTCCCCTGCTCTTCCCCGCACGGACAACACCCCGACCGCATTGAAGGGGAACCGTAGGGGACAGCTGTACGTTCCAATACGTAATGGAACGTAAAGCTGTCCCCTAGCACCCTTTTCAAGGACGGGGACGAAGCCCCTACAATTCGCCCACCGTGCACGGGCTGCCGATGCCCTGGTCACACCCCTGGCTCACATGCAATCCGGAAGGCCCTGGTCGACCATTTGTAATTTGCGGCATGGCGAAACGGGGCCCCGTGGCGGAAGCGTGCGCACGCCTCTCACGCACGCTCTGCCCATCCTGAGGTGGCCGGCGTTGTCACCCACACCCGCCAGTTGCACCCAGTTGCCTGCGAGATCACCCACGACCCGTCTGCCCCACAGCTCCGGTCGGCCCCCCTTCGCATCTGCATCTGCAAGGACGGGCCTCCAGCAATCCGTAAGAAACACAAACCACGACATGAAAACACAAACCACGGATCTCCCCGTCCCCCCCCCCGGCCCTCACCCCGCATCCCTCGTCCCGCGGGTCGGCGGCCGTCACCGCCTCCAGGCTCGGCGCTGCTGGTGGTCAGGGGCAACTGCACCTTCCTGGACAAGGCGCGTGCCGTACAAGCCGCCGGCGCCGCCGCCATGGTGCTGTACGACAGCGCCCCTGGCTGCGTCACCATGGCGTTCGACGTCAACGACACGGCCCTGGTGTCGGCGGCCCTGGCGGTGGTCAGCATCCCGCAGGACGCGGGGCTGGAGATGGCGGGGATGCTGGCGGCGGCGGCATCCGGCGGCGGCGGAAGCGGGAGCTTGGTGCTGTCCCTATCCCGTGTAGATGTGCCGCTGGTGGACCTGGGGGCGGGGCTGCTGTGGCTGATGGCGGTGGGGACTGTGGCGGCGGGGGCGGTGTGGAGCGGCCGGGACCACCTGCTCGCCACGAGATCGGCGGCGGCTGAGGATCAGGTGTGGCCCGGGAGGGGGTTTGAAGAGCATCTCCCAACCTTCCGGTGCTTCGCTCTGGCAGTCAACGCAGTGAATCTCGGCCACCCTAGGCCACCCTAGGCCACCCTAGGCCACCCTAGGCCACCCTAGGCCACCCTAGGCCACCACCGATTGGCGCCCCCAAACCCCCGCGCATGGCTACCAACTTCCCACATGCCCCCCACTGGCCCCCTCCCGACCCGACACCCGCCCCGCAGGACCCGCTGCTCCGGAACCAGGCGGCCAAGGCCCCGGGGCTGGGCGGCGGCGAGACGCTGGACCTGACCCCCTACGCGGCCCTGGGGTTCGTGCTGGTGGCCTCGGGATGCTGCTGCTGCTCTACTTCCTGCTCAACCGGATCTTCTTCTTCGTGCTGGTGAGCTGGGGAAGGAGATGGGGAAATGGGGGGAAAGGGGGATGTGGGTCGCTGGATTGGGTGCGGGGGTGGGTCGGTTGGAGGCGAGGCCGGTCAGGGGGTGCGGGGGTGGCGGGTCCGGGGGAGGATGTGAATGCGGGGGTGGGCGGGTCCGGGGGAGGATGTGAATGCGGGGGTGGGCGGGTCCGGGGGGAGGATGTGAATGCGGGGGTGGCGGGTCCGGGGGAGGATGTGAATGCGGGGTGGGCGGGTCCGGGGGGGATGTGAATGCGGGGGTGGGCGGGTCCGGGGGAGGATGTGAATGCGGGGGTGGGCGGGTCCGGGGGAGGATGTGAATGCGGGGGTGGGCGGGTCCGGGGGGAGGATGTGAATGCGGGGGTGGGCGGGTCCGGGGGAGGATGTGAATGCGGGGGTGGGCGGGTCCGGGGGGAGGATGTGAATGCGGGGGTGGGCGGGTCCGGGGGGAGGATGTGAATGCGGGGGTGGGCGGGTCCGGGGGAGGATGTGAATGCGGGGGTGGGCGGGTCCGGGGGAGGATGTGAATGCGGGGGTGGGCGGGTCCGGGGGAGGATGTGAATGCGGGGGTGGGCGGGTCCGGGGGGAGGATGTGAATGCGGGGGTGGGCGGGTCCGGGGGGAGGATGTGAATGCGGGGGTGGGTTTCGGGTTCTTTGGGGGGGGGCCGGGGGTCAGCCAAGGGGGCCTATCCGGGGTGGTGAGCCCCCGCCACGGGGGGATGAGGCGGGCCCCGTCCCTCAACCGCGGGGGGGAGGGGGCCCTCCGCGGTCGGGCTTCCTACTACCCCACATCCCCGGACTGACTGACTGACTGACTGACTGACTGACTTTCGAACTCTGCTCTGCGCCCCTCTTCGCGCCCCCCCCCCGCTCCTCTCCCCGCTTTTGGCCCCCCCCTGGCCCCCCCTCCGGTCAGCTGGGCCTGTTCTGTCTGGCCTCCATCCAGGCCCAGACGGTGGTGTACGCGTCGGGGCTGCAGGCGCTGCTGCCCCGGGTGCACCGCCAGGCGACCATCTCGGTGGGAGGGGAGGGGAGGGGCTTGACACAATGAATGAATGCATCATTGCGGTATTTGCGTTGAGGGAGGTGAGGGGGCGGCACTCGACGGGACCGGGGGCGGGGGCCGCGGGCCCGGGCGCTGCGGTGTTCCGGCTGCTGTGTTCAAATGGCCGCCTGTGGCACCCCTGGGGACGTGGTCCCTCCAGGGGGGGTTGAAGGGGGGGCGACCAGGCGAACCCGCTCGGCAGCCCCTGGAGTGCCTCCCATACCCCCGGCTCAAGGTTAAGCTCCGTCCCATACCCCCGGCTCAAGGTTAAGCTCCGTACACCGCCAAGTCGTCTCATCAGGAGCTGACCCCGCCCTCACAACCATGGCAGCTTGAACCCCTCCCTCCCTCCCAGTTTGAATATGTCTACCCATTTCCTATACCCTCCCTCCCTCCCTCCCTGGGCGGCCCCAACCCAACCCAACCCAACCCAACCCAACCCAACCAGCTGCCGCTGGCGGGCCCCTGCCCCCTGGCGGTGGTGCTGGCCCTGCCCGCCGCCGTCGCCGTGTCGGTGGTGTGGGCGCTGCAGCGCAACGCGGGGTGGGCCTGGGTGCTACAGGACCTGCAGGGGGTGGTGCTGATGCTGCTGGTGCTCAGGACGCTGCGCGTGCCCAGCCTCAAGGTGGCGGCCATACTGCTGCCCGCGTGCCTGGCGTACGACGTGTTTTGGGTGTTTCTACAGCCGCTGCTGTGGGGCGGCGGCCGGAGTGTCATGGTCGAGGTGAGGCGCTTTAACGGGGCCAAGATGGGGAGGGGGCGGTGGGTTTGCGTGATGGCGGGGCGGGGGCGTGCGGCGGGATAGCGGTGGAAGGGCCGCCCGACAGCTGTGCAGCGCTTCCCCCTGCGCACTTCTCCCCGCCCCCGCAACGTCCCCGCAACGCCACGATCAGCGCATGTTTGAATGTGTTGAATGTGTCTACCAGCTCGACATGCGGTATCCCCGGCCCCGCCCCTGCACGCAAACACAGCACGCGAGAATCCCACAGCACAGCACAGCACAGCACTGGAATGCGAGTCCGTGTGGCCAAGGCAGCCGACCCGCACCAGCTAGCAGTTTTCCGCGACGCAGCGAACCCAGAAGCGCGCCGAATCGACAGCGACCTCACCGACACCACAGCCTCTTCGATCACTATATGGGTCGGGCATTGGGTACATAGTACACGCGTACGGGCAACCTTTTGGCCCCTTGCATGTCACGCACTCCTACTCTGCCTGCCCACGAACAAACACAGGCGCTCGTTTCTCGCGGCTCACTTGTCTATGTACACTCACGCCCTTCCCCCCCCCCTCCCCCCGCGCAGGTGGCACAGGGCGGCAGCAGCGGTGAGTTCGTGCCCATGCTGCTGCGCGTGCCGCACCTGGGTTTCGGAGGCCTGGGCGGCTCCTCCATGCTTGGTTTCGGAGACGTCATCCTCCCCGGCCTGCTCGTCGCCTACACCCGCCGAGTGGACGTGGACCTGGATCCGGCGCTGGGGCTGGGGGTAGGGATAGGACTGGGGGGCGCCGCCTCGCCGGTGTCGTACCTCGCCCGCGCGTACTTTCCGTACACCGTACTCGCGTACGGTGCGGGGCTGTGCCTGACGTACGCGGCGCTTGCGTTCAGCTGGTTCGGGGACCAGGGCCAGCCGGCGCTGCTGTACTTGGTGCCGTGCACGTTGGCGACGGTGGTGGGCCTGGCGGCGGCGCGGCGGCAGCTGGGGCTGCTGTGGAAGGGGGCGACCCATGGGTCAGTGAGGCGCGTGACGGACCACGACTCGGACTCCGGCGATGTGCCTCCGACGCATTCTCCCCCCGCTGGGGCCGCGGCAGCCGCGGGGCTGGCGGGCGCGGGCGGTTACACGCGGCTCGGTACGGCAGCGGGGCCGGGGGGGTTGGGGGATGTGGCGGCGGGGCAGGGGGATGTGGAGGCGGGTACGGCACGGGAGCGCGGCGCGGGGACCGGGGGTGCAGCGGGGTCGGGGCTGGGGGCGCGGTCGGGGTCGGGGCTGGGGGGTGAGGGGACGGGGGTGGGCGGCGGGGCCGGGAAGGGCAGCGGGGCGACTCGCCGGGTGGACGCGGGGGAGCGGGCGAGGCTGCTGCTGCAGCAGTAAGTGACACGATTCAACCGGCGGTGCGGCGGAGCGGGCGAACCCGGTGAGCCGGCTTGTATGGGTCCCACGCAATGAGATCCGCCCACGGGCCCGGTATCGCGTTGTACGGGTGACTGCTCTGTTTCTTTGTTGATATTCATGCTGTTACAGTGGACCCCGCGGGTCATCGGTGCGTGCTCTGTGTCTGCTTGGGGCTCGAGTAAGGTCTCGGACCAGAGGCTGGTGAAGGGTGGAGTCCGGCACTGGGGGTGGAGGGGTGGGATGCAGGACATTAGTACGGGTACTGGTAACTCGTGTTCGGACGTCAATACTGCGCTGACTAGCCAAAGCTCTGGATTTGGGGTGTTCACGAAGGGGGGGGGCAGGGTTATCGCGGCCTCCAACCAGAACCGATGAGACGGTGACGTCGACGGCTCAGTCCTGTCGTACCAATCGTACAGGTGTCGTACAGTCCCTCGGATGCTGCTCTTCTGAGGACACTGAGGTGTACAGCCCCGACCCTGATGGCTGAGGGGGAAGGTGCCAGCGCCGGGGCGCCGCGTTGTCCGTGAGGCATATGCGGTACTTGCGGCACCTGCAGGCACCTGGGCCGCCGGGGGGGTACCTTACGGGTTACCCTCAGGGGATTAGGGGAGAAGGGAAACGGGGGAGTGGGAAGGGGGGGAAATGGATTGGGGAACCGATACGTGGCACAGGAGTCAATACGGAAGGGGGGGAAGGGGGGGGAGTTGGCGGAGGACGGGTTCGTGAGCTCCGCGACGCGTGTCGGCATGTCAGCACGCTGACAGTCGGACGGAGCTGAGGGAGGGGCCAGGGGCGCCCCACCTCACTGGGCCCCTCTGTGCTGCCCTGCGCCGAGTTCGCGGTCGGTCGGGGGGTGTGCGCGGTGGCGGTGTGTGCGTCGACACCGCAGCACAGCACACACCGCAGCACATCACTACAGAGCAGATGTTTAGGGATTCGGGTTTGCGGGGCTTCGTCCCATCGGGGGTAGGGCTGCGAGATCTTGACGGGGCGACGGGTGCCTTGCGGACACAACTGTGTATCATCATCATCATCATACGGTGCGGCCATATCACCGGAGGCAGGGGTTTGAGTGGGGCGGGTGGCAGCACACACCCGGGAGGTTTCAATTTTCTGGGTTTCGATTTGTTTTCCTGTTTATCCCCGGGGGGGGGGTGCGGCGACACCTGATGCTGGACTGACGGTGTCTGTATGGGGGTTCGACTTCAGGTCGTGTCCTTGGTACGGCAAACGGCATCCGTGCTTGTACGGAATACTCCCCATGGTGTGGTCATGCCCTCCCAACTGTTGTCTGTTTGCCCACCCACTCACCCGACTGTTGGGCCCTGGTTGGGCCCTGCTATACCCCCCCCCCCGCATGTCACGCACTCCTGCTCTGCCTGCCTGAGAAATTCTCAGTGAAAATACACCCCTCACGGCGTCACATCACAGCCCCCCCACCAGGTCCTCTCACCCCGGCCGGCTTTCCGGGGATGAAGTCGGGTCCGACACCCCATTGAGGCCCCAAAGGTGTGAGTCAGGCCAGGCGCTGCGGACGTCCACTGTCAGCGCCCGAGGGGGTGGGAAAGGAGGACTCGGGAGCAGACCAAGACCCGGGGGGGCCTGCTGCAACAAGCAGCTCCCTGCCCCCCTCCCTCCCTCCCTGGCCCCTCCCGGTACCACCCACACCCACACCCACACCCACACACAGCGCCCGGCCAAAGATCGACAGCGTTCTTCCGACATAGCAGCCTTCCATTTTTGTATGGGTCGGGCAATGGGTATATTTTATATGCATACGGGAAACCTTCGGGCGCTAATCCGCCTGTGCACGCCACGCACTCCTGCTTTGCATACCTTAGCAACACACCACGCCCGGAAACGCAGGGCCCACCCTCTACGGGCCGCCTCGGTCACCCACACATACCCGCACCGCAGCCCCATAGTACCGGTGTATGTATTTGGACAGCAGGCCCCTTCCTGACCGACACCAACGAATACATGTCACAGCGGCCGTCATCGGCGACAGAGAACCCCAAGCACGCACACGCTCGACAGCGCCCCCGAAGTAAGCGAAGTAAGGCGGTCGCCGCCTCGCCGTCGCCGCTCCGCACACACACCCTGTCACCCTGTCTCACCCTTCCCGCGGCTCAATTTCCGTTTACACCCTATCAGCCATGACGTTGGAAGGACCGGCAACAGAGGCACCTGGCAATTCGATGTACGGGTATCCCACATTCGGCAATCCCAAACGTGACCACCCTCCCCCCACCAGAAACCGCCCCACAGGGACCCCCTGACCCTGACCTGACTAACACGTGGCGGTCGCATGGACGAGTCGGTTGCAGGTACGGTACTGTCCGCCACTGCAAACCAGCTGGGGGGTCGGTGCCGTACGTCGGTGTCAGAGCAGCTCATCCTCGTCTGACTCGTCTCCGCCGCCCGCCATCGCCTCCAGGGCCTCTCGGTTCCGGAGCAGCATCCAGGCGGCGCGACCCGCCAGCAGCTGCAGCGGCGGCGGCGGCGGCGGCCATCACCCGGCGGGAACAGTGGCACACCCTTTGTCATCATCGTTGTCAAATGAAAAATCGTCACGGGCATTGCTACCAATGGCCATGTCGCAGGAGCATCTTTAGAAGTACGGTACGCAATCACATCCGTAAGAGTCTCTTAAGGATCAAATAATTTATTTTTACTAGTCCAGTTCAGAGCTGAGTGCTCCGCTGCCGCCGTGGCGCCGTGCCGAATAGGGCAGCAGCAGCAGCACCCCCACCTGCCGCCGGGGCCCCAAAGGGACTGCTCGACCTGGCTGGGCCAGGCCCTCTCCGCCTCCCGAGTGACAGCAACAGCAAGCACCCGCAGACGACCCGCACCCCCTCCCCCGTTGTTAGCTGTTGTCGCGAATCGATGTCGGCCACACAACCCCATACAGCCCCCGGCCACCTACCGGCGCCTGCGCCTCCGCCTGGATCTGATCGTGGATCTGGATCCCGCGCCCCAGGTAGCTGCTACTGCCGCCCGAGTCCATGTACAGCACCCACATCACGTGCACCGTCCAGCCGCCGGGGACACCCACGTGGGGGTTGGCCAGGACCTGGAGGGGGCGAGAGGGGCAGGTGTGCGTATGTGGTGGTGGTGGTGGTGGGGTAATAGAAAATTGGTAGACATATTGAAACTGCGCTGCTGCCAGAGCAAAGGCGGGGTGAGGGCGGAGTTCCCCGCGGCGGTGGGGAGGAGTGGGGGGTGCGGTGGACGGAGCGGGCGGACGCAGTTGGAGAGCGGAGCAGCAGAGGGCGCGTCTATAGCACATGCGGGGAGGAGGGCGGGAACCACGGGTCGATGGGGCCAGGTGGCGGCGGCGGCGGGACAACGGCGAGGGTGAGGGGGTGCAGGGGCCCATCCATCCCTCCACCAAATGTTGGAAACGCCCCTGCCCCTCGGGGCCCTTGCACCCGCCCACCCGCCCACCCACCTCGTACTTGGCCGTGTGCACCCCGGGCTCCCCGGCGGCCGCCTGGCGCTCCAGGGCGATAAGCAGATCGTCCAGCTGGGCTGCCTCGAAGACCTGGGGAGGGGCGGGGCGGGGAGGGGCGGGCGGGGGAAGCGAGGCGCCTTGAGCAGGTGGGGTGGGGTGGGGTGGGCCGTAACGTAAACCCCCCACCTTGTGTTTAGCGGAGAGCCCCACTCTAACTGTACCCGGTTACCCGCTACGTCGCTAGCGTGTGTTGCTGGTGAGTCCCGGGTGCGAAAGCGAAGTGCGCGGCATACAAGAAACGTGGTCAGCGCCGTGCGAAGTACCCACACATTGTGCAGTGATGGCCTGTTTCCGAGTTGGTGAAAAGATGACGCCCATTATGGTGCCAAGGCTGCGGCTGCGGTCGTGACACCGCTAAGCTTGGGGTTTGTGAGGCGGATAGCGGTTGCCGTAGCATCTCGTACCATGTCGTACTATCACTACCTAACCTGGCGCTGCCGATTGAACTCCTCCTGCGACAGGCCCGTCATCGGGTCTGTGTCCCCGCACCAGCGGCCGAAGAGCTGCGGGGCACAGGGAGGGGGTGGGCGGCACAAGGGCCGGTGGCACAGGGATGTACAGGTGTCAGGAAGGAGGGCAGCCCCGCGGCGGGTTGGGTGTGGAGGACTTCGTACTGTGCTCTGGGAAAACCCACATTTGGAGGCGCCATCCGGCCCGGCCCCCTCCTCCCTGCCCTGCGCCCTCTACCCCCCACCCCCTCCCTGGCTCTCCTCTCTTCCCCGGAACATCTCGAGTACATCTACCCAAACGCGGTGCGATGTCCCCCGCCCCCCCCCCCGGGGATCTCACCGCCCTCAGCTCGCGAGCGATCTGACAGGGCGGCATCTCGGAACCCGGAAGCAGGCCCCTGCGGCGGCGGCGGCGGCAGCGGCGGCGGCGGTGGCGGCGGCGGCGGCGGCGGCGACGGCGGCGGCGGCGGCCAGGGTCAGGGAATGGTCGGTTGGAAGACAAGCGGTGAACGACACAGGTCAGGAGAGGAGCGGCAAAAGGGGCGCGAAAGGGGGGAAGTGGATTGGAGCCAGAGGTTTTGCGGGGATGACAACGAGTAAGCCTGAAACAAAGCGATGCGGAGAGGAGCTGAGATGAGGCAGAATCGTGCGTCACCCACGGGGAGCGTGTACGGCCTGAAGTACGGAGTACGGCAGGGAAGGAAATACATAGTTCCAGGCCTCAGGTTCCGGAACCATGCGATGCGCACCCGGGTCCGGCCATGGCCACCAGGTTCGTTGTCCTCCTCCGCAGGGCCGGGTAGAGGGCGGTCAGGCTGCAGCCGCCGCCGTCCGTGAGAGCCACCCGGCTGTTGCGCCACACCTTTGGTCGACAGGCGGTGCGAGGCAACCATATACGGAAAGAGGGCGAGAGGGCAGTTGGTGAGATGGTGCGTTTCACCCGAGGGTAAGGGGCCGAAGGGGCATAACCGAGTGCTTTATCGCTGGGCCGCGTTCGCGCCCCGCAGCCACAGCCAGCGTGCTGCGGGATGGGTTAAATTTACAAAAGAAATAAACCGCGATGGGTCTTCAGGCTCGGCCCCGCTCCCCAGCAGGGTCCTGTGCACCCCGGGCCACGGAACGCCGGAAGCACTTAGTGGTCTCGCAGCGACAACGGCAGGTGCGAATGGACCCCTCCCACCCGTTCATCTCCCACCCGCTCACCTCCCAACCCCTTGGTGAGCTAGGGTCCGGTTCTTCGGTATAGGGGCCCCTCCCCGTCCCGCCCTGCGCCACACCCCAGGAACCTCCGAAGAACCCGTCATGCATGCCTGCTGGTCGAAGTAAGCCAGCTCCAGGGGGGACGCGCCGCCCAGCCCCGACTGCGGCTGCAGTGCGGGCGCCGTCGGCGCCGCACGGCGGCCGACAGCTGGCGGCGCCGCGCCGTCAGTGACGGGACCCGCGGCTGCGGCGGAGCTGGCCGCCACCGCGAATGCGAGCGAGGACGGACCCGCGGGTCGCACACGCACCTCGCATCCGGATGCGGCCATTGTGGGCGGCTGGATCGCAGGCAGGCCACGAGGGAGGGAAGGAGGGAGGGGAATGAAACGGAAGTGGGAGAGGGAGGGTGGGCAGCATGCGGGAGGGCGGGAGCCCTCAAAAGGCAGCAACGGACATTGTTGTGAGTCTTCACCGTTGGCACGAACCCGGAACATCAGTACGGCATCCAACAACCCGAGGTCCGTACGCGTCACATGCTCGGGGTATGAGCCGTGGTCCGGGATCCATTAGCCGTACAAGGAGGCCAAGGTAGCACGGCAGGGGATGGAACATGGAAGGAGCGCCGACCGGCTGGGTGCCACCACTGACCCATGGGTCAACGCCCCACCTGGGACACCAGCTCCGAGTTGACGCCCTGAAGCTCCACCCAGCCGCCACCAAGGAGAGGGCTCGTACTGCTGTACGGCACTGGACATCCACCGTACAAAGGCGTCCACTCGTACGGGAAGAACTCAGGCGTCGCGCCGTCGCGCCCCGGAAGTTGTACGGACTGCGGCGACGTGGGGGCATCGGTCGAGGAGCAGCGGAGCTCGAGTTATACGGGTACGATCCCGAAGTCCTACATGTACAGTTCAGCAGTCCGACGTAAATCCACACACCGCGAGGTGCCAAGGCACCTCCTCGCCACCCACCTCACCCCAATGGCCCGCCGGTACCGCCTCCTTTTGCTCTGGCTGCAGCTCAGCTTCAACATGTCTACCAATGTCATATACCCCCCCACCGCACCACCCTGCACAACACGACACCACACGACACGGCACGGCCACCCACCGGCCCCCACCCCATCCAGCCCACCCCACCACGCCCCCCAACCTCTCACCAGGCACACCACGGGGTACGGCAGTTGCGGGTTGGCCACATGCAGCGTAAGGCCCAGCTGGGCGGCTCTCCGGGAGGCAGCCTCGTGCACTTGACCCTGGGGGAGGGCCGGCGGGGACAGGGGCGGGGGGCGGGAACGCGGATGGGATACGGGCCGGATGGCTTCCGTCACACAAGTCGGGGAACGTAGGCCCCCATAGCCAACGAACCGGCCAAACTGGGCAAAGAACAAACCGGAGCCGACTACCGCAGGAAAGGGCCAAACAAACCAGGTTGACGCGCTGCCATTACTCTGGCGGCAAGCGCTGCGAGGGATCTTTGCGGCTGTGGTGCGATTCAAGGCAGCATGGCCTGGGCTGGCCTGGCCTGGCATGGCTCCGTCTCTGGAGGCGGTGCGGGGAAGGCGATGTGAGGTGCACTCCCCCTTAGAGGACACAGGACATGCCGTACCCGGGTGCCCGACATGGAGGCGGTGCTGCTGGCCACGCCGCCCAGCCCCAGGGGCTCCAGCACCTCCTGGCTCACCGCCTCAGCCCGGGCCAGGGCGGGGGAGGGGCCCTGCAGGGAGGGGCACGACGGGGGCGCCGGTCTGTATTGTTGTGATGGGGGCGGGGGGTCACAGGCGGGGGTGACACACGTGGTGAGAGAGACGGACACGTGGGATGAGACAGACGGAGACCGCACGTGGGGTATACCGCTAGGTGCAGCCTCTTGGGGAACCTCGTCAATGTTTACTGCGACATAAAGAGGGAAAGCCGGACCCCTGCCGGGCCGGTCAGCGTGTTGCTTGCCAGGCCGGAATGCGGTCGAAATGCACACGGCATCAATATTTTATTAAAAACAATGATTAGCTTGTGCTTAGGTTTTCGGTTTCGGTTCTAGTTTTAGGATTTAGGATGCAGGACTTATGAGGGCCAGGGGGAGGTTGCGCGTGTCCCAGCGGCCAAATGAGCGACGAGGGACGCACGCGCGAAGAGCGACGTCTGCGAGTCTCTAGGCCCCTGTTTGGCAGGCGGGGGCCGCAGGAGAGGGCTGCGGCCATCAGGCACGAGAGGCACGAGCTGTCCGATCACGTGTGGCGGGGGTGGGTGGCTTGCAACGGGGGGACATGCGGGTTGGACGAAGGGTGAGGGTCAGCTGAGGGTCAGCTGAGGGAGGGTGGCAGCCACAGCTCACCTCCTCTGCCGCCGCGCCCGCGCCCGCGCCGCCGCTGCTGCTTGCCGGCCTCCGCGGGGCACTGGACGCTCCTCCGCCGCCTCCGCCTCCGCCCCCTCCTCCCTGGAGGCTGGTAAGGGCCGCAGTGGCCGCCACCAGGGTCCGCATCAGGGTGCCCGGCTGCTGCTCCTGGGGAGCACACACGCAACCACACACGTGGGCGGGGGCGGTTTCCCCTCTACACACACATGGACGTTTGCGAAAACGGTAGGGTTGTTTTGCATCTTGAAAACACCGCGTGCGGCAGGGGCCAGGCGACCCCGGAATCTGATCCCAAGTTTCAAACGTACTGCCTTGAGAGGTGAGTGTTTGTCCAGGTGTGAATGTTTTAATGAGAAGCCCGCCCGAACGTGTGTGTGTATGCATATGCAAGAGATTGGGGGGGGGGTATAGGAAATTGGTGGACATTTTCAAACTGCGCTGCTGGGGGGGCGCCGGGCGGCAGAGCAGTGCAGCAGACGTCGAGGGCATGCCCATCTTGGTTGCTTCTCAGGGCACGGGAAAAGTTGATAAGCGAGATGGCAAGCAGCCGATGCGGAGCGGCGGTGCGGTGCGGTGCGGGGCAGTAGGCGGGAGGTCGGAGGCACGAATCGCTTCTCAGCGCGCCATGCGGAGGCGGTTGCGGAGAGAGGGCTCACCAATGGCGGCGCCTCCATGCTGCCACCGGACTCGCCCGAGCTGCACGACCCCAGCAGCTCGTCCAGCTCGTCCAACTGACGGAACGACAGCGCCGCCAGTACGGACGACACTGCACGCGGGTGACGGTCGACGGGGCGTGCCAAGGCGGGGGAGAGCGGGCGCGGGTAGGGCCCCGTAAGGACGCGGACATGGCCTCGAGTCCGCGGCGTCGGAGGCCTAAACCCCGATGTCTGCCTGCTGGATCCGTGACCGTAGGAAGGAGTGAAGGGCACCCGCCAAGCCCTCGCCTCCTCCTCAGCCTGGGCGCCTTCCCCGCCGGACCCCGCTGCCCGACCCCAGCCCAACCTGCTCGCCGCCTGGACCTGAACCTCCGCCCACCGCCCCGCGGGGCCCCACACACACACCTCCGCTGGTGCACAGGTACTGGACCCGAGGCAGCAGCCCCAGCGAGTGCAGCGCCCGCAGCCACCCCAGCCCCTGCAGCAGACCGACGAGGGCAAGGGGAAAGTCACAAAAGGAAGGAGGGAAGTTGGGTGGGAACGGCCACCCATCCGTTATTCCGCTCACTTCCGCTCACTTCACCTGCCGGGGTCCACTTCGGGCTGTTGACTTAATATCTGTGCATCCCCCTCCTGACCGGTTCCGTTGCATCCGCCTCCTCGTCCCGCCCTGCCCCTTCCCCTCCCCTGCCCCTGAGGTGGACGTCGTCACTTCGCTGGAGATCCTGGTACAGTCGAATCTCTATCGGATATTCGCTCTGGCAGCAGCGCAGTATAAATATGTCTACCAATTTCCTATACTCCCCTCGCCCCTTCCCCCGCCCTGCCCCTTCCCCCGCCCTGACACACCAGGAGCACGTCGAGTCTCGCCTTCCCCCGCCGGAGCACCTCCATCGGCGCCCCCCCGCCGCCGCACTCACCAGCAGGGCCGCCCTCAGTCCGCCCCCCGAGATGCAGACCGCCAGAGGGGCCTTGCGTGTGATCCCAGCCACCTTGAAATCCAGATCGTCCAGCTCCGGAAACAGCAAGCTGCCATCCCCCGAGTCCCCCGACCACACCCGGACGGACACGGTGGGACTGCCCGACCCGCCCGCGCCGCCGCCGGCCGTGACGCTCCCGCCGCTGGCAGGAGGCCCTGCGGCCGCGGTGGCGGCGGTGGCGGCGGTGGCGGCGGTGGCGGCGGTGGCGGCGGCGGCGGCGGCGGCGCCCTCTCCCCCTGCGCGCTTTGTTGCGGACCCGCCCCGGGGCGGCAGTAGCACCTGCTGCAGCAGCTCCTGCTCGTATTGCGACTGCAGCTGCCCCGCCTGCTGCTGCCGCTCCTCCAGGCGCGCCTGCCGCGCCTGCCGCGCCTCCCGCCGCCGCGCCTCCTCCTCCTCCCGCTCCTTCTCCTCCGCCTCCAGCACCGCCGCCAGCTCCTGCTGCTGCCGCCACCGCTCCTCCAGCTGCCGCTTCAGCCGCTCCTGCAACTTGGCCTGCAACAGCTGGATCTGCTCCAGGGACAGTCCCGCCAGCCGCGCCTGCAGCTGCTGCTGTGCAGCCTGCGCCTGCGCCAGCTGCTCCTGCTCCTCGTCCCGCGCCTCCTCCTGCTGCTGCGATTGCTGCTGGCCCAGCTCCAGCACTTGCTGCTCCTGCTGCCGCTGTAGCTGCTGCAGCTGGTCTTGGAGCCCGAGCTGTAGCTGCTGCTCGATCTGCTGGCCGGGGCCCGGGGGCTCGTCGCCGCCCGGCGGGGACCGCAGCTGCGCGCCCTCCGGCGGCGGCTGTCCCTCTGGTCCAGGGTCCCCGGGCTGATTTAGCTGTTGGGGCTGTAGCGCGGATGGCGGCCGCGACGACGTCGATCGTCGCGGCCCCTCAGCCTCCGACCGACAGCTGATGGGACGGGCGGATCGCTGCGAGTCGGAGGCCTGGGGCTGCTGGGGCTGCTGGGGCTGCTGGGGCTGCTGGGGCTGCTGCGTTCCCACGGGTGGTTGTGCGGATACCGGCTTGTCTTGCTGTTGACGCTGTTTCTTCCGCAGCAGCAGCAGCAGCAGCTCCTCCTCGTCCTCCGTCAGCGGCTGCGCCTCCGGCCCCGCTGCGTTGCTCGTCGACCTGGCGGGGTTGCTCGCCGACCTGCTGGCAGGCTGTCGCACTTCCCGGGCGGAGGCGGGCGGAGGTTGACCGTTGGGAGGGGGCTCCGCAGAGGCAGGTTGAAGCCCAGGGGCGCTTGCCTGCTGCTGCTGCTGCGCAGCAGCAGCAGCTTGCTGTGAGGACGCGGCCGGGGACTTCAATATGTCATCACCTCCTGGGGCAGCAGGAGGAGAAGCCCCGCGCTGGCCGGGATCGGCCGCCTGCACAGGGCTTGAGCTTGTGGGCTTGGATGCCCCACACCCCTGTCGAGGTCGAGGAGTGGTCGGCGAGGGGGTGAGTAATCCGCCGTACAACTGAGTCATTTCGGTCTCACAGCTCTACGAACTAGCAGCGAATCAAGGATAAAATGCAAAGTCCCCTCCGTTCTTGATACTGAGCTACTGCTCTGGCACCGCCCTGGTCTCGGCTGTTGGGTTGAAGGGAACACGAAGTGATAGCGCAGCACACCCACGCCAACCCGCTTACCATGGATAAAGCGTATTACAGTAAGTATAAAGTTGTCCTCCGCGTCCGATTGATGACGGGTCCAGTATCGCGGGAGCCTCCTCGACGTAGCAAATTGCTGACGAAGCTCTTGGTGCTAAAAGTCGGGTGTATCTTATTGCTTGACGATAGGATGCCCTTCATTCACAGACATGTACACAAGGTTCGATTCACAGCCACCGTTACGCATGTCCTAGCAGACCAAGTCAAGGTTCAAAAGTTAGGGCTACGAACGGAAGCGTCAAACGTGAAAGATCATAGCATATCGCGTTCTGTGCAAGTGTTCACGGTTGTCAAACGCGAAACGCGGGTAATGTGCAACCAAACCGTCAGCGGGCAATACATACGTAAGGCACAACTTCTACTTACAAGGCTCATGATAATATGGCATTCATCAATAAAGGTGCGATGTTTGGGCCCGGGCCGCGTGTAAGGTTTTTCATGTCGGCGCCCTAACGGTCAACTGTCGCTTGGGGCCCGTTTCAGCGATGCAGAATGTCGTTTGTCGACGCCACGTTGCGCATTATTGTGTACTCAGCCATACGATTTGCAGTTTAATTACCAGCCTCCTTGTACAGGCCCTCGTAAGCTGTATGTCGATTGTCAAACGTAGCGCCTTTGCCCCCCCGAGAAGGAGTCAGAAAACTTTGCGCAAGCATATCGATATGCAAGTTCTCAAACCCGTCACTTGCCTGTCATCATTTTGGACCTTGCCTCAACCAACCATTCCAGAGCATGGTCAGGCACAACACGAAGTACAATTTGGGGGGCCAGGAATCTCACAATTCACTGTATTGTGAATAATATTCGGAAATTCCTGTCTTGCCGACTTGCTTGCCGGACACCTATGGCTGCGCTCCAGCGCGCAGCCCCGCCCTATGCAGCCCGTCTTATTGCGTTAGTGCGCACCACCAGTTCGTCGCCCCCTGTCGCCCCTGTCGACATCTGCCATAGCTCCGGGCCTGTACAACTTTTGGGTCAAACCGGTCGTTAGAGCTTGGACGACGGTATGACTCATGTCGTCCTTTGTACTCACGCATCACTGTAACCCCGACCTGGAGCGCAGTTCGTCCAATGCGGTGCCACAGTCTTGGCCGCGCTACCCCTTGACGAGCCCGGATCGAAGCCAGACAGGTGCCGGAGGCAAGGGTTGTGGTACGGGAAAGGCTTTGAAGCGGGCCGGGGGCATGCGCGCAAGAACGCAAGTTGGGAGCCCAGCATCTTCTCGAGAACCACAGTCCAGAATCGATAATGAATGCGAGAGCGTCTACCTAAATTGCAAATGTACAGCAAGGACAGTCGAGAATGACGGAAATAGGTGCCAATTGGATAGAGTGGCTCCAGATAGGCGCTGGCGTTGAGCTAGTGTTCATCCACAAATGCACGGAAGTTCACGCCATTTTGTGTTCTTCTGCTGAAGTTTGACTTCACCGCACAGCTCTGCAAAGAAAATGAAAGCGGGTTCGACGGCGAGTTGGCCGGATAGCCATCGTCACCGGGCACCGTGGAAGGTAAGAATCTATATGAAATGTCTAGAGTCGAGTATCTATAAAACTGTATGAACTGCACTGTCCTTACATCTGAATCATACATGTCGTGATCGGGGTGGTTGCGTATCCTGTTGGTGTCCTGTAATCGCTCCTCGCAAATGTTGTAGTAGTATATATAATAATACTGTTAACGTGTAACTCTCATGCTTCATGCGACGTGTTTAACATACCAGATAGTGCTCAAAGGCTAGCTTCAAGTCCCCTGCAGCAACGGTGTCATATTAGTGATTGGCTAATGCCGCACACCTCCAAAGCTTTACTTCACACCACGCCAGTTATGGTTGGGCGCTTTCGGTTCGATATCAAGGTACCCAAGCTAGCCCCGAGAATGCTCCCGGCACCTGACGGCGAAATTCTGTGCGCTTCCGCTGAAATGGCTGGTGAACTTTGATAAACAGAATTATATATAGATGAGAGGCGCCACGCAGTCGTCTGGCGGAAGCGACGGGAGTTTTACAGGTAACGGCGTCGCGAAGGAGTATGGAAGAGGCGAATCGCGGGCCCAACGCTGCTTGTGTATTGTCCGGCCCGCACAGCAGATGGCGCCCTTTCTTTGCTCCGGAGCAGCGTAGCTGTTGCCACGGCAAAGGATGGCAAGAAGGCGCCGAAGGTTGCCGGCAAGGCGTTCCAGACCGCACATGACTCGTCCGGCTGGGACAGAAAGGTGAGCATTGGGGCCATCAGACCTTATGTGTGTTAAAAGTCGCTTGCCCTGCGCTGCCTGGCCGGACCATCTGCCCGGACGGTTGCCCGAGCACTTACGGCACCTCCCCCAAATCCGACACCCTCGATACCGCCTTTGGATATACCAGGCCCGATGGCAGCGCGCCTTCAACCTAGCGCGCTCAAAGATGGATGGCCTGGAAGAGTCTGTGGAGAAGTGGGGCTCCGCCGGGGCCGAGGTACGATCAATGCACACATGAGGAGCGCCGGGGAAGCCCCGGATTGCCGAGGACCGCAGCAACACAATGGAGATGGGCCGCGACGGCATGCAGCCGTACTACCTTTTGCGCCACGAACCTTAACTCAAAAAAGCATCAACACTCACACCCACATCCACACCCGCATCGTGGCGACGATAAAAGCTCCTCCGCAACGACCACGCCGTCGCGCCGCCGCGGTTGGAACGCACTTGCTGCATGGGAGCATGGCTGGTAGTGGCGCGACCCGCCATGGATCCGCCACGGATGGATCGTCGGGGCCGCCGCGGGGCCGGCCTGGACACATGCCCCCGGGCGTCGTCCCCTCATCGGCGGCTCTGTCCCCTCATCGCCTCATCCCCTCAAAACCCGGGTTTCTCAAATCCCGACCCACATGCCTGAACTGTTTGCGTTTCAACCATCCATCTTCGTTTCCATCCCGTCTATGCCTTGACCGTCCGCTTTCCGCCCGCCCGCCGGTCCCCTGCCCTTCTTCCCGCGACGGTCCGGCGCCGCCTCGCCCACATTCCGTCCCCAACCTCCCCTCCGCGCCCCTCTGATGGCCCTTCCGATTGCGCCAGGGGGGCGACCGGCGGAGCGTCTCGGCCCAGCCCGCGCGGCGGATCAGCGTCGGCCCGGGCGGCGTGCTGGTGGGCAATCCGGGCACCATCGCGGAGCTGCGCACCCCGGTGGCCCTGAAGGAGCACCTCAAGAGGGGCCGCGGGGCGAGGGAGTATGGCATACAGCGTGAGTGCTTTGGCAGGGGCGGGGCAGGGAGGGTATGTGGTAGACATGTTGAAGCTGCGCGCTGCTGCGGGTAGGGCGGGGGCAAGGCAGGGTAGGGCGGGGCGGGCAAGGCGGCGAATGAGGGGGCAGGCGAGGAGCTGTAGGGGCTGCGAAGGGGAGAGGAGCTAGGGCGGGCGATGGCGCCCTCAAAGCATTGACCTCAACTCTTACGACTGCCCGGGGCGTCGAAATCGATTCCCGTCTGCCGGCTTCTCGTGCTCGCCTGAGACGTGAAGGCGGGTGCCGCCGACCCACAGCCTGCGTGCAACCCAGTTTGAAGCCCCTCCGTCCCCCTCCGCCCCCCTCCTCCGCCCCCTTCCGTTCCCCCTCCGCCCCACTCCGCCCCACTCGGTCCCCCTTCGCCCCGCAGTTGTGACCCTGGAAGCGGGCGGCCCCGAACTGCCCGTCACCGACCAAGACGCTGCTGTACTGGTGGCCCAGTTTGAGCAGCGGCGGCAGATGCTGGGCGCACCCGTTTCCCCGGGGAAGCCCGCGCTCAGCCCCGCCGATAGGGCCCTCAGAGCCTGGGCCATCAGCAATGCAAACGCAGGCAACGCTAATGCAAACGCGAGCAGCGGCAGCACCAGCGTCAACAGCAACAATGGCAGCAGCAGCGCATGCAGCAACACGGGCGGGAGTAGCTGCAGCAGCAGTAGCACCACGGGCAGTGATGCCAGTAGCGTGGCGGCGGGCGGTAGCACCGACTCGCCAGGCTGCGGCAGCTCCGCTACGAGCGCTACCGATCCCGCAGCACTGGCTTCGGCGGCATCGGCGGCGCTGAACGCCGCGGCCGCCGCCGTACGGGCTCTCGCCGCACCGGAGGCAGCCAGCAGCAGCGGCGCCGCCGCCGCCACCGCCGCCGTGGCGGTCGCTGCCGGCACCTGCGGCACTCCGATGCTGCAGCGACGGATGTCGGACAACGGCAGCGTGGGCCGCCGCAGCAGCTTCACCGGCGGCGGCGGCGGCGACGGTGCCGTACCCGGCTTCCGCCGTACCCCTGGAGTCTCCGACCGGACCGGACCTGTTGACAGCATCGTGGCCAGACACCAGCAAGGCCTCCAACCCATGGGGTCGGAATCCCTGACACGATCCTCCGTCGATCCAACAACCTGTGGCGCGGCGTCCGCCGGCTCGGCCGCGACAGCAGTGGCCGCGCCGACCCGTGGGTCGTTCTCGCGGCAGAACAGCGGCGTGTTGGTACCCTCGCCGGCGTCAGCAGGACAGGGCGACCCCGCCGCCGGCGGCTTGGCGGCTCCAGGAAGCGGTCCGGTCGACGGCGGCGGCGCCGCCGCAGTCGCAGGGACGGTACGGCACAATCTGCGACCCGCCAGCGCGGGCCGACGTCCGACGATGCCCCAGACGTTGCTCTCATCGGCCGTGGCGATGCCGATGCCGACATCGCCGACGTCAGCGTCGTCGGATTGGCCGCCGGCGGCCGCCGGTGGCCCGAATGACGCCGGCGCTGCCGCCAGCGCCTCAGCGGGTGCGCCTTCGCCGTTTGCATCGTCGCAGGCGCTGGCTTCAGTGGCCGGTTCGGTGCTGGCGGCGGCGGCGCCATCGGCGCCTACGCCTCGACAACCGAGCGTTACGTTGCCAGTGCTGCAGGTGCCGCCTCTGCTCGCCGAACGTTCCTGCTCACCGCCGCGCCTCCAAGGGGGGCTTCGGACGGCGCTGCCGTCGACCAACGCATCCGCCGCAGCCGGCGGCGGCTGCGGCGCCGCCGCCGACGCGGATGTGAGTGCACGGCGGGCTTTCTCGCCGGCGGCGGACGGCGCGGCGGCGCTGTCGCCGACCCTTGGGATGGCGTCGACGTCGCCGGCGGGTGTCGTGATGATACCCATACCGCCGTCGACGTCGTACGAGTACTCGTCGGCATCGCCGCTGGGGCCCCGCCGGCCGCGGCCACGCTGCTCCGTCAACGGCGACGGTGCGCCGCCGACCAGCTTCAGCGGCACCGGCAGTCCCGCCGCCGCCGCCGCCACAGCCACGACCGCGCAAGTGCTGCCGATGCTGCACCATGCCGCTTGGGCGTTCGTCGACGGCGCGCCCGGCGGCGACGGGGTCGCCGCCGCGGGGTCCATGGCCTCGCCGACGGCGGCGGTGGCGGCGGCGGCCCAGTCCCGATTGACACACATGTCGCCCGCCTCGCCGTCTGCTTACTCACCGACACTCCCCAACGGGGCGGCTCAGGGATACCGCCGCATCGCCACCTCCAACCCAGGGATAGGGAGTCATCACGTTCCTGGCGGCGGCGGCGGCGGCGGCGGCTTGTCCGCCGCGGCGCCGGCGTCGCCGCTGCTGCCGTCGTCGCCGCCGGTGCTGCGGCCGCACGCACCGACGCAACCCCCGCCTCCCAACGCGCCGTCGTCGCCCCAGTCGGTGCTGGCGGCCCATCGTCGAGCGTCGATGCCGGCTGCGCCCCTGTACAGCAGCGGCGGTGGCGTCGGCGGCGGCGGCGCGGGTCCGTCACGTGCTTCCGTTGGCGCGGCGGCGTTACAGCCACCTCCGTCGCCCCCGCAGAGCCCGCAGCTCTCACCGGCGGTCAGCGCAGCGCCTGTACGACAGTCCGTCGTCAAACCGCCGCCCAGGGCACGATTGACGGACGACGGCGCGATGAGTCCGCCAAAGATGGCCGCCACCGCCGCTGCCGCCAGTGGCGGCGGCGGCGGCGTGCGTGCCGTCAGCGTCACGGCCGTCAAGGCCGCCGCCGCCGCCGCCGCAGGCGGTGCGGGGTCGTGCCGTACGACGCCAGTCAGTGATGCGGTGTTGGCGGGGCTGCGGTTGGTGGCAACGGAGGTGGCGGATGAGCTCAGCCAGGAGGCGGAGGCAGCGGCCACCATCCGCCAGGCGCTGGCGCAGCGCAGCCGCTTGCGGGCCAGTGACAGCGGAAAGCCGCGTCACATCAGCCTGCCGGGGGACCCCTGGCGGAAATGGGGTTAGGCAGCAAGGTACGGATCTGTACGGATCTGTACGGCACATCCTGGGGATGGTGTGGACCTTCCCTGGAACCTATCTGAACTCCGGGCGGGCAGTCCCGAGCGGAAACGACAGCGAGGCGGGGGCCCCTTCTGTTCCCGTGGGAGAGTGGTTTGAGGGGCACCCCGCCGGTTCTGACCAGGTGCCCTTGTACGGGTGTGTGCGTGCGTGGGTGGGTGGGTGGGTGCTGTTCGGCGGGCAGCAGGGCAGGGGTGCGGGCTATGCAAAGGGCGTGGCAGTGCCCAACGGGTGCCCACATGTGGGTACTATGATGTACCGTGATGTGCGTGTGTGTTGTCCTTTTTGGTCTTTTCCTTGTGTGTGGAGCTCGTGACATGGCCGCGGAAGTGGCGGCAGCCCCCGTCTCCAATAGGGCGGTAATGAGACCCAGAACAGCCAGAAAGCGAACGAGGATGCGGACGAGACAGCTGCTGAGTCGGTGAATGAATCAGAGGCAGCAGGCTGGCTGCTGTGACGAATGGGGTTACAGGTGGTGGTGGCGGCGGCATCAGAATGGCGGGGTAGTGATGGCGGAATCGGTCGCGCGCTCTCTCGGGTCGTGGGTGCCTCGTTATGGCGCATGTGGAGGATACCATTCGTCTTCTGAGCCCTTGCGCGCTCCAATACTCTTGTCCGTGTGTACGGTGTTGTACATATATCGTACCTGTCGTACGGTGACCGGGGGCTGCGGCGCACCCTCGTGGCCGCTCGGATGCATCGCCGCGGGGGGGAGGGGGTTGTCGCGGTGCCGTCGGGCATATCCTGCATGAAGAATGGCAGGCCAGGCCGGGCTGGGCCGCGCCGAGGCATTAGGCGGCGGCAGCTTCCCGAGGATGGCTCGTAGGCGGTTGTTGGTGGCGCAGGCTTGCAGTGCGCTGATGGGGGGAGAGGGTGTCGCCCTTGTATGGCCGGGGCGCTGAGAAGGCCTTCACAAGGGGGAGGGCGCGCAGACCTCAGAGCAATAAAAAGTGCGGGCGTGGGTGGCAGTGCAGAGCAATAAACGGTGCGGGCGCGGGCTGCAGTGCGGTCCCGCTGCCGACTCAGCCGCCGACCCTCGATGGCGCAGATCTCTTATCTAGGTGGGCGGCTATGAGCGGGGGGGGGGTACGGGGAATGTCTACCTAGGGTTCAAAGAAGAGGACACGGCCAGAACGAGCTGGGGTGGTGTCGGGATGGTGGTGGGTGGGTACCAACGCTGTTAGTGGGTGGGTGCACCACGACCCGCGGGTCAGCCGGCCAGTCTGCCGGTCAGTCTTAGCAGTGTGCCAGCCAGCCGGCAGCTTGCCAATGGACCCCAGCCAGGTATGCATAGCCTGCCAGGCGTTGTTGGCAGCCGTTACACCATCAGGCGGCGGTAGTTGGGGGGCCCATCAGGCATCCCTGTCCAAATCAGCATCAGCTCGGATGCTTCCTTCAGCTTCTGATAAACGCGGGGCACCGTACTCGGGCATCCTCCGCCGTATTGGGGCATCCTCCGCCGTACTCGGACATCCTCCGCCGTACTCGGGCATCCTCCGCTGTTCTCTTTAGGAGCAAAAGCGCCTTTGGTGCGAGAGCGCTTTTGGACGATTTCATTGACGCGCCGCCCTCGCTTTTTACGCTTCTGCCGTGTCCTGTTGAGCGACTGACATGGATCCGGCAGGTCATCAACGTGACATAACACACGGTATCCGCAGACTCTTGCTTTCTTACATCCCATTGGCGGGTGTGGCACGGTTTCACTGTGTTTGTGACAGAAGTGAGGGCGGGAGGGGGTGGGGCAGGCCGTTGCAAGCACCCTGGCCTCCGGAGGCAACCGACCCAGCCCGGTCGGGCAGATCCTTTGACCAATGCGCTGGAGAGCCGAGCGCACCGTTGAGCCCCTCGCGTGTGTCCGTCGGGCCCGGCAGAGCAGGAGTGCGCAGTATGGGCGCAACAGTGCACCACAGATTGCTCATATGCGCATAGTATGGTAATGTACCCAATGCCCGACCCGTAGAGTAAAAGTAAGGTTTCGGTGAAGGAAGGACGCTGTGTGTGTGTGTGTGTGTGTGTGTGTTTCTCAGGTGTGTGTATGTGTGTGAGTATGTGTGTGTGAGAGAGAGACACACACATCCAAACGCACAGAGTTGGCGACATTCTCGCTTGGAACTGACCGCTGCCGCGTGCATCTACTGCCGGTATGTACGGCACTCAGTTGCGTTGAGCACTTGAGTTGCAAGGAGGGCTGTGCGAGTGTGCGTTGCGTACAGTGGCAACAGCTGCCGCTGGGCACGTGGGGGTTCGGGGAGCCGGGGGGAAAGGAAGGAAGCGGGTGGAGCGGTGTGAGGCGGGTTTTCATCCTCGGCTGGTGCAAACGTCGAGAGCCTCCTGCAACGGTTGATACGGTGCCGTACATCGGCGGTAGCGTTTTGATGCGGGAGGGCACCTGGACGTGTAACCCCTTCATTACACACACGACATGGCCGACCAGCTCGGCGGTTGGCGGACCTGCACATCACCCATCGTCAGCGCAAGGCAGATTCCCGGATCGGCAATTCCGCGGATCGACAGGGACGGTGACAGCCCCGCCCAAAGCATCGGGTTCGTTCCTGGGTTTGGTTTTTCTTCTCAACCCTCAGACATCTCCTCGCCACGCACAGCGCTGCGCTACACGGCACCGCACTGCACTGCATTGCACCGCACCACATAACACCACACAAACACCGCACAACATAACACCGCACAACAACACTGCACTGCACCGCACAACATAACACCGCACAACACCACACCACACGTCACTGCACTAGAACGCACCAGCTCTCCTAGGCGCGAACAGAGCAGGTGGGCGCCGCGTGTATACGGTAATCTATTGACCGTTATATTTCAAATTGACTGCTGGCGACTTCATGAGTGAACTGCGCAGTACTCGATCCAAGGTCACCACATGCGCCGGTTTAGGTTTATTTTGTACGGCGCACACATTCGTACACAAACACAAACACAAACACAAGCACACCCCTTCCATCGTTTGCAGGCGCATGCGGCTCGCAAACCTCCAGCATAGCGGCACGACATTCATTTGTCCTTCGTCGCCTACAGGCGGGGTGGGAGCAGCCCCGCCGGCTTGTATCCCTGCCAGGCCAAAAAACCGCCGGAACCATCCGCTCACCGTACGGTGCGCCCGCACGCAAGACGGCATGTGTCCGGCGTCATTCCGGGCAATGCCGTGTCTGGGACTTTTGCTTTCATCAAGTGCTGAGTGCGTCAGGATCATTGACGACCGCAAACTTGCGCGGGGCTCCAGCGCCTCTGTCCCTCCTCGACGGAAAGTTCGCTTACCGTTGACCGTTGACCGTTGACCGGACGAATTCGAACGCCCACCGCCTTTGCGCAAGGCGGTGTCCAGATGGACCGCTACGGCCCACTCGCGCGTACCGTACGTAGTGCAGGTGGTTAGGGTTTTGATGACGGACCGACAGGCACACACACACACACACACACGCGGCTCAGCTTTTCTCCTTGCTAACACACACACACACACACACACACACACACACACAGACACACACACACACACACACACACACACACACACACACACACACACACACAGACAGAGGACGCGTGCACAAGTTGGGCGCGTTGTCCCGCCCGGGCACAACGCCGGTGGCGCCATATGCGCGCACCACTGCACCTCCAGGACGGGTGCACATACGCATTATATCTCTCACACACACGCACTATTAATATACACACACATGTGTGTGGTGCATACAATACGGTATGCCACCACGAAGATACGCGTACTGTCCCAGATTGCGCCCGATACACACTGCGGAGGCACGACGTCAGGGCGCCCGGCGGGAGCGGACGCCTCCTTGTGGTGGGGTTCTGAGCCCCAGAGTTGCAGCCCCCTCGCCCTCCGACCCCAACGTCGCCTTTAGGCCGTTGAGACCGATCACGATCTCCACTCACCTCGTCCTCATGATGTGCGTGTTCGGATTTAATTCGTGCCAAGATTCAAATTCAAATAAATACATTCGACGCCCGTAAGCATATGCCCATGCCCGACATCCATGACGGTCCGGTCGCCAGGGAGGGGACCGCTGGTGGCAGATACGACCTCCTTGGGTGATCCGATATCCCTCCCTGACTGGGGAGCGACCCGTGGGTCCGCCGGGGCGCCAGCCGCCGTGACGAAGCCCCGTGCAGCGCTTACGCCGCACACCACTCGGTGCCGTGTTGTTCCGTCCCACGCGCGCCAACCGACTGGGTAGGGGCAGCACCGCCACCACGTAACGGGCACGCACGCACGCATGGCATTTGGGATGGGAGTGAGAGCGAGGGCGTGCATCAGAGCTGGGCGGTGACAGGCGGGCGGACCCACCACCGACTCACTCAATCCGGCGCGGGGACTGGCCCCCCCCCGTGTGCCACCACCCGGGGTGAGCTGGACGAGGGTGTGATCTGTGATGTGATCTGTGATGTGATGTGATCTGTGATGTGATGTGATGTGATGTGATGTGATGTGATGTGATGTGCGCACACAGCTAGCCAATCGATAGACGAATGCGATGCTCGAAGCGGCAGGCAGGCGGTACCGACACCGCTGCGCTGTCCGCCAGGACCAATAAATAGGGTACCTCGACGAGCGGGGACACACACAAACACAAACACGTAAACTGTTATGCGTTGCACCAAGACGCGGCGTCTAGCTGCTCGCGGGCATCTCCCCAGCCGATACCCGCCTCTTCCAGCTCGTCACCTTTTCCTCTGTTACCCCCTACCCGTAAGGTCCCAACGACGGCAGCCGCCACAGAGGCGCCCCCCCCCGCCCCGCCCCGCCCCAATGACCTCAGCGCCGTCCACATCCCGCCACCCGCCGCAGAAGGAACCCCTCCACCGCGGCACCGACTTCGCCGCAGCAGACCAGCACTCCACCACAGGCCCGACTGCTCTTAATGCGACTCAATGCATGCATCCCAATGCGGGGCCCAACCACGGATCTGGGCGGATGACCCTGCGCTTCCTCCATCCTAGCCTCCTTTCACCAACACCAAACAAGCGACCTCAGACCTCCGGCAGCATCCCCCGGCGTAACCGAGCGGGTGCCGCCGAGCCGCCAGCCGCGTCTGCGGCCGCGCTCCGCCCGCACGCGCGCACACAGCGCATGCACCCACCGATGCCGTGCCCGCCATCGACCGGGCATAAGGCCCCGGGAACTCTGGATCAGAGGCCGTACACTCTCCGAGATCTCTTTACTGCAGATCCAGAGGATCGACCGCAGCTCGCTCGCTGGGGCACAACCGCGGCCGGCCGGCCAGCGGGTTGGGCCCCACCCTGTCGCGCGGGTTCCTGGCGTTGTTCCCGCAGTCCCGCGCCCGCACCCGCAGTCCCGCACCACACACGGGTCGGGTCAGGTCGGGTCGGTTCGGGTCGGGCCGGGTCGGGTCGGGTCGGGTCGGGTCGGGTCGGGTCGGGCCGGGTCGCCTTCGACCCCATTTTTATACAGCTGCGGGCCCACCGCCCGGGGCCACCCATCACCAAGGGTCGCGGGCACCCCCCCACCCTTCGCCCCCCTGCCGCCGCCACCCTTCGCCCCCCTGCCGCCGCCACCCTTCGCCCCCCTGCCGCCGCCACCCTTCGCCCCCCTGCCGCCGCCACCCTTCGCCCCCCTGCCGCCGCCACCCTTCGCCCCCTGCCGCCGCCACCCTTCGCCCCCCTGCCGCCGCCACCCTTCGCCCCCTGCCGCCGCCACCCTTCGCCCCCTGCCGCCGCCACCCTTCGCCCCCCTGCCGCCCGCACCTTCGAGTTGCCCCCACAGCAAACAAAAGCAGCC
Source organism: Eudorina sp. 2006-703-Eu-15 (assembly GCA_003117195.1). NCBI lineage: Eukaryota > Viridiplantae > Chlorophyta > Chlorophyceae > Chlamydomonadales > Volvocaceae > Eudorina > Eudorina sp. 2006-703-Eu-15. The sequence continues at coordinate 572,388 of BDSI01000032.1, forward strand.
ACCGGCGCACACCATCGCGCGGCCATATGCGTACGGCATGAGCTCTAAGGATTGAGCTCCAGCGATTCCACTCCTAAATCAGTGGCCTAGGCGGATCGGACCGCGCCGCGGGAGGCCACCGCGGGAGGCCACCGCGGGAGGCCACCGCGGCGCGCTCGCCCCCCCTGCCCCTGGGCCCCTTCCCCCCGAGTATGCAACCCACCATCATCATCTAGATGATATCTGTCATGCGCAAGTCATCTGGGTCGAGCAAAGGGATGCAGCCCCTCCCGCCCTTCTTACCCCGCAAAGGGAAGAGGGTGCATCGGCGGTCTTTCCATTAGGGCTGGGTTAGCAGCCCTTGGCCAGCTCCAGGCTCGGTCAGATACGTAACACACACATACATGAACACATACACACATAAACACATAAACACACCGACACACACCGTCGCCTGTGCCGCCCATCCCACACACACATATACACATACGGGCAAATGTTGGGCGCTTATCGGCCCATCGCATGTCACACACTCCTGCTCTGCCTGCCTGAGAACACACACACACCCGAATGCATACCCGGACCCAGCAAGGCCTGACGCGTGCGAGACGCCTCGCTCTGGCTCAGCTGGGCGGACAGGCCCGCCGGACGGTGCAACATTGGCTAATACGATTAGGTTGGGACGGACGCGCGGCCAGGCTAGCTTGCCCGCACCGACAGGGCCGCGCCTCCGAGTTGCTGAGGAAGGCACCCTGGGTGCTGCAAGGACTTGAGGAGGTTGGACAGCGGACTGCAAGGCGCAGCCCGCCCAGGATGGGCTTTTGCCCCATCCCTTGTGGGGGCGCAGTCGCCGGTCCTCGGTAAAATGGGGATCGGGCGCGCGCCCTTAGTTGAGAGCGAGGGGAAAGAGGCCCCGTACGCCCTTCACCCCGTATCCGGGAGAGAATGCTTCGGCGGTCTTTCCGTTAGCAGATATGTAACACAAACACATGGCGGGTTTCTCATTAAACACACACACACACACACGCGCGCGCGCTGTCGGGTGGGTCTCTTCTCTAAACACACACGCGCGCGCGAGCCGGCGCGCGGCTCCGAGTGCCCCCCCCCCCGGGCCCCGGGGGCCCCGCGGACCAAACGTCTCGTCCAATGAAGGCCACCCGACCCCCACCGGCAGCGGTGGCACGAATCCGCCCACACACGCACACATTTGTCGTCGGTGTACGGCAACTGCCGTGCCCGTCGGATGTGATCGGCTGCTGGCCGGAAGACAATGCCGTACAATACCGTACACCTTGCTCCAATGCGGTGTAGCCAGCGGGCGCACGTAAGTGCCCTCGCTCGCCTCCGCGTGCGCCTTGGCCCTGGGTTATCTTTGCCCTGTCGACGAGCTGTTGGCATCCGTCGCAGCATGCCTACTTAGCTAGGTGTGCTAGGGTGCTTCGCACTTTTCGAGGCCCTCCCGCTGGTAGGTTACCGCGAGGGTGAGGGTGTGGAAGGGCAGGGGGCCACCCGGGTCCCCCGTTCGAATCACTACCCTACCTCCCCCCCCCCTGCGACGCCGGCGTCGGTTCCCCAATCCTTACCCCCCCCTGCGACGCCGCCCACATGCAGAAGGAAGACCCGCCATACCCAAAAAACGAATCAAGCCAAGCCAAGCCAAGCCAAGGCAATTCAAGCCAAGCCAAACCAAGCCAGGCTGTTTGGGCCCCAGCTGTCCACACTGCTGGCCTCTAACCGTTGCGCCCCATCCACCCAACAGCGACCCCCCCCACCCACCCACCCCGGGTCCACCCGACCACCACCCAGGGCCCCGGCGTGCGCGACCCAGCCGGCCCCGGCCCCGGCCCCCCTCGTCCGTCCGTCCGTCCGTCCGTCCGTCCGGACAGCCACCCCCCTCGTCCGCGAGCTCCCAACCGCCGCCGCATCCCGAGACCCAACCCGCAGCCCCCCCCCCCACATCCACACCCACATCCACATCCACCCCACCACGAATGGTTCCGCCGCAACGAGGAGTACGGACGGACGGATGGGCGGACGGGCGGATGGGCGGACACATGCACAAACAGATGCAACAATTAATGCGACGAGTAAATCCCGGTTGCGGGGCGACGGCACAACAGCGAAATGTGTCGCCGTCGTTTAACGCGTGCGGTCCCTCGGCGAATGCGCGCGCGCGGCTTTATTGCTGCGGCGACCGACGGGTCCCCTCGCCGCCTCCTTCGGGGCTGCTCGGGTCCGGGCGCAGCGGCGGCTGCTGCTGCTGCGGCTGGTGTTGCGGTAGATGCGGCGCGCAACGTGCTGCTACCCGACATCGAAAGGTTCCCCGCTGAGCAGTCACGTTTGCGTTTACGGAGCTCACCACCCGGCAACCCCCGCTCCCCCTCCCTCCCCGGCTGGTCCGACGCACTCCAGTACGATAATAATTGGGCATTGCACCCCCTCGACATGAATTGGTTCGCCACCGCGGGCGTCGCCGCGGCATGATTCAACCTTAGGGGCCGTGAAGCAACAACATAACACCACCACCGACAAACGGGGCCTCCCTCGCAAGGACATTGCCCACCTCGGTGACACGTCGACGACCCAGCCCGGCCCTCCCCCCGCGCTCTCTATCCACTCGTCCCTTGAAACGGTTCTGCGGGCTGGCGCGGCCCGTGCTGCGGCGAGGCCGTGTTCCAATCCGTGGCTCTCCAGAGCCCCCGCCCTCGCAAGGCACTCGGCCCACGCCGCCCCGCCCCGCACGACACAGCCAGCCCCGGCTCCGCATCCGCCTACCTTGTGGCCTACGTAGCGCATGCGGCACGATGGCACCACCCCCCCGGCCTCCCACGGCCTTCGCACGCGACCTTCCCCCCGGGACCCCGGGTGCAGATCCGCTTTCCCCCCCGGCCCCCCGCCCCTCCTTCCCTCTCTCCTTCCCCGTCCTTCCCTGGAGCGCCCTCACAATAGGAACCCCGGCGGCAGGTTACCGCCGCTGCTGCGCACAGCCCCCGCCGCCGCCAGGGCCGCGTACCCCGCGGCTGCCGCGGCCCGCGTCTTGGGCCGCTCGTTGCGCAGCCCCTCGTCCACCAGCTCCAGCTCCTCCACCACCTGGGGGTGACGGTGGGGGTGGGGGTGAGGGTGAGGGTGAGGGTTGGGACGGGAGGGCGAGAGCGAGGAGGACAGCGCGCGGAGGGAGGGTCCAGGGAGGGGGGCATCGACGTACGGCAGCGGGCGGGCGGCAACTGCTGGCGCGCCCGACCTACGCGATGTCCCGACGGAGGTGGTCCCTCTAGGCTCCCCCGCTCCTCAGCACCGCCCCCCGTGCTGGCAGGTATCGGTGCGTCAAGAGCCCGAGGGGCCGGCCACCCCCGGTGCAGTCATTGTTTCACCTCCCCGGTGTGGCCCCTTGACCCCCCCCTGGCAGCTGGGACGAGCCAGACCGGTGGTGGGCCGATGCCGTATGTCGTATGTCGTATGCCGTATGCAGAGCCGTTGATCCGGTGATTCAACCAAGGACACGTGATACACACACATGCACACACATATCAGTATGCTAGTACATTGGTGCTTGGTTTGGTTCGGGCGGGCCTCATATCTAAACACGTCAGTATGCTATTGGGCGCCACTCGGCCCCTCGCATGTCACGCACTCCTGTTCTGCCTGCCTCAATAACACACATCAGTACGCCATCTGCGGTGTGCTTTACACCGCAGCGACTTGGGTAAGGATGGCCCCTCAATGTCAGTGGCTGGAGTCCCAGGGGTCCCCCCCTATGGCGCTGAGCACACACCCCTATAGCCACCCCATTCTTCCTTTCAAAGCACACACACACGCGTACACAACACCACCGCCGCCTCACCTGATCCATGGTGGGGCGGTCCTCGGGCCGGTTGGCCACACACGCCTCGTACAGGTCCCGGAGCTGGGGGTGGGAGCCGGTGGGCCACGTGGGCAGGGGCCGTTGGCCGTTGCTGCTGCCACCTGCGGAGGCGAGGGGGCCGTTCGGCTGCGGGTGAGCTGCGGGCTCCCGGCGGGGGGGATGCTCAGAGGCGGGCACCCCGCAGTTGGGGGTGCAGATGGCGACGACTAGAGGAAGCGTAGTGAAGAGGCGCGGGCAACGCAAGGCGACGCCCCCGGGGGGCCCCGGGGGTCAGGGGCCCACTGCGACTGCACCCGGCGGCGCGTCACTCCCACCTCCAGACGCCGCCCTCAGACCCCAGCAGGAGACCGCCGCCCCCCGCTCCCACATCCCCCGGCCCCCCCGGTCCCCCGCACCCCAGACAACCCGGGGGGAGGTCCCGCAATCGGTCCAAGGCGGAAGACATCAGCCACGTGAGCTAGCCGCCACGTGAGCTAGCCGCCACGTGAGCTAGCCGCCACGTGAGCTAGCCGCCACGTGAGCTAGCCGCCACGTGAGCTAGCCGCCACGTGAGCTAGCCGCCACGTGAGCTAGCCGCCAAGCGCCGCTCCCCGTCCGCCTGCCCGTCGGCTCTGCGAGCTGCCCTCCCCCCGCTCCCCCATTCCCCCCGCTCCCACTGGTTTGATCCGGGCTCGTTTAACAACCCGGCCCAACATCCCTCCCCCGCCCGGCCCTTCCCTGGGCTCCCACCTGCGCCCTTGCCCCCCCCCGCCTCCAGCACCAACTCCGGGGGCCACCCGGTCTGTCCCGCCGCCAGTGCCCACAGCAGCATCCCGAATGCAAACACATCGGCTGCAGGGCTGGCCAGCAGCCGCCCCGGCTCCCCCAGCGCCTCCGGGGCCACGAACAGGAGCTCCTCGGGCCGCAGGGGCAGCTGGACGACGGGCGCCGGAGGCTGCTGCTGCGCCGGAGGGCCGGATCGCTGTGGCGGCGACGGCTGCGGCGAGGTCTGCGGTGACGGCTGTGGCGACGAGTGTTGCAGCAACAGCGGCGGCGGCGGCGACGGCGGCGGCTTTGCCGGCGGCGGCAAGGGCGAGGCCGAGCTCCCAGGTGATGGCGCCAGCGCGAGCGCCGCCGCCGCGGCGGTGAAGTGGAGGTCGCGGCCGGAGGCGCCGCCGCCGCCGCCGCCGCCGCCGGTGCCCGAGACCAAAGGGGGGTGTCGGGCCCCTAGGGAGGCCGCGGGGCTGATCTGGAGGACGCAGGCGGAGAGGCCCGTGTCCGTGATCTGGATAGGGATACCAGAAGGGAGGGCGTGCTTGGTTGGCTTGAGCTGGATTTGAGGGGATCAGGTTGAAGGCGGTTGGATGAGGTTGGATTGCGTTGGGTTTGGAATGAGGGTATAGAGTGTTTTGAGTTGAGTGGGAAGTCGGGAGGGGGGGGGCGCATGGCGCAAACGGGTCGACTCGGCGGGCCAGGGAGTACGGCATGTAACGCCCGCCTGTGGTACATGAGAAACGCTTGTCGTACGGCGTCCAAAGCGACCCGTGGGTCACCAGACCGCATGCGACGCAGGTCGGGCGAGTCCAGGCTCCCGGGCCTGAGGCTCAAAACCAGCCAAACCCAGAACGGGGACGGTAGTATCGTGATTTGAATCAGGGATATTGTTTTGAATATTGAATCCAACATGACTCGATTAGGAGGAAGCGTTGTCCATGCATCCATCCATGCCCACCGTACGCCGTACAGCCCCGACCGACCCGTGGGTCGCACCTTGGCGCAGAATTTCCGGCGGTCTTGCAGCGCGGGCACCAACAGCACGTTGCCCGGCCGCAGCGCCCCGTGGGCCAGGCCGTAGCGGTGGAGGTGCGCCAGGCCCCCCGCCACCTCAAGTGCCGTACGCAGCAGCGCGCGGCGCGCCAGGTACGCGGGCCAGGAGCGGTTGGGGCGGAAGGGCGAGTACACGGCGCGGGTGAGTGGCTCCAGGGAGCCCTGAGGGCAAAGGGGAGGTCGGGGGTGCGGGTGAGGGGGCGCGGGTGAGGGTGCGGGTGTGGGCGAGAGGCTCGGTGTTGGCGTGGGTGTTGGTGTTGGTGTTGGCGTGGGTGTTGGTGTTGGTGTTGGCGTGGGTGTTGGTGTTGGTGTTGGTGTTGGCGTGGGTCTAGGGAGGTCCACTGAGCCGCGAGCAAAGGTGGAGGTGTGGGGTGGATGGATCAACGCTCTCTGGTGCCGCACAGGATGGGGGCCCAGGGCAGTTCAGCGGCACCGCCCACCGCGCCTCCTCCAATAACAGCGGAACCCCCTCTCAGGAGATACTGATGGCGGCACAACCTAGCTCTTGGGCCGCAGCTCCAGCGCCGCGATGCCGTACTTGAGACCCTTTAATGCTTAACCCATGCCGTACAGAGATGAACACCGTGCACCCCTGCAGGTGCGCACCTGGACCGTGATGCGCCCCACCCCATCTCCCATGCAGACAGTTCAGTTGGTAGCGCAAGGCTAGGGTATTCAACCGCCAACTACCACCTGTCAACTGACCATGGTGCAGTACTCCATAAGCACCGCCAGGACCCCCTCTCCGGGTCGCAGCGCCGCCACCGACACCGCCGCCGCCACCTCCTCGCCCGCCGCCGCCGTCGCGGCAGCCAGCTTGCGACACTCCACGGCGGTGACGGCGGTGGGCGGCAGCAGCCGAAGGCCGTACACACGTACGATGCCCGGGTGCACCGCCGCCGCCGCCGCCACCGCCGTTATGAAACCGCTGTTCCGGGGCTCCAGCTCCGAACCGAAGATCAGCTTAACGCCCACCGGATGGCCCTGCCAACGACCTACGACAGGTGGTTGACGGTCACATGTAGGCGGCGGTTAGTGGTTGGCAGTTGGCAGTTGTGAGGGGCATCACCGCGCAGCGCATCTGCCCCCTCGAAACCGAAGGGCCGAAGGAGACTGCTGTGCCGGGCCAAGCTGCGCGGCGGCGCGGCTGGTTGCATCTGTTTGCCGGTGTGTGTTTTGAAGCGGTCGGGCATGGCACGGCAGGGCAGGGCAGGGTCGCGATGCAGGCGCCCGCCACCACACCAACCCAAGGGTCACTGGACGAGCATCTCCCCAGAGATGCATACACATAAGGTACCCCAGCCATACACACAAGGCAACCCAGCCAGTACGGACGCAAAGGCAGGACTCGAACGATGCCCGGCGGGGTACCCTCGCGGAGCACACCCGCCCCCATTCCCCGGCTCACCTTGCAGCACCACACTGCGACAGCCCGTGCCGCTCGAGGTGCCGGCTGGCGCCCCCGCCCCGCCGCCGCCGCCGCCGCCTTGCCCCGCGGACTCGGGCATCCACCCGCCCACCCGGGGCCCAGTCGGACCGCCGTGGCGCTGCTGCGGCCGCCGCGCCGCCGCCGCCGCCGCCGCCGCCGCCGCCACCTGCGCGTCGCAGTTGCCGCTGGCCGCCTTCTCCGAACCCTCACCCCCGACGTCGCCGTCGCCGTCAACCTCCAGCGGCCGTACATCCGAAAGTCCTTCGAGCAGCTCCGCCGCGGCGTGACACAGCCGCATCTCCACGGGAACCTCCGGCGAGATCCGCTTCGGGTCGGGATGTACGGGAGGCGCACCGCCGTACCACGAGGACGAGCGGACAGCGGGCACCAGTTTGCTGTTGCTGGGCGGCCGGCGGGACCCCGCCCCGCGATGGGCCTGGTGGGCCTGATGGGGATGTTGGATATTGCCGTACCCGCTCGGAAAAGGGGACGCCAGGGGGGATGGGCTGGAGGGGTGGTGCAGGTGGAAGAGCATGCTGTTGGGGGGGAGGTTTGAGGAGGGGGGTCGCTCCAGGGGCAGGCCGCCGCAGGCGGCGGCGGCGGCGGCGGCGGTCGCCGGCACTTTGGGCGCGTGCGGACCTGGCTGGTGCACATTCTGCTGCTGCTGCGGCGGCTGCTTTATCGACGGCGGCTCGTAGCGCCTGACAATCTTATTGCTGGTTGAGCGCGGCCGCGCTGCCATAAAGGCGTCAGTGACCGACGATGAGGAGGGCTCACGAGGTGGGGGGGTCTGGGTGTTGAGCCGCGAGGCGCGGTTGAACTGGGAGGCGTCCGCGCCCTCGGGGATGGGGCGGAGGGGACGGCCGCCGCTGCTGCCCAACGCACCGCTGTACGGCATCCGTCCGTACGGGAGGCCGTGGTGCTGCACGTGCAGCTGGTGGTTAGGTTGCGGTTGGTGAGTCACGCCTCGGCCGTTTTGGTGGGCGGCAGCGGGCTGGCAGTTGGGCTGGGGCTGCAGATCCCCCGGGCCGGGGCCTCTGAGGCCGCCGCCGGGGCGGCCGCCGCAGCCATCCAGCCCGCCGACTTCGACGCTGGAGACCACGCCGCCGCCGCCCAGGCTGTACGGCACCGGCGGCGTTGCTGCCGGCGGCGTCTGCGGCGGCGACTGGCCGCCCCACTGCTGCGGCCATGGCCACTGCGGCGCCGACCCGGCGGCGGCGGCGGCGGCGGTTGGATCCTGCGGCGGCGAAACGTCCAGCAGCCCCGCCTCCCAGCTTGCCTGGGCGGGGGCAGGCTGGCCGACGCCGTACAGAGCCGCGCCCTCAGCCCCCATTGCGCTCCGCGCCCTGAATTGTACCCCCTGCCGGCACGCCGGCGGCGCCGGGGACACCACCGTCGCCCCGGACGCCACATCCACCGCCGGCTCCAGGGGCATCTGATCCATCTGATCCAGGTCCTGCCACATTCCCGCCACACCTCCCGACCTCGTGTCAGGCTCGTCCGAAACCAGCTGCGCCGTACTGTGCTCTGCCATCCCCTCGCCGCCGCCGTCGCCGCCGCCGCCGCCGTCGCCGCCGCCGCCGCCAGCCTCTGTCCCTGTACCGTCAGGGCCCGACGTAAGGCCGCTGGCGCGACGCGCCGCAGCCGACGACAGTTGTGGCTCCCTGCAGCCGCTGGGTAGCCAGGAGCATCCTGAGGCCCCGGCGCCGCCCGGACCGGAGGACAGGTCCATGGCCTGCAGCGGCCGCGGCCCGCCGCCGCCGCCCCCGCCGCCGCCGCCGCCGCCGGGGCCGCGATCCAACCTCGTCCCCTGGCTGTTGATCCGCCGGATACCCCCCCGGTGGTGCTGCTGGTGCTGGTGCTGGTGCGGGTGCGGGTGCTGTTGGTGCTGCTGGGGGCGACCGCCGATGGTCCCCGAGGGCACCTGCGGGGCCGGGTGGGGCGCGAATTCAAAGCCGCTCGAGTCCCGGCGCCCGGCGCCGCGCGGCCCAAACGAGTGGCTGTCCGCCGCCGCCGCCAGGGCGGCCATCAAGGCCGCGCCCTGCACGGGCGACTGAAGGCTGTGCCCCGCTCCTGAGGAGCCAGGGCGGGGAGCGGACCAGTCCAGGCTGCCCACGAAGCGGCGGTCCGCGCGCGGTATGCCGCTGCTGACGGGCAGGTTCACGCCGCTGGCGTTCGCGGACGCGGAGACGGCGGCGGTGTTTTGGCCCATGGACAGCCGCGCCACGTAGCCCTGCACATGACTGCCCATGGAGGGTAACGCACGGAAGGTGGAAAGCTGCGGGGCCGGGGCCGGGGCAAGGGGGGAACGGAGTCGGGAATCAGAAGGGAGGGAGTAACGGGAGGAAGGAGAAAACAGAATGATTCATGGGAGGATTACACGGTATGAGATGCGCGAACCAGGGCCCAACGACAGGCGCCCGAGTCGTTGGGAGTTGAGTCGGAGGGGCCGGAGGAGGAGGAGGAGGAGGAGGAGGAGGAAGGCGATTTCTCCGCTCCCTCTCCCTGTCCCAAGCCTCCCACTCACTCCGCCATTCCACCACCGACAAGCCGGTGGGTCACCCTCAGACGTCGGTCCCGGGGGCCGCCCTGGTCGGCCCGCCCCGCCCCGCCGCCGTATCTCCTCCTGGGTCTCAATCCCGCCCCGCCCCGGCCCCTCCTCCACCACATCCGTGTACCCCGGCCCCCCCTCCACCACATCCGTGTACCCCGGCCCCCCCTCCACCACACCCGTGTACCCCGGCCCCCCCTCCACCACATCCGTGTACCCCGGCCCCCCCCTCCTCACCTCGGCGTCCACCTTGAGCCGGATCTGCATGGACAGCAACATGGACTCGTAGAACTCGCCCAGCTCCAACGCCGAGTTGGGCACCGCGTCGTTCTCCACCAGCAGCAGGGGGGCCAGCGCGCCCTCCTGGGGCATCGGCTGCAGCAGCTGCTTGGGCGCCGGCACCCAGGCCTCCGCCTCCTCGGCCGGCAGCTCCAATTTGAATACGGGCGCGGAGACGGAGGCGTGCACGCCCCCGAAGCCCAGCTGCTTGACTATGGACCGGTTGGCGGCCGCGCGGAGTGCGTTGGGCGCGATTATTGTAGGGGTGTTGGGTGAGAGCCCGGCGGCGGGCGGTTTGGAGCTGTGGGCGGCAGCGCTGCTGGTGCTTGTGGTGCTCGCGGTGCGGAGCTGCACGCCAGCCAGTTCGACGGGGTCAAACTCGGCGGGCGCGACGCTCGGCGCCTTTGTCGAGACTCGCCCGGCTAGGCTGGTGGCGACCCAAGCAGACGTGACGCTCCCGCGCGGCTCGCACACGGAGCTCATCGCCGGCCTGCAGGTCGCCGGCTCGCTGCAAGCCTCAAAGCGCGACTCAAGCGGGTTCTTGTGCGCGGTCGATTCATCGTGAACAGGAGCGCGCTTAGCTAACCCAAAGCAGGCGGCGAAGCAGGCCATCTTTCGATGGCCCTAAGGAAACCGGGTCCGAGCCTGTATTTTTAACACAGCGTTATTGCAGACCTTGTGTATCATGAATTGCCAGAATCAACAGACACACGTGAATTATGCCTTCTCTTATGGGCTTTACAGCCTGGTTGCGAAGTAAGCTTCGCTTCTTGATAACATTGAGGGCGCATCCACTACGTTTGCACGTGAACATCCTCTATCCGTCGGACGGCCTGCAGGTCTTTAGCGTGGGAAAAGGGCCTGAAAAGGTACGATCATTACTGGTTGGACGCCTGTCCGTCCATAGGGCATGCAACCTACTGCGCATAATCCTACCGCGAAAACTCTACGGCCGTGATGGAAACGCAATTAAATAACCAGCTGTAAAGGCCTTATACGAAATAACAGCAGCTTGACAAATTCTAGGTTTTTAGAGCCACTGAAATGTTTTTACAACAACCTATTAAATGCTATTCGGAACGTCAAGAAACCCTGAAAACCCTGCTTTGGGGAGTATGAAGTCCGAGCGCATCCGGAAATGATCAGGCGACATAACTACAGAAGCTTGAAAATGCCGTTATAGATGTCATCACGAAGTCTGATTATTATACAGGTTGCACTGCGGCACGACTCTCCATCTTCGTGAAGCTGCGCATCATAGACTGTGGAAGGAAACTCGAACCACCACATTTATTTTCTATGTTATGGGCACATCAAAATATGTTTTATGGCGTGGGACATTATTACGTCGCCATCGATGTCTCAGATCATAGCGACGTTATTTTTTGGCATTGACATGAGTGTGAAATATCTGAGAGAATCGGATGTTCGCGCACCTGTCTGCATGCTCTGAACGATGCCGCTCGTTATGATACATGTATATGTCATTACTTTGCAGTCTTGGCGCTGCAAAAGCCGGCGCTCGTAAGTGCTCGATTTCGAGTCAGTGGCCGCGCGGCAAATGACAGACTACAGGCTTATTGACGAAGAGATTATCACTAACGACTGAGAACTACCCTATGAGAACAATGCGCCTCTAATGCGCGCACTGCATCGCCAGTCCAAGGTTGAGAGCAGCCTTCCCATTCACAAGTTCGCACGCCAAATGACCCATTCTTATTGTTGAGGATGTTACAGTGGACCCCGCGGGTCATCGGTGACAGCCAAAGCTTCCTCGCCATACACTGCATCAATGAAACCGCGCCACCATGGAGCACCGGTCAGGCCTCCCAAGTGCACCGAAGCACACCTCGCACCCATGCTTCCAGGGAACCACCCCGCTCCTGAGGACCAACCGTAGCCAGGGATAAAGCCCGATTAAGGCGAGGGGGGGCAAGCCACCAGGGCGCCCCTATGAGCGTACCACCACCCCAGCCAAGGCGGGCTGTGTAGAGTGTGTACGAGTTCACAGCAGACAACCAACTTTAGTGCGTTCCACCCGCGCACCCTTGCAGATGCCCCGCACCGCAGTACACCGGCCCGGGCCCCCCTCTTCCCCCACGGTGTCACCCGCTTGCTGTTCTCCCCATGACGGGACTGGAGCGCCCTGCACCAGTCCACGCCTAGCTGCCTGGGTAGCCACCCCAGATCGCAACCCCACCATGCACACGGCCGCAAGAGCCTCAAACGCCACATGTCTTTTTCCCCAAAAAACCTTCATCCGTTTCTGTGCTACTGTTCGTCAGCACCACCTGACCTGGCTTGCTCCAACACGTGTCCACGACCGCGCAGACGACACCCTTCTTCTCTCCGGCCCTCCTGATCTCCGCCCCCATCCTGTACCGGCCACGGCCCCGGATACCCCCGGAACCCCCGGGACCACCCCCCCTATGCTCCAACCGACGAACGCCACCGGCGCCCCTGTTCCCGCACTCCTCCCACAACCGCCCCCGCAACTCCTACTCCGCAAACCCCAAACCCAAACACCAGACAACGGAACCCCGAACGGAACCCCAACCGGAACCAAACACAATCTTCATGATGGGCTTGAACCAAGAGTTAACTTGGTGCTGGACCCGGGCGCTCAACTGGGCGGTTCAGAGGGCCCAGATAGCCGTGTCGGAGCCTCGCACTTTCATATCGGCATCAGCACACCCACCGGCAGCGTACCCAGCCATCTCCGCTCGCAGGCGGAATGCGGGGGTCGGGGGCGGGCCCAGGCATCTACACCCGCCAGCCGATGGCGACACCACCAACTCCGGCAACAGGCTTACAGAGCCTCCTCCCCTCTACTTGCTACTTGCTACTTGGCCCCCAGCTTGAGCCACTTGGGCACCTTGCCCCCCCCGCCGCCGCCCGGTCCCCCGCCGCCAGCAGCTCGACCCTCGCTGGCGGCCGCCGGGGCATCCGGCTGTTGTGCCTGCTGCCCAGCCGCGCCCTGCCCCTGCCCTCGTCCCTGCCTCTGCTCCTGCCCCTGCGCTGCCTTGCCTCCGTGGAAGGCCGCCAGCCCGGGCCCGATGCGGCTCCGCAGCCGGGCCGCCGCTTCGGGGCGTAGTACCGACGAGCCAGCCGAGTGGCCCGCCGCGGCGGCTGAGGGCAGCCGACGAGGCGATGACGAGTTGGGTCGGGTGGGGCGGGGTGGCGCGGGTGGGGCGGGGAGTGCGACAGTTACCGGGGAAGGTGCCAGGGAGCCGGGTGCGGTGCGGTGAGGTGAGGAGAGGAGAGGAAAGCAAACGATATCTGAAACACCGCGCGCTGATCGGATGACACCCGGGGCTGAGACACCCGGGGGTGAGACACCCGAGGCGGCATGTCGCATGTCGCATGTCGGTGCGAGGTGCGCTGAACTGCTGAAACCAACATACGGCATTCCATCACTGGCTTCGCCCACTTTCCCCCTTTCCCGGCAGAGGGCTGAGACCAGGCTTGCAAGACTTCACAGTTGCGGTACATGACCGGGGTATGACTGTATGGGTTTCTCGGCCTGCACGCTTCAGGCTACCCCCGGGCCCCGCCGCGCCGCGCCGCGTGCAATCACAGTGGCAGCACGCAGCGTAACGGGGCTCAGGGACCCTCACCTCTCCACGACACCCCTGCCGTACCTTTCTTCTCGTCCAGCCCCACGTGTACGTGCGCCGCCGGCACCAGGCCCACGTGGTACAACGAATGGGCGTCTTGGTCGGGCTTGAGTAGCGTGCGGGGCGGGGTGGTGTACAGGTAGGCCGCCGGAACCAGGGAGGGGGACAGTACGGACAGTACGGCGGCGCGGAGGTCGCCCACCGTCTCCGTGGCCGCAAAAACGATCTGCAAGGAAGTAGGGATTGGGGGTTTCGCGGAAGCGGAGCCGGAAGGGGTAAGTGCGGGTAGGGATGGTTGATAGGTCGGGTGTGTACGGATCGGATGAGGTACGACAGGGTGACTTGGGTTGTTGGCAAACCCACATGGATCGTGCAGAAACTCTCACCCGGCACCCAAAACCTACCCGCCACCCCATCCGCCTCACCTGCAGGATGACGTCCCCCGGGAGGTGGGCGCGGATGGCCACATGGCTGTACGACGACGCCTTGGCCCGCTCCTCCGCCTCCCGCGCTGCCCGGGTACGGAAACCGGAAGCCTCCTCCTACGCCCAGGTGAGGTCAGACCAGATAAGGTCAGAATCGGGTCCCATCGGTCAACCCCCATAGTGTCAACCGGTAGGCAGCGAATCCGCCAAAGAAAACGTCACCACCCCCACCCCCCATAGCTCCCTTACCGTCCCACCAGCCTACCCTTAGGCCTCCCGCCACCGCCCAGGGGCAAGCTTCAGCCCTCCATTGCTCCGCGCAGTCAGCGCAGTCAGCGCAGCAGATCGGTGCCTCCGCACCAATCCACTGCCACTCGCCCCCCTCCCCCGCCCCTCCGCGCCCCTCCTCCCTCCCTGCCCACCTGCACCCTCCTGGTGGCACTGGAGCGCATCATGGCCGCCAGGTCCTCCGGGGTCACCTCGTAGAAGTCGTCCGGGTCGTCAACACCGCCGCCGCCGCCGCCGCCGCCGGCGCCTGCCCCAGCACCGACACCCGCCCTGCTGCACCGCAAAACCCATAAGGCCCCATCGGCGACACACCCCATCTCATGTGTTGTTTTCTCTTTAATACCCATCGCAAGTCAGTGGCGGGGAGGGGCACAGGCGGCGTCAGTGCTGCATGCCGACATAGCCCACGAGCCCAACCACCTTCAGCGGGCACAACTTCTACGGGCCCTAGACGCCTTGTCTGCTGCGGCTTCTGTGTGGACGCAGCGCGGGCACGCCCCCCCTGCCCCCCCTGGGCTGCAGTGAGGCGATGCCGCTCCCCCCTCCAATGGCGCTGGTGCCGGTTGATGGCCCTTCCGACCTCCAACCCACTTACCGGCCCCTCCTTCCGACCCCACAGCCCTCAGCGCTCAGCCCCGCAACCGAGCAAGCAAGCGAGCAAGCTCCGTGTCGCGCCCAAGTCGTCGGACAGCCCTCTCACGGAAGCGCTCGTTGCCGCCAACCGCCGATCCCCGGTCCCACCCCCGGGCTCCTGCGCTGTACATCGCGCCGCTGCGGCCGCGTCCGCAGCCCCCCGCCCGACCCTCTAACCCCACCTGCCCGAACCCCCCTGCCCGACCCCCCCCTGCCCGCCCGACCCCACCTGCCCGACCCTCTAACCCCCTTGCCCGACCCTCTAACCCCCCTGCCCGACCCCCCCTGCCCGACCCACCTGCCCGACCCCCCCTGCCCGACCCCACCTGCCCGACCCCCCCTGCCCGACCCCACCTGCCCGACCCCACTTGCCCGACCCTCTAACCCCCCCTGCCCGACCCCCCTGCCCGACCCCA
This sequence comes from Eudorina sp. 2006-703-Eu-15, assembly GCA_003117195.1. NCBI lineage: Eukaryota > Viridiplantae > Chlorophyta > Chlorophyceae > Chlamydomonadales > Volvocaceae > Eudorina > Eudorina sp. 2006-703-Eu-15. Next base: position 587,673 of record BDSI01000032.1, read on the forward strand.
CCTGCCCGACCCCCCCTGCCCGACCCCACCTGCCCGCCACCGCCTCCAGGGCCGCCTCCAGCGCCTGCCGTGTGAAGAGCGCCGACGGGCGGCCCAGTCCCAGCAGGTCCGCTTCGTCATCCTCAACCTCGCCGCCCGGGCCCGCACCCGCACTCGATCCCCCGAGCTCGTTTGGACCCGTGGCAGTGGAGGCGGACGCTGACGAAGCTGCCTCCGCCGACGCCGGTTGCGGGGCCGGGGGCGCCGCTGCTGCGGCGGCGCCCGCCTCCACCGTTCCCGGCCCCCGCGCATCCACCTCCATGGCTTCCGGAGCTGCTGCGGCTTCCGCCGCCGCTGCGGCACCGCCGACGTGCTGGGCGGTATCCGCGCCAGCCTCCCTCGCGCCCTCCGCTGCGGTGTCACTGCCACTCGCGGAGGGCGGAGGTTGGGCCGCTGACGGCTGCTGCGGCTGCTGCTGCGGCTGCGGTGGCAGCGGCGCTTGTGGTGCTGTTGCCGCCGTCTGCTGCGTTGCCGCTGCCGACGCGGTGGCGGGCGCGGTGGCGGCGGCCGTGGGCGGCTCCGAGCTGGCGGCCGGCGTGGCTGCTGCGGGCGCGGGGGGTGCGGCTGGGGCGGCTGGGGCTGGGGTTCGTGCTGCGGCGGCAGTGGGCGCTGGAGCACCCGCGCTGGTACCCGCTGCTGTGCTGGCAGCTGGTCGGCGGATGAGGTTTGAGGCCAGATGGACGGAGGGGTCGAGGGCGGTCGCGGGCGGGAGAAGGGCCCCGGGGTGCATCGGGGTCATCAACACGGGTGGGAGTGTGTGTGTGTGTGTGTGAATCGTTACATATCTGCCGGGCCGACGCTGGCCGGGGGCGCTAACCCGCCCCATACGGGAGACCGCCGAAGCACTCTCCCCCGGATTCGGGAAAGAGGGGCGTAAGGGGCCTCTGTTCCCTCGCTCTCAACCAAGGGCGTGCGCCCGATCCCTGAGGATCGGTGCCCCCTCAAGGGATTGGGCGTGTGTGTGTGTGTGTGTTATCAAGGAGAAAAGCTGAGCCGCGAATAAGCAGACCCGTGTCCAGCAATGCAACCGACGACTGAGACCGAGACCAGAGTTACCAATATGCCAGGGCGAAGTATGTCGACCATAAGGAGTCCCAAGGCGGTGTAGGCCGTGATGCTGCAGCGCCCCGTAGCGTTGTCGAGCGCCGGTGGGCGCCGGGACGCCAGCAGAAGCAGCGGCTATGACGTCGTAGGCTAATGCAGACGAAAACTCTACTAAGCTACCTACTGATCCTAAGGTGCAGCAAAAGCAAGGGCGTATGCGTCAACAGCGCGTGCAATGCCGACAGCAAGCAAGTGCCCGGCACAACCGTCCCAGCCCGTGCAGAAGGAAAAGATACTGACCTGAATGCAGAAACGGGAGCACCAAGCGAAGCAGCACCGTCAGTGGGTAGCGAAGCGAAGTCGGAGGACATGCAAGGCGCATGGCAAGACAGGGACACACGTGAGCGCGACGGTCCTAAAAGTTGTTAGTAAGAAGGAAAAAAGAGCAAAGCAAATGGAATAAAGAGCAAAGCAAATACCAGTGTGTGTGTGTGTGTGTGTGTGTAAGAAAACGGAGTCGCCAGAAGCGAAGTCCGTGTGCGTGTGCGTGTGCGCGAGGTGGAGGGCGACCGCCGACAGAGCCCTGCGCCCACATGACCGGGGCACACCGCCCCGCCGGGGTCCCGACCGGCAGCTGACACAAGTAAGGACACGGGTACACGGGTACAGGGTTACGCGGGCGCAACGCGATCCTGCGACGTGTGTTGAGGACCTGCGAGGAAGGGTGGCCTGTTCAGGCGCCCCCATCGTGGGTGGGCACGACAGTGTACGGCGCGCGGGTTTGGCACAGCACGGCGGCTGAGGCGCGGGAGTCGCGGAAGGGGCTGTTGCCCGGGGGTTCCTTCCCAACCCCCCCGCCCCACAGCCCACACCTGTTGGGCGACCCTCCAGGGGGCCACGTCCCTACGCCGTGCACACCTGGCGGTTTGTCGTACAGCAGCGTGAGGCCGCTGCCGTTGGGTATGTTGGCCAGGCGGAAGGGACAGGACAGGTCGGTGATGGGCTTCTTGTTGAAGGTCAGGGAGGCCCGCGCGGGGTCCAGGGGGGGCTTCATTTTGGAGCAGGCCTCCGCCAGCAGGGCCGACAGGGGGGTCATCGCGGTGGGTTTGAGGACATGACGCTGGGCTGCGGGCAGGTAGGCGCGTGAAGGCGTGCAGAGCAAAGGGGCTCGCGCTCGAGGCAGGGTGATGGGGATTTGGCATATGAGAATGCCACCTCACGTCCTTCCGGGCTAGGGGCCCGGAGCTGTTTTGAGGCATATGTGCCCGGGGCAAGGTCCCCAAGATTCGTACCGGAAGAGTGGAAGCCGTGGGACACGTGACATACAGTTAAAGTTCAGCTGGGTGCGTGGTTGTATTAGCATTCCAAGGCGCAGTTGGGAAAGCTCGTTACGAGCATCAACCCTCCGAAGGGATAGATCGTCCCGGCTCCACACCCGCGAATGACATATCTTAATGGGATCAGGTTATTGCAAGTGGCATATATGTTAGGAGGAAATATGGTAGGCAATCTTACCGGGCGGCCCTTCGTATGTAATGCTTATGTTTGCCATATGGCGCAAGGCAATATCGGTGCACAAATCTTATGTTTCTATCAAGCACAAGAAAAAGTTTCAATAATTTTCCATCTTGGGCTTTGGCATACACTTGAAGACGGCATCATCTACGATACCGTGTTCTGTCGAAGCTTCCGAAACCACCACCAAAACCAAAAACCATTCTTGCGCAATGGCTGATTGCCTCAGTTTTCCACGTCGGACCAACATGTCACTTATTACGGGGTTCGCTGCGGCGCTCTGCATTGCTGCTGTCGGCCTGGTCCTCCAGCTCCTTGGAGTCGTGTCCCGGCGGGGCGGAGCAGCAAAAGCTGGCCCAGGCCCGTATCCACCCAGCCAGAGCGGCTTAAAGGGATCGGAAAGCAGCGCTGCTGCAGCCACGAGCAACGAGGTCGGGTCCATCAGCAACCCACCTTTCCGACCCCAACGTCACGAGTCCGCTAGCAGTCTTGCCGCTAGCAGCACTACAACTACAACTCCCGATTCAAAATTAATCATATCCAAAAATGCGCCCGGCCCAGAGCAGGCAGAGGTGCGCGGCGCCGATTTCGCGTCCCGTGGGTCGCTGCCACGTCACAGCAACGGGAGTGCAGGTCATGCGGGTGTGCATGACCACGCGCGCCGGGTGGTGAGTCCCGCCATCGCGCCTGGGACCACCACTGCAGCCCCACCCGCTGCAGCCCTCACAGCGGCCTCGCCCCAGACAACGCGCACCGGCGCCGCTGCCGCCGCCGCCGCCGCCGCCGCCGCTGCCGCTGCTGGGACGTCAGAGCACGCCGCTCTGATTACGATGAATGTCGGCGGAACCCTTTTCACAGTCCGGCGGCAGGTCCTGCTTCAGTCGGTGCCGCTGTGGCAGCCGCCGCCAACCGTGTCGGGGGCGACGGCGGCGGCGGCGGGATTTCCTGCGGGGTACCCGCCGGCCCCTCCCTTGGCCCTGGGCCGGGATGGCCGCCTTCCGGCAGCACCCGGCGCCATCTCGCCGCAGAGGTTCCCACGCTGGCGAGTACACCCCACGGTGGCGATGGAGGGTGAGGGGGGCCTCAGTGACACCCGGGATAGGGACACCACCTCGCAACAGGTACCTGCCGTGGAACAGCGCGAAGGGGGCAGCCTAGGCGATCGCGCTGCGTACGGCAGCAGGGGGGTCGGCGGCGGTGACGGCGGCACCAGCGATGGTGTTCCTGCAGGAGGCGATAACGGCGGCGGCGGCGGCGGCACCAGCGGCGGTGGCGGCGGTGGCTCGCTGTGTCTGAGCCCCACGATGCTGGGGGCCATGTTCAGCGGCCGCTGGGAGGAGGGGCTCCTGCGGGACGAGTACGGCAGACCCTTCCTGGAGCTGGATCCCACCTGCTTCCGGTGCGTGGGCGGACGTACGGCGATGCGTACGGCGATGCGCAGCAGGGGTCTTGATCGTTGATGGAATCGGTGGCGGCGGGGCAGAGCGAAGACGCCGCGTGCGTTTAAATAGTGTCGAGTGCCGGGATGGAGGAAGCCCGTGCGGCTCCGACCGGCTCCGCCACCCGGGAGCTGGAAGCCGAACCCAACCACGACCTGCTCTTCCGGCCCCATTGGCCCCCGCCCCACATCCCCCCCCCCCACACACACACACACACATATCATGTACTCTCAGCCAGGTGGTCAACTGGCTGGTGGCGCTTTATCGCGTCCGGGAGCTGCTACTGCCGCCATTATTGCCGCCGCTACGGCCGCCAGCAGCCCCTTCACTGGTTCCGGAGCCGGAGGCTGGACAGGCGCCGACCGGCGGTGACGGCACGGCCGGCACTCGGGTGGGCAGTGGTGATGGCGTTTGCAGCAACAGCCGCAGTGGTGGCTGCAGCGGTGACGGCGGCTGCAGCGGTGGCGGCGGCGGCAGCGGTGGCGGCGGCGGCAGCGGTGGCGGCGGCGGCAGCGGTGGCGGCGGTGGCAGCGGTGGCGGCGGTGGTGACCCGGGGGCGTCCGACGTCTGCGCTGACGGCGCCGCCGCCGACTTGCTGCTGCGGGGCCTGGCGGCGGCGGGGACCCCGCCAGCGCCGCCGCCACCTTCCGACCCCGCGCTCCTCCCGGCCCATCTTGAGATGCTACGCTACCTCGGCATGCCGTTGCCGTACATTCTGCCGCCGCCGGCCCCGCCGCCGCCGCCGCCGCCGCTGACGCGCCGCCTGGGCCCCGCCGCGTTCCGCGCCTGGGTCGACCGCGCGGTGTGGGTCCACGGCTGCAAGCGGCCCTGCCTGGAGCGGTACGGCATCACGAGCGCGGCCATCGCCGGCGCCGCCGCTGGTACGGCACCCCTCGGGCTGGCATCGGCGCCGGAGGCGCTGTTGTTTCAGCTGTCGGGCCATGAGGAGGTGGTGCGAGGATGTGGCGGCGCGTGGGTCTTGGCGCCCTTTCGGATCCGTACGACATGCCAAGGTACGACATGCCAAGGGGACGCCGCAGACGACTCCGTAGCAGCTGCCCCACGGGATACAACTGCGGAACGCCGAGGAGAAGGCGGCGGCGGCGGCAACGCGGGCGAGGGTGGTTCCGGAGCCGGCGCGAGGGCATGGGGCCTCGGCGCCGGCGGGCCCGGAGCTGCGGCCCCGGGACCCACGGGTGTGTGTTGGCGCTGCGGAGCTGCTGCCGGAGCTACTGCCGGGTCTGCGCTGCACGTTGGTGACTCCAGCGGGTGCGGGCGAGGGGACCGGGAGTTAGGGGACCGGGCCGCAGTGACCGGAACAGCGGTGGCGGGCCTGGTGGCGGCGCCACATTCGGATTTGATGGCTCCAGGGGAGGACCAGCGGGCGGTGTCGGCGGGCCGCTACCTGGCCGTCAAGCTGCGGGTGTCGGCGGGTGCGGCGCTGGGGGTTCTGCTGGGGCCGGTGGCGGCGGTGGTCGCCAGGTGCGGCAAGTACGGCGTGACGTCACCGGCGGCGCACGGCGCGTTCTTCGGCTGGGACAGCGCGGCGGAGCTGCCCCCGGCGCCGCCGCCAGCGGCGTCGGCGCCCTCGGCGGCTGTGCGGTCGCCGATGTCGTCCCCCTCATCGCCCGGAATGCGGGACAGCAGCAGCAGCAGCGGCGCCGGGGCTGGTGGTCGGAGCTTCGGTGGCAGTAGCTTGGCTCCTCCTGTCGGTAGTGCCTGGGGCGGTGCGTTGGTTGCGTGGGGCGACATAGGGCCCCCGCCTTCCGCAGCTGCCGCTTCCCAGTACGGCCGCGGGAGTGCGGCTCCGATACCAGCAGTCCCGCCAGCGGTGGTCAGCGTCGGCGCCGCCGTCGTTCAGGGCGGCGCGCCGCCGCTGCCTCTGCACCAAGCACTCGCAAGCCCGCAGAGGGGCGCACACCCGATCCTGGGTGCGCCGGCGGCGCTCCCAGACATGTTGTACGACATCCAGCGCGATGTCGTACTTGGTCTGGATGCCGGCACGTCCCGGCTGTCGCTGTACGGCGGCGGGGGGCGGCACCGCCTCCTGAGCGTTGCGCTGCCTGACGGCTGCGACGAGGGCGCGGTGGCGGTGTTCCTTCGCGGCCGCGGCCAGGCGGTGGCGGTGCGGGGCGAGGAGCAGCTGACGGCGGCGGATTGCCGGGCTGTGGCGGTGGCTGTGGCGGTGGGGTCGGACGTGGAGGTCGGTGAGGGAGAGGGGTGAGCGGGCGGAGATGTCGTGGCGAAGCGGCTGGGTAGGCGGGGCGTGGGGAGGCTGTAAGGCGGTGTGGGTTCGGGCGGGGGGCATCGCACACGTTGCAGCAGGCCCGCAGGTGCTCACGGCCCAACACGCGTGTTGCGGGGCGCACCGCTCGCACACGCACCGCTCGCCCACCGTACCGCACTTTCGTTTTGCGGATGAGGTCGGACGTTGGGGGCTGGGGTGTGATGCCTCCGGTCGCTGCCTTCGGTTTCGATGGGCGTGGCTGCCCACACGCGCACTCGGTGTGCTGCGGGTTGCTCACGGCAATCATGGAGATGCATGACCCGCCATGACTTGATACTCGCGGCCTACCTAGATGTTGCCTAGTTGGTTTGTAAGCGGTGCTGCTGATGCACGCGGGCGGGCCCTGCTGGCGGCTGGGCTCTGATCGTAGCTCTGCCGTAGCGGCGGACGGGCGCTGCAGTTGGTTTCGGTGCGCATCGGCGAATTCTGCCTTGATGACGAATCGTGGCAAGTAAGCCGGGCGCCCCTGCTTCCGCCGGGGCGTTCTCGACTGAGACCCGTATCACCGCAACAAAGCCGAACCCGCATCCGCACACTTTGAAACGTTGGGTGCTGTTCCGCTGGCCTGAAGGCACCGAAGATAGTCCCCAATCCTGATGAGAGTTTGACTGCCGAAAATCCCTGAATAGCCGAGGGGGGCTGGTCATGCAAGCGCCCGCGCGACAGGACGTGTACGGTCAAGGGTATTCGTACAACTTGTATGTCAGTCCAAAAGGGCCTTGTGGGCGCCCGTATTTTCTTGTTCGAGGGCATTCGGTAAATCGGCTTTTGCGGGCGCTCGAGGCCCACATGCATCAGCGGGGGCAGCTGCTTTGTGGTGCCGAGGCTTAGCGTAGTGGATGGCTCGAGATCATGGTTTCAGCAGCAGGACAGGGTGGGGCAGGGCAGCGTGCCGGCTCCAGGGAAACCTGAAGCAGCTCGCATAAGTGATGTGGTGACCACAAGGGCCCGAATGCAAAGGGTTGCAATCCAGCAATCTGGGCCCGTTGGATCGCCCGGTCGGGACGAAGGGTCCACCTTTACCCTTAAGTTTACCAGAGCAAACTGTAGGCGTTTGCAGTACGGTGAACCGACGGCCCTCATGATACGCGCCTATGTTCCGAGTACGGACTGATCAGGTCCGTGCCCGCTTTTGTACAGCCCTAACTAAGAGACCGATCCGCAGAGGTTACCAAAATTCTAAACTCTTTTGTAATCCTTGTTTCACAATGCATGCCGCGTCATGGAGCAGCCCATGAGCATACCTCCGTCGGCAGCCATATAACTCGTTGAGGACCGCACGTGCCATATTTGGGAATGCATGCTGTGTAGTTGCAAATTGACATCGCAAAACGCCGCAACGCAGCGGCAACGCACGGTTTCGACGTACCAACTTCGGTCATTCGACGCAACGACTGTAGCCTCTATCACGATAGAGGCTACATTCGTGATAGAGGCTATATTTTACATGGGAATCAGATTGGTACACCCCGTATCGCTGCCAATAGCTGCAAATCTAGAGGTAACCTGCGGTAACCGATAGGTAGCGCGGGTAGGGTAGCGCACGAGGATCGGTAGTCGAGCACCTGGTTATCAGCTTATCGAACTAACGTAACGTAATACTTTATAAGACACTGTTTCGCGCGGGTAAATGCAGTACCGCAATTGCGGCCCTGAAGAGACAGAGGGTCACTGTAGACAGGCACATAAAACTAGGGCAAGTTCAATACGTAGCGTTTTTACAAACCCACAAAGAAAGTTGCGCCCGTCACATACTTTCCCCTATCCCCTTTTTGAATTTCTTCATCATGTTGTGCATCTTTTGTTAATAACATGCGTGCAAATTAAGCAGAAAATGCCAAAGTCCTGCAGCCATGGACAACGCTGCATGTGTCAGTTTGCAGTTTGCGTTGCATTTTAACCATATTTTCGTCAGGGAACCGTACAGCGACAAGTTGTACAATGACTTTGTAAAGTCTTGTCTCAATTGCCATTTTGCTTGCCCTTGTGCAGAAAATTATGTATGAATTATGACGACGGAAATAACGCACCCCTTGCGACGACGCGTTTTGGTGTTTCATCTGCTGGACCTGTGTTTGGCGAGGCGGTGATGCAGCTGGCACGTGGCCATGACAAAACTTATTACAGTTACCAAAATTGCTTCTCAAACCACCGCAGCGCGGCTCCCTTGGCTCTGCTGTTCCAGCGGCAATGCAAAGACGGAGCCCTTCTACGTCGTCTTTTAGTCGAAAAGGATGAAATATTTTGGATGTGTGCCGTCTTGTTTTGGTTCAAGGTTAGCCTCCAAGACAGCGACGCTTGCTGATAGCGCTTCCAATATCGCGTGTGCGGGTGATGCAGCGGCCCCAACGCTTGACAACAGTCCGGCAGAGTATGCGGCACCGCGCTCAGAGCAGCATGCAACGTGCAGCAGTTCTGATGCGTCCACTGGACGCCGTGCTGGCTCTGGGACCCCGTCCTGGCGGTGCATCCGTCCCAGACCGGCCCCAGAACCCGCGTGTGAGGACGAGCGCACCTCAACGGGTTGCCCATGCCCTCCCATAGTAAACAGCCCCACCCGGGGCTGGTCGGGCGGCGGCGGTTCGGACCCGCTCAACTGGCCGCCAACTGCGGTGCAGCCAGGCGGCCCGCCTGACCGCCTCTGCAACCGCTTCACGGCCCTTGGCGACCTCGCCACTAATGGGACCCCAGCCAGTGTCGAAAGGTGCGCCCCGGCGCCGGGGATTACCAGCGCCGCAGACCCCGACGCCTGCGAGCCTGTCTTTGACGACCCAGATGACCCCCCGCCGGTCGCCCTGCCCCCGCCGTCGGACGGACTGGCCACCCTCCCCGATGGGGCCACACCCCGGTGCCCCGCCAGCAGCCCGGGCCGCAGCGACTGCCACTGCATCCTGGACACGCACCACCCAGAGGAGTGCTCCTCTCGGCAGTCCATGGGCACTCCCCCCCGGGGCACGCAGCGGGTCGGGGACGCCGGCGAGGGTGTGTCGCCGACCCGCGGCTGCCCCGCCGCTGCGCTGCGGGCCTGCAGCGACGCTCTGCCTGGCTGCCCCGCGGCGCCGACCGCCTCGGCGAGGCCTCAAGATGAGCCGTACGCGCCTCTTCTGGACCGCTGCTGCAGCAGCGGCACCTGTCAGGCGCAGCTGCCGCTGCCGCTGTCGCAGCTGCCTCAGCCTTCACCGATGCCGCCGGCGCCGCCGCAACGCTCGCCACCGCTTCACTCGGCGTCGGCATTATCCGGCGGCAGCGGTGCCGGTGCCGGTGGTGGCGCTAGCGGCGCGACGCCGTCGCCCCCCCTGCAGCCGGCTGCGCTCGGCGGGCCGCCCTCGCGCTTGACGGTCTTCCCCAGCCTGGCGGCGCTGCTGGCGGACCTGCGGGACCTCAGACTGCTGCGACCCGCTGCAGCCGCGGCCGCTGCCGCCAGCCGTGCGGGCCGGCGAGGCACCACCTACACGGGCGGTCGGTGCGTGCTGGTCCGAGGTGGGTGGACGTGAACAGGGACCTGGGTGCGGGCCCGTCAGTCAAGAGGGGGGGTGGAAGGGCAGTTTCAAGGGGAATACTGCGGACTGGCAGGCAGCGATGAACGGCGCTGACGGCCAGAGCAAGGGTCCGTTGAAGAATGGGGCTGTACGGGGGTCTCTCCAGCGGTGTGACGGCGAGGTTCGGGGGTAAGAGGCTGGCGGGGGGGTCCAACGAGGAGCCCGTGCCCGCGGGCCGCCGCCCCCTCTCTCTATTTGGCAAGGGGCTTCCCTCGTCGGCCCCGCGGCGTGCTCTTGTGCAGCCCAGCCCAAGCAGGACTTAGGCCATCAGATGGCGTGAATGGAGAGAATCGGTTGGCGCGGACAGAGGAAGACTGCTGCGGGTTGAGAACAGGGCTGCGGGCATAGGCTTCACAGGGACACGCCGGGAATGCCCTCCCAGCCGGACCGTGATTACGGGGGACAAGGCCTCCTTGGGCGCCAACCCAATCTCGTGTCACGTACACCGCTTTGCAGGTCGCTTGGCCAACGGTGTGCACGTTGTCGTACACCTCTTGGGCTGCCGAGCCCTCCATCCCGCAACCGGACCCGCGCTGCGCACCGTCATGCTGGCGGGGTCTGCCGCACACCCCGCCATCGCGCGCGTGCACGGCATGCGCTTCGTGCCGGCGGCGTCCATCACGACGGCGGCGGTCGGCGGCTCGGCGACGGCGGTGACGGCAGCGGCCGCGGTGGCGGCGCTGGCGCCTCGCGGCCCATTGCCCGGCGCGCCGCCGGCCCCCGGCGCCAGCGGCAGCGGCGGCGGCGCCGTCTCTGCTGCGCCTGTGTCCGGGGATTGGGGCCATGTGCGGGAGGAGGAGGAGGAGGAGGGGCGGCCCGCGTGGATGCGGCCGGTGGGCAGCGACTGGTCGGGGCTGCGCGGCGGTGCCGCGGGCGGGGAAGGCGGACCCGGAGGAGGCTGCGGCGGCGGACCCGGAGGAGCCGCGGGTGAGCGGGCGGTCGCGAGACGTCCCTGGGAGGTGGATGTGAGGGGGCAGGCCGGCGGGTGGGCGCACGGCGGGTCAGACGCGAACCCAACCCGCCGAACTACCCGTTTGGTGGATGCCCGCGCTGTATGCCCCTGTTGGTCGCCATCACGGGGTGGCCCCCTGGCCCCTGCTGGACGTGCGTGGGTTGCGTCTAGCTGCCTCTGGTTGGCGGGTGGGGGACACGGCGGGTCATGGCCGCCACCGCCACAGTTCGGCCATTCCTGATCCCCCCCTGCGGCCCATCGGGGTATCCGGTGACGTGGCTGTCCTTGGGGATGTGACGCCGCGTCGGTGTGGCGCTATGCGGGGTTGTGCGGTTGAAGCCCGCCTCGCTGTGCAACAACTCATGCCTCCCGGTATGTCTCCATGCATGGTCGCTGATCCGTCTCTGTTCGGACGCTGACGCGCGCCCCTGTTGTCCCCGGCTCGCCCTCCCCGAACCCCCCCCCCCGACGACCCCGACCCGGCGACCTCGCAGACCCCGTCGCCACCTCGGGGCCTTCGGCCTCCGCAGGGCACGTCTGCCCCTCGCCCGCCGCCACCAGCGGCTCCACGCCCACCTCCGCCTGCTTCACCGCCGTGCACACCTCCAGGCCCGCCTCCGCCAGCCTCACAGTCAGCACCGCCAACGTGCCGTCGCGGCCCGACTGGCCGGAGCCCGGCTGCCTAGCGCACCTCTTGAGCGAGGGCAGTGGGGGCGGGGGCCCGGCCGGGGCCGGGGCCGGGACAACGGGCAAGGCGGCAACAGCTACGGGGGCAGGCGCGGGGGCAGCACCCGCCCCGCAACCGCTCCTTCAACCCCACCTGCTGCACACGCTCTCCCAGCAGGGCCAGCAGCAGCAAAGCCAGCAGCAGCAGCAGCAGCGCCGGCCCCCTTACCCCCCGCCCCATGCAGTGGATCGGGGGATGCCGAGGTCGCTGAGTCCGCAGCCGGGCATGCAGCACCTGGCGGCCCTGGTGGCGGCCCTGCACGCGCAGCTGCAGCTGGAGGCGGGGGAGGGGGTGCTGGCGGTGGTGTGCGAGGGGTCGCCCATGGTGGGTGGGGCAGGCCTAGGGTGGTGTTTGTGTGCCGCGAAGGAATGACGAGTAAGACAGCCGGGACGCCTCCTACACGCCGCTTGGCTGTGGTCTGATTCCCAGCAAATGTAGCTGGGAGGCGCCGTAGCCCGGAGGATGTACAGGACCGGACCGTACGGAAACATGAATGGCATTCATATCGAAGAGCCACAAGGGCGATGAGGACCTGCCGAGGGGCCCAACGGGGACGCCGCCGCCGCACTGAGGCGCGCAGTCCCGCGCGTCGGGAGCAGAGTGACGGGGTCTGTGAGGGCGGTCCCCGCGCCCGACCCGCGCCCGACCCGACCTGACCCGCGCCCGAGCCCGGCGGTGCAGGCAAAAAGACGTGGTCGGGCACCATTGCCGGCGGAACTCAACGCCTGGTCAGCCACGCCTGTCGCGCACCTGACTGATAGCGCCCAACTGACAGCGCCCAACCCCGCACGCCGCTGCAGGGGAGCCTGGAGTCCCTCCTAGGCGGCGTCCACAACCCCTTCCGCACCAACCGCTCCTGGTCCCCCTACATGGCCCGCCGCGCCCTGCTGCGCACGGCCCTGGAGGTGGCGGGCGGCCTGGCTCACCTGCACGCCAACGGCTTCATGCACGGGGGCCTGCGGCCCTGCAACGTGCTGCTGGTGCCCTCCTCCCTCGACCGACGGAACTTCCGGACCAAGGTGCGGCTGCGGGACCTCTGAGCCCGAACACCCTCTTCCCCCCGTCCTGGAAGCTCGCGACCGGGGGTTCTAAAACAACCCGGCGGGACAAGGGGAAGGAGGTCCCCAGCGGGGCCTCATGGACGGATGGGTATCTAGATGGATGGACGGAGGCGGAGATTTGCGGGTTTGGCGCGGGTGTTTGGGGACTGTCTGCGGCGTCGCTGTCTTTGATTGACAAGTCAGCGGGTGCAAGGAAAGGGGACATCGGGACAAGGAGAGGGGGCCCAGAGAGTGTGGGAGATCAGAAGGAACCAGCCCATCCCGACCTCCAAGGTGGGGTGAAACAGACACGCTGTTACTTTACGTCGGTGCGACGCCGCCCGCAGGTCTTCGGCGCCTCTATGCGCTTCGTGCAGCTGCTCAGCAACCGCAACAGCGCCGCCACGCTGCTGCCGGCCGGGGACAGCGGCAAGAGCATCGGCAAGCGCGCGGGGATCAGGCCAGCCGGGACCGGCGGCGGTTCCGCCGCCAGCGGCGGCGGCGCCGCCGCCGCCACACCCGCCGGCTGCGCCACCGGCGCGTCCGGCTCGGCCGTCACCCCGGCCGGCAACTACCGCAGCACTTCCAGCCCCCAGCCGCACATCTCCGGCCCCTTCCCGTTCCCGTTCGCGTGGCCGGAGAGCCCCGTTGTGGTGGCCGGCGGCGGCGGCACCGCCGCTGCCCCCGCTGCCGGCCCCTGGAGCCCCTCAATCCTGACCTGTGGCGGTTCGCCGCGGCAGCGCGCCGCCGCCGTGCCTACTGCAGCGTCGGCGGTCGCGTTCGCCTCCGCCGCAGCGTCACCGTACCCCTCGACAGGTTTCCACTGGTCGCCGCTGTACGGCGGAGGGCCGTGCAGTCCTGCCTCCGGCGGCGGTTGTTCACGCCCTCAGAGCCGAGTGCTGGCTGTTGCGGAAGAGGCGCTTTCCGCGGTGCCCTCACCCAGCCGCTGCACGCCAAAAGACTTCCCAAATGCCGTCGCCGTCGGCGGCGGTGCCGCCAGCGGCGCCCGTCTCGGCGACGGCAGCATCGGCGGCGACGGTTACGGTTACGGCGGCTACGGCCGCGGCTGCAGCGGCAGCGGCGGCGGCGGCGTTTCCGGGCTGAGCCTATCGCTGGCGCTGGCTTCCGGCAGCTGCCCGGGACGGGCCCATGGGTCGAGCGCGGCCGCAGTGGCGGCGGCCATGCTGGCGGCGCGGACCCCCTCCGAGGGCCAGCTGCTGCCCACCTTCCTGCGGGCCTCCCGGCGGCCCCTGCGGACCAGCTGCGCCATCCCCGAGCACCTCGAAGCCGAGGCGGCGGCGCAGGCGGAGGCGGCGTCGGCGGCGGCGTCGGGCGACGGGGCCGGCAAGCCGCCCGCGATTGCAGCGGCCGCGGCGGCGTCGGCCGCCGAGCCCGATGCGCCCAACCCTCCCCGGCTGCGCTCGAACTCGGAGCTCCTGCTTCGGAGCCTGGCGGAGGATTCGGATGTGGCGGCGCGCGGCGGGAAGAACTCGCTGTCCTTCACCTGGGGCGCAGGCGCCGGCGGCGCGGCCGCGAGGGGCGCAGGCGGCGGCGGCGGCGCGGGTGCCGTCCCAAGCGGCGCTGGCGTTCCCAGCGGCATCAGCGCTGTCAGCGGCGGCGGCGGCACATCGGCCCCGAGCGCCTCATCCCGCCTGGCGGCACGGATCCGCGCCCTGGTGTTTGCTAAACCGGGCGGAGGCTCAGCCAGCCAGGTGCCGTCGGGGGGCCCGTCGCCGAGCCCCACCTCCCAGAAAACGGGCGCGGGTCGTCGAGGCAGCACACCCCGCCTGGGCGGCGGCGGCGGCGGCGGCGGCGGTCGTGCCCCGTCGGTGGCCCTCGCCGCCGCGGCGCTGCTCTTCCGCCGGCCGTCCCTGCCGGCCGCGCACTCGCCCATCAACAGTGCGGTGGTTCCGGAGCAAGAAGCCATGGAGGGCCTCCTGGGCCCTTGCGGGCCGCGGCGGAGACTGCGGCGCGGCGGGCGGCCCGGGGACGACGATGGAGATGATGATGATGATGATGATGATGAGGAGGAGGAGGAGGAGGAGGAGGAGGAAGAAGATGACGAAGACGAAGGAGAAACCGAGCAGGAGGGCGATGGCGGCGACGACGAAGTCGACGACGCCGTCTTCGAAATGATGCCCTTTGAGCCACCCAGCATCCGGGCTACGGGACTCAGAAGCCGCCTGCCGATCGGCGGCGGCGGCGGCGGTGGCGGCGGGCAGAGCCGGGCCACCAGTTACGACCCCCTGACGTCCGGGCTGCTGCCCTTCGGCGTCGGTACGGCAGTCGCGGCGGCGACGAACAGCGGCCCCGCCGCCTCCGTTACCCCGAACGCCTCCTCGGCCTCCCCCGCGGCGGCTGGCCGGACGTTCGGCACCGTCGTCGCCCCGGGCTGGCGGGACGAGCTGTTCCAGCCGCCCGAGTCGCAGCAGAACCCCAGCTGTCGTCTGGACACGTCCCACGACACTTGGGCGTTTGGGATGCTGCTGTGGGCCATGGTGGCGGGGCAGCCGCCCACGGAGGGCAGCTCACAGCCGCTGCCGCCGGGGCTGGGCACGGCGACGCCCTCGTCCCTGTCAGGTAAGGCGGGGGGAGGGGTATGGGAAACCGGTAGACATATCGAAGCTGCGCCGCTGTCCAGCAGCGCAAAGGTCCGATTGGATGCGGAAGGTACAGTGTGCTACAGAGCGGGAGGGGGAGGTTAAAAAAACAGCCCAGACATCCCCCCCGGGAGGGGGAGGGGGAGCCGGTGGGTGGCCGCCTGGCAGGGTGGGTCGGATGGGCTGAACCGGTGGGTGGCCGCCTGGCAGGGTCGGGTCGGATGGGCTGGACCGGTGGGCCCTCCCTGCCGTTACCACCCCACGTCCCTTGCCCTCCTTCCCCACGCAGGCCCCTGTCCCTGCCCCGCCGGCATGCTGACCACCCTGGAGCTCGACCTCGGCATCCGGGCCCCTCCCTGGCCCGCGCACTGTCCCACTCACGCCCACCTGCAGCCGCTGTATGAGGCCTGTGTGTCCAAGGAGCCCGGCAGCCGCCCCTCCATGACGATGGTGGGTGTATTGCTTCTGTTTAGATAGGCCGCTACATCTTTCAATATGGTAGGCGGCAGGCGAGATACAGACACCGTACATGCCGTACCGTATGAACGGTACGATGTTTTGTCCGGCCGGGTCCGGCCGGGTGCGATCCATGACGAGGCGGGGCGGGACGAAACAACACGTGACACGGATCGTTCGGTTGGCAGAGAGGGGCCGGGCGACGTCGTCATCTGATCGACTTTGGCCGCGGACGTCCCTCTTCATCGGGTATGCTTACGCCTCGCACGCCCAAGCGCAGCCCAGCACGTCCCAGCCCAGCACGTCCCAGCCCAGCACATCCCAGCCCAGCACGTCCCAGCCCAGCACGTCCCAGCCCAGCACGTCCCAGCCCAGCACGTCCCAGCCCAGCACGTCCCAGCCCAGCACGTCCCAGCCCAGCACATCCCAGCCCAGCACGTCCCAGCCCAGCACGTCCCAGCCCAGCACGTCCCAGCCCAGCACATCCCAGCCCAGCACGTCCCAGCCCAGCACGTCCCAGCCCAGCACGTCCCAGCCCAGCACGTCCCAGCCCAGCACGTCCCAGCCCAGCACATCCCAGCCCAGCACGTCCCAGCCCAGCACGTCCCAGCCCAGCACGTCCCAGCCCAGCACGTCCCAGCCCAGCACGTCCCAGCCCAGCACGTCCCAGCCAAGCACATCCCAGCCCAGCACGTCCCAGCCAAGCACGTCCCAGCCCAGCACATCCCAGCCCAGCACATCCCAGCCAAGCACGTCCCAGCCCAGCACGTCCCAGCCCAGCACGTCCCAGCCCAGCACGTCCCAGCCCAGCACGTCCCAGCCCAGCACGTCCCAGCCCAGCACGTCCCAGCCCGGCAAACCCGCATCTCACCCTCCCCCCTGCCCCCATCCCAACCCTGACCCCCTCTTCAGGTGCTGGCCCACCTCAAGCTCCTGGAGCGGCAGGTCCGGGACGAGCACGACCGCGGCCTGGCGGCGGCGGCCGCGGCGGCCGCCACTGGAGTCATCTTGCTGGACAGCGCCGACCCCTACACCTACCCCTTCCTCGCCCCCGCCCCGAGCCCCGGCCCCGGCCCCGCCATCCAGCACCCCCGCCCTCCGGACGGCCCTCCCTCGGACCTCTGGCAGCACCCCCCTCCGCACCACCCGCGCCACCCGCACCACCCGCACTACCCGCACCACCCCCACCACCCCCACCACCATCCGCCGCGACCTCAGGCCACCAACGAGCAGCCCGTCCCGACGCCCAGTTTCGGAGTCCGGCGGCTGGTGCGGACGGTCCACGGGGACTTTGTGGAGTCGCAGAGTCGTCCCAGGCCGTCGCTGTGGCCTCCCTCCCCTGGGGGCGGGGGAAGGGGCGGCGGGGCCGGAGGCGGCGGGGCCGGCTACCCGCCGGGGATCCATCGCCAGGGCGCCCTGGCCCCGCAGGCTCAGCCCAGAGCCCAGCAGTACAAGGGACCCCTGGTCCAGGGCCTGGCGCAGGGCCTGGGCCCGGGCCAGGCACAGGGGCAGGGGCCGGGGCAGGTGAGGGGAATCAGTCCGCAGAGGTACGGAGTGGTGCTGTCGAACCAGCACCTGCCCCATCATCAGCCGCCGCGGCAGCTGCAGCAGTACCTCAACCAGTACTTGCAGCAGAGCCGGCGACCGGCTTCGCAGCAAGCGCTGCCGCCGCCGCCGTTGCAGCAGCAGCAGCAGCCGTTGCAGGCGCATCTGCAGCCGCGTCCGCAGTTGCCGTTGTCCCCCTTGCAACAAGCTAGTGACCCGGTGCAGGGGCATTTGCAACTGCAGCAGCAAACCCAGCAGCAACACCAGCTGCAAGAGCTGCAGCACCAGCAACTACAGCACCTGCAGCAACTACATCAGCTACAGCAGCAGCGATGCACGAAGGGAGTAAGCAGGTCCCTGCCTACCCCCGCCTCCTACATACACGCCCGGACGGGCGCCCTGCCGTTGTAAGGTGGATGGGTGCATGCGGCGTGGACAACGCAGCAGCAGCAACAGCAGCAGCAGCAGCTGATGCGTCGTTCAGGGACCTGCCCTCGGCACACGAGCGCCCTGGCCCAGCGTCGGCTCCGGGGCCGTCTGGGGCCTCGTGTGGCCCCCCTTCCCCACCACCACCACCACCACCACCGCCGCCTGGGAAGTGGCTGGATCAGGCCACAGCGGCCCGCTGCAGACCGGCCGCCCTGCCCCCGGGTGCTGCCCCCGGGTGCTGCCCCCGGGTGCCGGAGTCCCGCCTCCCGCAGTCCGCCTGGCATCCGGGGCGTAATATCGGGGGCCAGGGGCCCCGGCAGGGGCAGGGAGCAAGGGCCGGGTCCTGCGCCGGGCCACCCCGAGCGGCGGGGTACCGATGTCTGGAGCTGGGGAGACTGGTTAAGTATCGGCTTGAATGGTGGCAGCGCTGTAGGCATTTGGAGGGAGACGCGCCTCTTCCCGGATGTGGCCCTCGCAAGGAAGGGGAGAGAGAGGCGGAGACGCGAGTGGGGGCGAGCTGGGCTTGCTGGCTGAGGGGCGGCGGGCGCACTCCGATGGGGGTTGGGTTTGTGGAATGGGGCCGCTGAGGCAACCCACATGCGGGCAAGCTTGCAAGGATGTGCATGTTTTGCAAGTATTTGGCAAGAGTTGTATGTGTGAGTGTGCGTGTGCGTGTGGTGTGGGTGGTGAGGCGCTACATTCATCCCCATCCCCAGGCCTGACGGAAGGGCTGACGGGGGAAGGAGGGGCCAGATGTCACCATGTTCTCGTTGCACGTAGTATCACTAATTTGAGTACTGCAACCAAAAAACCCGTCACCATTAGTAATCCACCACGCAGTTTCGGGAGCGAGCTGCACCCGCGCCCGCACTTCCGCTGGGCTGATTGTGTGTGTTTCTTGCGAAAAGGCTCACCCCATTTTTGGCGTGTACGGTGTATGGTTTTGTGGCGCGGGCGGCATGCCGTACATGTGTACGGAGCTGGCAGCAGAGCCCCTCCGGGGAGAGTGCCGGCAGGTGCCAGCCAGCAGCCAACTCCCCGGATCGATCCGTCGTCTTCCGCCCGGGCATGTGTGGTGTATTATTCTACGTGTGGTGACGTGTGGTGTGGTGTGGTGTGGTTTGCCTAGATTGATCGTACGGCCCCCGTGTGCACAACATCGACGCCTTTCAGTGTGCCTCGAAGCGAAGAAGTCCGAGGGTCGGCCGGCGCGAGCGGATGCATTCTGCCTGTTGTGTGTGCGTGTGTGTGTGTGCACTCCCGGTGGGTGTTTGGAGGAATCGAGCCTCCATCCGTGCGCGGGTGTGTGCTTAAGAAAGTTGAGCCGCGCGAAACGCGGGGGGCGCACACGTGTCTAAGAGCAGCACACGTGCATGTGTCCTTAGGCAGGCAGGGTAGGAGTGCGTGCGTGACATGCAACGGGCATAGCTCAGCCCGGGAAATGGCCCGTATGTATGCAACACGACTGCCCCTGCCCCAACCCGTAGAGCAATTAGAAGGATACGTAGTAAGGCTGCGGGCGAATGACGAGCTGCGTAGGTCGTCACATGTCGACAGGCTTTCGGAGTTTGGATGAGCTGATGTCGTTATGACTGCCTTGTGCGTGTATGTGTGTATGTGTATGTGTATGTGTGTGTTTAAATATGAGACCCGCCCGACCCGTATGTGTATGTGTATGTGTGTGTATGTGTACGTGTCTCTCGGAGGTGGGCCCATCCAAACTGTTGTGTGTCATGCGGGTCATGTGGGTGGGGGTCGGGGGTGAATGTCCCCGTGTGCGCCTACGGAAGGGCGGGCTGGCGGGGGGGGGCTGCGTGTGATTGGGAGCGTCGAAAGAGAGGGGAAGGTTCTGCGATGCTCTTGGGGGGCGGTGGCGCGTTTTTGGTGGACCAAGTACGGCGCAGGCCCGGGTGTGGGGAGATGTACCCGAGAGCAGAGCAGACGAATCCGGGCGATGGACGTGGTGTACGGTGATAAGCCGAGGTTGAGGTGTGGTGTGGTTCGGTTCGGTTCGGTGCGGTGCGGTGCGGCAAGATGGGCTCAGACGCAGGGGGGGGTGCGAGGCCGCCGCCAGGCCGCTGAAACGCGGACAGGTCGCGGCGGCAGTGGAGGCGGCGGCGATGTCGTGGAAGCGGGCGCAGGGTGAGGTCAGGATTCATCGACGAGTGCGGCCTGGTACGGTCCTAAGTGTCTGCGCTTACCATGCAAGGCTCGTGTGCTTGCTGACCGGCTGTTGGAAGCGGGTTGGATGTTGGGCAGGGGGGACCCAAAGAAGCAGTGCGGTTGGCCCAAAGAATCTCCCAAGCGTCGTGGCAGGTTGGGTGGCAGCGAGCTCCCGTAACCTGAGCTGACAGCACCAAAGCAAAAGCTGATGTGTGGCGAATGCGCAATTCGGGGGGAGCAATGCATGGTTGAAGCTCAAGACTGCAAAAAATAAGACGGGTGGTGGTGCGGCAGGCGGCGTTTGGCCGGTGGCCCCCGCCCGATGTCATGCGCGGGTGTATGTGTGCGTTGTTGTGTGAGCGCTGTGTGTTTCGGAGCGGGACGCCGAGCTCGTCCCGTCACCAACGGTCGCTGTATCGGGTTGCCGTTGCGTCGCGCACGCCCTGGGTGGGGCCTCGCAGCGCCGATCTTCGGGTCGCCTGCCGCCGTCGTCGGCCCCTGAAATCCCACCCGAGTGCTCCGTTGGCTGTCTGGGTGGGCGATGTTGGTTGTCTGGCAGTTGCGCGATGGCCAGTTGGCGGTTGGCAGTTGCGGGGCTTCCAAACCGCAGGCCTCGGCAATCACGCCCCTCGGCGCCGTTGCGTTCCATGAGTGAGTTGCTGCCGGATGTCGTACACAGCGGCCGCGGCAGCGGCAGATATTGCGGTGCGGCCTGTCTGCCGGGGCCGAGTTTGATTCTTGTTTGGTTGGGCTTTGCGGGCCCCCTTGAAGTCATATCCTCATATGCCACGAAGTGTGGTGCGGCCATTGCGGCAGAGCATGGGACGGGAGACCTGGGTCGCGCAGACAGGCAGGTTGGGTTTGCGTGTCCGCAAGTGCTGGGATGGGGCGCGCTCTGGACACGGTTCGAAGAGATAGGGGTGGCGGGTGAAGAGCTGCAGAGGTGGGGGGCGGTGAGTTGGGCACAGCCAGGCTCCGCGCAGCTCGTGGGTGCCTCGTTCATGCAGAGGGGGAGATGGGGACGGCCGCGTGGGGCGCCTCGATGGCCCCTCTCGGCATTCCCTCCATCCTCCGGTATGGCTTGTGTCGGCTGCTATACTACAGTTCGTTGGGGTCAGGAGGCCAGGAGGACAAGAAGAAAGAACAGATGGGTAGCGTGCGTGAACTGAGAAAGATACGAGTACTATCGTCCGACGAAAGCGCACGAATGTGTGTTTTGATTTCACTGAACGAAATTTTGTGGTGCCGGTCCGATTCCTCTCTCTTCCTTCAACCCCCGAGCGCTTCGCCCGGTCGAGAGCTGGCGCCCGGGAGCTGCTGGCTGGGGTGTTGCGGTCGCTGTCCGCGGTGTCCGCTGTCCGGTCCAGCGTCGTATGTATGTACGGCATTCACCCGCGAACAACACCGTACCACACACTGCGGCCAGGGCCGCGATCACGGTCGTGCCCCGGGAGCAAGGTACCGAGGTGCATTGGAGCTGTGGGGTCGAGGGCCCCCGCGGGGTCCAGAGGTGCGGCGCTTGGCGGGCGTGCCCTGGACCAACTGATAATAGGACCATCCCGATGGATGCCCCTTGCCCGGTGACGAATAAACCTCGTCAGTGCTGCTTTGGCGAGGCAAGACAGCCTGGAGAGCGCGCACGCAGCCCAGGGCGCCGCAACCCCAGGGGGCGGGCGGAAGGTCTTCTGATGGTGGGGGTTGGCGTTGGGGTGGGGGGAGTGCTCGGGGCGAGGCCGCTGCGGGGGGCCGCTCCGAGGAGCGAGGACGTCACACCGGTTCTGGTGTGTGTGTGGTCCGTGCCGCCACCGCGGTTTCCGTGAAGCCCGCTCGGGCCGCTGCTCCCTGCGCACTCAAGGAGGTGCTTACCCCACCCGATGCCAGCCTGGTGGCCAGCTGCCTCGGCACTGGCGGGAAGGGGTGAGGAGGCTGGCTGGCTGGCTGGCTGGCTGGCTGGGTCATGGGCGGACTCTGGGCGCCGGCTGGTCGGTGAGGGTGGGATCGTTAGTGTGGCCCCGGAGGGAATGAGAGGGGGTGTGGCCCTAGGGGGGATGAGAGGGTGGGAGACACTGGAGGGGATGAGAGGGTGTGAGACACGGGAGGGGATGAGAGGCAAGCTGATGAGAAATGGACGAGCACGATGGTACTCATATGGCTTGGGCAGGCGGGCTGACGGACTGGATGGCTCAATGGCTGGCTGAGGTGGGGCACCCATGCGGCGACGACCAGGCTGCAGCTGGGGAGGAGATGGAAGCCGAGGGGGTGAGAGACAAATATGGCAGGCAGGTTCCCTGGGGGCGGGTGTGGGGGCGGGGGCGCCCTCACAGGGACGCTGCCTTCCAGTGCTGCGTGGCGAAGGGCCCCAGAGCTAGGAAGGGTGGCCCTTGTCCAGCCGGCCATCTGCGGGGGCTGAGTTGGTAGGGGCTGGATGGCGGCGGAAGGGCGGCGCTGCCGAGGTGCGCGCCGGGGCGCTGTCGTGCGAATGGAGAATCCGACTCGGATCACGGCTGGCAGCCGTGGCAGCTGGCAGGGCCGGCTCGCCGAGGTGCGTGGCGGGGTACGAGCGAGCGTGTGTGCTTCACTGGAGGGCTTTTCCCTCGCCGTTGAGAGAGAGTTTCATCCCCTTACTACCAATCCTACCGCTCTACACAGGTGACTACTGCCCGGGCCGCGGAGTGCCCCCGGCCCCAAAAGATTCTTGGGGTGATTTTGGCTGTTACCGGTATCAAGAGGGAATCTGCACCGCGGCGCCCCCTAGATGCGACTTTGTTGCCCAGGGCTGTACCTCTTGAGCGGACGGTTAGGCCGGTAAGGCCGTTAGGCCGTTCGGCGCCCGGGCCCCGACCGGCTGGGGTCCAGACTCGTGTGCGGCTCTGTGCGGCTGTCCCGTGGGTCCCCAACCAGGACCTCCGGGCCGGCGGCAGCGAAGCGCCCCCGCCTTGCCACGGCAGCTCTTTACCTGGGGTTGTCCTTGACGCCTCGTTCGCCGTGAACTATGTACGCATGAATTGATTTGAGACACGTGATGGACCCACCCAGCTACGAGCCGGGCGGCTCTCAGGGTGCCCCTGGCTGGTCCTGCGGGACCCCCGGCGGCAGGGGGACGCACAGATGGCCTTGTGGCTCCCGGCGCAACACTCGCGCAGCCGCGCAACACACGCGCATGGTCGCGTGTCCTGACATCATTCTTTTCTGGCATTTCGCGCAGCGCGCATCAATGGTCGACCCCGGAGGCGCGGAACGGGGCGGGGTCCTGGCACGTGCCCCTGGTCGGGTGGGGCTGCGCCAGACGCCGCTGAGGACCGTCTGAGGAGCCGCGCGGGCACATGCCCGCCGCGTTGCGCCTCCGTGTCAATGGGGTTGGATGGTTAGGGCCCGATGGGGGCGTCATGATTCCTTTGGTCCTGCTGTTGCATTCATCGGTGGATGGGTGCCTGTTCCACCCGCGGTCATTCGTGCGGGCGGTCCCAGCGGCGTCGCCACCTTGTATTCGCGTATTTAGGCGCCAAAGCGCTGTGTGCGGTGTGTGTTGGAAAGGCGGTGGGCTTCGGGCCGTTGGGCACAAGTTCGCGGCTTGGAGGGGCCCTGGGGTGCCGGGTCACAAAAGTATGGCTCAACGAACGGCACTTGTCCTCCACACGGACAGCGATGTCAAGGAAAGTAGAAGATGGGGTTATGGTGGTTGGTGGTTAAGTTAGTTGTGGTCAAGGATCACCGGCCATTGCGATCTATTCAGGCCTGGTAGCTAGCTGCGGCGCTGGAGCGCGGTTGTGACCCGCGGGTCACGCACGGTGCTTCGCGCGGCGCCTCCTCGAGTCCTGTTGTCGTGGGCTGTCAGACTCCGGTAGCTCTGGACACGGGCCGCAGGTAGGTGGGGTCGCGTGTCTAGACCGCTGAGCTGGACCCTCAACAGGCCCCATGGCTGGGCGACAGGTTGCCGGCTTGGGCAGTTGGGCGTGGCGGGGAAGGCCGGGGCGTGGCGGGGGGAATAACTGACACGGGGGCCGGATGGGGAGGGGAACAACTGACACCGAACTCGGGCTACGGCGCGCGTCGCGCCGTCTGCCGGGAGCCGCCGCCGCGGCCCTGTCCTGAGCTGTGCTGCGCCGGACTACGGTAGCTGCGGCCGGGGGCCAGCGAGCAGGGCGGGATGAAATGCACATCCATTTGTTAGTCCAGGTGCTTTGCTCGGTCGGGCAGACAGCAGGTGCATGGCGGCAGGTCGCGCGGCGGCGGCTGCTGCCCTATGCGAAGGGGCGTGGCGTGCCGTGGCGTGCCGTGGCGTGGCGCGGCAGGGGGGCTATCGGTCTCTGCAGGGAGTCTGGTGGTCTGCCCCAGTGTGCGGCGGCCGGACGGATGCAGAGGCTCGGTTGGGCCGGATGGAAGCCTGTTCGTGTGCGCCTAGCCTTTTTTTTGCAATCTTATTCTGGGTCTTATATGAGAGTTGCCGTTGCTCCGAGGTAAAATTGCGCGCGATTCTTTAGGCAGTGTCCATCGTTGCATTGTCAGACCAGGTGTGACGACCCGCCTTGTTGGCTGTCGCGTCCAGAGTCTAGGGTTTCCGTGGCGACGACGTCTCCAAGGCCTCGAAAGCCGCTACGGGACCTCAGCAAAGAGGCTGGACGTGGCGCCGGGCTCGTGGTCAGCAGCAACACCAGCGCAATGGCTCGCCTTGCCCCTGGTGGCTGGGTCCTAGGGTCACTCCGGCGGAGGTAAGGTGGCTGCACTTTCGGGCGCGGGTGCTGGTGCGGGTGCGGGTGCGGGTGCGAGTCTGTTGCGCTTCGCGTGCGAGCCACAACTTCGTGTTTCGAGACGTGTCATGGTGGGGCTGCAGCGGTTGCAGAAACCCTTTGGGGGCAATTTCTTTTTGGGCATACAGGCGACTGAGAGAACACAGCATCACGGTAGGCACTCTGGGATGTCAAGGCCTTGGCTTGGGGCCATTTCTGGGCTTATGTCTCGCTGCTGGCGGACCAGAGCAGAGCCATAGCATGGGCATTTGGCGGGCTGCTCAGATGTGGGCGGGGACCAAGTCGAACGGGGAAGTGGAATGGGATGTGCGGGCCTGCATTGCGCGAATGTGAATTGTTACTTACATCTGAATCTGGGCCTGACGCTGGCCAGGCAAGGGCTTGAACCCAACCCTAGAGGAACGGCCACGGGATAGGGGTGTAAGGGGCCTCTGTATCCCCGTGCTTGATCAGTATGGCGAGTAACCTTTACAAGCAACCGTGGATGGAACGGTGACAGCAACAGCGCCTCAGCCTGTCTAACCTGGTTGGCCAGCACCTCACAGCCGCTTCTCATCCGCCACGCGTCCTTACTTGCAGCACCGGGCGTGAGGCGCACCAATGTCGGAGCGGAAAATAACTTACATCCCGCGGCCTCATATCTACCGGCAGCAGCTCGTGTCAGTAGGGCCTGATTTGCACTCAAAGGCCGACTCCCCCTGGCGCACTCCTGCTCCACCTAGGGAACCTGAAACACCTTGCCCGAATGGGACCATCCCAACACTTGATGACGGCACGCACCGTCAGTGGAGGCTCTATTGCGCCGCTGGCATTAGTTACGCACGTACACGTACGCACGTACGGTAGCCAAGGCGAGCAGGTGAAAACACTGTCCACAATCCACGCCCACTGCATGCCGCAAGCGGGCCCGAGAGACTCGAACATGCCACCATCAGCCACAGAGGCTGCCGCGCCATAGGGTGTTGGGCCGGCGGTGGCGGGAGTGGCGGCGGTGGCGGCGGGCAGGAGTGAGTGAGGTGTGGTGAGCGCACAACCAATCCAGCGGGCTGGGACACGGTGCCGCCTACGCTGCTTCGTCCACCAGGTCATTCTGCGGTTCTGCGGTGGGGTCGTTGCCGG
This sequence comes from Eudorina sp. 2006-703-Eu-15, assembly GCA_003117195.1. Taxonomy (NCBI): domain Eukaryota; kingdom Viridiplantae; phylum Chlorophyta; class Chlorophyceae; order Chlamydomonadales; family Volvocaceae; genus Eudorina; species Eudorina sp. 2006-703-Eu-15. The sequence goes on from BDSI01000032.1 coordinate 613,315, forward strand.
CTCCCCGGCACTTGCCCCGATAGATCCCCGGACGGGCGGCGCCACAAACAGCCATCCGCAGGAAGCACGGCAAGGTACGAGCGCCAAGAGCAAGGCGAATAGGTGTTAGCACGCGTCTGATGCGTCTGAGATGCTGACGGCACAAGGCAGCAGATGAAGTTGTGCCAGAAAGCTGACAAGGAGCCCGGCACATTCATGACCTCATCCACGCTGCGATACAAGTGTTGGCTCAGGCTCAGGGTCCACGCAACGGCTCTGGGGATGGGGCTCCCGGGAAGGGACACCTGGAATGTGGGAAGCGACTCCACTGTCGACCGTGCCAGCAGGTTCCGACGCCGATACTTCGTTCCTTCCTGCCTGTGCAAACCGCATGGACAGCTCACATGCAGGTTGGTGGGGCCGGTGCATGAACAGCACCTGGGTTTTCTGCCGTGGCTCTGCCGTGGCGGTCCAGCTCCTCGGCCATGCACTCCTGCTCCTCGGCCAAGCGCTTCAGCTCGTGGCCCAGCGCTGTAGTGAAAGGAAGTTCAGACGTCATGCTGTCGCTTGCCTGCTGATTCTGCAGGCCCTGCTGTGACATGCCCGGTTGTTGGCGGTGGTCCCTGATTATCTGGTTGCACAAGGGAGAAGGTGTCATCAGCGGGGGCCACTTCTGCATCCCGGGTTTTGGGATCCGGTTGATCTCCACCACCACGACGTTTATTGTCCTGAAGACTGGGGAATATGCACATGGGACACTGCCACTGCGCGTTCAGGAGGGAAATGCTTCACGGATCGGGTCGTCAATGTTTGACACCATGGCGACGGCCTCCGTACGGAGGTAAGTGCCCCAGCCCGCCGACGGCCTCCGTACGGAGGTAAGTGCCCCAGCCAGCCCGCGGACGCCGTCCGGTGGCAATGCAACTTGGTGGCGGCCCGAGGACTGCGAACAGCAGGTTCGACTGGGCTGGCTGGGTCGACTCTGTGTGGCTGCCCGCAGAAGGGTCACGCCGGCAAGCACTCGGAGCAGCGGTGGAGGGGCCAATGAAGCTAAACGGTTGGTGCCACGGACAAAGGACAAGTCGTTGGGCGCAGGTCAGGCGTGGAAGAGGCCGTCGAGGCGGCTGGGACTCACGTTGGTGATGTGGGTCAAAGCTGTCCTCGTGGAGTGCGAGTTGGTAGGGTATTCAGGTCAAATCAGCCAAGGTGGCCCGTTTCAAGCGTGCCGTTTTCGTTCTGCGCCCACCTGTCAATCCTCATAATGTGCTTTGAGCGCTTCGTCATATACTATGCGCTTCACAAGCAGAGAGGCAGCGTGATCGGATTTTTGGCCAATGGTGTGCAATACCGGTTTCGTAGTCGGGCTCCGATAGGTCCCATGATCGGTTAAGTCCCAATCTGTCCACGCCGGGTCGCAATAGCTTGCGAGTCCCATAGCAAGCTGACGTCAAGATGGGGCATATATTCGTCGTGTGCACCTTGTACGGGCGCCGTATGCAGCACGGACACTCGGCAATTGATGTTCGACTTCCGTGCGACTGGTCCTGGCGTTTGATCAGGAGAAATGAAACGAAGCAGTTACTATGGATACCGTTTCCTATGATATCGGCGTGGTTTTTCGACACGGCAGCTGAGTCCTGAATATGCATGTGAAAGGAACTAATGTTGCTCTTTTATAGGTATCCCAAACGCATTCTTGCGGTGCTAGCGGTGGTTCTGGCGGTTGAGTATGCAATTGTCCATCGCATTTCCCTCGACGCGTTGACTCGGAGCGACGTCGGTTTATCCCAATGGCGACAGCTGCTGACGGACTGCAACTGTAACGACTGTAAGTCAAAGCTGTCACCCCGTGTTGCCAACGATGCTGGCCGCCAGGACACCCAAGCGTTATTATGAGGTTGTGTGCTACATCGGATTACATTGATGGTAATTATCTATAAAACCTTAGTTATTGCGGAGCTTAAGCTGTCTTGCAGTTCTGGACAGATGTGGACTCGTGTCGATCAAAGTTGTGATATGCCGTCTCGATTACGGTATCTGTCGCGACTCTGCTCATCCATCTGCCATGGCAGGTGAAGTCCGACACCTTACCTTGATACACGACGGATTATACCAGCGAGCCTATTCAGTGCACCTATTGCATCGAGTTCTGGCGATTAGCTCTGAAGACGGGGACCCCTACGACGCCTTCGATGACGATGATGACGTCGATGGCGAGGCCACTGACGCTGAGGACACCGACGACGGGGAAGCGACGGGCCTGGTGCCCTTGCATCCCGACGGAGCTAGCGTGCCGTACGCCTACGCACCAGGAGACATGCTGTCCAAGTCACTGGCGCCGCCGCACGCAGCTCTGCAGGTAGCGGGCTCCCGGCCCAGCCACCCCGCCACGACTGCACCCTCAGGCGTGCCGGCGTTGCCGTCGATGGCCGTCTCCGTAACGGCACCCGAAGCACACCATCCATCGAACCAGCAAGGCCAAGAGCCCCCAACCATCCCCAGTCGTCCGGCAGAGCAAGAACCAACACCACAGCAGCACCAGCACCAGCAGCGCGTCCCGGGCGGTGTCCCCGGGGTCGTCGGTGCTGCAGCGGCCGCGGACGGCGCCGCCACGTCGGGTTCCCCGCGACTGCTGCAGGCGGTCGTCTGGCAGCCCAGCAAGGTGCTCTCCGTGTTCCCCTGGCAGCTCCGCGCGCACTTCTTCCTGTCGCTCGCGTCCACCCGGATGTACCTCCTCATGGGGCTGTGGCCGCGGGCCGCGGCCGTGGCCGCGGCGGCGCCGCGCCGCCTGCGCCAGGCGCCCAGCGCCAACGCCCATTCGCACAACCATCACCCCCAGCAGCAACAGCAGCGGGGTGGCGGCGCCACCACCAGTCCGGATGCGATGGCGGCAGGGGCCGGGGCGGGGGCGGGTGCTAGGACAGGAGGTGTCCCACAGCCGCCCAGCAGCGGAGGCGCCTCCGTGAGTGACCACGCAACGGCGTCGTCGCCGCCGCAGCCCCAGGGATACGCGGGCGGAGGAGGTGCCGCTGGTGGCGGAGCCGGCGGCAGTGGGTACTCGCACCCGCACGCGACCGCGCAGGCGACCGCGCACGCCTACGCGCAGCATGCGCATGGGTACGACGGCATGAGCGGACTGTACGGGCTCGGCCGCTCCGCGACGGACGAGAGCCAGAGCTTGGCGGCGGCGCTGTCGGCGTTGGGGCGTGGGGTGCCCGTGTTCCTGCCCCCGGAAATGCTGGTGGAACACGGGGTGCAGGTGAGGAGGCGGCGGAGAGGGGAGGGCGGGTCGAAGGGTGGGAGGGGAAGGCAGGGGACGGATGACGCGGCAGGCGTGTGAGTGGGCGCGCTGCGGGTACTGAGGGACGAGTACCGCGGGACGGCAGCGAGGTGGCAGGCCTTGAGGAGATGGCCGTGGGCGGGTGCGCGGCCAGGGATGTAGGCGTGGAGGTGTAACGTAGGTGCCGGGGGGGTGGAGCAGGAGGAGCGCTGCCGGCGCTATGGTCGGCTGGGGGCCGCTGGTCTGATCCGATCTGATTTGGGTTGGGTTGGGTGCCAACTGTCCCCACCCTGGACGTCTTGCTCGCCTCACGTCGTACCGCCTCACGTCGTACCGCGTCACGTGCTCACAGGAGGACCTCATGGCGAGCTGCGTGTTCAAACCGGCGGTCAAGTACGCCACCGCGAGCGGAACGGCCACCACAGGCAGCGGCGGCGACGGCGGCTTCAGCGGCACGGGTAGGGAGGCAGTGGGGGAGGTGCCACCCAGCCGATTTCCAAACCCAGGCCGGTCAAGATGTACATGTCCGCGCCGAAGCAAGGTTGGCCCAGGCCCCTGCTCTGGGCAATTTTACCTCGGCCGTGCTGCGACTTTGCGTGTGCTTAGCACGGCCGTACGGCGGCATGTGGCGACTGCCAGACACGTGCCCTGCAGGGTCAGGAAGAAGGCAGGATGACAGGCCGTTGTGGGTCACATTCCCTGGGTGATGACAGGTTCGCATGTGCGCTAGCTGCTAGGGGAAAACTGGGCCGCGCAGGTGTGTGCGTGTGTTTGCTGTGTATGCATCCACGTCGGAGTTTACACGTTACAGCAGGTCCAAGTCCCCCTCGGGCTGTTGCGAAGCCGTCTGCTGTGTGCGCCGTACCGCATGGTCTACCCCGCGGGTCGCTAGGGGCTTGGAAACCCCCACGTGGGCCCTTTTCACCTCACCTTACCTTCAACACCCCGATTCGCATGCCCTCAGGCGCCCCCCTGACTCGCTGGCGCACCTGGCCCTCCCGACTGAGCCGCTGGGTTGCGGACCTGGCGCTCCGCATCAAGCTGCACGGCGGCCGCGCTGCAGCCAGGCTGCGGGCGGCCGGCGGCGCTGCCGGAGTGCTGCCGCCCCTGCCCCCCGGTCGCGCAGACGGGCCCAACGGCGGCATCGGGGACGCCACGGGCCTGCGGCGGGGGACGGAGCAGCAGCAGCGGCAGGGGGCCGCGGGGGATGGCGTCCAACAGCAGCAACACACGTACGCGTACGTGGAGTGCCGGCTGTACAGAACTGACCGCGCGCGGAATGCGTCGTTCACCTGCCCGGCGGTGCTGACCGTGCTGCCCTCGCCGCCGCGAGGCAGCCGCGCCTCGCACCACCACCTCCCCCACACCCTCTACCAGCAGCACCAGCCGCCGCAGCCGCATCAGGCCCCAGCGCCCGGGGGCTCTAACGGCAGCGCTGCGGCTGCTGCTACGACATGTCCTGGCGCCGGCGGCGCCGGCGCATGCCCGGCAGGCAACGCTACCGCTCCTGGCGCCGGCGCCGCGCCGCCGCAGCTGCCGCAGCAGCCGCAGCAGCCATCCCAGGCGCAACCCAACACAGCGCACAGCTCGCGACCCAGATCGAAGCCACGGCTGCTGCGCCGGCTGTGGCTGGACCTGCGGTACATGGCGTACGGCGTGGTGATGCCGTACAAATGGGCGCCCATCCTGGCCGGCATCCTCAGTCCGCACATGTTCCTGCTGGCGTGTCTGCCCGCCTTTCAGTCGCTGGGCCTTATGGGGCCCTTCACTGCGCGGCTGTGCGCCTACCACGCCGTATGTGAGTGTGGCGCGGTGGCGGGCGGCCCGGGCCCGGGGGGCTTGGTCGGCGGGTGGCGCAGGGCATGGCTGCCTGGGCGACCTGGGGGGGATGCAGGGCGGCTGAGGCCAGGCGCCGTGGTGGCAGGGCATTGATGGATGCGTCCGCTGGGTGCGAGCTGCGAGGTCGGGGTTAAGGTGAAATCGGAAAGAAACCCGGAAAACGAACGAGGTCGGGGTACTCGGCAGGTCCGGAAATGGGAGCAGCGATGGGGCTCAAAAAGCGAAAAAAGTGTGGTAGATGGAGTGTGTTCAGAGAGATGAAGCGGGTGTACATTACGTAATTGTTTTCCCTTTGGAGGCCGAAGTTGGCCAACGGACCGATCAGTGCCGACCGGAGACGTACCACTGCCAACACCTCAACGGCCTCGGGACGTCGGTCAGGTCAGGTCAGGTCAGGTTGGAAACACACGCGCCTCCCGCCCGTCCCCGCCCCGCCCCGCAGGCATTGTCCTCACGGCCGCCGACCACCTGCTGCTGCTGCGCCTGGCTTCGGAGCTGTGGCTGCGTGCTCGCCCGGAGCGCGGCCAGCCGGGAGGTCACAACTGGCAGCGGTGGCTGGCGCTGGCGAGGTGGCTGTTCGTGGACGGCTTCCTGGCTAGCGGCTGGCTGTTCAGGTGGGCGGACGTCCGGGAGGGGTGCCAGGGCGGGGGCGGCGGGTTTGGGGGCACAGGATACGGTATTGGTAGACATGTCTGTATTGCGCTGCCGCCGCGGCGTGGACTGCTGCCTCCCCACCCTGGCTGCAAAGCCAGGGGGTAAGGGTCTAACGCCGGCACCTGCCTTCCTCACTGTTGGCCCGGCCAGCCCGCAAAGAATCGGCACACGGATAGGTAGGGGCAACAGCAGGAGGCGGCGGCAGTGAAGAATTCACTGTACCAGGATCTCCCGCGATGTGAAGACGTAGCCCTTGACAAATTACTGACGCAAAAGCCGACGCGAAACAGATCTGCTTGAGGGATGGGGGCTTGCAGGGGGGGCTAGGGTACATCCCAGCACAGTGCGGAATATCGCAGCCTCGTCGGCTCCGTTGGCGCTATAGCGTGATGAGGCGGGGTGTTTGCTACAGCCAACGGGGTGGGCAGCACTCAGCCGGCTCCAACGGGCGCGCCGCGGATGTGGTGATGCGTGTGCGGGTGTTGCGCCCATGCGGCACCCGGACCGCACTGCAGGGTGCAGGCGGGTGCAGTCGTCACGCAGTGACACCACGGGAGGATTCCGTCGCATGTGCAGCGACGCTCAGGCGGGTGGCTCCAGGCGGGTGGGTGAGGGCGCAGTCGCGGTTCCTCCGAATGCTCTGCGTCCACTGATATGGCATATCCCTCCCTCGCCACCCGCCACGGGTTTTTGGTGGTTGGTTGGTGGGTTGGTTGGGAATGCGGCGCAGGGCGGTGGTGATGGGCATCCTGGCCACCAAGCAGATGGAGCTGTGGAACCATCTGTACGGCGCCTCCTTCCGGCCGCACCCGCTGCTGTACTGCTTCATGGTGCTGCCGGCGGGCTGGATGACCTCCTGCGCGACCTGCAGTGCCGCCTGGCGCCTCACCTCGGGGCACCACGCCGCCTCGGCGCCGCTGCTGCTGTTCCAGGTGGGTCCGTGGGCCAAGTGGGCAGAGGGGTGTGTGGACACGAACACGTTCGGTCGGTCGGTCCTCGGTCGGTCACTAGGTGGGCGTCCGGACCCCGATTGCCGACGGTATCGATTCACCCGCAAGCCGCACCCCGGGCCTGGGCGGAGAGGGCTTGACGCAATTGGCGTGCTGCGATGTCTCTGCCGAGTTCGTTCCGGTGGTGCGATCTCTGGTCTGATCTGCTCGGGGACCCACTCGGTCCGCAGTGCCTTTCGCGCGTCTGCTACCAAGGGCGCGCCGAGCAGCCCAGCCCTGGCCCTCCAGCCTGTCGGTACCCGCACGCGTCCACATAAGGGAGGAGCGCATTGACCTGCCGTATTCGCTTGTGTGGGCGGACGTCAAAGCGACATGACATGCACCGGTTCCTCCTCCTGGACATCATCGCATATGCCCCGCGGCCTCGTTCCTCGCGTGCGTCAATTGTGTCAATTGTGTCATGTCACTCCCCAGGAGGGCTTCCTGTCCGGCCTGTCATCGCCTCTGTACTCGCTGGTCTACATCTCCTTCGCGGTGCTGGGGCTGGGCGGCGGCGGCGTGGGCGGCGGCGCGGGCGGCGTGCTGGGCCTGGCGGCCGCCAACTCGCGGCTGCCGCTGTGGCTGCTGGACGCGGTGGTGGTGTCGCCGCTGCTCACGGTGGTGACCCTGGACGTGCTGTGGAACATGGATGCGGCGGCCAGGGCCACGCCGCTGCTCATGGTGGTGGGTAGCTGGTGGTTGGTGGCGGGCGGGGTTCATTGAGAAGACGAAGCGGTGGCGGGTGGCAGCGGTGGCACCTACCCGCGCGCTTCTCCCCTCCTGAACCCCTAGTCGGCACTTTCCATCACCCGGCAGCGGCCGCTGGGCGTGCTCGTGTTCGGTCCGGGTTCGTTTTTGCAGTTTTACCACCTGCGGTATTGTGATGCCTGCCAGTACCGTATCCTCCACCCAGCCCTCCTGCCATGCCTCACGTCGGGCTGCCGTCACACGCTTGGCCCCTCTGACCTCCGGGGCCCCCCAACACCAGATCGTCAACGCGCTCCGCTGCCACCAGCTGCCCGAGGACGCAGCGGGCGGCGCGCTGGGCCGCCGCGGCCGCGGCCGGCTCGGAGGCGGCGGCGGCGGAGGCGTCCCGGGCTGGCTGCCCCCGCGTGCGGCCGCGATCCGCGAGGGGCCCCCGGGCGCAGTGAAGCAGCACACCAGCCTGTGGATGTTGCTGGAGACGTCCCGCTGGTGGGCCCACCACGTGCGAGCGGCGCTGGAGGAGGAGCAGCAGCAGCTGCAGGAGGCGCAGCAGATGGGCGCGCAGGGGCTCGTCGGCGACGCGGGGGCTGCTGCCGCTGCTGCTGCGGCAGCGGCGGCGGGGGAGCGCGGCATGCGGGAACAGGCTGCGGCGGCGGTGGCGCGAGTGGCGCTGGCGGCTCGCCACGCGGGCATGATGGAGCTGCCGCGGCGGGTGATCGCGGGCATGATGGCGGCATACCTGCTGCCTCTGCCAGGCGAGCTGTGGCCGCCGCAGCGGGTGAGATGAACCCCCAGTAGGCCCTTCATTCGCGCGGGGACCTTGGCTCTGCCAGAACAGCGCGTTATGAACATGCCCACCAATATTCTATACGGTAACCCCAGTGGGTACCTCCAGTGGGTACCTCCAGTGGGTACCGCCCTATACCGCCCTGTTCCCTGGCGGCGGTGCCGACAGAGGCCGCCCGCACCTCGCCACGAGCCCCAACCTCGTACCGTGTTGCACCACGCCACCCCATCCCATCCCGTTGCGCTGGCTAACCAGCGCAGTTCTACCGATTTCCTACATTCCATCCCAGTTTTCGATGCCCCATCCCATCCCATCCCGCCCACAGGAGCAGGGAGCCCGCGCGGTGGACCTACTGCTGGAGGCGGCGGCGGAGGCGGGGCCGGTGCCGCGGAGGCGCGGAGGCGCCGGTGGCGGGGCAGGTGGTCCCGGGGACCGGGGCGCCGAGGAGGAGGAGGACTTGGAGTTAGACGAGGTGGACCTGGAGCTGCTGGGGCTGCAGGGGCCCGGGGGAGCAGCCGGGGCGGCGGGCGGCGGCGAGCAAAGGGCCGAGGAAGGGGATGGCGGGGAGCGGATGGTGCGCGCGCCCGACGGCTCCCTGCGCCCCCTGTCAGCATTGGAGGCGGAGCTGCGGGCGGGTCTGGCGCAGGTGGCAGGTGGGTGGCAGGCTGGGCGGGTTGGGTATAGGATATTGGTAGACACATTTATACTGCGCTGCTGCCAGGTTGGGTGGGCGGGCGTGCGGGGAAGGCCACTTGTGACATGGAACCGCTCCCACTTCCCAGTGGTGGTGGTGGTGGTGGACCCGAGCTCTGCACGGGGCGGTCGACCGAGCGAGCCCACATACCGCAGTCGGGGGACAGTAGTCGGGGGACAGTACTTGGGCACAAGGCGGAGCGGCTGGGCAGGATTTGAAGGGCGCGTGTCACGTCTGCGGGCCGCTGAAGGGGGTGAGCGATCGCAAAGGAGCACCGGGACGGAGCGCCTGGCGTTCCTGATGTTGATGTTGATGTTGGTGATGCGCGCAGTCTCATGGCAGGGTCCGCCGCCGCTTCTTACCTCGGGTGGGTCATCGGGTTGCCGGTTCTTTGGGTGGTGCTCCGACCCGAGGGGTGGCACATGCGGATACAGCTGCGTCGCTGGTGAGGTCGCGGTGTCCCCCGTGTCTTTGCCCGTACCCACCCTCTCCATCTCACTAACCCGCTCCCTCGCTACGGCCCACCGCTGCGCCGTACCACCCCTCCACTCTAACTTCCTGTACCCCTCCCCTCCACTGCAGCGCTCCGCGCACAGCTGGCGGCGGTGGGCCGCGGCGTGGCGGACCTGTTGCTGCTGGGCCGATGGCCGCCGCCCCTGGAGCTGCCGCCCGAGGCGCTGGCCTGGTGCGAGTCGGTGCCCCACGGCTTCCTGTGCCCCATCACCCACTCGCTGATGACCCAGCCGGCGCTGCTGGTCAGTCCGCAGCTCAGTGAGGCCAGCCCCACCTACGAGCTGAGCGCCATAAGGGAGTGGCTGAGGTCCAACAGGTGGGTGCGCGGGTGGGTGGATGGGTGGCGGTGTTTGTCCCGGCCGTGGGGGCGCCTGGTGGCGGGGGGCTGGTGCCCGGAGGATGGGGGTTCCGAGGGGGTCCGCGGAGGGGTCGCCCTGCGTGCTGGGTTGGGAAGGGGCGGGGTCCTGCCTGGTCCTGCCTGGAGCAGATGGTGTTGAGTCCGCGTGCGTTCCCTGCGCTGGGGCTGCGGACCACGCCGCATGTCCAAATCTCATCTGCCCCCTGCCCCCCGGCCGGATCCGTTCCCTCCCTCCCTCTGCATGCCCAGGACCGACCCCACCACCGGCCGCTACCTGCACACCTACCACTTCATCCACAACGACAACCTGCGGAAGGCCATAGAGGACTGGGTGGCAGACCGCCTCGCCCGCGAGCAGCAGCAGCAGCAAGACCAGCAGCAAAACCAACAGCAAGAAGGACAACACGAGCCGCAGCTGCGGCAGCGACAGCGGCAACGGTACATATCGCCCGCGCGGCGGCAGGGCCCTGGAGGTGATGGGCTGTCGCCGCCCCGGGGCGGGTTGCTCCAGGCGTCGGCCGCTGCAGCTGCAGCGGCGGCCGGTGGGGCCGCAGGAGGCCGCTACCAGCCAGTAGCGGGACCGGGCCTGGGGCAGCGCAGTGTGTGTGTGGGCACCTCAGAAATGGGGTTGCGGATGCAGTCGCCGGAGCGCTTCAGGGGCGGTGTTGGAGCGGTGGACGGCGGGGGCCGGGCGGGCAGGAGCCGCTCCCGGGGCCGCCCCAGGTCGCGGGGGGGGGCGCTGCGGCCAGCCGGCGCCACGGTAATGGAGGGGCTGGGGGGGACGGCGGCGGCGGTGCTGGCGAGGCAGCTGGTGCAGCGGGCGGCGTCGCGGCAGCGTGGTCGCACGGAGCTGCAGTAGAGGGAATAGAACGACAGACGAGAAGAAATGCTATCTGTGCAAGCGCCTTACACATGTCAAATAAGATATTGCCTGGGACCAGCTAGTGTAGGAGCAACGTATATTGTAGGAAGTGGCGTTAGTGTGCAAGGAGGGGCTCGCGGGTGGGTTACGCACTGAAGGCTCAGGCGCGCAACGGAGCTGAGCGTTCGATCGAAAAGTCAATTAAGCTGGATCGTGCAAAGCCACACGTGGCAACTGCCCAGTTCCGTTGGTTAAGTCCGTGGACTGCTGCTGCGCTTCGGAAGTGGGTCGGGAAGCTCAGGAGGGCTGATCTTGGTGAAAGGACTCTAGGGAAAGTGGGCTGCACCCCGCGGAGGCGTCGGCTGAGGGGTCGCTGGTCGGGGCGTGGCAGAGCACGGCAACATCCCGCGCCCCAACAAGGCGTTTGGAGACAACCGAAAGCGCTGGGGGGTTAGGTATCTGCCTGGGGCAGGGACAGGGAAACGCCTGCGCGCTGATCGCTTGGCCTGTTGCTCACGTCTTCCCTTTATAGCAGGTTTATTTTTGGGGACCCGAGGCTCGACTGCGGTATATGTGCGCGGGAGGTTGTCACTGGCGAGTCGTCACGGACGGCAAGTGCTGCGGTACAGACGAAAAGCATGGGTGGGATTAGCCAGGGCACCAGCATCCCGACCTATGTAGGAGCATAGGCGCAGGCTCGCGGAAGGGCCTGGGCCGCGTCGTTGTACAGGTAGACAGGTAGACGATTTACGGTCGACGCGGGGTACAGCTTGCGTCGACGGCTTAGGCCCACTCGGGGGCCCTGTCATGAACTTTTTTCTTGTTGTACGACACCCGTGAGGGTCAACTTGCTTCTTGTTGTACGACACCCGTGAGGGTGGAGGCCGCGGGTACGCGGTTATATCAGCCGCCGAGCTTTCGATTGGTAGTGGCGGCCCCGGCTGGGGTACCGGTGGGTAACGGTGACGCTGGCGCTGGTGGTCATCCCGGCGAGACTGCCGCCAGTGTCGTTGTTGTGCACTCGGATCACTCCTGCTGGGTTGTGCCGGGTTTGCATGTACTCGGCAGCACATGTTTATGTGCTGCTGGGGTTTGGGGCCCTCGTGTGTGTTACATATCTGACCGGGCCCGACGTTGGCCAAGGGCTGCTAACCCAGCCCTAACGGAAAGAGGCCCCTTTATGGTGCGACATGGTTGCACTGGCAACATGCCATGCCGCACGCGCTGATGTCCTACACATTTGCCGTGCCGATGCGGGTCCTGGGGCGACGCACCATATGACGACGCAGAATCGCCCCCTCCTCCACCGGCCGGCGGTCTAGTACATTTCTAGGTGGCCGAGTTGGGATTGACAAGAATTGTAGGCTTGTGATTTGAGCCGCGCCATTGCAGCTGTGCTGGAAGAGGCCAGAAGCTGCGCATGCGCAGTGCTGCCATCGGCCAGGGCGTTACTGCGCTATCTGGACGCTGGCAGGGCGTGTCCAGGACTGGAAAGATGTCGTCATCACGCACGTCACGTCGTCACCTGCTGCGCCGACAGTTCCAAGAGCCTCCGTAAGCGTGTGGTTCGCACATCGCGCCAGGTCCTTCGGTTGCTGCCGCAGCTTCGCCAAGCGCAGCTGCACCGTGACCTTGTCCAAGTCCAAGTGGGGGCAGTTGCACGGGGACTGGCGATGTTGTGGAGCCGCCAGGGCTCAACCTGGTCAGGTCGCCGTTGATGTCGGAAATTGGCGGGCCGCATCACGCTCCACGTGAGTGGTGGGGCCATCACGTGGCGGTGCGGAGGTGTTCAGGCTTAGTGAGCTGCACAGCGGAGGGCGTGGACGCAGGAACGGCCCTGGGCTGCTGGAAAAGGCCTCAACATGGACACGCCTTCAATGTGTTTGGGTTGTTCAACGAGAACACTAGCCTATCGGCCTCCAATATGCCAACGAACATCGTGCAGCCAGCGCATTCCAGAGAATATGAAGCCGGCTCTCATTACCCACCCTACCAGAGATCGGCACCTCGACACTCGTCCACATACTGGAGGCAGGCGCATTGATCAGCCTACCATGCGCCCTGCCCCGAGGTGACCTCGTATGCTAAAAGTCTCATGGCAAGGCTGCATGTACAGGCTGCTACTTGTGTTAGGTCCCTCTCCACGCGGTTCAGCATCGCATAACCTTCACGCAGCTGATGTGCAGCAGGCAGCCTCAATACCTCACTACCCGAAGTGCCAGTAACAAGCGGTTACATTCAGATCCCGACCGAATAAGCCGGACCGCCACAAGGACCTGATAGCCGCGTAATCACATGCCCGCCTGCTGCTCCTGCCACGGCGAGTGACACCTCGTGGCGGATACACGTCGCTGCATCGTCCTTGCCGACAACCACCGCTGCGACGCAGCCGCAATCGGCTGCTAGTTCTTCCATGCAACGCCATGGATAACCCCACGAGCCAGCCGCCACCACCACCGCCATTTGCCACAGCCACAACCCAACACAGCCGCCCTGCAAGCTCACGACGTCTGGCGCTCTCGACACGATTTCAATGCGCGTTCCGACGAGCACATTGGTATGCCTGCACAAAACACACACCGAATGAGGCACATTTGTCCGCAACACCGGACAAACAAACCCCCGCCTGCCGGCCCCCCGAAATTGCCAACCGCGAACGGTGTTTGCCTTTACTCGGCCAGCATGCGCTCGCTGTCAACGTTGTCATGGTCCTCCACCTCCGGCGCACCCCCGCGTGGCCCACCCGGCCCCCGGTCCTTCTTCGAAAGCCCGGACACGATGTCGTCGATGCGGAGCAGCATTTGCGCGCTCTCGATGGCGGTCTTGATGGTCTGAGCCTTGACCTGATCACGGCAGCAGCGACAGAGACACAATGGGATTGAGCTAACAGGATCCATGCAATGCGTGGGGCATGGTGTTTACCACCACCGCCGTATGAGCAGGGTAGGATAACACCCTGCAGTCGCCCTCGCCAGCATTCATCGAATGGCACTGTCGAACATCCCCGCCCGCATGCTCGACCCATTCGCCCCACGTCCTGAACGAAGTCGGACGTAATGCCCGTCAGCCGAGTCAGGCTCAGCCATCCGCACTCGAGGATAGCGAGCATATTCCCAGTCACCAAGGGCCATGCCCACCTGGTAGGGCTCCCACACGCCCAGCTCCTTCATGTCCTTGACCTCCCCCGTCTCGCCGTCGATCCCCCAGCTGCACCCAGGAGACTCGGCGTGCTTCGCCCGGAGCTTGGTGAGCGTCCGGATCACATTGGCGCCGCAGTTCTGAGCCAATGTTCGCGGGATCACCTCCATCGCAACGCCTGGGTGGGCGAGGAACCAGGGTTGTATGTGGCGGATAGAATTCAGGGCATTGGAGCAGCCTCTGGCCGGGAAGCGTGCTGAAACATCATAAAAAAACAAACACTCCCACGAAGATGGCTCGCACTCCCGCCAAGATGGCCGGCACTGTCGCGATGTTGCCTTGTGTCTTTTGCGATCTTGCTGCGTTACCGTCGGCTGATCGCTTGCGGACCCTGCCGGCTGTCACCCGAACCGATGGCAGTACAGTACCTACGTACCTACGGCCTTGTAGGGCCACTGCTCGACGCCCTCGACGGTCGCCGCGCGCTCCCCCAGGCCGTGGCTGACCGCCATCTCGCAGGCCCCCCCGCCCGGCACCAGTCGCGGGTCCAGGCAGATGTTGCGAGCAACGCCCATCGCGTCCGTCAGGTTGCGCTCCACCTGCCATGCGAAGGGAACACGACACATACCCGCTTTATGCGCCAAACACTCCAGGCAGAGGTTGACCGGTTGCGGTCTCCATGGGCACTCCGGACAAGGGCAGGCAAGTAGGCAGGTTGGTAGCCGCAATCGCTCAAGACGACATCCCAGCGCAGGTGCTGCGCATTTCCAGACCGATTTCGCCTCGCCAAACTTCCACGCACTGCATCAAGTGCGTGAAGATGCGTCACGGAGCTTCGGCCTCTGGCTTAGGGCGCCCGACGTCCTCACGGGATGCTTCAGTGTCCCGCATTGCCAGCCCACGAGCGCGCATACACAGCGCCCCAGTCACAGAAGCCCCGTACAACCCCCCACCTCGTTGAGGATGTCCTTGGTGGCGCCGCGCAGCAGCACGGTGCAGGCCTTGGGCGCTTTGCAGTCAACGATGAAGGTGAAGAACTCGTCGCCAATCTTGACCACCTCGAACAGGCCTGCACCCGTGCCGATGTCCGAGTCGCGGATCTCGTCCGTCCTACGACCGGGGCCGGTCATCGACAGTGATACATGGTTCGCAACCGTGAGCTACGAGATTCTGCCGAAAAGTGATGATTCCGAGAGGTGACGAATTAACGAATTAACGGAGTCGAGAATTCGCCACCCGTCAAGTGTCGCACGCAGCATCGACGCATGGCAATTGCTGATTGTCCCCCGCTCACGGATGTCCGGGCGAGCGAACCGCAGGATGGCAGCTTGCGCCCATACCCTTGGGCCATCCGTTTGTTTCGTACGGCGTGAATGCATTGTAATGCAGGCCGGCGTGTCCCTGTTGCTTGCGGGAACAGGTGCAATGGCAACCAACCCATGCACATCGGCCTGTATGGACCATGGCAAGGCACGGGGCGTATTCCTGCTCGACGACCCACGTTTGAGTCGTGGACAACTGCACGACTTTGGGGCAAAGCCTCCAAGGCGGATGGGTCGCGGGACCCAATCGCGAGCGCAATTGGATTGCCAAGACCGACCCTTGCCCTGCGCGGTCACCAACCGGCTGACCCCAGCTGCCGTCCAGCACCCCCAGGTCCCTCACCGGTTGACGATAGTGGCGCCGCATGCCCGGGCGATGCGGTTGTTGTCGGTCTTCCGCAGGCGCCGGATGGCGGACACGCCCGCCTTGGTGAGGTGGTGCGCGGCCAGGTCGGACAAGCCCTTCTCCGTGATGACCACATCGGGCTTGAACGCCAGGATCTGCTCGCACTGCCGCTGGATCTGCTCCTCCTCCTGCTTAAGCAGAGCGGCCCTGCAATGTCGCACGCACGGACTCGTCAGGAAGGACGGTCTTGGGCATACGGATTCGCCGGATTGTCTTGACACGACATGGCATGCAGCAACACGGCAGCCCCTCCAATGTCTGCCCATGGGGGGAACCATCCGAACCAGGGCTTCCCTGCGGCGGAGGTATCCAGGGGATACCCTCGTGGCATCCAGCGACGAGCACGTTGCGCGTATATACCCTGCGACTGACACGTCGCCCTCACAAGCTGCTCGACTAGAGTCTTGACATTGGCGTCGCCCTGGCCCGTTCCTGGTCTCAACCACGGCTAGGCATGTTGAGTAGCCGCCAACCCACAGCGTGGCCAGCGTCCACTTCCACATACATGTAGCTGATGTCGCCACTGGCTCCTCTAGGTTTTGAAAATTGCCATTGCAAGCCTTGCCCCACCCCAAGCGATCTCTTGCTTCCGCTGGATCTCTGCAGCCACCCCTTCCTCACCAGTCCTCCTCGCGGCTAAGCTCCACGTTGGTCTGGTTTTCACCCTTCTTGTACTCCAGCGGGCAATCCAGCAGCAGAATGCGGGGGTTCTCGATGCGCCGCCGCATGCGCCCCGGAACCACCACGTCCTTGTTGAACATCACACCTGGGCGGCGTTATGGCGGGAGGGAAACAACGCTCAGAAGACACTATGGGCTACATGAGAAGGCAGCCACCGTCGATCGGCCTGGCGGACAACGCAGGCGTCCCACGCGGCCGTGCGAGAACGTTCATGACAGACGCCGGATCTTAGCATCTCGTCGAAGGGCGCGGGGCAACAGAGTGGATCAACAGACAGGCCAACGGATGATGTTAACACCGTCAGACCCGTGCGCGGAACCTGGCTTTGTTCCGTCCAAAAACGCCATGTTCGGCACGCGTACATCAGCACACCCTGCGACCCCGGCAGACAGGATGTCAGGTCAGTCTCCTGCCTTGGACCTATGCGCCCCAGCCCAAGAACAGCAGGACAAGTCCTGGATACGCGCGCTCCGGCTTGACCACCGTTGCTTCATAATGCACCCTAGCCGGCTGCTGGTCGCTACAACTTTATCCCTTCCTGTGCATTCACGTCGTAAACTGCTCGTCTGTCGAATTTTCGCTTTCCCATGGAGGTAGCATGTCCGCGACCTCTGATCATCGCCGGGATCGCTACATGCGACATTGCTGCACAACTGGACTACGAATACCTGAAGCGGCCCTTAAGACTCCAGCCTCGAACCTTGCACCGCACGACTGCTGTTGCATGCTCACAGTGCAATCAACCACACCCCATAGGGTACCTCTGGTCCGATGCAACAGATGCCACATTCCGGGTCCAAACATGCACAATATCAGGGGGGAAAAGTGAGAGAATGAAAGAACCCCAGCACTGCCCGGACGCGCAGGTATCCATCAGGGGCCCCCACGAGGACGCACCCTTGAGCACGCGGCAGTCCTCAATGGTTCCACCGGGGATCTTCTCCACCTTGGCGTAGTTCTTGATGTCAATCTCCTTGGCTCCACCGCCCAGGTCCACCGTCACGGTCCGAACGGCGTCCAGGGCCAGCTCCTGAAGTGGGCAACGATCTACTGTCGAGTGCTGGCCCCCAAACCGATTACAATTCCTTCCATGATACACGCATACCGCAGGTCGGCATGGGCGATGGCTGCTGAAATCGACTAGTAACCTTGCGAGTTACTTTCATCCAAAGAAAAAGCGACAGAACTGCTGCCACGCCATGTGGGAGCGGCGGAGATCTTGCCGAATGTTGATGTGAACGACTGCGGGTGGGTCCTGCTGGTAATGCACCCGTGGAACAAGCTTGCCGTTGCCGCGACTGGACAATTACCGCCCTGCCCCTGAGGCATGTAAGCCTCAAGTATATTGTCAAAAGCGCGTTCCATGCTGTGTGGCTTCTCGGGACGATGGAAACGTGTCACCTATTGGCCATGATCCGCAATTTCAGGCCCGGCCGTGACAGTACACCGCAGCTGCCGCCCTCACCCGCCACGTTGCCCGCGCTCGGATCCCCCAGCCCCTTCATACTTTTCACCTCTCGGCGTGTGCCTGTGCGAGCGGCGCCATGAGCTCCGGGTGCATAGGATGCGACCAAAACGACCCCGGCTAATGCTGATCTCGCGGCGGTATGCTTGACCCACATCGCAGAGCCGCGCGCTGTCCGACAAGATGGCGGATTCAGGCGAGTGTGGCGCACCCCTACTGTGTTGGGTTATGTTCCAGGCGATTTCAGCACGACCGAGCTGGAGACACCGAGGTCGGCCCACACCCCCCTGTCTCATCGGTTGTGCCCTGTGCCCTTTGACAACTTTCCCCTTGGAACGTACCGCCATGAGTGTCCCGAAGCGGTGCGTGAACTTGGTGCCAATGCAGCTGTTGACCACGTTCATCATTTGCTGTCGGTTATCCGTGTCGATGGGGAACGCCAGCTGGTCAATTACTTTCAGAGAGTCCTCCAGTGCCCGCGCAAATCCGCGCACAATGACAGTCGGGTGAATGTTCTTCTCCAGAAAGGGCTCCGCCATCTGGAGCATCTCTCCGGCTGTAGGGGTGATGGGTTTTGGGGGTTTGCATTAGCTGTTGCACATCCCCGGGCCAGGGATTAGGGGGCGTATCCCAACATTCCCGACACTGGAACGGGGTGTCAAGTGCGTGCCAAAGCGCCCCCCAAACCCAGGCACTCCATCTCTTTAATAATAACGCTTACCAAGAATAATAACGGACGTGGTGCCGTCGCCCACCTCCTCGTCTTGAGTCCGGCTGAGCTGGATCATCGACTACGCGCCAAATGAACCGCGACGTTCAGCAGGCCGTATTCCGAAACAATCGTCCCCGTTGTATCCATACCTTTGCTGCAGGATGCGTAACATCGATTTCGCGCAAGATTGCGTGGCCATCATTTGTAAGAACGATGCCGCCGTTGGGGTCTAGGAGCATCTTCAACATTGAGCGCGGCCCAAGCGTGGTGCGAATGATGTCCGCGACGGCCTGTCGAATAATAGGATCGATGGTGACGACAGGCATGCAGAAGCTGGTAATAACGGTCCACGGGGCGCACCTTAGCGGCGGCAATGTTGGCAAATTGCGCCTTCTTGCCGGTATCCCGCTTTGTGTTAGCATTTAGTACCGTCACTGGGACCTGCATTCTTGCAGCCCGACTAAAGTCCCGCCAACAAGGGCACTATAACGAAGAGGAAGTGACCTCCAGGCAGTAATAATAAAAGGCACTACAACCTGGTGCTAATCGTTCAGGACTCTCACTAACAGTAACAAGGCATGATGTCTTGCTAGATGGAAACTCCACTCCAAACGCCCAACAGTCTCAACTGTCGTACACGGTTCCCAGTTTCGCAAAACGCGCCTAAAACGCCGATTCTATGCGAGTAACTAGACAACCTTGTATCATGTTGCGTGGGCAATCGAATAGATTATTTTAGGCCCCGCAGCGTCGCCTATAGGTGCTGCTCTCCGTTTCCATCACTCCGAAAGTATGGAGAAGTATGAGGATCTGTTCATAATTGGGTAGGTCATATCGCTCCACACGAGTTTGTCCATTTTGGTACCTCAGCTTGCTCTGGCGGCCCCGGTTTCGGCTCGCAGGCAGGGGCAGTATGGCACAGCCTACAGGGCTAGGGACAAGTATGATGGCCAGCTGTACTGCATCAAGCGGATACCTATGTCTGCCAAGGTATGGTGCGGGAAGGCGTGCGTGGGCTCACAAGGACGGTGGCGCGGCATGCACCTCTCGACACGATGCTCGAATCGGCGGCACGCAGGATGACCATGCAGGCGCCCTTCGTGAAGCCCAACTGTTGGACTCGCTCGACCACCCCAACATCATCCGGTACCGGGAAAGCTTTGTGGACAGGGACGGTTCGCTGTGCATTGTCACTTCTTTTTGTGAAGAAGGCGACCTATTCACCCGAATCCGCAAGAAAGCGGCACAGAAGGAGTACTTCTCGGAGAATGAGGTGATGGACATGTTCGTGCAGGTGAATTCGGCTTGGGACTAGGCCCCTAATTGCGAGTAGCTGCGGTTCTCACCAGCCGCCCGTCCTCCCGGCAGATTGCGTCAGCCATCAGCTACATACATTCAAAGCGGGTTCTCCACCGTGATCTGAAGACCCAAAACATTTTCATCGCACGAGGCGACATCATCAAGCTGGGCGATTTCGGTATTTCCAAGGTGTTGGAGCGCACAGACTCGTTTGCGACCACCGTGACGGGAACGCCATACTACATGGCCCCCGAGATTTGCACCAACCAGCCATACACATACAAGAGCGACATATGGTCGCTGGGGTGTGTGTTGTACGAGCTCTGCACTCTCAAGTAAGCGCTACGCGCCGCGACGGACGTCAGGGTAATAAGTCGCCTGTGCTAGGGGTATTGTCAAAGAAGTATGCCCATAAGGCTCCGGGAATCGTTTGATTGGGCACGCTGTAAACTGAAACCACTTCTGGACATGCGGGTCGACACAGGGTGTTCGTCGTTGGGGTCCGCTTGGTCCAAGGTCCTCAGCCGTCGAACGTATGGTTGGGTGACATTTGTACGTTTGCAGGCACGCCTTCGCAGCCGACAGTCTGCTGTCGCTGGTGTACCAGATCGTGCGGGGCAACTTTCCGCCCATCCCAACGGACCAGTTCAGTCCCGGCCTCAGTGAGCTGGTCAACCGCCTTCTGGCGCGTGATGCAAGCACGCGTCCCTCCCTAGGCGAGGTGAGGTCGATCGTATGCCTTACTATCTAAAGACCTCTTGCAGCATTCATGGAAATGCCAGTCACGAGCGTCACAGTTGGTTGACGTCACCGACCGAAGCCAACTGCCAATTTGAATCCCGTGCATGCGCCTATTCAGGTCTTCAAGATGCCGTACGTGCAGAAGCACCTGAGCCGCTTCAAGGCGGAGGAACAACGGCGGAACATGAAGCAGTCAGTCAGCCTGACACGCAGGAAGCAGCTTCTAGGCGCAGTGCCAAGTGGGGGTGCCAATAACGAGGTGGGTTAGGTGTACTGCCGGTGACGGCGAAAGGTGCTGGAATAATGACGTGATAATACATTCGCCGAACGGTTTGGAATTCGAGTGAGCCACGTCGTCAGGGGACCAGTATGACGCACAACGCAGCAGCTGCACCAATGAACAGCTCTGTGCAGCACCATCGGCGACGAGGAATCTGCGGGGGGGTTTAGGTCGGCAATCTTGTACTCCCGATATTCATGCAAGCACGCCCTTCAGACAACGCCAAAAATCCGTTCTGGGTGCTCATTACCTCTTGTCGGTGCAGGGGGACGCACACCTTACTCCGAAACAGCAGGCAGACCGCAGGAAGGCCATGGAAAGGGAGAAACGGGACCTGGAGCTGCGAGTCGCCGCTATGTCGGCGCCGAAGAATCACCAGCAGGCGGCGGCGCGAAAAAAGCAGCAAATCTATGGCTCCAACACGGGGTTGCCGGGCGCTCAGGCATCGCCGTTGCGGGCTGGGGGCGGTGGCGGCGGCTTTGAGGACGACGATTTGCCCAACATGGGCACTGTGCGGATAGATGACACTTCTCGGGGTCCGCCCACCCGGCCCGGCAGCAAGGGCATCTGGGCGCTGGACGGTCCCGAGCCGGCCGCTGCCGACCCTTACGGCGCAACCTTGCCTTCGCAGGCGCGAATGCAACAGCAAGCGGGTAAGCGACTGCAATAGCAGAGCGAGCGGCGCTGACAAACAGAGAATTGCGTCGTGCAGTCTGGGCGGGTGGTAATCAAGGACGCGAAGACTTATTCACTAGGTCAAGGTTGCGTTGCAAAAGGCTGCATTGCGAGGATGCACAGCGTGCTGAGTGACGTGGGCTTGGGTCAGCGCCACGTTCCTTTGGGTCAACTCGCAAGACCAGAACGCTATCAGTGAAATTGCCAAATATGGGCCTTTCCAAACCCAGGTGGCGCTCAGCGGCCTTCACCGCAGCAACCGGCAGCGCGCGGCCAGTCAGCTGGCGGGGCCGGACGGATCGGAGCTCCAATGGCACCGGTGCAGCAGCGACCGGTTTCCGGCCTTGCCAACAGCAGGGCTGGAGCACCCGCCAGCAATTGGGGACTCGACGACGACGACGTGCTCACGGGAACCGTTAGAGCGGGGGCAACACAAGTGGGCCTGCAAGGTGCGTTGACATGATCCACATTTCAATTGGTTGCGTGTTTAAACATGATTCCTTCTGCGTTTATGAGTGTCCTACCTGCCCAACGATGTAACGGCCCAAGGATCTCTTGTTCGCTCCCGGGTCACCCAACCCCCATGTAGCTACCGCGGGCAACGGCGGACGCGGCGGCGCTGCCCAGTGGACGATGGACCGCAATGGCATGTCCGGGTTCGGCGACGACATGCCCAACATGGGCACCGTGCAGATGACGAACGGGTTCGGGGCTGCCATGCACGGCTCACCTGCGCGTGGCCTTGAGTACACCGCTGGCATGCGTACGAACGCCTCGGACAGCCCCCTGATGGGCTCCGTCAACTTGGGGAACAGTCGTACGATCGGCGCCCGAGCAGGGTCAGCGGGACCTGCAGGCCCGCCGTCGACAGGCCCGGCACGGCCGATCAGCGGCACCCCAGCTCAGGCGGACAGGCCGATTATGGCGTACAAACCTGCCCAAGGATCCAGCTCGCCGGCAACGGAAGCGCGCCGTTCACCGGCGCCCGCCCCGCCCGCCACGGCACCGCGGGGATACCAGCAGCAGCAGCAGTCGCCGCCACCATCGCACCATCGCGGTGCGGGACATCATCACCATCATAATAATGACGACGATGATGACGGCGCGTACAGCGACGATTTCGAAGAGGACGATGAGGACGAGGGGGTCGTGCAGCAGCGCAACCGCATCATCCAAAACGTGGAGGGTAAGTTGCTTGGGAGGGCGTCACGCCAGAAACGCGTTGCCGTTGCTCAGATTCGGTTCAGCTGATGAGTTGTGAGACAGTCCTGGAAGGATATGGCGATTACACGCCTGCTCACCTGTCGCCTCTACACACGTCAAACACTTTCAGTTTGCGTGGGCATCTCCTTGTATGTCCATCAGGCACCACTTACGCGGTGCCTCACCCGAATCGACTTTCGCCAAGCTTTTAGAAGGCTGCTGCGACAGCCGTACCAAACGATTTGTAACAGCTGGATGCAGTTGTTCGCGTGAGGGGATTCGTTGCAACATGGAATCCAAGAGACCGGACTATATCGCGCAGGTGTCACGTGCTAGGTGCCTTGACGCATGTACTCAGGGGGCAGAACCTGTCGTGCTTCCTGCGGAGTTTGCAGGGGCAAATGTCAGATGCCTGATCGATACCTGAATGCCGCTGTTCTGTTGCTGCTTTTTCCCTGCAGATCTTGCTTCTCGCGCATATGACGGCCGCGATAGCATTGCGGCAGTGCAAGAGCGCGTCAAGCAGACCGGGGCTAACTCGGACAAGGCACGCGCATTGCGCCAGAACTGCGAGGCACATTTGGGTGCTAAGTTCGGTGCTGTGTACGACTACCTCAGCCGCGTGCGCCGGCAGGAACCGGCGCCCGAAGAAAAGGAGGTGCAGCGGCGGCTGCTTGAGATTGTAGGCGACAAAGCGCGCATGCCGGGATGCTTCATGGTTGACCAGCTCGTCTTCACGGAGGCGATGTACTCGTAGCGCCGCACGCGTGCAGAAGATTGGAAGCGTGCTGGCGTGCGTCTGTGCCCGTTCCGGTTCGTTAATACTGGCTGCAGCAGAAAGACTGTTCAGCTGCAATAGAGAAGTTCATGGTACATAGTGCCAGATCATTTACGTTCAGTATGCGGATCGCAGGTGCCGCGAGGAGCGGAACATCAGATCAGAGGCGCCTGTGACGACATATCCTATGGCCTCGTCGCTGGTATGCCGCAGGATATCCGCCCTGGGTTTCAGCTCGTGTGATTGTGGTTAAAATAGAGAACGTATCGCATGGTCAGGAGGGGGTTAAATCTTGGCCGGGGCGCTTATGGCAACGTCTCCCGGTGGAAGGGTGGAAGGGCAACGTAGGCCAATCGTGCGACGCGGCGACTGCCTGGCAGGTTGAGCGGACATTCGGTAGCTGCACTGCAGATGCGGTCCGCTGTTGTAGTCATGTGGATGCTTGTACAGCGTAGTGGTGCTGCGGGTAGTTCAGCAGAAGGGCATCGGATCCCCGGGTGAATTTCTTTGGTGGGTGTCAGTTCGTATGACTTGCCTGGACTAGGTCGAAGTTACAGCACGAAACGGCGATGCCTCTACCTGCGAGATCAGGACTGACCGCTCACCGTATTCCAGGGCGCTTGGGCTCATTCGCCCGTTGCATTTGATGATTCCGGCATGTGGAAGCGTGCCTCGAAGGCCGGGACGCTGTCGCATATGGAGCAGGTTGGGCGCGCAGACGCGGAAGCCATGTATTAAAGTGTGCGCCTGCGGACATCGGTGTTCGTTAGATATCCGTTGGCCGTCACAGTCCCGCAATGGATTGGGTAGGCACGTCCTTGAACGCGGGCGTTGGGCGGGTGGTGTCGATGCTTTATGGTGGGCGCGCAGTGCACATTTGTGTGGAGTTTGTCAGATCAGATCGGACATGCGGTTCCCATGCTGGGGTTGTTATGTTTCTGCACCTTCCCTGCGATGTGAGCCATCTGCCATCAGCAGAACATGGCCTCCGATGCAAAAATGCATCATGTATGCAGATGCCAGGACCCATGGGTCATTTATTGTCGTCAAAGCATGTTCAGTGAACCTCAGCATCTCTATGAGTGTCAACAAACGTCTAATATTTGAAGTCTTGGCTCCAAGTATTGCATAGCCGGAAACCAATCGAAAGGCGCGGCGCTGACAAAGCCCTTGCAAATGAGTTATACTGTTGAAAAGATCTTTCTTCCAAGAATGCAAAATGAGATGCAGATGTGTTGACCTGAACAGGACAGTCACCCGTATAAGCACCTTGCACCCCATACAATGCGCGACGCCGTTGACTTGAGCCCCTAGCAAATGTACATAATATAAAGCCACCACAAATCACACTTTCGCAAGGCAAGATAGGTTATGACCAAACGAAGCCATCAACAAGACAGACGGGCAGTCCTTGCCATATCCTAAGGTGCTGGTGTATCGGTTCTGGAATGTAGTGACTTATTGTTTCCAGTTCCTACAACAATTCTCACGGCGTAGGAACGAGCGAAAATGGCTGAGAGAGAGGGCGGGTTCGGGCAGAATGTGCTTGGAAAGCTGAAGCTTGTGGGTGGAAAGGTAGTCGACTTTGGTGGAACAGTCGCGGGAAGGGTTGCTGATGTTGGGGGCACAGTCGGCAACAAAATCGGAGATTTTGGTAACAAAATCGTGGACGTGGCCACGAAACCGCTGTTTGAGAGCGACTTCGAGCGTATGCGGCAATTAAATACGGTTGCGAAGCAGCAGCAGGACCTCCGGCGAAAGTATACTGAGCAGGAGCTTGCAGCGGTTGAGGCGCGGGCGGACCTGGTTTTGGGTCAGCTGTACACGGGGTACTTTGAGCCCAACTTCGACCCCGTGGCCTATGAATTATCAAAACTGACGGATTCGGACAATCAGGACCATATCGACGAGGTCGTGGAGCGGCTGACGCAGGGTGTGGAGGTAAGGGCCGACCCCGTGGGGATTGAAGCACGTGCCGGGGCGACAGGTGCCTGACACGGAAAGACACCCCTGTATGGGCGTGTTCGCCATGGCTGGAGGGTTGTGTCCGGCGTGCCTGGTTTGGGAATAGCCGGGCAGGAAGCAACACAGCAGATGCAGCGCAGCGCGGTCACATGCACCGGTCGCGAGTAGCAGACCGATAAGGCCCGCTTGGTTGGAACCAGACGTTACGCCTGCTGTCTGCGGTGCACGTTCGGAAATGCGGCCTGTAAGGCACCCATGACGTCCGCGCTGCGGTAAGGCAGCAGCGTTGATCGCGTGGAAAGCCTGCTCGGGTCTGGCCTTACACCTTCCAAGGGTGCGGACGCCGCGCCACAGGCAAGGGAGAGCTGTGCCTGTCACCTCCCCGGACATCCGGGCCCGGTCTATGAATTCCTTTTCGGGGGCAGCACCGACACCAGGAATAGGTTGTGGGCATTCCTCGTAGCATATCACGGACGACAGGTGATGCAATGCGTTCCATCCTCCTCGACCGTCCCCTTGGCATTGGTGTTTCCGTTCCGCAGACGGTGAGCGGGCGCCTCTCCCGCCATGTCAACAAGAAGCGAGATGTGCTGCTGGCGGGCATAGACCGGGTGGCTGAGGTGCGCCTGGGGCGTACGGCGGCCGTCGGGGGACGGGTGCTGCCCGTCACGTTGGGGCACGTGTTGGTGTCGAGCACGTGCGGAAGCCCAGACACCACCATCGACGGTGTCCAGTGTGCGCGTGGTGGGGTTGCTTCCGCCGGGCCAGCGCTGGGACAAGTCGACACTACTCGCTGGGCCTGGGGCATTCGCGTAGAATATATATACGGCGTCGCCGCGGCATTCCAGGCTTCCATCGCAGCTCATCCTGGGTGCCGGCCTGAGGAGCCGCTGATCGCAGCAGCATGGAATGGTACCGCCAGCAGTGAAATGGTACCACCAATTCGTCCGGAAACCCCGCGCGGGCTATCCCCGTGGGCGTGCCCGCGCTCCGACATGCCTTCAGGTGGAGGATGATCTTAAGGCGGCCTTCCTCATCAGCCGGTCCAGCCGCGCCACTCTCAAAGCGGCGGCGGAGGAGGTGCAGCGCAACCTGCGGGTGGTGGGCCAGAGCCGCCGCAAGCAGAGCTTCATGGAGCTCATGGAGGTGATCAGCAAGATCAAGCGGGCAAGGGACCTCCAGTACTCGCTCAAGTAGGTACCGGAGACCGGGGGCGGGATGGAAGGAAGGGTTCAGACGAAAGATGTGCCCCCGAGGCGGCTGTGCGGGGGCCAGTGTCCACCGCCTCTTGTATGTTGCCTGACAGTCAGCCGCTTGCAAGCTCGGTCCTTGCAATCGGCAAATCGCACGGACGGAGGAGCTGCGGAACACATGGACTGTCGGACTCTCATGGTAGGCCTTGAAAAACTTTGCTCGCGAACAGCACACGAATGAACGGCGAAGGGTGGCTGATTGTGGACAGAGCGCACACTTGAGCATCGAATGCGGACATGGTTGTTGCGGTGCGGGCAGCTTCTTTTGCACATGACCGGACGTAACCATTTAAACCTGGTCGCGCTGTACAATCGGGTGCAGGAAGTCGCAGGAACTGGGAGAGTACGGCGACGCCATAATGACGTGCGTGCAGTGCTTCCAAGGGTTGGAGTCGTTGCGGCAGCTGACGGTGCGTGGCCGCCGCCTCGGGGAGCGGGACGATGATGACGCTGCAGTGGGCGCGCTGTTTGTGACAGTTCATGACTGAATCCATGTGTTCTTTTCACTGAGTGTTCACCATGTGCATTTAGTTGCTCCATGGCCGACTTTGCCTGCCAGTCCACGAAACGTTCAATGCCGCTTTCCCGGGGGTTTAGTTTGTATACTTACTGGCCGGAGGCGCGTGTCGGGATGCCCGTCGGGGCACTTCACCACACCATTTGACACCGCAGCGACATGGGCCCCGCGCAGGTCTCCGGGGAGCTGCGGGCCACCGTCCAGCGCCTGTATATCGACACGATGCGTCGCATGGACGGCGCCCTGACCATCATCTGCGCGGAGTTCGACCCGGACAAGTACACCAAGGTATGGGCCGGCGAGCGTCTCCGTCCGGCGGCCATGCTTGCTTGTTAGCCGATGCGATCCTGGCCCGCTGTGGCGTCAGGAGTGAACTCGGCGAGGAAACCCGAACGCGTCCAAACCGACCCATTAGTGGTATCCCGTTCAGGATTCCGTCAGGAGTGTCCACGTGGAAAGCGGAGGTGGGGCCATCTGGGTTGTGATTGCGACGGGCTGTTTATTATTATGACTGCGCCGCTGCCGGCTGCGTGCCTCACCCTCCCCGCGGCCACAGATCCTGGAGGGCTACCTGCTACAGGGTATTGACAGCAAGGCTCTCGGGGACAAGGTGCTGCAGTGCTTCAAGGACTCGATCTACGACGTCACCACGCGGGTCGTCCGGTCACTGCTGCTCACAAAACCCAAGTGGGTTCGGTCTCTAGGGGGGTGTGAGTGCAAGGTTGGGGCAATGGCAGCGATGCTGGCAGTGTCGTTGCAGAGTTGATCAAACAGCACAGGAAATGCAGGCGCTGCCTTCCTCAGAGCGCAATAGCTGGTGCAGGGTTGCTCTGCTTTCTGTTACACAACTGCCCGGGCCCTGGACACGAGGCTCCGTTCCGCCCCTGTGACTGACAGCTGCATCCCGTAACTTGGAACCCTGTCTTTGGCTCGCAACCAGCTCAGCGCTTGCTTTCCCATTTGGGTTTCCTGACTCACATACACTCAACGGCTCACTTTCCTTTTTCACACTCAACGCAAACCTACTTTTCACACGCAACGCAACACCTTTCCTGCGCAGGCTGGCGGACCGGTTGGCTGCAGGTGCTTCCACGACAGCGGCGCTGCAGCTGGGCTACGGCGAGCTTCTCCGCGCCATGCCGCCCGACCTGCTGCGGCCGTGCCTGCTGCGCCTGCTGGAGACGGTCTTCGACGTGCTCGCCTCCTACCATGTCATGGCGCAGTGGCACGTGCTGGCGGTGCAGAAGGAGAGCCAGATGGCCGCGGCGGCGCAGGGTATGCTCCGGGGAGGGTTGCCGGTGAGGGCGTCGGATCCAGTGCGCATATGTGGGTGCGAGCATCCTGGTAGCTGCTTGGTCGGTGGGTGGCACACTGCTGCCTTGGATGCTTGCTTTGGACCTCTGCAAAATTCGAGCATGCATCTGGTGGTGCACCACTGGGGGCTTGCCAGCACATCGTTTGGAGTGGATTAGAACATAGAAAGGGTTACCCGCATTTGTTATGAAGCACGTGGCGACGAGAGTCGGGTAGGTATGGAGCTCAACGTGGTCTGCGGTCACGAACAACGTGTGTACTCGTGGCACCGGCGTCCCCATCGTTCCCATTTTGCCGGTGTGCTGCTGCTGCTTCAGGCATGGACGAGGAGGCCCGCCGGGTGCAAAGCGCCACCGCGGCCTTCCTGTCCGCCGTCAACGACGTCCTCAAAGTACGGTTCGGTTGTGCGTGCTGGGAATTGAGTACGCTTGTGTGCATGTCTGTCGGTCATTTTCCTAGCAGACAATATTTGTATGTTGTTGTACGTCGCATTTTTTCGTTACGGTTTCGAGGCGCCGCGCCATCTGCTTTCGATAACGGTCCTCCGTGCGTCATCGCAGGTGTCCCGAGGCGAGGTGCTCGATACCGCGGGAAAGCGCATCAAGGAGCTGTTGGCGATGGACAACCTGTTCAAGGGGGAAGATTTCCTGCAGGTATGAAATCAATGGTTTCAGGAAATAGCAAGCTCGAGAAAGCGTATGTCCCTGGAGGGACGATTGCGGTCAACGTACCCCACGGGACCCCTTGGCTCTGTAGATGCAGCTGTGGTTGTGGTCAGCCGGGGCAGCATTTGGCGGAACCTGTGCGGCCTTTTTCTCGTGTCCCAGTACCGTGGTTGTACCAACGCCGCCCGCCTTGACCTCAGGTCGTCGACTGGTGCGGCAAGTTTGGGGCCCTGGGAGAGGCCTTCCTTGGGGGCCCCACGGAGCTGCGACCGCAGGTAGGCTGGGTGAGGGAGGACGCAGGGAGCCACCAGGTCGGGCCCCGTCCCTGCAGCTTTCTGATAGGGGTGTAAGCGGCGTTCCGGTGTTACGTTTCACGTGAGGAGGCCACGGTTGTGCTGACGCTAACTAAGCCATGTCATGTCGAACGGGCGCAAGTTGCTGGTTGGTTATCGTTATTACAAACGTTAGCGGCAGGGAAACCAACATGTCAAATACATGTATCATAGCCACTGGACGCAGCCGTCGGGTTGCCTGGCAGTCACCAAGGCCACGTGACCTCTTGACACTGGTTTTTGGAGGAATGTTCAAGAGACTGACGGTCGGGTGGGTTCGATGTGTGGCGCGCAACCTGCAGGTTATGTCGCTCTGTGCGCGCTTCCTGCCGGCCTACCACCGATCCAACCTCGAGTCCCTCACAACCTGCCTCAATAACGAGGCATGGCAGGTGCGCGGACTGGCATTACCGAGGGATATCGGCGCAGCTGCCCCTGTATCCCCCACAGCAGCAGCCGCGACAGTTCAACGGCTCTGGAGCCCATGCCCTGAACGGTACCCAGCCCTCGCTTGCTGAACAGTGCAGCGCAGAGCCGACCGGCACAAACACGAACTATTCTTTCCCGTCGCGAGTGTTAGGATTAGTTCCAACTCAACGCAACCATCGCCTGAACTTCAGTGCTTGGCGACCGTCCACACGGCTGTGCCCACCGCTGTCACTTAACCGCCGGGGCACTGACTCGGACCACTGTCCCAATGCCGCCATCGCGGCGTCCCCAGGACGTCGGCGCGGTGACGGGCGTCGCGGGCGCAGTGACTCTGGAGCTGGACAACGCCATCCTGCACTCGCCGCTCTACATGCCGCACTGGGGCGAGGACAACGCAGTCACCTCGTTCGACAAGTTGATGACGGAGGGCAACCCCTTCAAGCGCGGGTGGGTGGGGCTGTGGGCCTGACAGAGGGTTAACTCGCTAACGGGGTGACTCACCTGGCACTGTTGTTCTAGGCTGCATGACGAGCGCCGCGTTGTGTTGTGAGGCCCGGGACGGTGGTAGCGGAGTCAGTGTTGTTCTGTTGTGTGACTTGATGGCGGACAACCGCTTCTCTTTCGGCAGTGTGCGCGCTGCGCACGAGCGGTCACGCCGCACCATCCCGGCCCCGGCGTCCCACAGGACCGGGCAGGGCGCGATCGCGGAGGGGCGGCAGAAATCCCTGGTGGATCTGCTGCAGCGCACCACCGCGGAGGGCAAGCAGCTGTCGCGCAACGGCAGCCACCAGAGCGGTCTGTCGGACGCGGCCGTGTCAGGGGCCGAGGGCACCGCCGCCGGCGCCAGCGCCGGTAACGGTGCCGCTGCACCGGCAGCCGAGGACGACACCTCCCGAGCGTCGGCCGCGGCCGAGCCCGCAGCGGCCTCCGCTGCAGCAGGGTCCGACGCCGTGCCGGAGTCCCGCGGTGCAGCAGCTGCAGGCGCTGCCGGTGGTCCTCTGAGTAGCAGTGCGAGTGGGACAGGGGGCGCAGAGGCGGACACGTCGCGCCCAGGGGCGGGACCGGGGTCAACGCCTCCCGGCGGCGCGCCCGGACCTGGCGGCCGCGGGCCCGCGCGCAGGCCCCACATGCTGACCATCTCGTCACAGCAGGCACTCAAGTACATGAAGCACTACGGCGAGCTGATGAGGTGAGGTGCGAGCGTGTTGCGGCCGGGCCGCTGCCGGGGCGCCTTCCGGATTCGGGGTTCTTAAACCCTAAACCCCCAACCCACTCCTCTGGGGGCTGTTCCATCCCGGAAGCTGCCAACGCAGCCTCGCACCGATCCTTGCTCGGCCCACTGCATCCCCACTTGGGACTCCTCGCCGCCGGGGCGAGCGGACCTGCTGGTAGGCTCGCGTGAGGCGGTTGCGCCCCGGGCGCTGCCGACCGCTCTACGGCACCCCCACAATGCGGGGCCGGCTCCTCCCTTCACGCGCATGCTGCGTCAACCCGCGGGCCGTCCCCCGACCAGGCCTCTGGAGGGCTACTCGGAGACGCTGTACCGCTGCCTGGCGGAGATCTTCGACGTCTTCCTGCTCTACTGCTTTTCAGCGTTTGGTGGTATGGGGCTGGAGGACCTGGTGTGGCGCGACGACCTGCTGCCTCTCCGCCTGAAAGGGGCGCTCCTGCGGATCCTCACGGCGGAGGGCTCCAAGTACAAACCTGTGGTGAGTCGGGGGCCAGGTCCGACACATGGAGAGAGTGAGAGACACAGGGGGGAGCTGGGAAGGTGAAGCGGGCGGCAAGGGCGAGGCAGCGGCGTGAGGGTGCAGCGCATGCGAGCGGCCGCGCAGCGCCGGGAGGTGGTGCACAGGCGGGGACTGTTGGAGCCCAGCGCGCGCGTCTGCTCTACTATCGTACTCGCGATCAGGATGCTTGGGCACATGGTTGCCTCATCGTCGTCACGGAAGACACATACCCCGGTCGTGTGGACCGGAGATTGGCGCAGGGCCCCAGCCAGTGACTTGTTTGCCTTCTGCCTGCACGCCGTTGCACTGTATCCCCGCGGCGGCCAGTTGCTGCGGTCCGGCATGCTGTGCCGTGATTCAGCGCCTGCCCTCGCCTGTCCCGCGACCTCCTCTCCTATGTAACACTTCACGGCCCCCCTCTTTTGCCACCCAGTTCTTTCTCTTTTTAACCCCCAATCCTCTCATGCGAACCAATTCGCTGCTCCCCTCTCCGGCCCCGCCACCTGCGCCAATAGATTGAGGAGCTCGCTCGCAACAAGCCCGCGGGCCGCGGCGCGCCTATCGCCGCCACGGGGCTGGGGCTGCTGGACCGCTTCGGGGACAAAATGGAGAGCCTGGCGGACACCATGGAGCGCTCCGTCAACCGCATGGCGGTCAAGCTGGGGGACAGCAAGCTGGTGCAGGTGGGCTGCGGGCTGCGGGGCGCGCTAGGCGGGGCGAGCCGGACGGGGCGAGCCGGACGGGGCGAGCCGGACAGGGCGGGGCAGAGCGAGGAAGTACGGACGGGAGCCCGCAGCCCAATTGCGTGCTGCGGTACAATTCTGAAGAGGGAGCAACGGCCGTCTTGGTGGCCGTTCGGGCATTCACACGCCTATTGCGGGGCTCAGAGGGCGGTAAGGCTCTCCTTGCGTGAATGGCCGGCCTGCTCCATTAGGAGGCGGAGGACGGGGGAGGTACATGGATGGCGTGACTGGTTTTGTGTCACAGAGCGCGTCGCGCGTGGCGGCACTGCATCGGAGTTCGGACTGACGCCACCCGCCGCCCTGCCCTGTCCCTCTGGGAGAGCTGCGTCACCGACACCCGACCCGCCCACTCGCGTCATTGCACGGACACGCTGTCCATTGACGGCCATGCAGGCTCTCGGCGGCGCGGCTGACGGCGCTGGTCAAAGCCTGGGCGGTGTGCAGGGGAGCGGGGCCAGCATGGTGGGCTTCCCGCAGGTACGGCAGGGCGCCGTCGTGCGGGGCGCACCAGATGCCGTCCGCGCACCGCAGGACTGAGCGGCTGGCGCAGCCGCACCTCGATGTTGCAGGTTTTGTGTTTTCAAGCCGTGGGTCTGGAAACGTCCTGGACGCCGTCCCACACGAAACTACTCGGGGAAGTAGATTAGGTCACGCAGTAAACGAATTTGGGACGTGGCTAATGTTGGTGTGGTAAGTACATGTCGGCGGTTTACGGATCCGGCGGAGTGTTGCAAGCTGGTAAGGTCCTGCGAGGTTCGGTTTTACCCGTTGGCGCCCCAAGGGCTGAGAGAGTTCGCACCCGCGTCAGCACCACCTCCCGCGAACGCCTCAACAGTGAACGAATGAACGTTACAGCCTCCAAAAAATGTCACGTCTGAACAGTGTTGCCTGCTGGAAGGCGGATGGCTGACCGATGCGTATGCTCCGCCCCGCGCTGTGCGACACGCGGCGGGCCCGCGGTGCCGTCCGCTCAGGTCTCCGCGCCCAACACCGGCATGCTGACGCCGCTGGGCGGCCCCCGAGCCACCGGGGCCATGTCCACCGGCAGCGACAGCGGCAGCCCCGGGCCCGCACACGGCAGCCCCGGCGGCGGCAGCGGCCACACCCACCATTGGGGCCTCCGGGAGCGGGTGGTGGCGGTGGAGTCGCTCATGTACATGGCGCAGGAGCTGAAGCTCGCCAAGCAGGCCATCATCGTGGGTGACGGGGTGGGGGGCAAAGACCCGGTGACGGGGTTCGGAGCGAGACGAAAATGGAGGCACATCCAGCCCGGGATGACGGGGTGGCGGGGCTGCAAGGAAGGGCAGCCCCTAGGGGTTGCCGTAAGGTGATTCGGTAGCATATCACCCAAGGCCCGGAGGGATGAAGGGAAAACCTGAATTGGGTCCGGCTGGGCGGGGGGAAGGGATGGGACTGTGTGTGGAGAGGTCCGTCGGCGGGATGGCTGATTAGGTACTGGCGGTGGGGATGGGAACGGCGCAGTAGGTAGTTTCTGGTCCCTGGGCGTGCTGCATTTCCTTAGCCGGCGATCGCCGCCCTCACCGATGTCCTCACCTGCGCAGCTGGCCCTGCCGGGCCGCCTCCAGCGCGACGTGGAGCAGTACTTCAGCCGCACCGTGGAGGCGGCCGCGGACCTAAGGGAGTACCTGTTCAAGGCGGCGGCCAGGGTCATGATGCAGGTGCGGCAGGGTCGCGACGGATTAGATCAGTCGGGAATGGGAAAACCCTAGAAACCCGCCACGAGTAGCCATGGGATGATCGTCCGCGCCGCGGCACCGTTTCTGGTGGCGTGGGCCACAGACAAGGCCCGCGCAGGCCCTCGCCTGCAACGGCCAACGAGGACGATGCACCCGACCCAGGCGCATGACCGCACATGCTCAGGGGGGGCCGCGATTCAGAGGACCTCTCAGAGGACCGCTGCCTGAGGATGACTGCGCCGCTGCGTGGCCCCGTGTTTCAGGGCGTCTGGGACGGCGACCGCGGCATCCCCGCCGCCATCGGCGTCACCAACTACAACGTCAAGGAGCCCGCCATCAAGCAGAACCCCTGGGCTGATTTCACCGTGCGGGCGCTGCACACGTTCAGGTGCGGGTTGGGGCAGGCCGACCCCACCTGGGGCGGGCTGCGCGGGGGTCAGGGGCGCATGAGGTGCTGCTGTGCACCGGCCGGCCGTGGGAGGCGGTGGCATGATGCTGGGTTCCGTGCGGCGGTGGGGCGGGTGAGGCTCTTGCCATCGGTTCTGATTGATCTACGGTACCGTATGTTCAGAAGTGGGGGGAGTCAGGCTGTTGACTGATGGTTTCAGTTTTGCCATACATCGCCCGTGTACTCTTCCACCATCTCCGCCTTTGCGGTTGCTGCTGGCCTACCATCGCCCTATTAATTTCCTGTGTCGCAACCCGCGCCCTTCATTACCTGCCTGCCTACCTCCCAAAACTAATGCTCCGTAGGGAGAAGGTGCTGGCCGCCCGGCTGCCGCTGCCGCTGGTGGT
This sequence comes from Eudorina sp. 2006-703-Eu-15, assembly GCA_003117195.1. Lineage (NCBI taxonomy): Eukaryota > Viridiplantae > Chlorophyta > Chlorophyceae > Chlamydomonadales > Volvocaceae > Eudorina > Eudorina sp. 2006-703-Eu-15. Next base: position 648,115 of record BDSI01000032.1, read on the forward strand.
ACTGCTGTGGGAGTTCGCGGTGTCGGTCGTGGCGGAGGGTCTGCTCACCGGCCTGGCGGGGGTGCGCAAATGCAGCCTGGAGGGGCGGGCCAACATGTCCTTTGACCTCTCGCACGTGGAGCGGCAGGTGCGACTGTGCGCGCGCGCGTATGTGCTCTTACGCGGCTCTAGCACGTGTGCTGCGGAGGCAACGGGGAATGGCACTGTGAGGGGTGTAACTGCGTTGCCCCACCTGGATACGCTTGCGTGAACGGTTTTGGTGGCACCCTAGCAGGCGGTGGTATCAGATGTTGGTCCAGAGAATTGGCACCTCCTCAGATGTGAAGGCATGAGGTCAGACATTTACTTCACACGTCATGGTCGTGTGACTGGCGGCTCGCGCGCGCCGGACACCTGTGAGACCGCGCAGTGCTGTATTACGATATGCCTTGGTTGAAAGCGGCAACGCAGCCTGTGATGATACTCCCGTCGCCGAAACTGGCTGACGGCTGGCCCTCCCCTTGCGCTTGCCGCTCACCCCCAGATTCGTGCTATGGGTCCGCCCAACTTCAAGCCGGTGGCTCTGGCCCCCGTGGACGCCTACATTAAGGCGTTCTACCTGCCCTGGGACGAGCTGCCGAGATGGTGCCAGGTGGGCCGGGTGATCCAGAAAGATGGAGGACGGGATGCAGCAATGGATGGCGAGGTTAGCCGTGCCGTGCCGCCTCGTTGGACTAGCCATATGCGATAGGGTTCGCCGACAGTGCAGTACTCGAGGACAAGGATTTACGGACAACATGGACAGAACTTCGCCGCCCGCAACGGTACCGGCGATGCGCGGGGACGTCATCGTGATGCCACCGTGTTTGCTGTATTACTGCAGGACCACGTGCCCGAGTACGGCAAGCAGCGGCTTTTCACCCTGGTGGAAGTCTCTGCGGAGTTCAACAAGGTCAAGCGGCACCAGAAGAACGAGGTGCTGGAGGCTATCGAGCACTGGGACCCCAGCAAGAACTTTTGAACGCGGGGTCTTCAGACCGGAGCATGGCGTGGTGGTGGAGGCGGCAGTGTAGCGGCGGGTGCACACTGTGCTGTGCCGCGCTGCGCGGCACGCCGTGCGGCGTGGTCTGCAGGTTGTGAGCGGGTCAGCAGGACGGGAAACTGCTGCGCGACGATTGCGGCTTTGTGTTTATGTAGCCCTGCAGTGCCGGCTACATGCCGTGATCCTCCACCACCGGTGCAGCAGTGAGCGCGCTGGGTATGATGGGATGAGGTGCGGTGCAGTGTGGCGCATTTCTCACGATTGTTCGGGTGTGTGGCCCAACCATCTCGGTTGTTCGGACGGCGGTGGTGGCGCTGTGCGGTCGTGGTCATCGAGGAGTCCGCCGTCGGTCGTGGTGCTGTGGAAAGCATTGGGCATGGGCTACTTACGTTTCGTGGTGGTGGTTGCGAGAGGGGTGTGAGCACGGTGCGGGTTCTTGGCGAGCGTTGGCGAGGGGCGGGAAGCGGGCTGGGTGGGGCGTCGTGCGCCCCCCCTTTGGAGCGTGCGATGGGCGACGGTGTGATGGTGGAGCAGATCGGACGCTCTGAACGACGGGGGGCCACCGGATGCGAGGTTTCATCGCGTCGTCGTGTCCCGACGTGCTAGCGTGTCAAAGCCGGGAGAGGAGAGGGAGCTTGTGACCTTGCGGCTGATCATGGGGTTGGCATCTTGCAACCTGCCCCCGGCCCCCCTCCCCCGACACACACTCACCACACGGCCCGACACGGCCAACACACCAAACCCATTGCAGCTTGACGTTTTATCCAAACCTAAATCGAGAGACATCTGCACCACACGCCGGATGGCCATTCCCGTTCCATGGTGTGGCAAGACACGGCACCTGCAAAATTTCGTTTGCATCACTCCTCAGTCCCTCGCACCCTTCCCTCGTCGCTCGCCGACCTTTGACGCATCCTATCACAAAATGGGCACCCAAAATAACATTGGAAAAACAGCCTCCGCGCCGTCAGCGTGCTCCTCCGCGCCGTCAGCGTGCCGCGGTATCGCGGCTGACATAATGTGCCACTCTTTCAGTAATACACGAGCTCGCTGCACTTGGGGATGCGTGGCCCCCGAGACCCCCTCCGCACCATGATACCGCCATCATGCTCGCTGACGTAGGCCATCTTTCAAACCCGCGGTCTTGGTCCCGGCCTGGGGCCTCAGCAAAACCGCGCCGAGCCTCTACGGCCTGGCCGGCTGCCCCTGCTGCCCCTGCTGCTGGGTGGACGCCCCGGGCGGCGGCGAGCTGGGCTCCAGGGTGACGTCCACGTCGAAGGTGGTGTTCTCCCGGAGCACGGTGATGCGCAGCGTGTCGCCCACCTGGTGGGTGGGTGGGTGGATGGACGGGGTCCAGGAAACCATATGCAGTGCCATGTGCCCAGACGGGTGGAGAGCGGGTGGAAGAGTTTATCCCCCCCCCCGATACCGCCACCTCCCCGCGACCTCTGGGGCCGCGCTTAACCCGCAAACAGGACACCCGCCCGCAGGGGTCGACCCCCGGCCCCCTTCGCAGCACGCCCCCTTCCCTCCCCCAAGAACCTCCGCTCGCCCCGAGTGCCCCCACCTGGCTCTTGTCCAGCACCCGGTACAGGTCGGAGGAGTTCTTGATCTTGACCCCATTTACCGCCGTGATGATGTCCCCCAGCACCAGCCGCCCGTACTCGTCCCGGGTGCTGCCCTTGAGACCCGCCTTCCACGCGGGGCCGCCCTCCCGGGTGCTCAGAACCAGGATGCCGGCTGCGGGCGGCGGGGGAGGGTGGCGCGATGGAGTGGCGGAGGAGGATGGCGCTAAGGTATAATGCAGGTGTACAGGTGGCAGGGTGCGCGGCAAGGTAGAGGGAGCGCGCGGGGAGCAACCCAGGCGAGGCGAGAAACGGCAAGCGGCCGGGGGGGAGAGAGAGGCATTACTGCGCGGCGACACGCATTACAGGACCCGCGTCCCGGCGGGTTCATGTCGCCCGAGCCTCACTGCACTGAACTGAACCGGCGCAGTAGGCACGTCAAGGTCCGGCCTCTGTCCGCGCGCCATCGCAACAGCGACAGCGATGTAGCGACCGCCCCGCCGCCCTCCCGCCACCCACCCTTAATGCCGAGCGCCTCCGCGGACACGTCCGGGGCGAAGGAGATGCCCAACATGGGGCGGGTCACCTGCCAAGGCGGAGGAAGGGCATGAGGAGGGGCAGTGGACATGGGCCCCGGGGCTGCGGTCAGTGGATGAGGCGGCAGCCGTCAGGGTGGGTGGGGAGACGGGTGCCGCATCACGGTTCTGACACAGTTGACAACCGCTCCAGGTCGCCCCATTCTGCGAGTTACGGGGTTGCCAGCATAAGGGACGAGGCCAAGCCAAGGCTGGCCAAGCAGAGCGCAATTCCCGGCCTGTCCCCGGCAAAAAGAAAGGTACCCCAACCACGGACACGGTAGGGGGCCGTCTATGACGCCCGGCGATGGGGTGATGCAGGGAGAGCTGCGCGGCGGTAAAACAGTGCGGTGCGGCGCGGGTCACCGCTCAAGCGGCGCCGCCCACCTTGCCGTAGGTGATGATCTGGCCCACGCTGCTTCTGACGATGTCCACGGGGATGGCGAACCCGACCCCGTTGTTGGCGCCCGTGGGCGAGTAGATGGCGGTGTTGATGCCGATGAGGCAGCCGCCGCTGTCCAGCAACGGACCGCCGCTGTTACCTGCGCGGCATCCGCACCCGGGGCGGAGGCCGTAGGGAACTAAAGAAATTGAAAGCCGAGGATGAAGAGCTGACCGCCAAAGCAATGATTCCGTGAAGAGGTCCGGAAAGGGGAGAGGGCAGCCTGGGCGAAGCTTGAGCCTTGAATTGAAGGGCGAAGGACACAGCAGCCGGGCCAGCTGCGCAACCCACTCGGCTAGCAACCCATCGAGCTGATCTACCAACCTCCATACCCCTATCGGATATCTGATGCCCACGGTACTGAACTGCTCCTTCCTCTCACGCCCCTCCGTACCTGGGTTGATTGCCGCGTCCGTTTGAATGACGTCCTGACAATATCACGTCAAATGCCATCGGATGCACAACAGGAAGGACCCACGGGTCAGCCCGGGCGAAGGGGTAACGTCAGCCCAATCAGCGATATAATACGGCCCCCGGGGGGAGTAGAGAGGGGGAAAGCGTCGCTGTCTTGGGTTGACAGAATGGGGCAGAGGGGCGGCGTTGCGCCGACACGGCATGCCATTCTGTCCGTAGGTCGATCGGTCGGCCGGTCTGCCAGAACGGCAGGCCAGCAGGCCGAGGATCAGCGAAACAATGAACTGCCAAGCGACCTGTTCGGCCATACGATGTCGACTGCGCAACCCCCCTCCCAAGTCACGACCTGCGCACTGGACACGAAGCTGGAGGCGGGTACCTGGGCGGCCTGTCCGGCCCATGACCATGACCACGCTCTGTCTTCTATCTTCAGCCAACGGGCCTCGTCCGCCCCAAAGCAAGCAAGGCACTAAACCGTGTCGATCCCCTCGCGCCAACTAACTGTTCCGTTGTTATCATGCCGTACGCGCTCTGCTATCCATTCCTGGGGGCCCCTGATGACTCTCCGACCCCAACCGCAGCCCGATTGTATTCCCCGGCCGACGTTGACGCCCTGGCGACGGGCCACTGCTCACCTCACCCCTGCTCTGGCAGTCAGCGAAATTTGTCTTCGCTTACCAATGCAATACATCGTCACCCCACCCCACCCCGCCCCGCCCCGCCCGGCTCCTGCCCCACCTGAATGGGCCTCCCGCTGATTGACTGGATCTCCCTCCCCGTGCCACTGACCACCCCAACCGTCAGGGTGTGGTCCAGACCGAACGGGTTGCCGATCGCGAACACCTGGGCGGCCGGGAGGGGCGTTCGCGGGCAGAAAGAGGGGATGAGGGTCTGGACTTCTGCAGCTGCCAAAGAGAAGAGACGACGCACCAGCGCCACTACCCCGCAGCAAGTCACTGGGGTCAACTGAGGCCAAAGCGACGGCTCGTGGTGCGGTACACACGAACAAGGCGTCAGGTCACGCGTGCTCAAGTGGCCCGTCCCCTCCCGCCTCGGGTCGCACCGAACCCCGTCGCACCCTTAGAACCGCGACCCCGCCCCACATCCCGGCCCCCGGCACACCCCCACCCCCACCCCACCCCGCACGCCTGCATCCCACCGGGGCGGCCCCGAGCTCCTGTCCCCTCCCCACAGACTGGTAAGAAAAAGGAGGAGGAGAAAAAAACATCTTACCCTTCACACCTCCCGCCGCCTACCCTAGCCTGCATTACCCAAGCAGCCCTCCATCCCCCCAAACCCTTCCGCCTCTCACCTTCTGCCCCACCACAATGTCCGCCGAGCTGCTGCACAAGCTGAGCGGCTCCAGCTTGTCGGCCGGGGGGCTGCGGGGGCCCTCCATGGCGGGGGTCAAGCCCACCACACCCGGGCCCGAGCCCAGCATCCCGGGGGCCGCCATCGGTGCCGTCTGCGGGGTCGCCGCCAGCGCCTCCCCGGCTGGCTGATCCATGGGCCCCACCTGGAGCACCGCGATGTCCTTGTCCTGGTCCTGAAGCGGTGGGTCCGTCAGCACCCCCGAGGGCCGGGGTTTATTTCTTTTTTCAATGTAACCCCCAAGGGCCGGCCGCACAGAGAGTTGGTCAGATGCTTGCGCCCCCTGCCCCCTTCGTTTCTTCCTTGCGTTCCGTCATCGCCATCGCAGGTAACTCGGTAGCGCCATATTCAAGTGGTTTGCGTTGGGCGGGTTTCATCGCACCCGTAGAGACACACAGTCATGAGGTCAATCCTACGACCCGCCTCCTCCTCCTCCTGCTCCTCGTGAGAGAGGAGTGGGTGTACGCGTATCGGCATGTGACACGTGATGTGTCCCCGGGACACCGTATGCGCCTTTGCCAGGTCGGTGCTGAGCCCCCCAAACCCAGCTTTGCTTTTCGATTTTCTTTTCGATTTTCTTTCGATTTTTTTATTTTCTTTTCTCGATTCAACCCCAAAACCCAGGTCAGCATGTACCGCAATGCCATGACGTGTATATTCCATGTGTGGGGTCGCGCACTGCGGCAAGGTTGGGTAGTGCACCCCAGGGCGTGACGGGGCCCTCGGAACGGACGCGAGGAGCTCGGCTGTACGGACCGTTGCGGCTTCCGTCGCCGCCCCGCGAGTGCGGACCTCCATTGGCCCGCCGCGCCGTGCGGTGGGGCTCCTTCAGATCCCCGGTCTGGGTTCCACCCGTCCCGTCTTCCAATGCGGTGGTTTGGGTGGGTCTCCTTTTAAACCCGTCTTTTCTCTTAGGTGTTCTGAACCCTGATGTCTCCACCTCTCCACCTCTGAAGAGGCCATACCGCCGCGCTCCCCACACCAACACCTACACCTTATCTCGAGGCTCCGCTCCCTTTTAACGCCTGCCTACACGCACCATACATTCCCACCGACTGGCTGTCTCGCGGCTCTGCCCACCTACAACACACATCCGCATTGGTACGCAGCTACACACACAGCCACCGGCGACCCTCCGTGGCGCCCCATCTGCCGTACTCACCACGCCCACCACCTTGGCCGAGAACTCCTCGCCGTCGGCCAGAGTCACCTGACAAGAAGTGCGGCCGGGAGGGGTAAGGTGGCGTTGAAGCAAAAACAACAACGACAGGGTTTGTCCGAGTCACTCCTGTCACAGGCTCGCTATCCCCTCGCGATCGCCTGCTTCCGACGGATATGCGATGCGCCGTGGCGCTGCAGTTGCTGGTGCTGTTGGTACTGGTGTTGCTACCGATAGTTGAGACTACTATTCCCTGGGAAGGTGGAAGACAGCAGCAGTGCAACCCGAGGCCGATGTGCCGAGCGGCCGAGGGCCCCAGACTGATCCACCATTTACCGGCCATCTCCAAAACCACTCTGGAGCTCCGCCCCACAACCTATCCACCCACGGTGGCCCTCCCTCCCTCCCTCCCTGATTCCTCCCTCCCTCCCTTCATCCCTCCATCCATCCACCCAGGCAGCCATATCAAGCCGCCGTAGGTGGGTCCACAGTCACGCAGCACCGCCACCACCTTGATGTCACTGGCGTCCTGAATCACATGGTAGTTGGTCACGATGTGGCCCTCGTTGTCCTGTAGGGGCCATGGGCGGGTGGGGGCGGGTGGGTGGGCGGGTGGGGATGTAAATCGTATGCAAATCGTAAGCATTGAAGTGCGAGGTGAGGCGGGCAGAGGGAGCACGCGGCCTGGCTCCCTCAGTCTACCCTCTTAGTCCTCGACCCCTGTGGCTGAACCCACATGCCTGCCGGCCACTAACTCGCTGATGCGGCCGGCCGGCCGGCAGGTATGCCAGTGGGTGCTGTCGAACGTACGCGGGCTATCTCGGCAGCATCGCTTCCGCGCGCCTGGGACACCAGGCGCCCGCCCTGCTCCCTGCTTACCCCTCATTAAGAGGGCCCTCCAAGCGGCAAAGCAGGGCGCAGCAAACACCGCGCGGCCCGCACCTCAGACCTCGCCCAGTCGCACCCCGCTTGACCCACCATCCCACCCCGTTTGCGGTGCCTGACGGCAGCAAAGGCAGCGACTGCACGTCCGCGCTGCGGACTGCCAACCCTCCACCCCTGCCTTGCCCGTACGACTACACACCCCAATCCAATGACCGCACGCACGCCTCCAGTCTACTCTCCCCCCCGGGGGGTCACTGACCCAGATGAAGCCGCTGCCCTGGCCCTGCGGCATCTCCAACATGTTCATGGTGAAGGCGTCACGCCTGGGGTCGGGACAAGGGAGAGGGTGCAGGAGAGGGCAGATGCCGTGCAATCTGGAGTGACCCACGAGGGTTTGCGGAAGTCAGGGGAGGCGGATTCGCAGGGTAAGCCGGAGGCAAAAAGGGATGTGGGGCATGCTTGAGTGCCCTCCGTACCGTCTGTGCTGAACGCCGGCAGCAACTGCAGGCCACGCGCTCAGCAGGTCTGACTGCGCGGCCAGCCGACGGATGAGCATGGGGGGAATAGTCATGACGGCAGGCCAACCTTACGACAAAGTCTTCGACGATCAGCTGCTCTGATCTGCCCGCACCTGTGGCAAGAGCCGGGCGGCTGGCGTTCCCAGGCGTGAGCACAAGCTACTTACTTGACGGCAAGGTTGGTCACATTGACCACGCTGGGGGTGGAGCGCTTGAATATTTCGATGGTGAGCTGTTCCTCGGGGGTCAGGCGCGGCCGGCTCAGCGCGGGTCCGGGAGCCACCCAGCTGGTGACCAGGAGCGAAGCAGCCGACAGGGTGGCGACCAACGACGGCAACAGTCGTGGGCTGCCGACATCAGACGCGTCATCATATGCCTCCAACCAGGTAGGCCCTGATTGGCGCGTCGCTGCTTGGGGAGGCCCATGCTCCCCGCGACCGTCAGCTAGCAACCCGAGATGCTGCGGGGTAACGCGAAGGCAAAGCCCTTTCCACCGATGACCGCCATGGTAGAACATGACAGGAAAGACGACACCGCTGCAGCCTGTGGATCGCCATCCTTTCGCTGTGGTGCACAGGGAAGCACCATGCAGCTTCGCGTCAGTACGAGTCCCCAAAACAAACACTACCACACGGCCCCATGTCAATATAGATGCAAACATTAATGAAGTTAACGGTTCAGACCTGCAGGCCGCTTGTGCGCATTGAAGTGCTGACGGAGCATGCCTGTTGAAAAGTCGGCAACCAGTCGTCAACAACGCCCAATCAAGCTACTGTTCCGCTTACAGCAAAGATATTAAATCTGTAACAGACTGGCGCATGGGCGGTGTGTGTAAGCGTGAGCGAGACAATCGACAGCGAGTGGTTGGAATCAGTCCTGATTTACGTCGTAATCCCTGACGTGCGATGCAAAGACATTTGATGCAAAGAAATATATAAATATGCGTAATCCTCATGTTGATTAGTGGGATGTGCAGATCGTCGTAAAGCCCAACCGCCAGCTGGCACAGGCTGGCACACTAGGGCACACGGGCACTGCCACCAGGCTGCAACTCACCCCCCTCTCTGCGCGTGTTACCATCAATAGGGAGCCTTGACACCGCAGATGTGACGTCTTTTTGGCGTTGGGCCCGCCGAGAAAGGCCGGAGTGTATTACAACAACCACCGTGCAAAGGGAGTACTGGGAGTATGAGCATGCCGCACGCACTTTCGCATCCAATCAGCACAACAACGTAACGTCTTGCAACGCGTTATGGCGGAGAATTTCCAACAAAGGCATCCAAGAGGACGCCGGAGGAGGACACTGTTGCACGCATTAACCTTCATGCCCCGGAAAAGCAGCAGGACGAATGGCGTCACACCTCGTCACATAGGCTTGAAACCAGTCAAAATGTTTCCCGAATGGACGGCACGTAGTACGCTTGATGCACGATGTGGCGATGAGATGTGAGCCCGCATGTAGCATGGATATTGGAGGTATGTCGGAGCACGCATTTGGGTTATGATTACGCATGTGTTGGTCGCAACGCTAGCGAGAACACATGCGCAAGACATGTCAAGGTATCCCCAGGAACATGCATTTAGGAACTCCTGTTGTCGTCTGCTGTGAAGCTTTTGTACGACGTGCGGTGCATGGTTACCCGGTGTACGAGAGCCCCAAAGCCCCGCTACCCAGTGAACGCAACGCACATTACAGAATAAATAATGCTTTTATCAAACTTTTAGCATATGAATGTGTGCAGCCTGCAGGCTTGCGGTCCATTCGATTTTGGAATTTCGCAAGTGCAGCTTCAGGAAATCTATTGAGCTATTCAATCATATCAATTGCTTTTTCATATCTGATTGTTGAGGCATGGAATGCGTGTGCTTCACCCTAATTGTCGATGACATAGTCCTACCTCATGGGGAGGCGGTGATGGAGGTCCTGGGAGGCGGAGGTGCGCCCTAGCATGCATTTCCTGCCCTTATCACCTTCATAAAAATGAATTACGTTGGGCATCCGTATCCCACAGGGCCACAGACTCTGTTCGGTTATCAGCTGGTCGCCAACCGAACCGCTGTCGTAGGTTTGTCAGGTGCGCACCTGGAGGGCTGTTGCACCCGATACGTTCGCAGCTGGCCGTCACACGCAATGCCTAGCCTGACCTGGCGGGGTTGTTTGATTCCCGCCTCCCTAACAGCTGGCGTGGGGCCCGACTTGCCGAAGCGCTGCAAGGTAGGACAGTGCTGACCATCGTTACGAAAAGCCTGGCAAGGACCGGACGGTTGCATTAAGGACCGTGATAGACGACTTAGCCTGTTCTCCTTGGACTAGCTACCTATCGTCTCACGCTTGACATCTGTCGAACGGTAGGAAGCCAGTCTAGCGATGTTAGTATGTATGCCACACACACGACCCCTGTTAGGCCAGACGTGACCGATTTACCGGTAATATGGGGTATGCTTTAAGGACGATCCAGAGGCCCGCCAGCTGCTGTCGGGCGCGCTGGTGGGGACGATTGCGGGTAGATAACGAACCCGCGGCCGCACCGGGCTGGCGGGCTGCTTTCCAGTGTTCGTTTACCTTTTCGAGGCGACGCCATCACCGGCGCACGCGGGGGGCTGCACGCCCCTAGCCCAGTGGCAGCGCCAGCCCCGGACCCGAGGGCCATTTAAGTCCATCATACATGGAACAGCAGCCATGTAGACGCGTACACGATTGGCATTCGGCTGGGCCCCCACCTGCACTGCCCTTTCTGCGCAGGACTGGCTGGAGGGGCTGGGGGTGGACACCTCCGGGTTGGTGCCGTACCAGAGGCCCACACCTCGGGCCTGGCAGGTCTTCGAGGAGTGGGGCCGCCGTACGCAGGTGCGGGAGGGTGGTACGAGTGTAGGCTGTCTGTATAGGAGACCGGATCAGCCGCTGAGGGCCAGAAGAAAGAAGGGAGAGAGCGTCTGCCTGGTAGCACTCATCTGCTGGGCAGCTGGGCCGGTTTAAATTGGCTTATGTGTTGGGTGGCTGCTTGCTGCCAGTGCGTTCGCGCGCAGGCTGTTGTCGCCCACCGTCGCGCATGTAACTGTTTCGGTTGCAGATTTGGCGCGGCCGCGACGACCCGTGCGATGAATTGTACGAGATGCTGCGGCCCAAGTACGACACCATGCCGGCGCGCTTCCAGCGGTCCGCCAACTACCACCTGGGTATCCACCCGCTGCACCCTCCGCGCCGCCTCATGCAGCAGCTGAGGCGCGCGGCGCACGCCCATGGGGGTGCGTTCGGGTGTTCCTGACTGTGAAGAATGCGTGCAGTGGCCCGTGATTGTGAGCTCAGAGCCATGTGTGTACGTGTTTCTTCGGACAGCCCCGTCATGAGTTATGGCTTACGGTGGCTGACCTGCGAGCCGAAGAGTGTGTACATGTGTGACACGTTTTGCTGTCTGAACCGCATGACTATCTTCCCACGCGAATTACGTGCTGCCTTGCATGGACCATAGGAATTCCCGAGGTGCACGGCATGCCCGCGCTGCATCCGGCCGCTGCGGTGACGGTGGCGCACCCGTCACCTGCAGATTTGGGGTCGCGTTGGTTTCCTCCGCCTGATCGGTGATCACGTTACCGGGCGCTGACCCACCTGCAGGCGCGCTGTCCATCGAGCCGTACACTGCTGCGGAGGAGCCCGCCACTCCCGAACAGGTCGCCACCTTGTTGGCCCACTGCGACATCTTCTCGCCCAATGAGGCGGAGGCTGAATCGATGGTGGGACCCGGTGGGTGGCATGTTGGTGGGGTGGTGGCTGGTTGCCGCGAATGATGGACGGGAGTCCGGGCGCGGGCTTGGTCACTTGATTGGGTGCGAAGAAGGGACTTGACGCCTTGCGTGCTTGCGGGCGGGTGTGCTGGTGGCGGGTGTGCTGGTTGAGATGGGTGGGTGGCGGTATTGTTGGTTGCTGGGGTTAAAACGAAGAATTGGCGTGGGGAATGCGCGTCGGCAGCCGTCCTTGCGGCAGCCAGCAGCAACCGCTTGTGCACTCACGGAATCGCAGGCTCGCCTGAGGACCTCGCCCGCCGGCTGCTGGCGCTGTCCCCCCGGGGTGGTGCGGACATTGTGGTCATCCGCTGCGGCCCTGAGGGAGTGCTGATCGCGCGCAGGCAGCTGCAGCCGCAGCCACAGCCGCACACATCGTCTCCAGCCTCCCGCCCGCAGGCTGGGAATCCTGCGGCAACTGAGGGAGCAAACCAGGATGTGCATGTGGAGGCGTACAGAGTGAGTCAGGCTGTAGGGGTGAAGGCTCTCCTCGCCAACCGCAGAGGGATTGCCGGGCTCCCAGTCCGATGAGGACACTGGCCAGGCTCATTCAATGTCTGCGAGCTGGCTAACTCGCGCCGCGCCATCCCCGTTAACGCTGGGCTCGCCCAGGACTCCGCTGGTCTCACCCAAACTATGCGGCATAGCGTTCCTGCCTGATTCGGCTGCCACGATGCTTCAGGTACCCGCAGTGGCGGACACGGCCGTGGTGGACGTCACGGGGTGCGGCAACGCCTTCTGCGGCGGCTTCTTAGCCGCACTGTATCGTGGTCGCGGCGTCGGCGTAAGCCCGCACGGCATCCGGAGCCCGAGCGGTGTCAGCGAAGACAGCGGCGCACCCAGGTCGGGCACGAGGGCGGGCGCCCAGGTGATCTCAGAGGCTCCGGAGGGCAGCGACCCAGATGCAACAGGGCGGGACCCTCAGCGCCCTGCATGGCTGCGCACCGGCGATCTGCGGCTGGCGGGCTCGTGGGGCTGTGTGGCGGCGAGCTTCATGGCAGAGGAGCGGGGCGTGCCGCTTAGGCCCGTGGCGGCGCTGCAGGTGGGAGGATTCATGTGCGGGGAGCCTCATGTACCGGTGCCTGCGGTGTGCCTGCATCTTCGAGACAAGTATTTGACTGGTTCCAGCAGCTTGATGGCCAAGATGCATCTGTGCTCATCACCTCGGCCTGTTGAAGCGATCCCAAGACCTGAATTTCCAACCTCACAGACTGACATCCAACGAGCGGTGCCCAGACGGGTCGCTGGCGATTGCTGTATAGGTTTAAGTCAGCCCGTGCAGGGCTATCGTACGATTCGTTTTAACAGAGTCAGTATAGGTTTGACACCAGTAGTGACCGAATTGATACTGACGGTCAAAACATCCTGGGGATGGGAGTTTCGCGTCGCGATCGCATTGCGCATGTTGGCCCCATTCCCCCAATTTGGTCTGTGCGCGTTGCACTGTGTCCCGCAGGACAAAGCTATGTCGCGAATGGACGCTCTGCTATCTCGAATTCATCCGGTCCGACCTGGGCAGCCATTGTCAAGGAAAACAGCCTGCAACGTGGCGGCCTTGCTTTTGCGGAATAACATGGCGTTGCCGGTGGCACGTTGCACAACGCTCATAGCACGCGCGGTGGTCAGGTCGCGGGCGAGTAGTTTTGCTGTTTCCTACCGCACTTTCTGTGTTTGAGGCTTTGAAATTGTAGGTGTGTTGGACTTGAGGGTCAGCGGTTCTGGTCGACCGACCAAAATCGCCGTTGTCCGTGCTCTGGCCTCAAAATACTTGACAGCTTTGGGTTGCACTACGTAATGTTCAGACATGCTCCATCAACCAACCCTAACCAACATATTTACGGCATCGATGTTGGGGTGTCATTCAAGTCTCACACACATACTGTCGTTATCCTCGGACTAAGCGTCGAACGGAAATGTGTTATTATGTAACATATTTTGCAGTGATCTTCGCGCGCCGCCGTGCCATTACGGTCGATATACACGCAGCAAACTGGCGCGCCACCAAAACCGCTGAAGCCTAAGCGACTGCCTCCAGTGTTTTCGTTTCCATATATATTTTTGTGTCTGCTATATGCATTCGATCTGCGCCTTCGCAACGTTCCTTTAGTTCCGCTGACCTGCGCGGCGTCATGGACCTCACCAACACGCTTTGGGTTTGCTTCATTTGCGCTGGGTTGACTTGCCTCCGCACCCTATTACTTCAGCGTCGGCATCGGGATCGAGAGGCTAGGTAAGGGGCTGCAGTGTCGGCGTTGGCGGTGGGAAGGCGTGCACGTGTGGCGAAGGTTGTGGTGCCACTTCTGTTCTACGCTACTGGCCTCCTTGATGAATTTTGAATTAGATTGTGACCAGGGCCCCGCTGTTTATGTGGCGTTGCAACATGCAGGTGTGAACGACTAACTTCGGCGCAGGGAAAATATTCAATGTCGCAGTGCGATGCGCATCTGCTGGCCGAGCGACTAGGCTGCTCGCAACCACGATTAGCGTTGCAAGAGGCGGTCACCGCCGACACGTGCGGTGGTCCGTGCAGTCCATCGTGCAGCGACTGCCAACGGACTTCCTGCAGCGTTGCGGAATGCGATTCAGCGGCCTGCAGCATTGCCGGGAGCGCCACTAGTAGCCACAGCAGTTACACGGCCGACAGTGACGAAGAGACGACCGACCGCTGCGCGCCCTGCAGCGCTGACTGTAGCGACGACGAAAGGAGTGGCAGCAGAATGGGACGTCTTGGCACCGGCAGCAGCAGCGCATCTCCGTCAGGGAAGGGACTCCTTCGGCCGGCCATCCGAACGGCTGGCCGCGATGGGCGGACAGGGGAGACCGCGCGGAAGTTGAAAAGCGTTACCTTCAACACGGCCGGCGCGGTGATTTGCTCCCCTCCAACTCAGGAGGCACTCAACCTGCTGGCTACCGGAACGCCGGCTCTGGTTGTGCCGCACTGCGCCTCGAGAAGTTGCGCCGTGTCGTCATCTAGCGCATCTTCCGGAACCTCAAAGGAGCCCTGCGTCGAAGACATGGAGCCGGCGAATGCGCGAGTGAACGCGCCGGCTATTGGAGCAGCGGCCACGGCATCGGTGCATGCTACGGGGTCATCTCAGCCGCCAGCGCGCTTGACTGTAAGTCAGGCTTCGGGACAGTTGCACCCGCGTCCTGTACGGCTATTGCCCGCCGCGGATGCTGTTGTGAACTCGCCCACGCCATGCAGCGTTGATTCTGCACATGCGCTGGCGCTTGCCCGTGCTGCGGTCGGTCGCCGGAGGGTGATGGCGGCGCTGGAGGAGGCCAAATGCCGCCATTCCCATCTGGGTCAGAGGGCGGCGATCGACAGTTGGGCTCACCGCGGCTTCCCGAATCAGTCGGAGGGGCCCTCTCTACAGCAACAGCTGCCCCTGCCCAATGGGCCCGAGCGAGGGCCGCAGCCGGGCCAGCCGTCAGAACGACCCGTCAGGTTGCCTCATCTGCCGTTGGCTTCCACCGACCTGGACATTCTCGCAGTGGGTTACGCCTCGAACGACGCGGGTGCGCGCGTGCTGGGCCCGGGCGTTGAAATGCGTAGTGGTGACGGCGTAGTTGTGTCAGGCGCGGCTCAGGTTCTGGGTAGGTTGCTGGCTGCAGGTGGGGATCTGCGCACATGCAGCGCTGTCGCACTCGATCAGCTGCCGCCCGTGGAGAGGTTGCGGGTGGCGGAGTCTCTGGCAAAGCAAGCTCACCAGCTGGTTGGCTGGCAGAGGCTGATGCAATGAGTCTGTGTACGGCCGTGACATGTTGAGGTATTGTTGGTCTTGACCATCAGCGATAGGATGGCATCGTTTGTGAAATGGACGTTGGGTTTCAAGGGGGAAGAGGGGCTACGTGTTGGAAGGAAGCGCTTTTGCAGTTGTCGGTTTCGTTGGATGTTATGCATCCAATCCGTTACCAGTTCGATGGGGTTAGTTGGGCTGAGGGCTCTTTTGGAAGCCATCTTGAGTATGAGGTATCGACCCTGGTATCGACCCCCCCGCTGCATCGTTGGAAATGCGAACATGTTTTTACAGCTCTTATGACTTCGTTATTTTTTCTGCTTTTTTTCGCATCTCACTGTCGTGCTAAATGATCCGGGCAGGTAGACGCGGTCGTACCTATGACCAGCAGCTGTCGTGTACGGCACTTGGAACACGCGGCGTTCAGACGTGACGACATAGTGCATCGAATGAACGCTATGCCTTGTTTGTTCATTCCTCTGCGAGGCCCCATCGTCAGTTCTGCCCCGGCACTTGTCAGTTTGAGCATGATGCGCTCTTGTGAATGCGGATTTGACAGAGTCGATGCGGGATTGTGGATGACAGGGATTTCAAGTTCTGCTTGTGAGCTGTGAAGCGGCATCGCTTCTAACTGGAGTGGAGCGAGGATTTTTTTTCGTGAGTGTGGGTGTAAGATCCAACGCAGAGCTGTCGCTTACTGTGTGGAGTGTGTGTGTTGCATATCTGACTAATGGCTGCTATCCCGGCCACCGTCGAAGCGCTTTCCTCCATTGCGGGGGAAGGAGAGTGGTGTGTGTATATGTTGGTGCAGGAGCGCGTTTGTGCTGCTGACAAATTTGACCACTGGCCGGTTTGTCCTGTGAATGCTAAATTTGTGGGATTCGTGCAACCGAATTAGTTGCTCGAAAAATCCCATGTCCCGTGCCGCGGCTAGTATACCTGGGGTAGCGATTAGTTCGGTGTTATTGTGTTCGGTTGCCAAAATTAGAAGACTTTCACGGAGATCGAGGACAGATCCCTGCGTTGCGATCAGGCGCGGTCAATCGGACGGACTGGACTCCGGGTGCATTGTAACGATGCAGAGTTGCCTTGTTACGGTAGGTGCGTGGTGGCTAGATCGTTGCAAGATGACGTGGTGGCGCCTCTCGTTAGAGAACCTGCCGCTTGCTTTATGTAATGGCATACAACAATCGCGAGATGGCATGGCCGGGATTTGGTGTGCCAAACCGTATTCAGAAACAGGTTACACCAACGCACCTCCCTTACAGCCTACGCGCTCCGCTAGCAAGCCAACGGTTCGGAAGACCTGAATTCACCACAACCACCACCTTCGCGCGACAGCTCGCTCCCATTAAGTAATCTGGTTACTATCACCGCTTCTGGGGTCCAACTGTCCACATGAAATTGGCGTCATCCCTACCTCCAGCCGAAGTCACGGACCCCATCATTTCCGGGAACTTCTTAGGTAGATAGTTAGGTTCAGCACGACATGTCCACCCATCTACTCATTGCAAAGCTCGCCGGGTGCATGTGGCATATGCGCCGCTTGTGGCGCGTGACGTGTATTGTTGCCACCGGCGCCGGTGTTGCATCCATCCCACATCCAAAGTTCCAAGAAGCTGGACCGGCTCGCTCTCCCTCATGACTCATCTGATCCCTCGCCGTCGACGTGGTTCATCGCGGCGTGCCGGACAACAAGGAGAAACCTCAAATCTGGTCATGCATGAAAGTCGCCGACCCCGATCGCCAGGTCTACTGTAGCGACGGGGCACCCGCCAGGCACTTTGCCCCATGTTCGCACGCAGTCCGTAACGGTCATGCCAGGCACGATGTTGCTACTAACCATCGCTGTCTTGTCGCAATGCACAAATCGCTGTGGGCCGCCACTGTAGTAGCAGTCCTGGGTGTGTGTGAACGGCCCCCGCCCGCGGCTTCCAGCGGCACAGGTACCATTGTCATAGCTACATACCTAGAGGGATACCCGCGGCCAGCATAAGAAGTGCCGCTGTCGCCGCCCGAGCACCTGCGGTCACCGAGCGACACTTTAGGTACCGTACCAGGAGCCCAACGCACCATGACGTCACAACGGCTCGTCGACGTGCTGCCGATTCTCACCACATTCGTAAACCCCCCAAAGACGGCGGCGCCATGCAAGCGCCGACGCGAAGGCCCAAGCCTCGTGCCAGTGATCCGAACCGCCGCCCGACGGCGCAATCCACTGTCGAGTGGCCTCCCCCCTGCTATATGTTGCGCCGGGCTTCCTCGTTGCGTTCACAGACAGCCCTGTTCAGACCCGCCCCCCGCCTGCAACGGCCAACGTATTCTTTCCGCTCACGAAGTCCGCACATCCTTCGTTCGGAAACAGCCAATAGGTCCCCAACGTGACCCACTAGAGTCCTCGCGCTGTGATACAACATTTTCTCGGCACCGTATCGCCGCCGCCACTAGCTTCGGCGGCTTACACACAGGCAACTTGCACAGCGTGCATACTTGAGACATGCGCGCGCACATGCGTACGTATAAACAAACTACACACAACCGACCTTTCCCGGTTGTGTCCCCAGGTCTGGCTCACCCGGCGGTGGCGCGTGCTCGGCTGGAGGGTTCCCGGCATTGAGACCAGTCCCAAACAGTCACCGGGCGCGGCAGACCGTCGAGGACCGCTACTATGGGACGCGTGCGACCTGTCCGTGGCGCCCTTCCTTCGACCTCAGCTGAACCCATTTCGCACATCTCCTTCCCTTCTTGCACCGCCGTGGCAACGGCAACCGAGCATGTGTCCGCCAGTTCCCCGCGCGCCCCACCGGCGCGCTCTCGTTCACCAGGCCGCTCATCACGCAGCGCAGTCACAGCCGGTTGCGGCGAACACCAGGTCAACGCACAAACACGTCCACACTCGGTGCAGCAGCGGGGCCGAATACCGAGAGCCCAATGCCCCCTGGGTCGCCCAAGCACGCATACTGCCTCGGGGCCCACCAAGGGGCAACCATGGCAGCAAGCCGTGACGGGGCCGCGGCAGTGCTGGTATGCTTCCGTCACTGTGCACGTCAAAGGCACACGCAGCCGCTATCTTGGTCAATTCCAACGACGCTTGCGCTCGTGGCGAGGGCAGGAGTTGATAATTGCGAGGTAGTGGTCCAGGCTGGGGCCCCCAACGGCGGATGCGCCGTGAGGCATCTCTATATCGTTCACCCCTCGCCAACCACATGCTCCTGGCCTTGCTCCGCACCCCTCATCACAGGGCGCCAACGCTTCCCGAACACTACTCACGTCCGTCGTTCAACGACGACGTGGCCGGGGCATTCATTTTCCCTCACCCACTCCTCGTCACACAACCAAAGAAAGATATACATGCACACGCGTCTCGGCAAATCTTCGCCGTACATCTAACACCCCGGACATAATCCCATCCATCGCATGCAACGCACATGGGACACGCCGCAGTGGGGGCTACGGCATTGACACCCGGCCCGAGAGTACCCGTGTCCGTTCGCCGTGGCGCCCTCTCCCCACCTGCGGCCGCCCAATTCGCTGCCGCTTGCAACCTGGCGTTCGGCAGCGTTGGTGACAAGCATGTAACCACGGCCACGAACGGCAGCAACGGCGGGAGCTGCTGCGCCATCGCCGGCAGAGCCGGCCGCTGCAGCGAGTTGAGGTACATCGCAATGACCGAAGCCGCAGATTACGTTCTCGCTCAAAAGTTGTTGGCCCATGACATATCCCCGTCGTAGGACCGCGGGTCGAAGTGCGCGTAGGCAACGCCCTCGAAGTTGTAGATGCGTTCCCGAATACCCGGTGGCGCCATGTACCTGAGCGGCGGCGCGGGCAGTGAAGGCGACATGGCAGAGCGTGACACGATGACGTTTCAGGACCACCCAGGAGAGCTATCGTACCTTGCAGCACATGCCCTTACTGGACGCGCTGAAACATACATAATCAACAGGGTTTGACGCAGCGACATACGTATCCAAGATCGGATCTTCCGCAAGGACACCTCGCACAACGCTGGTTGTCCTGAGTCGAGAAATTTGAAATGGGTTACCTCACAGCCTGCTACTCTCCTTGCGTATGCAAGTGAAGAAGTGATATCCTCATGATGTTTGCTGTCCGCTCCCGCAAGGAATGCCCTTCCCCCGGGGACATCCGTAGCAACAAACACAGCGAGATGCCTGCGGCCAGGCCCCGGCAACCAGCGTGGCCCCCGACGGTCCGCTCATCTGCCCCCCCCGCACCTGTGCTCCAGCAGTGCGTCCCAGTTCATCGCCGCAAACCAGGGGTGGCGCTTGAGGTGGCGCAGTGAGGCGGGGCCCTGGCCGCCCAGTCGTGAGGCGGGGTCGTGCTGCAACAGCCGCTCCAGTAGGTCGCGAGCGGCGGGTGAGAAGTGCGGCGGGAAGACCAGGTGGCGCGACACGATGCGGCGGTAGATGCGCAGCTCGTCGTCGCCCGGGGAGGCGAACGGCGTCTCCCCCGACATCAGGCAGTAGATGAGCACTCCCAGGGCCCACAGGTCCGCGGACTGCGTGGGGCGGGACGGGAGGAGTGCGAGGGGACGACGGGGTCAAATGACGGGCTGATGGACCGATGACATGTCAGCGCGGAGCGGAGAGGTGCTGCCAGACAGATCCCACCCGTGACGTCCCCGTGCCTGAGCTGGCCGGCTGCCGCGGAAAAGCATACAACGGCAAGACGTTGACTTTCGCCCCGTCAGTGCATGTGCTCATTTCGTCCAAAGACCCCTGCCCGCCCCTTCTCGGCACCCATACTCACCTCCGTGTGCCCCCGCCCCTCCACCACCTCGGGTGCCAGGTACTCGGGGTTGCCACACAACGTGAACGCCCGGCCCTCGTTGCGGCGGGCGAATCTGGGGAGGGGGAAGCGAGGTTTCCAGCAGATGCAGAACCGTCAGCATCCGCACCATCAGCTGTTCAGCAACTCTACCCCTTTGCCTCCGTACCCCCTTGCCTCCGCTTGGAACAGGGTAACCCTTCCGTTCCACGGCCCGCCCTTCCGCCCGCCGCAGCCCCACACGGTTTCCGCCCTGCACCCACCTGAAGTCCACCAGCTGCACCTGGCCTCCCTCCGTCACCACCACCGAGTGCACCGACAGCCCTCGGTAGATGACCCCCGACCAGTGGAGGTGCTCAAGGCCCAGCACCACACTGGCGGCGATGTACATGGCGGACGCCTCGTCGAACGGCAGCGGCACCATCAGGCAGTCCAACGTGCACAGCCCCACCGTCATCAACACCTGGAGGAGGTCGAAGGTGACAGCGCGCAGGCAAAGTTGCAAGGAGCGGACAAGATCACAAGACACAAGCACGCCACCTCGCACGCGTCAAGGCTCGATCGCGCGCTTGCAGGTTGTTGCACATGCGGGGAGCCAAGCTCGGCACAAGCACACGGTGCTGCAACAAGACGGGAAGCTTCCGCCCGCCGGGCTGCAGCGAGCCCCCCCGCCGCCGCCGCCGCCGCCGCCGCCGCACCTCCGCCAGCACACGGTTGTCCTTGAAGCTCTTTAGGACTCCGGGCACAAAGAAGCTGGGCTCCAGCGAGCGGGTCACGTCCCGGGAACGTATCACCACCGCCTGCTTGTTGAGGGCCACCACATCCGCCACACTGGTGACGCGGACCTGGGGGCATTACAACCGAGCGGAGGGACGGAGCCTTGCTGTGCAGCAGCGAATACCGAGGGCCACCAAGACGCCGTCAGCTCACAAGACGACGCCTGCGAGTTGCCACCACGAGCGTGTAACGGCATGCGCATGCAACACACGCTTCCGCTCCCAAATCCCGCAACCCCGCCGCCTCCACCGCCCCTCCTCGGCTCCTTGCGCAACACTAAACGTCACGAGTTCGCGCCCGACTGTCCCCCGCCCGAGCAGCCCTTCCAACCTCACCGTATAGACCTCCTCGCTGGCCTTGTGCTCCATGAGCATGAGCGCCGAGCAGTCTGTGGACCCGAGCAGCCCGCGCGCCGACAGCTCCTCCAGCGTGAACTGCGCCTGGGCCACCTGCAGTCCCGAGGCCATGGTCTTGCGGGACAGCACCTCCCGCTGCATCGCCACCGCCTCCTTCCAGGCGGCCTCGCTGTCGATGATGTCCTGCACGTACGCGCGCGGACATTGCACATCAACACACATGTGATTGGATTGAGGCGCGCAGTTACATACGGTACACATACATGTGGGTTGCAAGAGGCCGCCTACGCGCATGGGTGCAAGGAGGGCTTGCTGCCTGGGCGCAACATTAATCATGTCCTGGCAAGAGGTCCCAACATCGCGCATGTGCTGGCCTCCAATGTCCGTGCATACGAAAGTCGTCACTTCTGCACTCTTTCTTCACAACGGAGTACAGCACGCCACCGGCTCCCACCTGCAGCGGCCCGAACACCGACTCGAACCTGGCCCTGCTGATGGCCAGCAACGTCACCCGGCCGCTCGCCACCACGTTGGCTGCCCGCTTCGCGGAGGTCAGCAGAGCTCGCTCCCCGAAGTACTGGCCCGCGTACAGCCGCAAGACCTGTTGTGTAATAGTGAAAAGGGTCAAGGGAAAGGGCGCTCTATAGGGCAACCGCTAGCAGCGCCTGCCGGGACAGGACTCATTCGGCACGTGGGGGTATTCGGTTAAGCAGACAACCAACATGACGATCGGTGCTCTCGTGGCCCTAGCCGCATGACAACGCACCACTCGCATGCGGCCTTCGTCCTAAAGGTCCTCTCCTTCCTCCCAGGTCACTGTGATTCTTGTTCGCGAGCCCATCCCCAAGAGGCGTAAAGCGCGTGGAAGTTCAGGGGGCCCTTGTTCCAACGACGCCACCTCAAAAATGCGCACCTCCTTGGCCTGCTCGTCCGGGTTGGCCAGGTTCTTCTTCACGGTGCACGACACCTCGCCCGAGGCGATGACGAAGAAGTCGCGCCCCTCCTCGCCCTGACGAATCACATAGCTGCCATCCTCGAACGTCACCTAAGGGAGTGCACCGGCAGCCCAGGGCGGAGTGCGTGAGTGCGAGGCTACGCGCATCTCCATGTGCGTGCAGGGAGGCGAAGGGCTGTGACTGGCAGCCGCCTCGATCGGCAAGGACAGCCGCAAGTACATCTGGCAGCCTTCCGGTGCCCAACATGAAATGACTTGAAAGTGGGTATTGAGGTATCACAAGTCTGTTTGAGAGTCTGTTGGCGCATTATCGATGCACAGTGCACTGACGGCTTACAACGGGACACCCACCCCCTCAAGTATGCCCCTTGCGACGCTTTCCCAACTCGTTCCCCCCCCTCCCGCGTCTCCCGGTCCCCACCTCGTCCATCAGCTCCGCCAGTCGCTGCAGCTGCGTGAGCGGCAGGCACTGCAGCACCTCCACACCCCGCAGCGTTCGCACTGTGGCACTGGGCTGGCCGCCCGCCGCCACCACGGAACGGAAGGCGGAGCGGTGCAGCCGGTAGAGCATGCCGTCGGTGCGGGCCATCACGGTCGCCGCGCGGGGCTTGTTGTACAGCAGGGCCAACTCGCCGAAAGACGCCTGCGGGCGGATAAGGTTTCGGTGTTCAGGAAAGGGAATTGGCCTGGCAGGTCTGGGTCAGGCCGCCATGGTGATAGGTGATGCATCACGATTAGCGATATCCCAATCAACCGGCAGGCTGACGTGGGCCAGGTAGCATCTGGCGCAGTACGGAGAAAAATATAATAAGTATCGATCCCCGGAGCAATCCCTTCCGGTGCCGGCAATCTGGCCTTGCTTGTTGGGTACGGCTACATTACCCCGGGCTCCGCCCACACCCCACTCTACCCTTTACTGATCAACTCTTCACCACATCTTCTTCACGCAGATCGAGGATTTCACCGCCGCACAATTGCACGTTGCAACGATTTAGACGAGTGTGCAACACGCGCCTCTCAATTTGTCCTGATCGAACCCCGCACCCACCGGCTGGCCGGACGCGCTGCTGTAGGTGTGGACCAGCAGCGGCGGGTCCATGCCCGTCTGTACGAACACGTCGTATTGCCCCGACTCAACCACGTAGAAATAATCCCCGGGCTCCGCCTGCCGCACCACCACATCCCCCGCCTTGACGGGATACCGCTCAAAAAGCATAAACACGTCCGAGCGCTCCGATTCGCTCATGCCGGTGAACAGAAAGTTGCTGGCGGTGGCGAATGCCAGCAGCTGTACGGAAGCGGCAGAGAGGACGGAGACAGCGGAAAGGGGATGAGGAAGGGGATTGATGTGTTGTCAGCAGGTAAAGCTACCGCCTGGTGCAGGCCCAGGGACAGCGGCACACCAGGGCGGCTGTGGCATACTGCCGCCATTGAAGTCATAAGGCGCTGTGGCTTACTGAAGAACAAGAGTGAAAAGCGCTCCTTTGGAGTGGCTTTTTGCAGCAGGACCTTCAGAGTCGGGAAGGGCATAGTCGTGAGCATGGAAGGGCGGATCCATCTGTCGGTTCAATGTGGCAGCTGGCGATCCATCTATGGTTTCAATGTGGCAACTGGCGCGGCAGATTGCGTTTCGAAACCGGCCCAGTTACCCTACGGTTCCCGTAGGCCTCACCCGGATCTCCTCCGGTGTCCGCCACACGGGCCCTGGGGGCTCGCCCTCTCCCTCGCCGCCCTCCGCCGCAGGCATGGCCTGGTCCGCCGTGGGCTGCTGCGACGCAGCCACTATGGCAGCTGCCGCCGCCATGGCCTGCTGCTGTTCCTGAGCCGCCATTGCGGCTGCCGCCGCCGCCTTGCGCTGCTGCAGCAGCCTGAGCTCGCTTTGCAGGTCCTCCAGGCTCACCGCCGGTCCCTCGATGGCAGCCAGGCGGGTGGTCGGCAGTCGCCGCAGCGCCATGCCGGCCATTGAGGGCACAGCGCGCGTCGAGTAGTCAAGCGCAGCACTGCAGAGCCAAAGACGCGTAACACAGATTGAGCGGATACGCGGTGAGCATGCTTCCATGCAAAAAGAGCGGAATGTGTTTGGAACGCGCTTGCGCAGGCGGTGCCGTGCGGCAGCTTACTCAGGTGTACGGCGAGTGACACGTGCGGCACAGGGAGGATGCCCGCAGTACTTAAGCACACAACATCCTGTCCATAAAACTTTTTGCGTTTGGTAGCGGGTTCTGTGTGGCGCCAAAGAAGCTGCGTCATCCGGAATTTGCCACGCCCTTGCAACAGCAGGTGAGCCCCGCGTGCCGCAATCCGCCCCCGGGATTGCGCTGCCGCAAAACAGCGATGCCAACACCGATCTGTGTGTTCCCACGTGTGGCCATCTGCTGTAATGCCATAATCCTTCGACTCCGCCAGTCCCTGCCTTGACATGCCGCGCGACGCTGCTGGTCCCCGGAGAGTGCACTCACCCGCTGGGCGTGGGCAAGGCCATCTGCGGCGCCTCGTCCTCCAGGCCCTGGAACTGGATGACGATCATGGTGATGTCGTCGGTACGGGTCTCGTGCTGCAGCCACAACCGGTAGGACTCGGCCACCACCGACAAACAGGCCTCCTGGGGGTCCTCAAACTTGGTCACCTGGGCCGGGGCGGGCGAGGACGTGTGCGTGAGTGCGACGGGGACCGGCGAGAGGGCAGAGCAAGACAGGCAACGGGACCGGCGTGGCATGGGCATTGTGGGGTGGGAGAGCCCTTGCACTTAGTACTGCAGGCATGGCCACTCCGCCGGCCTGCCTTCAACCCAACCCCGCGGAAACGAAGGGTCATAGGACAAACAAAGATTTCAACCAGCTCTCATTTTGCTTTCAACATGTTCCGAATGCGGGCATCATTGACAAACCGCCAAGCCCTGGCACCCACCATGTCCACGACGGACTGAGACGACAGAAACTCAAACACGCCGTCCGAGGCGATGACGATGAAGGGGTGCTGCGCGGACAGCTGCTTGGTCACCACCTCGGGCTCAGCAAACACACCGATTCGCTCGGCCGCTGTGGACGCCCAGGGATGACGCGGCGGCAGCAAAGGGTCGACACGGCTCAGAGGAGACATGATGGTGTGCTAAGTCTGTACTGGACTCTTACGCTTGGTCGGTACCATGGGTCAAGGGGTGTGGGCAACTCCCTTGTACCACAGAAGATTTGGTTCTGTCATCAACGCCGCGCGACAACTTGAGGCGAGCGTTCTGTCGGGCCAAGACGCCGCTAACCATCAACGCACGTATCGCCGTCCTCAACGGGTTTGCGTGCCTTTCCCGTGCAGTTGTTCCTTTGGACGTCGTGAGCCTTCAACCCCTTCCCAGGTCCGCGCCACCCAAAAACCCAGTCGCCGAGCGTCGCCACCCCAGGCGCCATAGCCACACGCCCGCCGTGCCGTACCTCTGCATCCCTTCGTGACTGTTGTTTTATCCAGAAACTGAACAGCGTTTTTCCAGGAAGGCAACATGCACAGTTGGTGATCGGCAGCGCACGCAGGCTTCAGACTGGGCCCTGACCGCATAGCAACTTAACCGTTCCAGGCACGTCGGTCCGGCCCCGAGAACCCGCGCCCTAAGCTCCCTGCGCAAGGCCGCCACCACCCCGGTGCCTCGGTCTCTCACCGCTGTCTCCAATGCTGCGCGTGAAGGCTGTTCCCGGATACGTGGCGTTGGGGGCCCACAGGCGGGGCGGGTCGCCATCGTCCTCCTCCTCGGTTCCCCACGACTCCACGTTGGGGTCCTGCGCACCACACCACACCGCAACGCAGGGCGCCCATATAAACCCTCCTACACGCCCGCCAAGGTGTAAGCCGAGATAGGCAGAATAAGCGGCAGCATCTAGCCCTCGCGGGTCCATGTCGCACGAACACGCATGGAGCCGCCCGGGACGTGGGATGTGGACCGTCCTCCGAGACGGTCATCGCCGAACCCAGCCGGGTAACGTGCCGCCCCACAAGGCAGCACCTTTAACAGTCTAGCAGATGCCAAAGCACAAACCGCAGCCCTGTGCCTCGCCATGTTCGTACAAATTTGCCCTGCTAACCCAGACCCAGCTAGCTCCGCCACTGCAGTGGACGAGGATGAGTCCCTGCCTCTCCCCGCTTCCAACCGGTGCATGAAGCCTGGTCGAGGCCACTTGGGACTTCGACCATCGGCGACGGCCCTTGTTTGCACAACCGCGGAAAACGTGCGGAACATGCGCCCTTGCCACACAATGCTCTACCATGCTGCTACCGAAGATCGCTGCATCTCACCTTGATTCCTTCCAGCTGATCCAGGGTAAGCACCCGAGCCCCACATCGCTTCACTCGTTCGCACTCGTCGCGCCTGGATGCCGCGGACAAGGCAAGGAACAGAGAGCCTTAAAGCAGATCCTAGCCAAAAAGCAAGGTCATAGCAATGCAGCGGTGCTGAATTAACACCTCTCGTGTCGGTGACAGCGCCAGCCGCTGAGCTTGGACGGCACGCCATGGACATGCCTCAGCGTCGAATGCGCATGCGCACACAGCTTCACGGTCTAATGATTAGCATTCTTTCAGCACCGAGATGGCTCAGCTTCATCCCGCATCGGTGTACAACGTTGACAGGGACACCTGTAAGCTACATGGCCCAGTCACCGGCTAGTACTGGGCTTGGATTTTAGTTCGTCCCCCACGCAAACGTAGACTCGACTTTCCTCCCGCCCTTCCCCTGTTGCAACCCACCTGAAGGGCGTCTGGTCGTAAGATAAATCCTGAGCAACGACCTTCTCCCCATGCCGTTCCGCAAGCACCGCCCGTGAATCCCCCACGTTGGCTACATACGCGGTGCGGCCACGGATGAGCACCGTGATGGCGGTCGTGCCCGACATCGAGTCGTCAATTTCGGATCTGCATTAGAGCGGGTGAACGCAAATGCGGTTCGCTCATCACGTATGTCAAGCTTGCAGCAATGGTAACCAAGCAGTCGATCTCCTGTGTGCGCAGGCATGGTCGGCGACGAACCCAACCGGCGCCCCAAGCTGACGTTTGGCTTTGCCATGCTGCACAACGCTTAACCTGTCCGGTTGCGGCGTGCTTTCAGGTAAATTTTTTGAAAGTAGGTTGGGAGCTTCGCCTAACATGGCCACTGACATGGTAGTCTTTCTGCCTGCCCTGGTATGCCGCGTCGGTTCTGCCATGCTCATTTCTCAGAGCCCTGTCCGGGTTCAGCACACGTCAATATCGGTGTCCCCGGTGGAACAATGACTCCATTGGACACTTTTCCGGACGTCCGCTGCTATCCCGCCATAAGGCCATCGTCAGGCACCCCTAACCCTCCACTCCGCGTCGTTGACCCCGCGCTGAGCGCCACACCTGTGAAGCTGGTTGTTGGAGAGCACCATTGCCTGATGGTAGGCAATCTCAGGGCTCACTGCGAAATGCGTGTTGTTGATAAGATTCTCTGGAACCTGGGGTACGGGTGATGGTGGGGAACAGGATGGGGGACGAAAAGTGAGATGGCCAAGCCTTAACATTACCCCAAGCGATGATTATAACAATCTCCGCGGAGCGGCACAGGCTAGGGTAACGGCATGGTATGGAACCATCGCCTTAACCGCACATGGGTGTGAGCGCGGTTTGTTAAGGATTTGGTGAGAGGGGAAGCGGCCGGGCCGTGGCTGTGCGATGGAAAACCCTGCTGGGTGGCTGGTTCGGTAGCGGCGAGGCAAGCCGTAGAGGCGCACGCTGCAGAAGTTGCTTGACAGCATGTTTTCCGAAAGCAGAACCTTGCGCGCATGCAAGCGAGGCATGATATCCTGCCTTGACCCAGGGTTGGAGTCAACGCGGCCGCTTTCTTCAGGTGTGCACCGCTTTCTGGTTTCCGCAGCCAACGGCCGTGTCAACACGATGGAACCGATTTTATTGTCACATTATCAAATTTCTTCTAATGCATGCGTCGTTTGCCATTGGGACGCGTCTTACCTTTTCTTTCGCGAATTGGGAACATTGTGTCCCATACTCTCCATGCCCGTCAAAGACGCCGAAAAAACATTGTTCCGCATCACCACCAAAATAGGTTTGGACGCAGAAAGAGTCCTGGTTCGCCTTGTTGGGAGCGTCTGGGTAGTATCCTCGCTGGCTGACGAAGGCATACCGAATTGTGTAGCCTGACTGCGGCAAGAACACTGTCTGAGTCCCTTCTGATGACACTAACCGCTCCTTGTAGTCCTTGGCTGTGAGCGGACCACCCGTCAGGTACACGGAGAGGACGCCGGCATCATACGCGTTGTTGAGGTCGGTGAACTCTTTGCCAGGCGGCCCGGGCCCAATATCTTTTGAGCTCGCACAGCCCATGGTATTTAGTTCAACAGAAGCTGCTAACCTATGCGCGACGCCGGTAAGGTTTCTGGGTCAAGGTTTCTCCTACTCTGTCAGATGCGGTACGTAGTGACCACCCCCCGAACACCTGCTGTCGTTTGCAGTGCCGGGGGGCTTTTAGAGTCCAAAGCGCGGCGCAGGCTTCCAGCCGTGAACAAATTAAAGATTAGCGCTGCATCATATCACACATAAGGTCCTTATTAGACAATAACGCAATTTCTCACCGGTGTAGAGGAGGGGAGAAACGATATCAAGGGAGGAGTTCGTACATGCAGTACTGCCTTGTGAACTGGTATGCTTGTTATGACACTCCACACTTCTCACACGAATCAATATGAGTCAAGTTAAAGTTGAATCGAAAGATAATTTCTGTTTAGCGACGGATAGGCAATGCTGTGAGTCGCGCGAGGAAGTTATTACCATTGTAACCGGACGGTTATCTCACGCTTGCATTAGGAAAGGACTCGGCTAGGCAGCATCGAGGTGCACGTGCACGTGGATGAGAGCGCTCACATGATTCGGTTGCAACCTGGATAGTACGTCAACACCAGCAAAAAGCCATTTAAGAATCTTATCCCGCCCCGGGGGCTAGCATCGGCAACTTGTAGATTGCAAATGGAACTTGCAGATCGTACACATCGCTGATTGGTACATCATTGGTACAATGTGCGACAACGAGGCGTGTCCTGCCGTGTCCTACAGCTGCACACAGATCACAAGTACAAACAAACGTGAACACCCCCGAGAAAAGTGTTAAATGGCGTCCAGTGAACGCGCAACATCATGATAACTAGGCCCTGGAGAATACGGGTCCAGCAGGGACCCCTAGGGACCAGAAGACAGTCTCGCTGCCACGCGTTAGTCACAATACTACCTCAGTGCGATCGCTGCCATCGCAAGATTCGACTTGATGCTCCAGCTGTTAGTCACTAGACTACGGTAGCTGCGTAACCCCTGCATGCAGCTTCGTCGGGTCTCATATGTACGCACCAGCTGACAGTGGAACCCACAAGCCCAAGTCACAACGCCACGGCACGGGCATAATAGGCGCGCTGCTCGTACCGGTGTTGCCCGTGCGGTTTCCACCTATTGGCCTCGCCAGCCCTCGCCAGCACAGTAGGGTCCTGCGACAATCTGCCAGGATCTGCCTTGCCGCCCTAAGCCCAGATCGAAATTCCTGTATCAGGGGCGCCTGTCCAAAGAACTTCCAGGAACTTCTATGTTTTGGGAGTTCTTTAGCGCATTGTGTTTGCCGCCCGTGCACGTGCGAAGAAATAGCACGCTAGGGCCCGCGCAACCCTTAAGCCCTGCCTGTATGGACAGAGGGATAGTAGTTCGGCAGAATTATGACAGCTTCAAACCAGTGGGCGCGGATTGGGGCAATCGCGTGCATACAGGGGATCAGTGCTTATCAGTAGGCAATCCTCGATGCGTTGACGTAAATTTATCCCGGGACTTTAGTAGTTGCCCCATGCAAACTTACAGAGCATGCCGTGGTTAGCCGTTGAAACTCTGTTGTTTACCACCATAGGATAAGGGTGTAGCGGCAGGAATGGGCAGCAGCTTTTAAGCCTTGCTGCAGGCAGCTGCAGCTTGCTGCGGGCCTCGCCTCAACAAATTGTACATGTTATGCCCATGGCCTTTACGTTACAATAATTGTAACAATGGCTGGACGTGTGCTGGAAGAGATTGTGCGCGAGTCGGTTGCCCCGGCGGCCAACAGGCACGAAATGTAGGCGATGCCCGGGCTGCGCTTGCTGCCTTCGTTTGGTTATGGCGTAACACACCCATTCCACCGCTGTGGAGAATCATTCAAGCATGGATGGAGTTCAAGAAGCAGCCATGTGATAGCCACCCCTCGGAACGTGGTGTCGAAGTAGGCGCTAAGTACGACTAAGTAGGCACGCACCAAGCGGCCAAACCCTGCACTAGCGGTCTTATTACTTCCGAGGGCTGCAAGACAAACAAAATAAATGGTAATGCATTTGCAGATGCGTATTGAAATTACTGTCCAGCCTGGCTTCGGGTTGACATCAAATGCCGTTGTCGCTTTCCCGTACAACTTCAGAGATCGGATGCAAGTGGTTCGTGTGCTCATTTTAGTTATCTAATTTTGTTTGGTTCAATATTCAGGTGCTATGTTACAATTTGCTGATTGAATTAGATAGTTGATTTGCAAGGTCCCGGCACAAGCCACGACTGCCCCTTAAAACAGAACCACAGTTTATGCTGCAACAAGCGCCGCGTTCTCACATAAACACGAACGTTAATGCGCCGATACTTTCCCTTTCCTCGGCGACAATGATCCTGGGCAAACCGAAATTGGGTCATCGGGTGTCATCCTCGGCAAAAGTTTTCCAAGCAGGATATCGGCCGGGCCCACGTATATATTCCACCGCAGCTACCAGGAATTCCTGTACTCCGCTTCGTCTTACGGCGCTGCCTATAGTGCGTGCGGCGCCTACCGAGGCAGCAACAGGGGTGTTGCTTGAGGAGCCCGACTTGCCGCGCATCGACTCTGCTGATGGGGATCGTGAAGAGGACGACTGTACGTCAGGCAGTTTTTCAAGAGTCATTGCGCCTCGCGTATCGTTCGTGTCGCTGGTGCATGGCAAATACACGGTACGGCGCATGTTGCGTATGATGCATGAGCACTAGGGAGAAAGTACCCGAACCGGCCCTTCCTTCGCTGCGGCTCTTGGTCGAAAAGGAGCATCGGGCACTGACAGCAACGTTAAAATGTGATCCAGCAGCACCACAGGGCGGTCGATGTGAACGAATGAATGAACGTTACAGCGGACCCCGTGAAGGGAACAACGCTGTATACCAGGGCAAGCCCTAGCAGGCCCCGCCGACCAGGTGGCAAGGTACCTCAACAGCGTGAACAAAAATATAGAGGGCCATAACCCCACCCAGATAGCCACTTACGCAAGCAGAGGCGCACAATGGGACACAGCGGGGCCGATGTGTCGTCCTCGAGTCCTTCGCTCCTTAACACACACGACCTATCCACCTCGGCAGTTTGAATGGCTATCCCTGACAGCATTATTATTAAGGATGTTACAGCGGACCCCGCGGGTCATCGGTGACAGCCAACGGCGACAGCCGAGGCTTCCTCAACATACATACACTGCCTAAACGACAGCATAGTATTCACCCTAAGGCTGGCCCCTGTGTCCAATTCCAGGTCCAGGGCCGGCTGCTGCTCCCAGTGCCCGCCGCCAACGTGTACGCAATGCTAACAGACTACGAGGGCTGCCATCGGGTGTTCGCAAACATAGCCGCGTCTGAGGTGCTGCGGCTGGAGGGAGGCGGCCTGCAGGTGGTGCAGGTGCGTTCCGCGTGGGTCTTGAGGCGACGTGCGGCCGAGACGCAAACCGATTTGACGCTGCAAACGCCGGTTTAGTTTTAAGTCCCGATGCGCTTCATATGTCTTGCTCATATCTGACACCAAGTAGACTTTCCCTTGGTGAGGATCAACTGGGTCGGCCGCCCTTGTCCCTGCCTGGCCCCACAATGGCATCCGCAATTCACCCTCGTCATCCGGCCCCCAGAGCTGCCGCTGGAAGTTCTTGGCCTTCAGCGGAACCTTCAGGGTGCACTTAGGCGTGTTCGAGAATGCCGAGGAGGGCACGCTGCTGTTCAGCCTGGTGCAGTCCAATTTCATGCGCGACTTTGAGGGGCGGTGGGCGGTGACACCCGCTGAGGCCCCGGAGTCGGCGGCGGCGGCGGCGCCCAACGGCTCGTATGAATGGTGCGAGGTGGAGCATCAGCTGTCGGTGGTTCCCTCCATGCCGGTGCCAGCGCCGATATCGTACTACACGCGCAGCATTTTTGTACGGCAGGTGGAAGGCATCCTGTCGGATCTTCAACGGGCTGTGCTGGCGGCCGCGGAGGCCCAGGGCGGCACGCGGCACGCAGGGGCGGGGCCGGGGTCTGTGGAGGGTGCCTGAATGCGGCTGGTGGGTCCCACCCACGCGAGTGCAAGTCTGTTGCAGCTTTGTCAGGTGCGACTCCGGTGGTACTGGCAGGCACTAGTCTCTGTGCTGAAGCGCTGGGTGCAGCGGTTGGCAGCGGTTGCGGCCTGCACACGCAGGCTGAGCATCGTTGAGGGCTGCCGGCAGCGGTGCGCCTGTGCAGGGTGTTGCCGGTGGGGTGTTT
Source organism: Eudorina sp. 2006-703-Eu-15 (assembly GCA_003117195.1). Classification (NCBI taxonomy): domain Eukaryota; kingdom Viridiplantae; phylum Chlorophyta; class Chlorophyceae; order Chlamydomonadales; family Volvocaceae; genus Eudorina; species Eudorina sp. 2006-703-Eu-15. Next base: position 680,982 of record BDSI01000032.1, read on the forward strand.
TGCAATGCGGCCCGGTGCCGATGTGTCCGAGTAATACTATTCCTTTCGCTGCGCTTGTGGCTCGGAAGCGACGGTCATCTGGGCCGCGGCACGAGTACCACGCAAGTTCGTACGCGTTTTTCAAAGCGCACGAATGATTCATGCAGCGACTGTGGTCATCTTGTTTCCTCCCGCTTGGCCGTGCCAAGAACTAGTCGTTGGAATTTTGAGGGTTTTTACCGATGAGCTCCATTCGCGTTCATCGATGTGATGTCCGTCATAGCATCAAATGCCATGTAGCATGTACGTTAATCGGAAGCGTTCAACCGGACGGAGGGCGGCAAATGGCGCTGTAGAGCATATGAGGGCTGGGTAAGAGCTCAGGCCCGGGGAAGTGGGGGAGCATGCATGACCATTGCCGCCAGGTGCGTATTTGGTTGGTGTAATTTTAAGGAGAGGGAGTGGCTTCGCAGTGTCTTTCATGACATTCAATACCTCGCCGTGCGACGCCCCGCCATCACTAAGCGCACATATATTCGGCTGTTGGATTCGGCCGTCCTTCGCTACAGGGATCATTGTCAAGCCTTGCTGGGCGTGATGTGTTTGTCCATGATACGATTTTCCGAAGGAAGTGTGGGGTTCGTACTGACTCTTCTTTGGTGAGGCCCTTTCATATCAGGTTCGGAAGCCGCGAAGTCACCCCGCAAGCGCATGAGTGTGCACACATTTGGTGACCCGTAGGATAGGAATGATGGTGTGGCCTCACTTGGTGTTGGTCGGGTGTAAGCATGAAGATGTGTTTTCCTGCCGTACGTTACGGATCCCTGGCATATCGAGGTCGTGTACTGGGCCAAGTGATTGTGGTGCAGATCAAGGGGCATTTTAATGCTACATTTGGCAATCCCGCTCTGTTACGGATAACACACACAATCACGCGTTCATTAAGCAGCAGGTGCAGATACGGAAGACCCGTGCCCTCGTTTGCCTTGTCCCAGGTCCTTTGCTGTGCATTGTTTAACACAAATGTAAATGGTACTGCCATAATGGACACTGCACGAGACGACGACGGCCACCGCTGTTGAGACGTCCGCACTATTACGACACAGATATAGGGACAGATTGTGTCCGCTCCAGCTTCGAGCATAACCATCTCTCGTATTTACATGTTGAGTGGCCGACAACAATCATCAATCCTCCTTAACGGAACGTCTTGAGATCACCGGTTGTCCACTTAGCGCATCGAGCTAACAGGGGTAACCAACACGTTCCCGACAAGATACCTGCTCCTGTATTCGGAGCCCTGCCGCTACTTCCTGCGTATAAAACCGCAATCCTCACCGTGCTCGTGGTGTACAATTCAGCTATTCCAGACGTCAGCAACATCAGATCGTCAATAAACAAGACCAAGTCCCATTGTCAGGTCAGAGCGCGTCGCTAGTATGAACTAGTAACGGTTTGCGCTATCCATGTGCCTGGAGTATCCACACATCTCCACAGCGCTTTCCAAGTTATGTTCAGCTTTTCACTGCTCCGCTCACAGCTCATCCTTCACTGACCCCTCGTCGCTGGCAGCCTCCTCAGCGGCGCTCTTCTTGGGCAGCTCGTACGGGATCTTGGCGTGTGCCTGGAAAACGAGCAGTGTTCAGTACAAGTCAGACGGTTCCCGCCGAGCATGGAGACAATATTGAGGGAGACCATATGAAGGATGAAGAAGTACGGCAGAAGCCCCCATATGTTCCTACAAGATCCTCACCTTGATGAACTTGGTCAGAGCCTTCAGGGAGCGGTCGCCTCCCTCAAAAGTAACCGGCTTGGAGCCCTCGCCAGCAGGGTAGAAGATAATGGTCGGGAAACCCTTGACCTCAATCTCAGGGTGCTCGTTCTCGGTTCCGTCCATCTTGGCAATAACGACCGAGCTAACCTTCTTGAAACGCTTGGCCAGCTTCTTGTAAATTGGCTCCAGCTTCTTGCAGTGGCCACACCACGGTGCGTACACCTGGGGTGGCACATGGATTGCACGTTACCAATGTGTGCTGATCCTTTCGTATTGATCGCTTGTTTCCCCTGGCCTGCGTCTGCCCCAACGACCCACCTCCAGCAGCACGTCCTTCGACGTATCCAGGACTACGCTGTCGACGCTCTTGCCCACGACAACATGCACGCCATCCTCAAGCGGATCCTCCGGCACAGGCTGGCTCTTGTACTCGGCCTGAGCCGAGCCATCAATAACCGAGGCCGCGAACTTCTCAACACCCTCGAGGGTGAAGGGCTCCTGCAGCTTGAACTTCTTGTTCTTCTCCATATGGAAGCCCAGCAACTGGGACGGCGATTGAGGGACAATTGCCGAGCTGAGTAAGTTGGTCATACATGTCAACTTGCAATACTAGGTGCAAAGAAACTGAACACGCGGACGGATGAAGCATGGACAGATGACCGCAAACGGTCGCAGGCTGTGGCATCTTGGTCCCTGATGCTTACCACGGGTCCAGTGGCTCCCTTGAGGCCGAAGAAGTTTGTCACTGGCTCAGCCTCCTCGGCATCGTTGTTGACGGTGACGAAGACAAGCTGGCCCTTGAGCTTGGCGGAGACCGCCTTGTAAATCTTGATCACCTACAAGAACATATATGTGGAGATCAACAACGCTGGCAAGGAGAAATCCCCGCGTGAACCGCCGTGAACCGTGACAAGGTGTGGGAGCAGCAAGACAACCGCCCAACGCCGTCTTGAAACACTTAACGCACCTCAGCTCCAGGAGCCAGGTCCTTGCCCGTGGTCCAGAGAATGAGCTGCTTGGCAATGCCACTGTTAAAGATCTTGTCCGAGTTAGCCTTGCTGAACTCAATGGTCAGCGGCAGCTTCTCACCCTTGACAAAATCCGAAATCTTCCCCTCCTCCAAGGTGGTGAGGACAGCGACCTCGCGGTCCTCGTCTGCACTCCATCCCACATGACACGCAAGTCCGACAGCGTGCACAAGCAACAGGGAGTCGGATGTGCGCCATTCCTCCCCATGAGCAGATGCTGATGTGTGGTCGCCTGTGCGCCATTCCTCCCCATGAGCAGATGCTATATATGAGGATAACATCTACCAACGTATTGCACTGCCGAGCTTGTGCGCACCGCTCCATTGTTCGGACTACTCGCAGATTGGCCCCTTTACCATGTATAACACACAGCGCCTGTCGAAACCCCAGATGGGAAGTTCAGTCAAGCGGGTTGTCTACCACGTACCCTTGAAGTTCTTCACAACGGCCAGGGTATCAGGCGACTCGAGGTCTGCTGCCTTCGCCACTTCAGCCGAGGTCGTCTGAACGAAGGCCACCGACTCGGTCTTCTTAGCGTAGGACATGAAGGCTTCGTAGGCCGCACCCTACGACAACAAAAGTAACAATCAGAGGAGCCTGAAAGATGCCAGAGGCTCGAATGCAACTGACCAATGCTGACCACCACTCTGGCTAGCCACCCGACCAGCACTGAAACCCAAGCTTACCCCGAGAGAAGTGAAATAGCCAACCACTGTGACCTCGTTCTCCCCCTCCAGCTCCTTCAGCTTGTCCACGGTGTCTACGGTGACGGCAGCTGGGCCGGTCTTCTTCTTCACCCAGTTCACGATACCCTCACTGCAGGACAGCAGCGAGGGAAGCGCGGACGATGTCAGCCGAGAACTGGTTCACGTCAAAGCTTATATACGTCGAACCTTGGGTGTGCACATGCACTAGTGGGATTATAATTTGTCCCTCATGAATACGTACCCTACATACCCTACCCGCTCTACACCACTGTGCACGCGCAGGACGCAACCAACAAGAAGGGCACCCGTGAGGTCATTTCGCGGTGAAGTCAGATGCGAGAAGGCACCCCTTCGTGACGACAACTCACGCATCGCGAGGCCCGTTGTAGTCCGACGCCAGCTCTCCGTCGACGAACCACTTCAGAGTGGGATAGCCCTGAATGCCAAACTGGCTACCAAGGGATTCCTCGACGGTGGCATCAACCTATGAAGGATAAATGCGATCGCGTCAGACGGATCCTTTCGAACGGAATTTCTTCCGGCGCAGCTTAACCGGGACCCAAAGGTACCAACGCCGCACCTTGGCGATAACAACATCTGGGGCAGCCTTCTTCAGAGTCGTCGCCGCCGAAGCATAGTGTGGCTTGAGACTCTGTGCGACAGCAAACGAAAATAGATCATGTTCCGCACGGACCTCCGCTCTGCCATACGCTTCCGCTTACCTTGCAGTGACCGCACCACGGTGCATAGAACCTGCATATTGTGTCGAGCGGCGTAAGTTGGTCATGCTTAAAAAGACATAGCAGATCAGCAGCACTTACTCCACCAAGGCAAACTTGGACTTCTTAACGACGTCATCGAAGTTCTTGGTTGTCACAACAACAACGTCCTTATCATCATCGGAGGCAGCCTCCTCGTCTTCGTCCTCTTCATACTCGTCGGCCCAGGCAAGCTGGTTCTTGGAGAACGGGGCTGCCACTAGGAGCAGCCCCAGAAGGAGAGCAAGGATATTCCAACGCGACATTTTGGAAATTATGTAGTACCGAATGCGAGTCCCAACAGCTATATGGACGCCTGGTACGAAGTCGTTGATAAACCGTTAGGACATAGTGTCCCAGGCAACTTTATATGGCGGGAACGTATATGCTGTGCTTATCACAACCAAATGCAACCATACATAGGAAATCTTTGATAATGTTCGGTTAGTCTCGTGAAAGAAGATACGGGACGCGAACAGTCAGCTCAGTAAGCGATAAACGCACTTGTTGCATGTAAAGGAAGACACTGCTCTCCCAGGCAGGTTACAGCCTGTCCCTAGCTCAACCCGCGCTGCGCTAGGTCCATCGGTTCGGCTCGGTTGCATTCTCGTTGCATCCATATGGGACGAAACCTTCGCAAGTGTGGGAATGAAGTGGGGCCTTCCCGCTGACTGTCTTGAGGTGTTGGCAGTTGCAAGGGTTGCATCCTCATGCTGCTTCGTGAATCTTTTAGTAGTCTGCTTGACTATGTTATTCTGTTGGTGATAACGTTCGGTCACGCCCGCGGGAAGTGGTTGCTCATTTAGGAGTCCATGTCGTCTCCGAATCCTAGGACTGGCTTGGGCAGCGAAATCACGATCCGATGGGTGCTGACACGGGACACGGTCACACGGCAGCCTTGGCACGGCCCTGACGACGGAAGCGGACCTGCGCTCTGCAGGGCTCTGCCGGGCAGGCTCGGGTACTCATTAAGTCGTGGCGTCAATTCGTGGTAAGCAAACTACAACCCCTCATGAAACACTGACGGTATGCGAGGAAATGACATTCCACTGAAGGTATGCACATGTTGAACGCGGCCGGCAGCATCCCGACAAAAGTAGTTGGCTGCGACCACGACCCCCAAGCAGAACCCCGGGCCTGACGTTTCTGCATCGGTACGCCGCTCCGCTGTCTCTGATTGCCCGAACCTGACATTCTCTGACGCCGCAATCCAACACGCAGCGGGCATCAGACAATACCACGGCCTCCTCGCCCATATCCAACATTTGCTTGATCGCTCTCGGAATCCTCCTTACCCCTCATATGGCGCGCTACGAGGGCCCAGCATCTGTCATGTCTACATCTTCTCCGGCCCCCAACGCGCTCCCTGACGGCGTCGTGTGGAGCATCAGCACACCACCAGGGCCCGCCAGGGCAGCTGCCCGCCCGTTCCCTTGCCCTAAGCCTGTCGGCAGCAACGCGGCCTGGAGCACTGGCAACGACCCCGCCTGGCTCTGCAGCAGCAGCGCCTGTTGCATCCCCTGCTGCGACCGCTGATGCCCTTGCTGCTCCTGCTGACGCTGTAGCAGCTGTTCCTGAAGCTGCAGTGTCAGTTGCTGCCTCTGCTGTTGCTGTTGCTGCTGCCGCTGGTGCTGTAGCAACAGCTGCTGCAATTGCTGCTGCTGCAACGCCGCCGCGGCGCTGCCGGCGCCTAGCTGCAACTGCTGTTGTTGCTGCTGCTGGTTCAGCAGTGTGGCGGCCAACAGCTGCCCTGCCGGACCAGATTGCAACGTCACTAGCGGCGACGCCGCTGCCGAATGCCCGACAACATGCTGCTGCTGCGGCGGCTGTTGTTGTTGCGCCAGTCGCTGCACCAAGGCAGACGTCAATGCCTCCATCGTTAGCCCTTGATTACCCTGCCCGGCCCCGCCCGTGCTTGCTCCGCCACCCGCCGCTGCCGACGACACCGCCGTGGGCGCTAATGCCTGCAGCAGCGCATTCGTGGGCCCCGTGGTCGTCCTGCCCGTCCCTGACCCCACGCCACCGTCAACGGTCGCCGCGCCCAGCTGCAGCGGCACCTGCAGAAGCTGTTGTTGCTGTTGCGACGCGCTGTTTCGGAGCAACATGGCGGCAATCTGGGCCGCCGCAGTCGGGTCCGATAGTACGTGCGCAAGGCCCGCGAGTTGGTTGGGTGCAGCAGCGCCTGCGGCAACGCCGCCACCTCGAGCCGCCGCAGCCAGCTTTGCGGCGGCCGCCGCAGCCACCGACGCGGGCCCTACGTCCGCCTGGTCCGAGGAACGCCGCTGCGCGGCCTGCGCGGCTTGCTGCAGCAGCACCTGCTGTGCAAGCAGCTGTGCGGCGTTGCCGCCGGTGCCACTTGCGCCCAAGCTACTGGCCTGGCGTTGTTGAATCTGAGCTGCTAGGGCCTGCGCCGCCGTTGCATTCAATCCGTAGGAAAGTGACGCCTGTAGCGCGAGCGGCTGCTGCTGCTGGGCATTTGGTGGGGGACCCGATGGAATGGGCCTGTGGGGCAGCACGTGCAATGCGGAATGGCCCTTTTGACGTGACGCCGGAACAGGGGTTCTGCATATCTAGTAAGAGGTGCACAAAGGAGATGCGGGAAGATGTGTTCGAAGGGAGCAGACAGCATTTACGTGCCATTTGTAACCTGGACATTCCCTCAGGAGGGACTCATGACGCCCGATGCAACGGTGCAATTCAATGGTGCCCAATCACAGCCTCACCTGAAGCACGCGGCCCGCTGCAGCTGTGGCCGTTCTTCGCGCTTGTTGCCGCCGTTCTCAGCTGCCGCAACGGACAGCGCCCCAGCTGCTGCGCCACCTCGCCAGATCCGCGGCAGCTTGCAGAAGTCCATCCGGTATGCATTGGTGGCGTTCACAAACTCATGGAACGCGGCGTTGACGGCGCGAATGGTGGCCGCGTGGGGCCCCTTCCCGGTCAAAGTGCGGAAGTGTGAGTCAACATCCTGCGGCAGGTCACGTTGCCATCCTCCTGTAAAAATGGATTATCGGCTTCGGACAATTATGCGTTTCTACGCCGATGTAATTTCATTAGCATGCGGTCATTTGGCGGCATCGGCGGAGCATGCGTCGTGAGCTCGGGAGCCAAAGCTGCCTCCTGTACGGCCTTCCTTGACTTAAATTCCTGTCCCACTCTCATTCGTGAGTGGCAGCGGGCGCATGCAATTTTGCAAGGTCTTTGACGCGTATATGTGTTGGGTTCAAATACTCCCACCGCTGACGACGGCCGCAAGTCACTAATAGCCCAGTCGCTAGCGCACCTGCAGCACCACCGACCGCACGTCCGACGTCAACAGGCGAGGCCCCAGCTCCACCAGCGCCGTCTCGCAAATCAGCGGATCATTGGAAGCAGACAGAAACAGCATTGGGGCCGCCAGACCCAGCAGCGGCGCCGAAGAGTCCGTTGCGCCGTGTGCTGACGCCATGTCCTCACCCGGCAGATCCGGCATTTCCTCCTGCAACCCGGGGTTCGGATTACATGGGCAATGATTACAGGGGCAATGGATCCATGAGGGAGACCTGTGGCAAGGCGCCTCAACGGCGTCAGGATGGAATGCTTGTAGCCCCGACACGCCGACAGTGTCGACTGCACCAGCTCTTAGTAGTCCTAGTCCATACTAAGGCGGACCACGTGTAAAGGGGCGAGGAAGTCAAGACCGCGAGGCTGAGGTAGCGGAAATGACCAAGCCATTTTGTACAAGCAAACACATACGTCACTTGCTTTGGCACGGTCGCGCCATCGGTGTATCTGTTAGCCTGTGGCTCGGCTGGCGGATGACACCCAGTTCTGTTCGCGCGCCCTTGCGCGCAAACCGACAGGGTCCTCCAACGCCAATCACCCACCTTCAGCGGATAAGACAGGAAGACGAAGCCCGCCACCGCGCTGCGAACGCGACTGCCCGCAAGCGCTGCCACCCGCGCGCCATCGCCCAAGCCCGCCAACACCCAGCGTGTGACGCCGCGGGCGTACGGACTAGTTGCGGCCACGTCAGTCGCCTTGTCAAACACAGCGATCCTCCGAGCTTCGCTGGCATTCGCGTGGCAGATGTAGCGCATGACCAGGAAGCCTGTGGCGTCCCGCATCGAGTGGCCGTGCTGGATGAAAAAAGCGACATTCAAATCCCGTGCGCCAGGGAGTATGAGGCAAAAGAACAATGCACGTGAGGACTTATGGCGCATGGATATACCCAGTGGGTTCCCAGTATAACGTGTGTATGGACCACACACAGCCTCCCTGACGCGCGCCGAGCCGAGCCTCGCAAGCATCAGAAGCAAGCTTGCACATGCCACAGGCATCAGATGATGACAGCCAATGAAAACCGCCCTCGCCAGCTGCCCGCGATATCTTCTTGACTCGCCCTTGGCCCCTCCCAGGGTGCTCCCTTCCAAGAACCCACGAACGACCACCATAGCACCTGATCGCGCTAAGCTGACCGCCAGCTCCGCCAGCAGTCGGCCCCGCCAGTCACTGGCCTCCGATCCGTGCGCAATCACTATTCCCAGCTCCTTGACCTGCGGACGTATGGGGCGAAGAGGTTGCCTCCTTAGGTGGAACTTAAATGACCCCGTCAAGCCCCCAGGTACAACCTCTGCACGCACCAGCTCTCAGGCGAACAAGTCCTGCGGCATCGCAAACGGCTTGCAACGGCGCTCACCCCCATGAAAGCTAACCGAGAGGACGTGCAGCATGGCTTGCCGCGCGTTAGGTGGCCGCACCTCCACAGAGATGGCGCGCAGGCAGCGGCCCCGTGGCAAGCCTTCGAACCAACACATGATTCGAACGCATCATTCGCCCACACCGGACTTACCCCTGAGTCGGTGTTGTAATTTTGCGGGATGTTCATGCATCCTTCTAGTGTGCTGCTTCCACCCGGCATCTGCGCGGTCCCAACGGAGCAGTGAAGGCGCGCCAAAGGGGACTTGAGCGACTAGGTCATGCCACTACGGCGTGCACAAGCTAGGGTACTCCAACACAGACGCGACCATTGTCATTGATTTTTGTTACATAATTCAGGCTACACAAATTAATTTACCTGTGGCGAACCCCAGCGTCCCCGCGCACCTCGATTTCCACCATAGCTTGTAGCACACCGTGGTCCCTGAGGTAAACGAGCTGCCCGGGACCAACACTTGCACCCAAGCCATCCTCGACGTGCCATTGGAACCGTACCATGCCTCGCCAGTCTCAAGTTATACTTCCGCAGAGGGTGACGATACTTTCCGCACCGTGCTTCTTGCTTCTGTCTTTGTAATCGGTCTGTCACTACATCTCAAAACGTTTTTATTCAAGGACCAAAGCCATGGGAAAGAAAAATTGAAAGTGGACCGCCGTCCAGAGGAGCACCCTGAGCACAAGTATGGCAAAAGTGGTTACACGACATACAATCTGACGAAACGTCGCCCATATGAGACATAGGAATCAAAATGAAAGTTTTGTCCGAAGCGCAGTTGCGTAGTGCCAACCAGGTACGCCAACAAAATTGCTTGCTCGTCCAGAAATGTACGGACTTGGCACATTTAAATAGTTACAGAACAGAACGGAGCTTAATTTTCGGCATAAGTGCCACTCAATGGTATCAACAGGTGGCATGCAAGTCCCAAAGGAACTGCCTTTCACAGTGGTCCGTCGCCCACAGTTTATGTACGCAGCCACGTCGTGCAATGTACATTCATGCACATTCATCATTGGTTAATGGCAAGGGTAAACAGTAAACCAGAGAAGGGTTGCAGTGGGCTCCAGACCCTACTGGAGCTAAGCGAGTAGAGCCAGCGGGCCACGCGGGCCAAGTCCTGAACTTACGGCAGACACGGTCAAGGCCACTGCATCACAGCTGACCAAGGCGGCAGAGGAGACCCGCAGACCCCCATCTCCACATTCAAAGATGTGGGTGGGCGATGGGACAGACAGGGTCTGACGACATCGAAACAGCGCAACACGTGCTGGACGTTACGAACGTGTGCCCCCATACTGATGATTTCAAGGATGTTGAAAACTCATGAATTGTATGCGATGTCTTAACAGGTCGGGCCGTCGGGCGGCGGGCGATATGCTGAACGGTTGCAGGCAGTTATATTGACTAATACCTTGGACACCTGAACAATAAGGATAGCTGGGTTTGCAAATGTTTCCACGTGGTATCTCAGAGCAAACCTCTGTCCTAAATTTGGAGGGACGACAGAACAGTAGCTCTATCCCTGAGAATTTTCGTGCAAACTGCATTTGTCCCGTTCGGCCTCAAATTATTACGATAGCAATAATGTTCATTGGGTGACGGCCATGAACTAAGACATGTTGGGGGATTTGTTTCTCTCGACCGACGATGTCGAGCCGCCGCAGCACCGCGAGCGCGTTGCAGCTCTTCTTCAACGTGGATACGACATCGTTGCGAGTGTGCATACGGCAGCCGGACGAATAACGCAAGCCGACAAGTACGGTTTCGTGGAGTTGGTTGTCCGACAACCCTGTGTTTTGTCGACCTCTACAAAGCGCCATATGTCTGCGCCGGATTTCCAACAAGCCAGTTTTCTGCGCGTACATTCACGTCTATTATAATCAGTGGTCAGGATCGGTCGTAGCCGCTCGCGTTGTTCGTGCAGCCAATAAGAAGGCCCTTGCATTTGCTGTGCGCACAACCCGGCCTTACAGATGCTCCGTCTTGAAGCTGGACGGCGCAGCGCTTGCCTCAGCCAGCGCCGACGCCAGGCGCGCATTGGCCGTGCGCAGTGGCGCCGTCGTGAGCACCATCGCCGCCCCACCGGGTGTCAGCCTTTCTGGGGGACGAGACCCCGGGTCCCGCGGGTCTCCCTGCCACCTGGCGCAACTCAGTCGGCTGCACCTGGTGGCGACGGACGCGGTTCAGGCCTCCCAGCTGAGCAGCTCAGACGAGGTGGTGCGATCATACGACCTGGTGTCCATCACCCCCAAGAGCGAAAAGGTGCTGCATCAGGTCGGTACGGCAGTACTGCGCTGCGAGCGCGGCGAGGGTTATCGCCCGCCGCCGCGCTGGGCTCCGAACAGGGCTAGTGCCGTGGCGTGGTGCCAGCACTGTGCATCTTAGGGCTCTGCATTCTGCTACCCGCGTCCTCGCCGCTGTGGGTCCGATGAACGCATGGAGTCCGTGGTTGCTCGGACGCATCACCGCCTCCTTCGCGACACCCGCGCCGCCGTCACCCCGTCGACACTGTGGTCAAGACCGTGATGTGTGTCATGTGCTGGTGGTATTGCATTTCGTTGGCTGGACGGTATATACCCGCCCTGCCTGCCCTACTCGCCCTATCCGTGCAGGCCTGTACCTCCCTGGAGGTGGACCTGATCTCCCTGGAGCTGTCGCAGCGGATGACCCTCAAGCTGCGGGGGCCCACCATCAAGGCCGCCCTCCGGCGAGGAATATACTTTGAGGTGCGGCGGGGCCGGTAGCGTCGCCTGCGCTTTCCCGCCTAACGCTGGGTGTATTTCTGAGGAACCGATACAGCTCACCACGCCCGCCAGCCAGACGGCGGAGGGTCGCTGCACATCCAAGTCCGCCATTAGTGTGGGCGGCCCGTTTATGGGTTGTCCGCGCCGTATGTCCCTACCATGGCCACCCTCCCGTGACCACAGATCTGCTACGCTCCAGGGCTACGGGAGCCCACCGCGCGGCGCAACCTCTTTTGCAACGCGCAGGCGCTGGTGCGCGCAACACGCGGACAGGTGCGGTGCGGCATGTTGCTGTGGGTGCTGTGAGAGGGTTGCCGCGAATCACCTTGGTTGGGACCGGAGGGTGGTTTTCCGGCATGGTCTCGTGAGGGAAGGGTGGCGGCATCGCTTCACAGTTGGGGGCGTGGCGTACTCGGGCGGTCAGAAGCAGGGCAGCAGAGACCGACCCGGCGCGCTAGAAAAGGTGCAACCTGATTAGGGTTCAAGATTATTTCCGGTATGATTATTTCCGCTCGGATACGGCCGTAAGGAATTGCAATCGGACACTTGTGTGTCACGTATCTAAATAGCCACGCCTCCAACGCCCAGCAATCTCAAGCCTTTTGACGCTCGGCCGCTTTCCACTGGCCCTGCTCCGTAATCGGTAGCCCTTCCGCACGAACATACGGCATCACTTGATTTGCGTCCTAGCTCCTGCGCTCTGCTGCCTCCCTGGTCAGAACATCCTCATCAGCAGCTCCGCCCGCTCCGCCTTCGAGGTGCGATCACCTCTGGAGGTGGCGCATATGGCTACTTTGTTCGGCCTCACACACAAACAGGCACAGGTGAGGTGGCCGACGCGTCGCCCGCGGGTTTAGCCTCCTAGCCTTACTGGAACGCGCGAGCGTCGTGAGTAGACCCCACGCGTGATTGATGCGGCGCCTCGACGATTGCGGCTGTTGCATGTTTACGGCGCCTGCGTCTCTTGCCCTGGCCGTGTGTGGTCAATGGGAAACCCGCCCAGTCAGCGCGGTCCGGATGGTGAGCTGGAGCGAGCGTGACGACCTTCCGTTGTGTGCTGACATGTTCAATTTTCTCGACGCCAACCCCAGGAGGCTGTGAGCCTGGCGCCGCGTGCGGTCCTGGCTCGGGCGGCGGCCAGGCGGGCGGGCAGGGGCGCGGCCGTGGCTGTTCCTGCAGTGGCGGCAACGGCCGCGCTGGGAGCTGCGGCAGTCGACGCGGTAGACGTCAGGGTGCGTCACGGACTCGGGCAGTCGAGGGTTAGGGGGGAATTCCTACACGCCCCGAGGGACCGGCGCAGGGCAATCGTGCTTCTGGTATCCGAACGCTGAAACCGGCTGCGCAGTCGCGTGTACGCCCAATCGTCCATGTAATGAGCCTCAGGGCCAGACAGTGTCTTTGCTGCGGTCCGACGGGGTCGGATCATGAGCTGCAGCCCTGACGGACCGCCATCAATGTCCCTGGTGGCACTTGTTCGCAGTGCTAGCATGTTGCCTGCTGGGGCTTGCCCTGGTATACACCGTTGATCCCTTTGGGGTCCGCTGTAACGTTCATTCATTCATTCATGCGGTGACATCCACATCGGTCGTCAGAGGGGTTACATCAGCCCGTGTTGCACGGCGGGGTTTGGGTTCTCTGCAGACGCCCTGCCATCCTTCGAGACGTGCTGGATCTGGCAGTCTGGCATCGCCATGCCCCGGATGTGAAAAGCGTGGCGCGTCGTCAGGTTGTGTACGGCAGCAGCCCTTCCACTTTTTGTTGCTGCGAAGCCTGGCCTGGTCTTGTTCGCTTTGGCTGTAACCGCGTGCATGGTGTTTTCCTTTGGTGCCCACGTTGCAGATGGAAGACGCTGAGGCGCAGGATTCCGGGAGGGGGCCGGCCCAGCAACAACAACAGCAGCAGCAGGCACCGGCGGCGGGAGGGCCGGCGGCGGGAGGGGCCGGCGGTGGACGCGGGGCCCGGAAGCGCACTGCGGCCGGGGTCCGCTAGTGCTAAGGGGGCTGGGAGTGACTTTGTGAGAGGATTCAGACTAAACAAAAGCTACTCGGCAGCGGTAGCTCGCGGCATCTTGCGTGCGTTCCTGGTGCTTGTCAGCCAGACAGCGTGGGATTTGGAGGGGTTTGGGAGGGGTAAGCCTTGTCCGTGGTGGGAAGGATTGGGCGAGCCGAGGGCTTAATTCCATTGGCCAACAGTTCGACTTTGCGGGGAGCAGGCACTTGTCGTAGCTGCGGCTGCATGGACACCGCGTCCAGATCTTTGCAGCCACTGAGAAGCTGAGTGCATATGATTCGCGTCGTGCTAAAGTACGATACACGGTGTTCCCCGTCCAGGGACGGCCAACCGTCGGCCCCAGGGACGGCCCAGGGACGAGCCATACGAGCGGACGCCACAGACGCAATGGCCCTTTGAGCATACGGAATCACGAAGTATATGTAACATGTAACCTTATGGGGAGTCCCCAGCTGCATTTGGGCACAATTGCTTACTCGTTTGTGGAAGTGGACATGGACAAAGCCCTTAGAGTGACGCTCTAAGGGCTCTGCCGGGTCCTGCTGGGTAGGGCTAAGCAAGATGTTAGTGAATTGCACTATCGCAGAGGACTTTGGGCTGGGGCAGGCAAGCTGGCAGTTAAGTCTTTTGCCGACCAATTCAGTTTCTGGCAGACTACTTTGTCGTTAAGGAACGTGCGCACGAACAAACACCCTCACCGCCGTGTGATTAGGCGGGTCTGGCGCGGTTTCCAGGAGAGGCAATCCTGGCGCGCTGGTAACCTGGTGTGTTGGCCGGTATGGCTGCATGACCCCCCCCGCGGGTGGTGGAGGATGGGTGCGCAGTCCTTGGTAGGGGTTGATGAGACGAGGCACCTACGAGCTATCTGGGCACCGTTGGAAAACCCGGTCGGGATACGGGTCCACCTTGTAACGGTTACAACAAACACCTGTCACTGCCTTCCACAGTGCGAGTTATCAGCACCGGAATTGCTGTCACTGAGGGATTTGGAATAGCTAGAAATCGCCCATACGGCATTGTCCGGAAACAAACTGTCCGGCACCGTCCGGCACCGTCCTTACTCGGCGTACCTGGGACTATCGTCGTTAAGAACATGAAAGGGATTGGACCAGGCAATAGTTCATTTTGGCTGGTAGGCACTTCGTCTCATACGCATGTCACGCACTCCTGTTCTGCCTGCTTAAATATCATACCATACCCAATTTACCGGCGTTTTGCTTGCAGGTGGGTACATCGCGGTACCAACGCGAGCATCACACGCACGCACATCATTGTGGTGTGAGTCTGCGTGGCCAAGGCAGCCGACCCGCACCAGCTGGTAGTCTTCTGCAACAAAAGCGCGCCAAAAGCGAGCCAAAAATCGACAGCGCTCTTCCGACACCACGGCCTTCTATTCATTATATGGGTCGGGCAATGGGTATATTTTATACGCATACGGGCAAACTGTTGGGCGCCACTCGGCCCCTCGCATGTCACGCACTCCTGTTCTGCCTGCTTAAATATCACACCATACCCAATTTATCCCTCACAGACAGACTGTGTTCCGAAGACCCCCGCAGGCCGGCCCGCCGCGCCCGCCCAAGCCTGCCCCGACCACCGCCGCCGCCGCTGCCGCGGCTGCACCCACCGCAGCCATTGCCGCAACCACCGCCACCGTCACAGCCTGTCACGCCCGCCGGCGCCGCCGCCACGGCCGCAGGTTAGCTCCGGCTAACAGGTTAGCGCGGCCTGCTGGACGCATGTCGTGCACAGCTGCTTACCCCGCAGCCCGCTTTTGGGATGTGGGTTGCAACATGTCATTACACCGGTGATCCCTTTGGCGTCCGCTGTAACGTTCATTCATTCATCTCATTCACTGTTGATGGCGTGGCAATTTAGAGGAAACTGTCGCAGAGCGGTTGGTTTTGCAGTGATCACGCGCTGAGCGTTAGGTTAGGTGGTTGACAGTTGCTGGATCCATCTGCCGTAGGAGCATCTGGCTTGCGATACCTAAGGCCAGCGCTTTTCTGCTGAAAGCGCTTCGCCTGGTCGATTCATTACGATACAGGATATTCACACATATTGGGATTAATGCGGAACAACTCGTTGTAACAGACATGAACGTTACACAATGTGATGCTGTGTCGGTGCCCAGGCCGCCAACAGTAACAGCTACTAGCCAGGCTTGATCACCCTGGTTACTAGCCTATAGCTCCGCGACGGAACCACACGGAGGAGCAGGTGCATCCTGGGCGCGACGCCCGATCACCGAAGCGCTAGGTAGAAGTCTCGCCTTTTGCCCGGGCCGTGGGACCAGCTTTAGGTGTAGGCGCCCGACCTATAGCCTAGGGTTGCTGCGCCGTCCCATAATGATACATCCTGCAAGTCCACACCCCCAGTGCCGTGGACGAATTGCTGCCGTTAGCTGCACATGACACCCCCTTCGTCTCTAAGCGCGGCCCGCATTTCAGTTTCTCTACCACCATTTCCTGAACGGACGCTTGGTCGTCAGGTGCCTCTGCGGCTCTTGATTCCACTTGCGCTGCTAGCTGGATGGCGGTCCGACTCCAGGTGCCCGGCCGTAACCTTGCACTGCTCGCCGCACGGCTGAGTTCCCCAATCTTCTCGACTTCACGTGATTTGAAGGGCCCCCATCACGTCAGTCATCCCTCCGCATCTTCCCTGGCTGGTTTGCCCTCTATCTCTCCCGTGAGCCATTCGTCGCATCCGTCTCGCACTGAACTTACTGTCATGAAGTCACACCGAACTCTTTTTGGGCGGGGCCCCAGCACGAAGCGCGTTCGGGGGGCCCCGCCCCCTAGGATTGCCCATGTCCGTGTGTGTGTGTGTGTGTGTGTGTGTGTGTGTGTGTGTGTGTGTGTGTGTGTGTGTGTGTGTGTGTGTGTGTGTGTGTGTGTGTGTGTGTGTGTGTGTGTCCGGTAACGGCAAAACGTTCCTTATCCGCTAAACTAATTCGCTATGTTTGTCATATTAATTGTCCTCTATTGCAAGGTAACTTTGGTTTGGCTGAAAAAAATTCTTTGCGCACAAACGGTCAAAGTAAAGCTCCGCGGTCCCCATGGACCCGAGTCAACATCCACCCAACGCCTCTCGCGCTCATATTTGTTGCAACGGGTGCCGCGTGATGAATACTTGAATTAGGAATGGGCGGCGCGTGCTAAATTGAACTTCGATAGTGTTCTGATGTTTGAACATCAAGATACCACCAACACCAAGATTTGCCTTTCTGTCTTGCCAGATATATACAAATCAACAATATGTATTGAATCAAAGTTTCAAGATGCAAAGGGATGGCGTACCGAGTGCCAACGAGTTCTCCAGTTCCGATGGCCCAAAGTCCGGGGCTCACCGCGGCTTTTTCGCACCCTGTTTTTGCCTTACATTTGCTATGTAACTATTGATAGCAAACTTTAGAGGTTCACGTCTGCTGCGGGCGTGCAACTGAAGGGTTGCATGCCTGCCGACGGACCAAACAACTACAGTTTCACGGCAAAACAAGGATGCTTCAAGCTTGCTTTGTGATCATCTGCTTGACAGACGGATGTGGTAATGCAGAGGCGACTATCGGTACCATAGTGCCGATACGGTGACCGCCGTCGCCGGCGGCGCGTACTGCAGGATGGTTTCGGGGCTGCCGACGTGTTTGGGCTTGGTGAATCTATGCACGCCGATCCCCCTTCAACATCAACGACACCCCCAATGGCAACCTTTCACTCTCTCACACTGTTGCGCGGTAATAGAGTTCTCCTTCTAAAGCAAGCGGCCTGTACGGATTATAGGGGGCCCCGCCCTTTTCCGGCTTCGAGGAAGCCGACCCCTACTTGTCATGCCTGGGCCCTGTGCAAGGCCGGTAACCATCCGGTGTTCCGACGGTGTTTGCCCCCCCCCCCTGGCCGCCGCTGCGACGAACGGGCGTATTGCATTCGAGACATAGATCCTGTCCAACCGGGAAGGTTAGCGCCGGCTACCAGGTCAGCGCAGCCTGCTGGACGCATGTCGTACATAGATGAAGCGAGGGCGTGCGACCGGTCGGTTACTTCTCCTCGCGTTTCACGACGCACTGATTACAGGGCGAACCCTGGCGAACCAGCGCGGGGGCGCGACGGCAGTGAAGCACTGCGCTTGCGCATACGTCGGTGCACGCAGCCTGAACTAATTGGCCATGGCCTTTACGTTACAAAAATTGTAACATGGGTTGGGCGTGTGCTGGAAGAGATTGTGCACGAGCCGGTTGCTCACAAGCACGAAACCTAGGCGAGCCGACCGAATACAATTATGTTTGCAATTCATCTCAGCGTCTGACTTCGTAAAAGTCGACGCGCGAAGCATCTACGTCCATCATCCGGCAAAGCACACGAAAGACATGCGTGCGTCGTTATTGGCAATGTACCTCTCGCAGAACGCAATGATATATTCCGAGGGGGGGCTTCAGAGACTAATCACGGATGCGAGGATCCGACAGGTGTTGAAGGAACGTTTTGTCCGCAATGTTAAAAACACTTAAATGATTACTATGCAGGCTTTCAACCATGTGCGCAACATGCGCGCCAAGGGGTTGGAGCCCATGTTTTGCGACTTTATCTCAAACCTTCCGCTGCAGTACAAGCCGCTTCTGGCGCCCGTCAACAACTTCCAAGACCTGAATAAGGTGGTCACGGCACTGCGCAAGGACAGCAGCTTTCATGACGCCCTGGAGCCAGCGTCCAAGCCGTTCTGTGACACATACGAGGCGGAGTTCGGCTTTTGGAAGCAGTACGGGGAGCTGGAGTCCATCAACACGGACCGCAGCAAGGTGGTGCATTGCAGCGTCTCCGACAGCGCAGCTCATCTCACCGAGGCGTGTGACGACATTGATGCGCTCGACAGCGCTTTGGCGATGGCTGAGGCGCTAGCCAACTACTGCGCCAAGCACGCAGCGGACCTGGATGCTTCAGCTGAGAAGCAGCGGAAGGAGTGTCTCGCGCTGACTGAGCGGATCAAACAGAAGCGCAAGAGAAAACTGTTGCAGAAGTAGAGGTATGTTAGTGATCGCAGCTGCAAGTGCATGGACCAGCCGGAGGCGTGGTGAGATAGGTAGCTTGCAGAAGTGAACCACCGCGTGTGGTAAGGCTGAGTTTGAAGCAATGAGACAGCCGTGGCAAAACCCCAAGGTGCCAAAGTTTAGATGCCCAGGCAGCATGTTTTGGCGTGAAGCTGGGAAGGCTCAAGCCGTTCAAAAAGGAGTGGGCGCGCACGGGTGAACGGTTCGGGCTCCGCAGCTTGACTCTCCAGGGTTGCGCGTTTTTTCCCTTGAGCCGTGTACCTCTCTGAACCAATGCACTCCCCCACTCCTCCTTTTTTCGAGCAGGCCCCCATCCCAAGTTTTTGGGAGCTAGAACTAATGGAGCAACAGCATCAGGACTGGCAGCAGCTGCCGTCGTGGGCAGCACCAGCACAGGCGAAGCGCTAGCCGCAGCTCGTGTTTAAAATGAACACGAGCTGCGACTAGCGTCTCGCCTCGGCTGGTGACCCGCGCCTCGCGTAGCACTGGCCAGGTTACGGTGGAAGAGGCGCAGGGTATCGGAGGGCGTGGGGAGTAGGGGTTGCAAAATGTGAGGAATCTTTGCGTGGGACAGGGAGTGGATAGGGAGAGCATAGCCTGCTAGAACGCCCGCGGCTCTCTGTCTTGATTATTATTATTAACTATACTGTTACAAGGTGGACCCGTATCCCGACCGGGTGTTCCAACGGGCCCAGATAGCTCGTAGGTGCCTCGTCTCATCAACCCCTACCAAGAACTGCGCACCCATCCTCCATCACCCGCGGGGGGGTCACGCAGCCATACCGGCCACTACACCAGGTTACCAGCGCGCCAGGATTGCCTCTCCTGGAAACCGCGCCAGACCCGCCTAATCACACGGCGGTGAGGGGACGGGGATTCGAACCGCCGATCTCGGGACAGAGTCTTTCCCATTAGACGAACCCCCCAGTGCCAGTGTCTTTATTACAAGGCACTCGATGGGGGAGCCAGGCCGCGAACGATGGCTAGGCGTGAAGCAGCCCCCCCTGAAATGGGCTGACTTGCCAAAGCGCTTCCGAGCGTGTGTGACCTGCGGCACGAGCCTGCCCTGAGCTGGCGGGCGCGCATTGGCAGGTCGCCCTAGACGGAGCCCAAGGAAAGCGTCGCCCTAAACGGAGCGGACGAGCGGAGCGGATTTCAGGAACATGCAGGACCGATGGAACCTGTGTTGTGCGCCCTGATGGCGCGGATTCGTTTGTAAATGTGTGGTGAAGAGGCCGCGGCTTTCGCCGATGACCGGCGGGATCCACTGTAGCGTGAATTATTCATTGGTCTCCGACGGTAAGGTGAGGCACGGAGCTGACGAGCCTACACTGTAACTGCTGGGACATTGGCGCAGCTCCATGGGTGCGATACGACCGGGCAAACCGACCCCCGATGGGGGCGATATTCCGGCAAACACTGTCTGGTACTGCATGACGGATAGCTAGGTCTTGGAAAGCGAGGCTTGGCGGTGACCACTTGTTAGTCGGCTGGTCTTTTGCGTGGGTGCCCCCCGCTGCCTTTCAGAACCTCTGTGCATGACATGCCGACCAGTTGGCCTGACCAGGGCGCGAGGCTGGTCCACCACGTAACCCCTACTGGTTCATTCTGCAGTGCCTGTGGCTTTGCCGTAATCCCCTTGCTTACATCTTGCAAGTCTAGACGCTGGAGGCGTCGATAGCACGTTAGGAATAATGTTACATGGGGGACCAGCAGCACGTTAGGAAGCATCGTTACAAGGGGGATAAGGGATTAAGCTGCTTGCTCGCCGTACAGGCGCAGACGGACTGATCATCCTAGCCCAGGGACATGCCGTGCACTAAGCAGGGAGCCATGCAAATGAAAAAGCAGCCAAGAACCACCAGCGCCCAGCCTTCGTAGCAATCAAAGGGCACAAGCGATGCGAATGCAAGCGAACGAGCGCAACGAGGGTCGAACAGGGGCGGCAAACCCAATGAATCACAGCAACTCACGGGCTGGGGGATCCGGGCGGTGAGTCAACGTCTGGAGGCCGTGAGAGTAAGACACGTCCCGACACCCCGCTCAGAAAACGGTGGACGGACGGCATGGATGTCCAGTTCCGCGAGACGGGCCCAAAAGTCCGCAGTGACGGCCACGGATATCGAAACAAGGCGCACACGCGAAAGAGCAGTGAATGTGTCCCACATGTGGTACATGCGTGGACGGCCCCGTTCGATGGCCGCCATATGCGCCAAAGCCACCACATCGGCCACGGCCACCACAGGATAGCACCCCGCTCCCTCGCGGCGTGGTGTGCGACCAATGGAAATCCCGCGATGCCATGCAGCGCGAGTCGCCAGAGTGGTTCCTTGTGGTAGTTCTCGCAGTGCATCTTCCACAGCCGCCGGAGGGTAGCCCGAAATCAGCCATGGCAGACGGCGGAACCGGCAGAGGGCCATACGCATCCACTATGAAGTCATGGTGCCGGGCCGCGAGGTCATGTAGGGACGGCCCGAGTTGGAGGGTGGGCGCTGTCTTCACGGTGAGAGTCGCAGCCGCACGGGCGGACCGTTGAGCGCCTGCCACGCCAAAACGCGGAGCAGCGCACACCAGGCAGCTGCGGCTCCAGCGAGCACCTCCCGAGCGGCCGCCACCCAGCTGACCGGTAGGCGACGAACGAGAGCGTCCAAGTCTTCAGCCACCTGCAAGCCAGAGACCTCCAAGGCCGCCCCGAGCTTCTGGTTAGCACCTGACACTGACGTACTCAATGCACTTTTTAAACGTTCCGACAACTGTCCTGTGGCGGTTGAGACTTTGACTTTTGACAACTGATCCAACAGACCAGTGGGCAGTTTTTTCATAGTATCCTACGTTTGTTGTGTACTATCCCGAACGGATGATAAGCAACACATGATCAAATTGCGTCCAAGGCAACGCGCAACGGCAACAGCAGTAAATATTGTTGCTGCTGCAATATGATGCATACCGAGTTATGCACAACCTCATCAGTCAACTCCACACATCTGGCTGTGCGATAGGAACTTCGATGCACATGGGTCCAACATGTCCGGCAACGGGAAGATACTACGAGTTGGGATTTTGCGACTACGATGTCAGGTATGATGTGATGCAATAAGATCCATCCACTGCAGTTGACGCCAATGACTGTGGCGGGACACGGTATGCACGCAGGAGCCCCTGCGGTACTTCGTTGCGCTGCAAAGCTTCCCCACCAGCAGCACGCCGTCGGGCAGTGTAACGGGATTCGGCAGCATCCACCCTGAGCAGGTGGGGCGTCCATGTTTTCAACCTTGACATGTTGTGTGACCGGGTCTTGACTCGACTAGGTTGAAATCGACCGCCTCCCCTTCACCACGATTGCATGGGCACACAACAGAGGTAAAAAAAGGCGCCCTTGCAGCTGAACCTGGTCTTAAGCCCCACTTCCAAGTCTCACACCGAGGTAACCCTGTGCCCCAATTACCGCATCTGTCACCTCCACACTCCGACCTGCAGGGTGCACGTACGGAGACATCGGAGCCGAGCCGCACCCCCTCCTTCTCCTCCAGCTCGTTCGTGCTGCTTCTCCCCCTGCCCCTGCCCAGCATAGATCCGGAGCAACCGTTCCTCCGACTGGACCTCTTCTCCGTGCCGGGCCTGAGTGACCCAGGTGAGGCCACCTTGGCGTGGCCAGGGAGCACCATTAAGCCGACGCACTTCCACCCATCCGGGAAAACTCCTTGCGGAACTTAAGACAGCAACTACATACCGTACGTAGTCTTGACAGCAGTGTTTCCCAAGCCCGGAACGGACCGTTTGGCCTTGGCGCCTTGTTTAAGTGCAGGGGCGTCAGACGCGGGTGGCGACAACACGGGCGTGTTGGTGGGCAGCGGACTGTTGGGCAGCGGCACCCTAGGACAGGACACGGCGGCCCGGCTGCTCCAGGGTCAGAGGGTGGCCTACACTTTGGCCCTGGGAGAAGCAGCACCGGAGGTGGGTCTGGGTTTGGTGGGTGGGTAGCAACTGGGTTTTACGCGTGATGTGCGAAGCACACGGGCAACGCAACGGGCGTGCACCCTCGCCAGTGTTGGGATGGCGTTGCAGACGCATACCAGTTGCTGCACTGCCCCTTTTCAACCACGCGATGGGCACTTCGGCATCCCACAGCTTGCGTTTATCATATGCCATGGCACTCGGTGGCCAGACCCTGGGTCAGGGAACCCTGCGGCTCCCTCCTTCCCTCTCTCGGTCCCCTCCTGCCTGGCCGCAGGCTTCCCTGCCGGCGTATGAGGTGCTGCTGGAGCTGGCCCTGCTGGACGTCCACCCGGGTGAGGCTCAAGCCAGCACGAGGCTGAGGCAGGCAGGGCACGAAGCCAGGCACTAGAACCGACCGGGGCATCATGGCTGCCTTCACGAAGCCGCATGTTCAGTTGATGCCGCGGCGCCCTTGAGCACCGAACGACCTAAACACCTAATGGCATCAGGACCGGCGGGTAAAAAGCTCCAAGCCGCGCAATCGATCACGTGCCGGGAACACACCGCCGGTTCGCGAAGCGACCTGGTGCTGCTCGTCCCGCTGGTGGGCTTGAGGTCAGAGAGGGGCGGCTGGCCGGAGGCCACTGCAGGTCTAGCTCGCGCAGCGCGTCGTAGCTGTCCGGTGGGGGTACGACGCGCAACGGCACATGGACTGCTGTGTGTGGCGCCATCGCACCAATGAGCGCCGTCGGTACCGGGGCGGCCGCCGGTGCGTGCCGGTATCGGTCTTGCGCTGGGGCGTGACCGCGAGAGTGCACCCTGCGGTGTCCCTGCCCTCGTCACATCCGGCGGACCGCACTGACGGCCCGAGGGGGGGGCTGCATGTCCGGATGGGTCCGTCCTTGCGCTGCCTGCAGACGCTGCAGCAACCGGGGAGGAGCCAGCCGCGGCTGAGGCTGTGGATGCGCTTGTCCACGAATGTCTGGCCAAGCAGGTAGGGGGTTTGCAGCAGCCGCCTCGTCACAGGTGACTTGGCGGCCGCCAGGTCTTCCCTGTCCCCCAGTCAGTTCGTCCGTCCGCAAGTCAGTCTGACTGTCAGTCGCTGTGTTGGTTTATTGGCGCAGCGCCTGGGTGTGAGCTGTTCCTGAGGGGATGGCTGGGGGATACGCTGCAGCACGCGGTTGGAGCCGGTGTCCGTGCAGGGCTTCTAGAGCACCGCGCCAGGTGCGCCTTTCCGCCAGCCAGATACGGTAACGCGAAATCCGCGGGAGTCACTTTCCGTTGCCAATTGCGTTTGGGCGCTCCTTGACCTGGCCGCGACCATGTCGTGATGGTGCTTCCCGCCGTTTGGCTGTCTGGCTCCTGGCTGGCAGGTGACCCTGGGCAAGGTGGCGAGGCAGCTGGACGCCACGGCGAGTCAGGCGGAGATGGTGTCGTGGCGGCTGGTCGACTCGGAGAAGCGAAACAGGTGCCCAGGGGAAGGTCTCCTTTCCGTCAGCGACAGCGTTCCCCAGATGAGGGGCGTAGGTCAGAACGAAGTGAATGAGTGATGGCAAGGAGGGGCCCCGCGGAGCGGATCCATGGAGTGTCGGTCTTCGGACGTCTAGGTGTGACGGGACGTGTGTGTTTAGGGAAGAGACCCGCCCGACCCAAACCAAGGACCAAAATACTTACGGGACGTGTGTGTTGGTGGGATTCACCCCTGCCTGACCTCGCGCAGCCGCGGTCCCTTCGCCAGCGTCTCGCACCCCGCACCCCACATCCCACACGCAGGACCCTGACGGAGGACAAGTCGCGCTTGCAGGAGCTCTTGCAGGCGGAGCAGCAGGTGCGCGCTCCTCGACGCCCTGACCGCGGTGGGCCCTGCATGACCGCACCAGCGGAGGGGGGGGGGGCCAGACGGGCAGACCGCGGCTTCCGCAAGCCGCGGAGAGAGGATCGCCGGACGCTCTCAGCTGGCTTGCGAACTCCCAAGGCTTCTGGGCTCGTCTTGGTTGATCGGGTTCTGCCACCTGCGCTCGCCCTGGGTAGTTGAGCGCACCCCCGCCTGTCGCCAACCAACCCTGACCTACCCTGCCATCTCTACCCCTGCCCGCCGCCCTGGTCTTGATACCATAGTTACTGCTCCTCTAGGACGCCCCGTACTGTGCTGTACTGCTTCGCTGCTCCCCTTCCAGTCCTGGCGCATTCCCCAGCTGCGAATGCTGGTCAACTCGGCGATGCTGACCCGGGAGGAGCTGATCGAGAGGTGAGGCCGGTGGTGCGTTGTCGCTTACCGTACCAGTAGGGGGCAATAAAGCCCAGCCCAGCCCCGTGTGGCGCGTGTGTCTGTGTTTTGCGGATGGATGCGGGGCAAGGCAGTGGTGCGGACCGGCAGCGCGGGGCACGACTGTTGCTCTGTCGGGCCGATTGCAGTCGTTAGGTGTGGTGGACACCTAGAGAGGTTGCTGCGCGTTCGTTAACGGGCCCATCACCACGGGGGGACATGGGGGCCTGTGCGGACGTTTAAAAGCCGTGCACATGCGGCTAGCAGTTGGACATGCGAACACAGTCGTGGCGCCCGAAGTCTGCTCTACGCCTCGCTGTGTGCGTTGGATGCGACGTGTCCACATGTGAGTGACAAGACTACGGCTAAACTCGCTGGTACCGCACCTGCCCACTTGGTACGGCACATCACCTCGCGCATCGTGGCGCTGTGCACTGCAACCGACGCCGCTGACGCCGTGTGGCAGGTGCGAGAGCGTCATGGCGGCGTACGGCAGGGAGCGGGCCCGCAACGGGGAGCTGGTGGAGAGGCTCAAGGTGCTGCACGCGGAGCAGGTGCGTGATCAACACCCGAGTCGGTGGGATGTATACTGTTCGGTAACACTGCACTTCGGTAACACTGCACGACACACATGATGTGGCGGCCCGGGCGGCAGAGTGCTGTGGCCCGCGCTCACGTGCAGCGTGCGGCGCACCCGGAAGGAGGCCCCGCGGCCTTGTCGTTGGCAGCCACGCCTGGGGCGTCTTTGTCCGCGGCGCCTCCTCCCCTCTCCCCCATCCCTCCTACTACGGGTTTATTTCTTTTTTCAATTTAACCCCCTACGTCGCCCCAGGTGGATGCACTGGAGCTCAAGAGGCGGTACCAGCTGCTGCAGGAGGCACACGAAGAGCAGGTGATCTGAGGGGCGGGGTAGTACCCCCGGAGACCCTGTCGTACCCCGTCCTCCCTAACATACGATAAGGCATCCACCGTAACCGGCGGTCTTGCGTGCTCGTCTTAGGAGGATGTTGCACGCACAGTGCTGGCAGCACACGGTACAGCCGTACTGCCGTACGGCCGCCAGGTCCTTGGCACCACCGCAGAGGGTCACACCCCGTCTGCCCACTTGCGCATCGCTGCTGCTGCCGCCCGCCGCGCTCACTTTCCTCGCTCTGCTGCACTGTGCTGGTGGGGGCCAGGCGCGCTTGTACGGCGACCCAGACGGTCAGGCTGAGAAGATGGTCCAGATGCGCGCCACTGTGAGGACGCAGGAGGAGATCATTCGGAACCTCGAGGTGGGCCTCGGGACACGTGTCTTTCATGTGTGTTCAGCACGAAAGCCCGCCCGACCCAAAACAATTACCAATAATAACCTGCGAATACCAGAACAACATGCAAGTGTAATTTGCACCGACAAAACGAAACAAGGGAGGCACGCAACCACCGGCCGGTGTGTGTGTGTGTTATTTAAGCAGGCAGAACAGGAGTGCGTGACATGCGAGGGGCCGGTGTGTCTGTGTGTCTGTGGCTGACTGGGGACACCGGGACGAGCGCGGTCTTGCGGGTGGCTATGCATGCACAGGAAGGGGAGGGGGTGCACGGTGTATGCGGCCACCAGGCCCGAATGTGGCTGTTGTAGGTGCCCTGCGCAACAGAGACACACACAAGTACTCAGCGTTGGATGGGATGGATGCCTGGCGCACTGGCGCCGCAAGCGCGGCGTTGGGCCAGGTGTAAGCACGTCTTCGGGGCACATCAGATTTTACAGCCGTGCACGGGAGAGGGACCGCCGGCTGTGATTTGACCTTGTGGGTGTCGTGTCTTCTTGGATATGCGGCTGCGTAGGCGTTGCTGGCGCAGACGGTGCAGAAGGCCAAGCCGCGGTCGCAGGACCTGGGCACCGCCATCAGGTGAGGCCGCCAAGCGGTGACGGGCGGTGATGGGCTTGGCGGCTTGCTCGATCATCTGACATGGACCCCTCCTGGCTGAAGGGGTTAGTCGGAGCCCTGAGTGTTGCGTCTTCAGTCAAACAAAGCAACAATGTTCCTTCGCCCCCAGCCCCCTTCTTGTGATGTCCAGTAGCAATCAGCAAAGCGCGCTCGTCGGCCACTTTCAGGTTCATAACCACTAACACCAGTATCATCTGATCTGCCCACCTTGTTGGTCGTTGCGGCCAACCCGTGTCGCTTGATGTCCCTCTCCCTGCAGCACGGCCGCAGAGACCGCCGAGCAGCCGGACGCAGCTCAGGTGGGCCCGCTGCGGACGTCATCCATTCTGTCACGCGGGAACAACCTAGCATGCAGGACAACCTACCCCTATAAGTTCACACACGAAGCGGCCTGCTTCGCCGCCACGGGAATCTGTGCCCAAGGAGCACACATACACAGCCTACTTGTGGTGCGTTCGCGTGCCACCTTACCGTACCCCACGCCGGACGACGTCGACAGCAAGCCTGACGGCTGCCCCTCTGTTCCTTCACCTTGTCACCAGGCTGCCGCTTCGACTGGCGCTGCCGGTGGCGTTGGAGCCCCGGGGGACGGCGACCTGCGGGCTCAGCTGACGGCGGCTGAGCAGCGGATCCGGGATCTGGACACGGAGCTGGCGGTGCGGGAGGCGGCGGACCGGGAGGCCGCCCAGCGCATGCGGCAGATGGAGGTGGAGCTGGAGGCGCTTCGGCAGCACACCGTCACGGAGTTCCCCGCGCTGGGCTCCGAAGCCCCGGCTCCGGACAAGCCCGAGGGCGCCGCCGGCCGGACGCTTCCTGGGAGCCGAACGGATGCGGAGCGTGAGGTTGACAGTGCGGGTGGGGGTGGGGATGAGGACGCGCTGCAGGCACCGCCGGATGGCGAGCAGCCCGGTCCTCAAGGCCGTGCAGCTTCCAGGCAGGGCCGCGAGACACCTCAACAGAAGGAACAGCAGGAGCAAGAGCAGCTGCAGCAGGAGGCAGGGGAGGAACATCAGCAGCAACAACAACAACGTCGTCTTGGAGAAAGGGCCGAAGCCCTAGATGATGATACACAGCAGCAACAGCAGCAGCAACCGGCGCAACAACCGCAGCAGCATCCGAAGCAGCACCCGAAGCAGCTACCGGAGCAGCAACAACCGGAGCAGCAACAGCAGCAACAACCGGAGCAGCAACCGCTGCAGCAACAGCAGCAGCAACCAGAGCAGCAACCACAGCAGCAACCGAAGCTGCAATCGCAGCAGCAACCGGAGCAGCTACCGGAGCAGCAACAACCGGAGCAGCAACCAGAGCAGCAACAGCAGCAGCAACCGGAGCAGCAACCGGAGCAGCAACAGCAGCAACAACCGGAGCAGCAACCGCTGCAGCAACAGCAGCAGCAACCGGAGCAGCAACCGCAGCAGCAACCAGAGCGGCAACCAGAGCAGCAACCGCAGCAGCAATCGGAGCAGCATCCGGAGCAACAACCGGAGCAGCAACCGCAGCAACAACCGGAGCAGCAACCGCAGCAACAACCGGAGCAGCAACCGGAGCAGCAACCGGAGCAGCAACCGCAGCAGCAACCGGAGCAGGAACCCGCCGTGGAGCGGCCTCCTAGTGCAGCCACGGGGCGGGACATGGCGCCCGAGGACGTAGAGGGTGGGGGAGCCAGTCCGGAGGAGCAAGTGCGGCATCTACAGGAGCGTGTTCAGGAGCTGGAGGGGGAGCTGGAGGCGGCACGTGCTCGCATCAAGGAGCTGTCAGAGGCGGGAGAGAGCACCAACACGGTGAGGTGTTCAAGACGGACAGCCCTCACCTAACACGTTTTTACTCCCGTCCCGCATTTCCTTTCCCCAATCCAAGGAGGAAGGGTGTAATGGGGCGCTGTCACCTGCATGCCGGAAACAGGGGCGGACCGTGTGGTGTTGGTGGCTGAGCTCTAGGGGCGGATGCGGTCGCGGATGCGTTCACTTCAAGGTGCCGCATCAGGAGGGCACTTCCGGACATGTTCTGTGTAGCCGCAGCATGGCACTGTAGTGCCGGTCGGGGATCCGAGAAGCAGGCGGCTGCGCGCGGGTCCCGCTTTTGTCGGTACTGACGACACTTGTTGGTGTCTCTGTGCAGGCGGCCGAGGAGTCAGTCACCAAGCTCCAAGAGGATCTGAGCAAGATGCAGCAGGAGGTGATGACGCTGACGGAGGAGAAGACCGCCGCGGTGCTGCGAGCGGAGTTCTCGGAGGGGGCGGTCGAGGCGGCCCAGACGGAGCTGGTGGATGTGACCCGCAGGTGCGTGGAGGGGGCGGACGGGTGTGGTGAAGAGGAGGGTCGGGGCGAGGAGGCGATGGCGAGGTTGCTGGTACCGCTGGTGTTTGCAGGACCTGCGCCTAGAACCTGGGGCACTGGACGCGGTGCGGCTGTATGACTGATTGGGCCGCAGCTCGATGCTGAATGGGTGAATGAACGTTACAGAGGACCCCAAAAGGGATCAACGGTGTATACCAGGGCAAGCCCCAGCAGGCCCCATGCTGGGCCCGATGCTGCTTGCGTGTTGGGCTCTTGCGTACAACGCGCGGATTGCGTACGATAGTGGAGGTGTTAGGACACGGGGTATCTACAGCAGGACACGGGGATGCACTGTGGCCCACAGTCTGTGGGCCTTCCCGTGAGGCCTCCACGACAGCGCACCCCGACGGAACGCTGAGGTCCGGACCGCAGGACACGGTGAGGTGCGCGTCACAATCGGCTACGGTATGGGCAGCAGCGCGCGGCCTTGCGTGGTGCGCCATCACTCGCTGCCACACCTTACAGTACCCCGCCCCCTGGCCGCAAATCAACCCACTCCTGGCTCTGAACCTTGCTCCCGCAGGTATGCGCGGGAGATTGCGGCGCTGAAGGCCCGGCTGGCAGAGAAGGAGGCGGCGATGATGGGCGGCTTCGGCGGGCTTGAGTCGCTGATGTCCAGGGAGGACCCGCCCTTCCCCGCGTTCCCACCGCCACCACCGGGCCCCGCTTTCCCGGATGCGGCCAAACCCGCGAGGACGGCACCAGCCATCAGCGGCAGCAGGGGCGCAGGTGGCGCCGGTTCGGGAACTGGCCAAGCACGTGGAGATTTAATTGGCACCACCGCTGGTGGCTCCCCGAAGGCCACTCCCGACCCACGGGTCAGCCCGGTACCTCCCAGAGACTCCAGCGCTGAGTCCGCGGGACGGATGGGATCGCGGCAGGGCAGTAGCCGGGGTCAGTTGCGGGCGCAGAGCCTCAATCCGCAGCAAGAGGTACCGCCGCAGGCGCTGGGTGCACTGCCGCCGGTCGCGACCGCCGCGGCGGCGCCTGCGCAGGCACCATCGGCGGAGGCAACGTTACAGCAGGTGGAGCCAATCCAGGCGCGGCAGGAGGGCCAAGGGGACACGGCAGGGCCAGCTGGAGACGCACAGGCGGTGGTCGAGGGCGCTTTGGCGCGGGGCAGCGGTGATGGCGGTGGGCCGAAGTTGGGCTGGATGAAGAGCAGGCGGGGCCGTGTGGGAGATAGGGCCAAGAGTAGGAAGGAGCTGGGGTCCGAGGGGGTAACGCCAACGCCTACGACGTAGGCGCGCCAGGTGGCGGGGATGAGCCCGTTGGTGTAGGGCCTTAATCCGCTTGGGATTTGGGAATGAAGGCCGTGGTGGTTGGAATCGATGGTCTGCTTGACTGCTCGCCCATGCAGCATTAGGCAACTGACGCATTACAACAGCGCATAAAAGAGGCATATACGCCTTTACAATGTGTGCCGTTCATAGCGACTCGGCAGCATTGCTTCCTGCCAACAATTACATCGGAATCCACGACGCCGGTGCAGTTCGACATCGCGCATCCTGCCGAAGACACCCTCCGCAGCCGCGCCTCTGCTGCATTTGGGAAAATCGCACCATCAGAATGGCGTTCGTCGCATTGGTGAGCACAGGTCAACCCGCTGTCACGGCCCCGAGTGCATTCGTCCCGGCAGGAGCCTCAGCAGCGGAGCTCGGACGGTTTACATTCTGCGCCACATGCCACTCGTCGCCAACCCGCGTTGAAGCGTATCACCACGCGCTGCTCCACCACAATGAGACAGAGATTTGGTGTCTGAACCACCGAACCGGAATCCGGCGCAACTCGCTCGATCAACGAAATGTGATCCGCTGAGGTTCCAGTCACGGCCAACCCGGAGCCTTGCTACCGTATGAGAGCAACAACCCAACAAAGACCCTGCACACGCAGCAATTCGTATATCTCGTATGTCCCGCTGCCACTGGTCACCCGCGAACAGTCAACAATCCTCGTGCTGCGGGAGAAAACACAACATCACTCTGCTCACCACATACGCAGCCCTTAACCCTGCGCACAGGCGCACATTCACACGGCCCTTACGTGGTGAAATTCGTTCCTCCACGACCCCTGCCGCGATGCCTCAGCACAAGCTGCCGGACCACGCCTTTCAGCGTGTGACCGCAAGCGTGTGCCCCGCGGCGCCAAAAAACCGCTCCTCTGAGCCCTGGCGCATTCCGCACCCGACGGCTTCGGGACCTGCGCGCAAGAGTGCCGCACAACGCGCCACCTCAGAGGGTGGGTGCGGCCGCGCCTGAGGCGCTGGTGCTGGTGCTGCTGGTGCTGCGTTTGCTCTTGGCGCCACCCGAGAACGGCCACCACGACGACTTGGTGGGCTCTGGCGGCGCGAGATCGTGCGCGGCGTCGGTGTCCTTGCCAGCCTGGCCCTGTTAGGGGGATGCGTGGAAGGGTGAGAGAGAGGAGGAAGGGACGAGTGCAGGGGCCGGCGCTGGTTACGGGGTGGCGAAGTGGCAATGACAGGGCTCCTGTGCTGAAAGGCGTGCCATGCAATCTCCCACCTGATGCACGGTTGCAAAAAATGCAGTACCATACTTTGCGTCTGCGTGCGTGCGAAAGTCGCGGCGCAGACCCGGAACCTAAAACCCCAAACCCCAACACCTGCAGGCGAGCCCAGCCTATAAGAATTTTCACTCCCCCTCCTCAGTCTCCGTGCCCGGCGTAACCCGGGCTTGCACCCCGACCTGGCCAAACCCAGTGAGGTTGTGGTGGTGGTAGTGGTGGTGATGCAGCGGTACCGGAGGTGGAGCCGAATGAGGCAATCCAGGGGAGAGGAAGCGCAAATGCGAGGGGGGAGGCGAAGGAAGGGGCAGGACGGTGGGGCGGCGCAGCTACAGCCATGTTTGGACCGGACGAGGAGCGGCGCTTGGCCATGGTCTTCAGGGCCGCCGCAACGTCTTTGTGGTGTCAACCGTGACCGTTGAGTAATCATTTCGATGCACCAAGAGAGGATAATCTCAATGGCGACGACTTGTTATCTCCCTCCTTCCATCGGCTCTGATCCCAGCCCTGGCGTCAGCAGGCTTCAGCCTCAACCCCGTCCACGCGACGCGCTCCCTTAACCCACGCACCACGCTGAGCAGCAGCGAGTCTGATCCCAGGTAGACCTTGTTGGAGGACTGGGATATCGTGCCGGCAATCTCGCGGGCCGCCTGAAGGGGAAGATGTGCGGGCAAAGGATTGATGGTGTCAACAAAGCCTCTTTTTGCCATCGTTCAGCATAGGTACTCAGGCGCGGCCATCCCTTCACCCCGGACCGCGCTCAGGACTGTTGACGGCGTGCCGCGTGCCATACAATATCCTCACCCTGGTACTGCACATAGCTCAACACGTGCAGTATTCCAGAATGCATTCAGGGGAGCTGCCCTCGTCTCATGACCGTGACAGAACGCAGATGCTGCCAGACCGGTAACTGCCTGCCAATACCTATTGGAGCTCACCGCCTGGCCTCTGAGCCCGAGGCACCACAACCAGAACTGCAGTGGCATCATCAGGCGGTCTAACCACCACGCTTCCCGCCGTGTGTTCGCAACGCCGACCGTCAGCCCGCCCCATCAGCCGGGGCACGCGGGCCCGTGCGCTCGGACCCACCTCAATCTTCCGCAGCGTCATGAACGCCGGGTTCTGCTGCACCGCCTCGCCGATAAGCTTCGCGGATTGGGCCTGAAGTGCACAGGAGGGCGCCCGCGCTGCTGCTCAGTAACTAGGACAGACAGCACACTCATCGCACATCCCAGCCTCCCCGGGAAAAACCTATAGCACCCCTGATTACAGAGCCTGCGGTAACCAAACCAATTTTGAGTCCTGTTGTGGCCTCCCAGGGGTACAGACCATAAAGGTGCATTTTTCGTGTGTCTCTGTTTTTCGCGTTGTGCACGTGCTACCCGGTCAGCTGTCCACCACTTGAACCTGCGCATAACCCACTTCCCCGGAAGTGTGCCGCGGGTGACGTGCACAAGTGGGCCAGTGGCTCCATGGGTTGTATTTTGCTTTTGCAAGCCATGCCCCGGTCAGCATCGCGGACATAAATTGTCGGGCGACCAGTTTCGCCATGAATCGGGTGAGGGGCAATCGGGAGAGAGGACACAGATTCCTTGCCAACGGCGCAACGGGCAGGCCACAGTGGCGAGGGCCCTTTCCCCGGGGCAAGCCTGATTGCGCCATCGCTCTGATCGCAGCTGCTCATGCCACGTACGGCCAACCGTCGGGTGTGGCGTGCTTACCTCACCCTGCGCCCGCACAATGGCGCTCTGCTTCTCCTGCAGCGCCTTCTCCACCTGCGGACCGCGAGCACGGATGCCGCGAGGAAAGAAGGTGGTCACAAAGGCGCCGCTACTTCAAGTTCACAGGAAGGCGTCAATACATCATAGGACGGCACACATGCGTATCCCCCGTCTCGAATAAACCTGATGTCACGCTAGCCAACCAGCCTCGGCAGGGCGCAAACCAATCACATACCACCAGATCCTACATGCACCTTGCCCCGAACCCCATAAACATGACCCATATTTTGTCCCCCGCCGGTTGTCGTTCCTGGGACCCGCCCCAGTCCCAGCTTCCACTCACAATGAACTTGGCCCTCTCCGCCTCCTGCTGCGCCACCTGCTTGGCCTCCACTGCCGCTGTGTACTCCTTGGAGAAGGTCAGGTTGGTAATCGACACATCCTCCAGAATAATGTTAAAGTAGCGGGCCCGCTCAGTCAGAATGCGCCGGATATCCCGGGATACCACCTAGGGGGGCGACAGGAGCAGGTAAGGGGGCGGTCCGTGTTCAGCACCTGGGGGCGGTGTCTCGGTTGGGTTGTGTTTGTGTGCAGCCACAGTAATGAACGAAGAAGACCACGTGCGCGTAACCTGTGCACGCGTGTGAGGGATCAAGACACGAAACCAGTCACCTTACGAGGGAAGGAAACGTACGGTTGGTTTGGCTGGGGGAACCTACCTCACGCTGTGTCAGCAGCTGGCTGGCGTTGTATTGTGCGATGACGCTCTTCAGCGTCTCCTGCGCAGCGACAGCGAGAGAGTACTTAGACGCAGAGGATGGACCGTCAGCACTGGAAAGAATGCACAAACCATGTGCGGAAGGGTGCTAACGCTGTACGGTGAGCATGTAGTACGACACAAACACACAATGGCTGGTGCCACAAACTACAGAACAAAGGACACCTGCACACCGATACTGGACAACCCAAATTCTTCCCACCTGAATGATGGATGGCAGCACACGCTCCGCATAGTCAGTACCCAGCGTGCGGTAGATCTCTGGAAGCTTGTCCGGGTTGGGTCGCGTAAGGACACGGAGCCCCACGTTCACCTTGATGACAAACGAAATAGCGGCCTTTTCAGCGTCACATTGCGGAAGGTTCGACAGCTGATCACGTACCATCTGGAGGTCCTTGCTCCCCGACTGGCTCTGGATGACGCTGGGCCGAGCGCGCACGTCGTAGAGAATTGGTCGCTCAAACCAGGGCACCATAATATGCGTCCCTTCAGCGTAGACCTACAATCAAGACGCTCGTTGAAATTGCGTTCAACGACACCTCGTAACATCGGAACAAGCCGGCGGCACTAGCGGCTCGTTCTATCTGCTGTCGCACGTCGGCTTTAGTTTGTGTATATTATGCTTACGGTATCTTTGAGGCCCATCACCCGGTTGAATACAACCGCACGATGACCACCCTCCACGTTAAACAGACTGTTGGCGCCAGCCCACACAGTCGCTCCACCAAACAGCAACACATTTGCAAGAGTGCGAGCTGTGCCCAATGCTGAGGCGACACCTTGCGGGTTGGCGGCCATGGTTGAGTGATCAGCAACTACACCAGCAACGCCACCGTATCACGGGGGACGCGGAGTGCTCTGAAAGAACTATAGAATCCAGAACAGCTCCTAGGCCAACAATTTTCGCAAAGTGTCGCAAATCATCAGTACGAACTTCTAGGCACAGCATGAGTAAAATTGCCTTCGTTTCAGCACATAGGTTGCTTGCTTGTACTTGCTTGTTACAACCATGGCTACGTTACACGCCCGTAAGGGCGACCCGCAGGCGCTGAAAGTTTATGCGACAGCGCTATTATCGAACGCAAGCATTTCGTTCTCAGGCGTCGATAGCATTACCGATGTACTCAGCAAGGGCAGCAATCCTTTTGGAACCAACTCAATTCTGCTTGTTACGCCGTCGGTGCAGCTGTCGGAGCCGAGCGCTGCGGCGGCATACCTGGGTGCGTTTTGCTGCATCGCGGTGCAGCGGAACAGCGTCATAACTCCGATTATGCATAAATTGTCGAGGAGGGCATGAGTCGACCGCATGTGCTGTGGCCTGGCGCGCCGACATGGCGTAGATGCAAGGAAACTGCTAGTTTTCGTTGCTAACGGACTGGGATGCACTGCCAGCAACATGCTCACCAGATCTTCAGCCCTCATACCCGGCGCTGAACATTTAGTGAGCTTTTATTGTACGTGCCCTCTCCCCTCCACCACCCCGGTCGCCCTGCGCCTACCGTTTGCCCGCCGGAACTACCCAGCCGGTGGAAGCTCCGCCCTGCCCCTCAGCGTCTTGCAATGGCTGGAGTGGACCGATACGAGCTTGCTTCCAGCAGCCATGCTGGGCGGGGAGGTGCTGGTGGAAGAGCTGCAGCAAATGCAGCTCGCGCTGACTGCGGGCGATCTCAATGGTAGCAACCCAACCCTCGCGGAGGTCAGTTGGTCGTGCGCTGCCTGGTACCGGAGCTGTGAAAGTCCATTGCCATGCAGAATTTGGGATGCCACATGGTGGCACTGGTAGCGGAGTTTGCTGACAGCAGAGATTGCGTTGTGACCAAAGAGGGGCTTTCGCTGGGCAATCGGTGGCCGGGTCTTAACGGGGCCTGCGGGAAGAACGCGTGTCAGTACGATTTCCCCGGATGTGCGAACGCCGCGGGCTGTGCCGCCGTCCCAGAAGGCTTTGGGCCTCAGTCTAGGGCGCAAATCAGCACAGCTGCCGTCCTCAGTCGCAAATGGGACGCACTCCACCGGCTTGTTTGCTCACATGCACTGCATGTGCTGGGCCGCGGTGTGCGCGAAAGGACGCCGCGGCTTGCGCTAGCGCACTCTCCGACCCTCTCTGTTTGTGGCTTTCCCTTGTGCGGCCTCGCCCTGGAAGATCTCGCTGTTCTCGGCGCTGCTGCCGCTGGCGCTCCGGAACGAGTTGCCGCCGACCCTGACGGCCTTCGCGGAGCAAATGGCGGCCACGGAGCTCGTGAAGACCGCTGCCGCGGCGGTGGGGGCGGCACTTCCGCCGGCTGCCTTCGAGGCCGCCGCCGCCACCCTGGCGGTGTTCGACGCGGACGCGGCGGCCTACCGCGCGTCGCGCCCGAAGCTGCCCGTCCCTGGGCGCCGGAACATCCTGATCACATCAGCCCTGCCGTACGTGAACAACGTGCCCCACCTGGGCAACATCATCGGCTGCGTGCTGTCCGCGGACTGCTACGCGCGTTACTGCCGCGCCCGGGGCCACAACTGCATCTACGTGTGCGGTACGGACGAGTACGGCACGGCAACCGAGACAAAGGTGCGCGCGAGGATACCGTAATGTGGGATGCGACCACGTGCGGGCTGGGCTGATGAGGTACCACGTCGGGTGCAATTTTGGGGCATGGGCCCGGGCGTGCGTCGTGTTTTTTTGTAGCATACAGAGCGCGCACTGCGCTTGTGTAGCCCACAGCAGCTTGGCTTCCATGCAGGGGAGCTGTGTCCCACCAGCGGCCCTGCCTTCCCCACGTCCTCGACCTCGCCCTCTTCACGCTTCCCCGCTTCAACAGGCCCTGGAGGAGGGCCTCACCTGCCAGCAGATCTGCGATAAGTACCACGCCATCCACGCGGACATCTACCGCTGGTTCGACATCGCCTTCGACCGCTTCGGCCGCACCCCCACGCGCGCTCAGACGAAGATCGGCCAGGACATCTTCAAGTGGGTGGGGGTCGGTCTCCTGATGGTTGCATGCATGCCGCCTGGGTGCTCGCTCGGATGTGGGGTTCGTTGAGTGGTAGAGACAGGGCTACGGACAGGAGTACACGGATAAGGGGGCGGGTGGGGGCCCGCGATCATGGGGTTGGATTGGGGCAGGGTTGCTGCTTGGTTGGGGCTCCTCGAGCCAGGGGGTCCTACCTGCGTGTGCAATCAGGTAGGTGGGTTACAGTGCCGGAGCACGGGTACAGTGCCGGAGCACTGTCGGTATGGGGAGGTAAGGCACCGCGTCGAGATGCGGAATCGATCTGGGTCGGGTGGGTTCTGATGTCCTGGACCGAGCGGTGTTAGGAGATGGGGGTGTATCCAGCATGGCAGCTGCTGTTGTTGTGTTTAACGCCGTGGTAGGATGCCTGTCGTTCGTCTGTACAACTGTGCGGCGCGCTTATTTGGCCGGAACGCCAGAGAAAGGACGTTGGCTCATGTTGAAGTCCTCCCCCGTGCTCTGCCGCGACCCCGGCGGGCCCCACCCTGCCTCTCCAGGTCCCTGCACGCCAAGCAGCAGCTGGTGGAGCAGGAGATGCAGCAGCTGTACAGCGAGGCGGCGGGGAAGTTCCTGGCAGACCGCTTCGTATCGGGCACCTGCCCCAAATGCGGGTATGACGTAAGTCGCTGGGTTCCTGTGGAGTTGGACGGAATTTCAACCACTGGGCCAGCGGCTCTCCAGCTGCTGCAGGCTCTCCGTTCCGCCGGTGTCAGCTGGCGACCCGCTGCCGTTGCTGTCGCCCTCCGATGGATCATTCCGTCGGCTGGGCCATCGTCGTAGCTAGGTCTTCTACTACGATACCGCAATTCCCCCTCTGGACCGCGTGCCCTAATGCCCCGGCCCCGGCCACAGGACGCCCGTGGCGACCAGTGCGACGGGTGCGGCAACCTGCTCAACCCCACCGAGCTGATCAAGCCGCGCTGCAAGCTGACGGGCACCACGCCGGTGCTGCGCTCCACGCGCCACGTCTTCTTGGACCTGCCCAAGCTCAGCCCCGTGCTGCAGGTGGGGCTGGGAAGGGCTGGGGCTGGGGAAGGCTGGGGCTGGGGACTTGTGAGACGGCAAGCAACGCGAGCCCGACGGGGCCGGAGGGTGAGGTTGGATGGAAGGGGCGCCGATGTGGGTCACATGACGCCGAAAGCCTCGGGTCTCCAGCTCGAGCCAGCCGTCTCGTACCGCTACGTGCTTGCATCGTACTGGCGGGGACACCGGCGGGACTGGGTCGGCGGGCCACCGGAAATCCACCTTGTCAGAGCCCTGCCTTCTGTTGCGTGTCGTTCCCTTCCTCGTCGGGCCCCCGCCGCTCGTAGGAGTACATCACCAACACGAGCACCCAGGGCGGCTGGTCAGCCAACTGCGTGCAGCTGACCAACGCCTGGATGCGGGACGGCCTCAAGCTGCGCTGCATCACCCGCGACCTCAAGTGGGGCACCCCCGTGCCGCTGGAAGGCTACGAGGACAAGGTGGGCAGGGGGCTCTGGACAGGGGCCCGGTGGTTGGGTGGAGGGATAGAACATAGAAGCAGGGGATGTGAGCGCGGGGTGGGGGCCACAAACGGGTGTGCATATAACGTAAAATCTCCTTGTAGTACCGAATGCTAGGCCATGTGGGTGGCTGATGACGTGGCTCAGATTCGGTATGGCGAGGCAGCTTCCGTATCACCAATGCGGGGGCGCCATCCATTCGAGGGCCCAGCTGGAGCCCCTATGTTGAATTGTGAGACAGAGAGCCCGATTCCGAGCTGCGGCTCTTCCCCTCCTGGGCGCGGTCCAACATCCCCGCCCGCGGTCTTCCCTGCTGTCTGTCGTCCACCCCTGCCAGGTGTTCTACGTGTGGTTCGATGCGCCCATCGGCTACATCTCCATCACCGCCGGGTACACTCCCGAGTGGGAGAAGTGGTGGAAGAACCCTGAGGTGGGCCAGACAGGCACCAGGAGCGGGGCCGGGGCGCGGGCTGGGGCCGGGCCGAGTGTGCGGCTCTCGGTACCGTATCACTTGCATGCCCCCAGTGCCATTCGTCCTGGGCGTGTTGTCCTTTCGAACCCCCTGTACCGCCCCCCACTTTCCACGACTGTTCGTCCTCCCTGCCCTGCGCACCCCATGACCGACCCGCCGGGTCACCCGCTCACGCGGCTTCTACAATGCACCCGCCCGGCCGCTGCGTGCCCTCGCTTGCATCCTTGATCGTCGCTA
The DNA here is from genome assembly GCA_003117195.1 of Eudorina sp. 2006-703-Eu-15. Lineage (NCBI taxonomy): Eukaryota > Viridiplantae > Chlorophyta > Chlorophyceae > Chlamydomonadales > Volvocaceae > Eudorina > Eudorina sp. 2006-703-Eu-15. Next base: position 720,384 of record BDSI01000032.1, read on the forward strand.
AGAATCGCTGAATTCGGTCATCCGCCATCCCGTTTCTGATTTGGGTTTGTATTTTCTTGGAATCCCCCCTGCATCGTCGCCCACAGGACGTTGAGCTGGTGCAGTTCATGGGCAAGGACAATGTGCCCTTCCACACCGTCATCTTCCCCGCCACCCAGCTGGGCACCGAGGAGCCCTGGACTATGATGCGCTCCATCTCCGTCACCGAGTACCTCAACTACGAGGGCGGGAAGTTCTCCAAGAGCAGGGGCACGGGTAAGACAGACAGAGGGGGGCCCCACATGGATGCGCCTCATGAAGATCGGCAAAAGGCCAAGATTGGCTAGCAGCGAACGTTACACTGTCAGGACCGTCGTAACCTGACCGCCGCCCTCAACCTCGTCCAGTGCACATCTCGCAGGCCCCGAGCACCCTTCGCCATCCCGGCCCCTTCACCCACCTCACCGCCATGACTCCTTCCCTGTTCACACCCGCAACTCTCATCCTTCCCTGGCCTCCCGGTCCCCGCCCGTCCAGGTGTGTTTGGCAACCAGGCCCAGGACACGGGCATCCCGGTGGAGGTGTGGCGCTACTACCTGCTGGCCAACCGGCCCGAGCAGGCGGACACGGACTTCAAGTGGGCGGACCTGGCCGCCAAGAACAACTCGGAGCTGCTGGCCAACCTGGGCAACTTCATCAACAGGTGGGTGGGGTTGGCCAGAGGGGGGGGCCGGGACATGGAGGGGGGTGCGGACAAGAATGGTGGGTAGGGTAGAGCAGGGAGGCAGATTCCTCCGGGAGCTGGCACGGAGTGATGCGGTGGGTGCCTTGGCGCAATGCGCGCATACCAGGACTGTGTGCCTGCTCTCACCATTGGGGTCAGCGCCTGCTCGCATACGACAGCTTGCAAGCGCCGCGCTGACCTTTCCCTGGGCCTCTCCATATGGTCACATGTTCCGAGCTGATGGCCGTCCTTCCCTGACCCCGCCGCTCCCCGCCCCGCCGCTCCCCGCCCCGCCTTTCCCGCGCCGTCCTCCCCCAGGGCCCTGATGTTCGTGGCCAAGTTCTTCGACGGGGTGGTGCCGGGGGCCACCGACAAGGGGCTGACGGAGGCGGAGGAGCTGGGCAAGACCGTGGGGCCCAAGGTGCGGCCGAGGGGGGGGCCAGCCGGGGGCAGATTGTCGACCTTTTCAGTTGAGCCGGCCAACGAGCTTGATGAGCCTGGGTCTGAGCCTGGGTTTGCATTCGCACTGCATCCGTTTGGCAGGGAGGCCAGCTCACGGGGTGCTGCCTGGCGCGTCAGGCAAAGCGCTGCACGCCTAGGTGTGGGCGACACCATACCCAGGTCTTTGCGCTGCACCACCGGGTTACCCCTCTTGCCCAACGGCCAGGCAGAGCCTCTCCTCCTGTTCCGTCTCTAACCTCGTTGTCTGCGCCCTCCGCAGGTGGAGGAGTACATCGCGGCCATGGAGCGCATCAAGCTCAAGGAGGGCATCCGGCTGGTCATGTCCATCTCGGCGGACGGCAACAAGTTTCTGCAGGTGGGTGGGAGGCTGGGTGAGTGGCTGGGTGGGTGGGTGGTTGCGAGTGGTGAAACCACCGGAGAGGCCTGGACAGGCCTGGCCGGGCCTCAGGGCAACGTAAAGGCTGCAGGCGCTGGGACTGGGTGGAGGGTCATCTGGTGGGGGTGGGGGCCACCTGGCGGGCCGGGGCGGGGTGCGACGGGGTCGGGTCAGCTGTACGGTGCCGACGTGCAGTATTCACCTTATCGGCGCTTCGATGAATTTCTTTCGTTTCTGATTGAAGATTGGAGTGAAGGTGAAGACGTATCAGGGGGAGGCCCCAGCGGCGTTCCCCGAAGCTCCTGTAGCTGCTTCTGTTGCCCGCCGCCGCCTGCGGGCCCCTGGTCTCCGAACCGACCGGCTGCTGTTGCCCCGGGTCCTGGCCACTGGTTGGCTGGCCCCTCGCACACCCACTGGTTGGCCCGCCAGGACACCAAGCCCTGGGTGGCGGTCAAGGAGGACAAGGACAAGTGCGCCACGCTGGTCGCGGCAAGTGAGTCCGCATCGCACGGGCTGCGGCGGCAGGCCACAAGGGCGGGGAGATCATGACGGGGCGCCCCTATTAGTCTGTTTGTGTGGCAGCACAACAAATTTAAGCTACGATTGCGAGAAGGCTAGAGCTACCCGAAGAGGGGTGCCAGCTCTTCGGGCCCCGTCCTTCGTACGACCCATCACCTCGCTTCGATGTCGCGCCCAAAACTAAACTACGCGTGAACATCCAGCTCCATGAATCCATCATTGGTCGTGCGCCTCTACCACCTCCTCCCCCCGCCAGGTGTGGGCTTGGTCCGGCTGCTGGCGGCGCTGATGGCGCCGTACATGCCGTCCCTGTCGTCCAAGGTCCTGAGCCAGCTGGCGCTGCCCCTTGAGCCCTCCATCGCGCTGACAGACGAGCTGGTCGCGGGCAGCTACCGGCCGCAGACGCTGGTGCAGGCGGGTCACCCCATGGGCACCCCGGGGCCGCTCATCAGCCAAATCGCCGAGGAGCAGGTGGAGGCGCTGAGGGCCAGGTGGGTTGCAGGAAAGGAAGCGAAGCGGGGTGCGGATGATGGCCAGGCCTGGGAGGGCCGCCCCGGGGGGGGGGGGACGTGCCCAGGGGAGGCGGCGGTAGCAGCATGTGCTGCATGTCCGGGGTACGGTTCAGTGGGGTCATCGTGCCATGGATGTGGGCGCTTGGAACCTTTAGTATGAGAAAACGGGAGTTGAAGGTGAAGGTGGGACGTCGTGTTGAGTGCGGGGCTGCGTCGTCACCAGGACGGCGTCACCTCACCGCCGGGGCCCGGGGTTCATTGGTCGATTCTGTCTGTCTGTCGAGCGCCTTATGGAGGCTGTCAGGCAGCAGCGCGTTCGGAAAGGTCTTCAGGGATCCGGGACGGTGCGTTTGCGGCCCACCTGCGGCCCACGCGCGCTCATACGACGCTACGCCTGAATCTCCACACCGCCCACCATCAGCTCACATGTGTCCATCTGGTTGCCACACGCGAGCCGACCAACGGACTCACTTTGCCACACGGCAACCCAGTGACGTACTTTCGTTGAGGACTCGGTGGCCTAGGACCACTACCGTAATTTTTAACCTCCGGCTTTATCCCTCGCAGGTTCGGCGGCAACCAGGCGCAAGACGAGGCCAACGCGGCCGCGGCCGCGCCCTCCGCGGCCAAGCCTGCTGCTGCTGGGAAAGGCAAGCCCGCGGCCGCGGCCTCTGCGGGCGCTGCAGGTGACAAAAAAGCTGCAGGTGACAAGAAGGCTGCCGGCGACAAGAAGGCGGCCGGGGCCGACGCGAAAGCGGCCTCGGCCGACAAGAAGGCCGGTGGTGGCGGAGGCGGGGGTGCGGACGACGGCCCCATTGATGTGAGCCGTCTGGACGTGCGGGTGGGTCGCATCCTCAAGGCCTGGCGCCACCCGGATGCGGACGCGCTGTATGTGGAGGAGGTGGACGTCGGCGAGGAGAAGCCGCGGCAGGTGGGTGGGTGGCTGGCTGGCTGGCCGGGTGGCTGGCTGGCTGGCGACGGCGGTACGTGAGCTAGGCGCGGGGGAGGGTGGGGTGGCATACTTGGGTGGAGTGGTGCATGTGCCCCCACACAGCAAGAGGAGGTGGATGCGGACTTTTTCTTTGCAATATTGTACATGCCTAATGTATGGAGTCTGCGCGGGCGTTGTACGTGTGGGCCGCTCGACACGGTGTCTTGTGGCGGCAGACCTCAGAATGGCGATAACGAGACGCTATCTAGGCGCCGGAGGGAGGCAGGGCGGACTCGTGTGGCCCTGACTGAGGTGTCCCTGTGCACATGGCCGCACGGCCGCCATTTCAGCATTGCCCAGCATCCCACCGACCTATGGTATCTACCGACCGACCGACCGGCCGACGGGCCTACCAGCCTAACCAATTACTTAACTACCCACCTTGCGCTCTGGGTGATCAACTTTCACATGACAGTCACGCCCGCCCGCTCCCTCTCCCATCCCCGCGCCGCCCACCCGCCCTCCACCGTCAGGTCGTGAGCGGGTTGGTCCGCTTCATCCCCTCGGCCGACGACCTGGTGGGCCGCCGGGTGGTGCTGCTGTGCAACCTCAAGCCGGCGGCCATGCGCGGGGTGCAGAGCCAGGCCATGGTGCTGGCGGCCACCAGTGCGGACGGGGCTAAGGTGGGGCGGAGGTTGAAAAGAAACAGCCCAGGGAGGCAGGGAGGGAGGGCGGAGGTGTGGGGTAAGGGATGGCGGAGGGATCAGGGAGGGCGGATGGAGAGAGGGAACCGAAGCTGGTGTGCAGGACGAGGGTGTCCCCGCGAGGAGCTGGAGGGGAGGGCGCGTGAGGAGCTGGGCCTGAGGATCCGGGTGCACGGGTTGGGGTGCACGGGTTGGGGCTTGCGGGGGGGGCGCAGTCGTGGCCTTCGCCAGCGGTGGCGCCGCCCTGAGCAGTACTGGCGATGGTGGTCCCCGTCGGCTTGGGTGCATTTTGTCTATCACGGGAAAGGGCGGCAGCCTTGCTGATCGAGAGTTAGCATGTGTGTGAGTAGATGCTGTGCTTAGGAATGAAACTCGCCCGCCCGAACCCAGGTGCAAATCTACTTACCACATAACCTGCGAGAAAATACTTTAAATACGTAGGCGCGGCGAACAAGGCAACCGCGCCACCACCACACAGGAAACACTAACTACGGAAGAGCTTACGTACGCAAACGGATTGATTACCGACCCGCGATGTAGACGCTGTGTGTCAGTAGATGCTCAGCGTCGCTGATGCTGTTTCGCGAGGCGGCGCGGCGCCTTTCTCGGTTGGCAGCTGGCTGGCCTGCGCCACATATGGCCTCTGCAGCTCGCTGCTGCTCCGCATGGCCGCCCCGCTGCAACCGCGTTGTCACAACCCTCACCCTGTGGTCTCTGCCCCTACGTAAGCGACCTCTTCCACCCTCCCCCCGACGCCCACCCACCCATCCACACAGCTGGAGCTTTTGGAGCCGCCTGAGGGCGCTCCGGTGGGCGAGCGGGTCACGTGGCCGGGGTACGGCGGCGAGGGCCGGCAGCCGGACGAGGTGCTCAACCCGCGGAAGAAGATCTTTGAGACGGTGCAGCCCGACTTCACCACGGACGCCAGCTGTGTGGCCACCTACAAGGGTGCGCCCTTCACCACCAGCGCGGGGCCCGTCAAGGTGGCCTCCATCGTGGGGGCGTCCATCAAGTAACCCACCGGGCCTCCCAGGGCAATGGGTTGGCACACCACTCGTCACACACGCCACACACGTGACTCCCGCCCGCCGGGCGATCTGGGCAGGCCTGCGACGGCCTGTGACGGTATTGCCGTGCTGTCGTACCACGACTCGTGCAATTTCGGTGTGTGTCGGTGCCTTTTGCAGCAGGGAAGACGCGTCGTGTCGGGCGGCTCCCGGGCCCCATCCCCTGGTGTTAATACGCCAGGGGCCCCTGGCGGGCTGGAGTCGGGTTGAGGCGGCCTGCATGGACGCATGCGAGCAGGGCCGCCAGGAGTGTCCAACCGTTTGGTGCCTCGCAGGGGTAGGGGTAGGGGTAGGGGTAGGGGTAGGGGTAGGGGTAGGGGTAGGGGTAGGGGTAGGGGTAGGGGTAGGGGTAGGGGTAGGGGTAGGGGTAGGGGTAGGGGTAGGGGTAGGGGTAGGGGTAGGGGTAGGGGTAGGGGTAGGGGCATGTGTGTATGTGGGGGATGAGCTGGAGACGTGGAAATGGTGAGGAGGCAGGAGGCAGCTGGTGGTGCGGTCTGGACTGGTGGGCGCGGCCTGACCGACGATGAGCAGGGAAGAGCTTGGCGCGTGGGGGCCGACAAACGTGACAGTTTGCGATGCGGAACAATGCAACGCATGGTTCGCATACCGTACGGTACCACCCCGGTGCGGCCGCCCAGCGTAGGGGGGAGGGACCCCGCGGGGAGCCAACCTGGCATGTGAATCAGCGCACAGTATCTATCCCTCTCTATCTACCTCGCTCACTGTGGGTACTTGAGGAGCCGCGATACGATACCGCCGCGATGCGCGCGGCAGGCACTTGAGCACTGGTTAGTTGGCGCGCTTGGCACTGGCGCGTGTGCACTGAGCAGGCCTGCGGTGATCAGCCTGGCGGTCTTGCCGTCGGCCGCAGCGGGGTGCGGCGCGTGCGGGCTGGGGGAATGACCTGGGGCTAGACGACTGGACGGAAATCGGTATGTGGCTTGGATGTCCGTGAATTAGTTGATTGATGCGCGGGGGTAAGGGGGGGGGGGCGAGGGAGGTATGAACGGGAAATGAGTACGGTGCGGTGGGCGGGCGTGGTTTCCGGCCCGTGTAAGTCATGTTCCCTTTGCTTTGCATCTATGTTCATCTTGGTAAAATGACTCCTCGTTCAAATAACGTCAGAATTTGACAGAAACAGCAAATCCATCTTGGCAATGTTTGGACGCGATGAAAGGTACTGTAACTCCGGCTGTTTGCTGCGCACGACGTCACCTGTCCCGCCAGGATTGTCCAGTGAAAGTGATAGCGGCAGATGCGCAGGGCTGTAACAAGAGTGCGCGGGCATCGCACCGAGCAAGCATTCGTGAGTGCCTGAGTACGAAAGGTAACTCGAAGGTCACCCATCTTTGGAAGGGTTCTGCCTGGTTCTGTAATCCCTCGCCCAAATCAGATTAACAGCGGGATAAAGCGGTCGGCCCGCCCCAAACGGCAGGCAAACGTGGGCGAGGCCATGCAGTAACAACATGGTGATTCCCTCGGCGGGCGGGTTTTCGGTGCGCTTGCGATGTTGGTCTGGTGCGACTGCCACCGATGGCGCGCGGGGACCATTTCCCGTGGTTCAACAAATACCAAGCAGTAGGTCGCACAAATTCTAGAAGTGTTGTTAAGGGGTTGTGGGGCGTCTGTAGGTGTGGGGCAGTTGCACTCGTCGTGTCACAGCACACAGCAGGCGCACGCTTTGGACTCGATTTTTTCATGCTGCCAAGCCGATGAGCTCCGTTGCGCTGAGTTCATCGTGTTTTTATTATGGCAACACATTACGTTTGTACGTGACATTCCGCAAGCCAAGCCAGCCCTAGCCTGATGTGACGGACGGAACTTCTTTCGCTCCGAAGTCATCGTGAATACAATACAAGTTCCCCATCAAATGCGCTATACGAGAACCGCAGTCCCTAACTTAGCTGTCCTCAACACTGTTCGACAAATTTGCTGTTTACCTATCGTAATTTGAACCTCTGCTACGCCGCTGTCCCGAGCTTCTGTTCGGACAGAATGGTCAAGGAACAATATTGTAGGCTGCGCTTAGTATGATGTAGTCCTGCTTCATTATGGACGACCTGGTCGGCAGATTGCCCGCTCAGCTGCATTCGCGCCCTCTTCCCAGCGCGGGGCCTTTGGCTATGCTGAGCCTAGCTCTTCTCGAGGAACACGATCTTGATGCCTCGGTTTTGGGAAGAATACTGTGCTGGTTTTAGGTTATGAGTTTTCGCGCCAGTGGCAGTTCGCTCCATCTGTAGCTCTTTGGGCATTAAAATACAGCGGGTTTTCAATAACAAAGTTACACACACAGTTATCGTTCGTATGAGAACCCGCCCGAGGCCAGCCTTCGCCAAGTATCCTAAAAGCGTTCATTTGCATTTTGCTCGGGAGGACTGCTCATTCCTACAATCTTCCGGCATACGTACTAAACCATGAACAACTGGATTCGCCGTATTTTCGCGGCTGTCCACACGGCCGATGTCTTTGGGTAAGTGTTCGGCTTGCCTAGTGATGCCGGGGGCCCGGGGCTGGCTGTTCCGTTTTCCTGTGAGTGTCTCTCTCTTTCTCTCATTGATTGCCAATCTCAAGTTTTACTGTCTTGGTTTTCACGTCATGCGCGCTCGTTGCTGTGTTTCTTCAGGTCCCTGCATCAGGAAAGCCAGGCCGCCGTGGTGGTAAACATGGCGACCAACTCCAGCTGCAGCCCATCGGCTTCGTCCGCGGTGGAGCCACGCGACACTCCTACGAAGACACAGCAGCAGCAGCCTGGATGGTGAGCGTTGCTGTTTTTAGTTTTTGGGATTGGACTAATGAACCCGCACACAAAAAACCTGACGCGTGGCGTCTGTAAGCACCCAGCCAACGACTTCCGTCCGCGGCCGTTCCCACCATCCAGGGGTTATTGACAGAGCCCACAGCACTCGCAGCTGCTGCCTTCAAGGCCCTTGCCCTTTCCACAAGCCTCCTCACTGGCTCCACGTGCGGATCGCATCGCTTCGCCGTCCTCCGTTCAGGTGCACCCTCGCCCGAGGAGCGCTGCCCGCGGACTCCGTCATCCCCCACCCGTCCCCATGTGCTGCCGAGGACGGAGCTGGAGGGACGCGGGACACCTGCGCCGTGCTTGATCAGCAGGGGGACATCAACCCAACGACGCCCTGTCATCAGGTGAGCGCTGCGCGGCAGCCAATTCATGACGCTCATCAGGTTCCAAAGGGGAAGTACGCGGGATAGGACCGATGCAATGGCAATCGCCTACGCATGCCAGTGCAGCCTGCAGTACTTATGACGCCAACCGCACCGCACCCGTACCCGTCTCAGGCCATACAATCCATATTATCTGCTTGTTTCCGCAGATGACGGTGATGGCAGCCTCGGACATCTGGCGCACCGGCGGTAGCGACACCTGCGACCCGGGGGCTAGCAGGCGCACCCGTCGGCGGTGGGCTGAAGGTTCCGTGGGCTTCCACGCGGTCCCAGCCGCGCTTCCAGATCCGGCTCAGGGTCCTTTGCGGTCGGCATCTCCGTCAGCACAGCTCGCTCGCTCTGACAGCTGTGTCCTCCGCCGGGGCCCCTCTGGCCGCCTGCGTTGGGACGACATCACCGACAAGCAGCGATCAGCGTCCTGCACGTTGGATGTTCTGACGGCAAAGCGGCGCGGGTGGCAGCAGCCACGTCCGGCCGCGGCGGTCGAGTCTCCGTTGCAGCTCGTCTTACGGTACGGCGAGCGCACATCGCCCGACGACCACGAGCTGAGTAGCAGTAGTATTAGTCGAAGCACTGACAGCGCCATTCGGCGCAGTAACAGCGGCCGCCGCTGCTGGGAGGTCTCGCCCAACTTCCAAGGCGCCTACCCAGCACCGCTGGATTACTTCAACCTGCACAGCCAGCCTGACGCGCGCGCGTCATCTCCCCTGCCAAGGGCGAGGGCGCCAGAGGCGTTGTGTGGCACCGTCAGCGCTAGCCCCAGCAGCGGACCCTTGAGCCGCAGCGGCAGCCGTCGCCGCTGGCAGCTGCCGTCTCATGCGGCGGTCGGCAGCCCAGCGGAGGCCGCCGGTGGCGAGGAGGGCGGCGAAATCCACGGCGTGATGCCATTGGTCTCAATTGCGTTGGATGTTGAGGACAGCTGCAGCAACGTCAGGGGTAGCAGCAGCAGCATCACTACCACCAAACCCCTGCACGCCACCTCGAGTCGTCGCCGCTGGCAAGTGGTCCCCGCTGCTTCGGCTCCTGCCAAAGTCAAAGCGCCAGCCGCGACACCGGCAGCAGGCCGGACTGTTCCGAGGTACATGCTACCCACGAAGTCCTGGTTGCACTCGTTGAGCCACGCGGACGGCAAGAAGGGCTCGCAGCGGCCGGCGGTGACGGCAGCACTGTGTGGAAAGCGCGTTTGAAAGGGTTCAGGGTCGTCTGGGTCGGTAATTTGGATATGGATGTGGGCCGGCAGGCATTGCAGGGCGAGCAGTTTGTTCAAAGGCACCGGTGGATGGTGCAAGGCGAAGCGTAGCAATATGCATAGTGTTACCGTTTCTGTGTCGCAACTGTGGTGGGTTCTTGCGCGACGTTCGCACGGGGCTTCTTGAGGAAAGGGGTCCAGGACGGAGCTGCCACTTGACGTATGCCCCCGGCGATCGGACAAGGTCCTGATCAGGTGAAGGCTGCGGTAACGTAGTGGATGACGTGCATTTATGGGTGATTGCGGTGAGTGTGTTCGTAGGCAGGCAAGGCAGTGTGTGTGTGTGTTCTCAGGCGGGCAGAACAGAGGTGTATGTCTGTAAGCCATGTGGCGCACGTGGCGGTAAGCAGGTAGCAGTCCTAGTGAGGAGATTGAGCGTATATGGATTGTGAACGACAGGCAGTGTGAAGCAGCCGCCTCTGGCACCGCAGCAGCAAAGGCGCTGTAGTTGGTTGGATTAAGGGGTGTGAGCGAATACCTGCTAGCGAATACCTGGTATGCCCCCGCATACGTCGGGTGGAAGTACAAACCAGCGCATGCATGCATTGCTCGGGAGTGGCAGTCCGCGCTTCCCGGCCCCTGCACCCTGCCCGAGGGTTCTTGGAGTCTTGTAGCTTCCTGAGTATCGTTTTTTCATTTGTGTGTATGACGCGTGTGTAGATGTGCAGCGGCGTGACGAGGAGGAAGAAGTGCGAGGGATGTTTCCGTGCCTGGACAACATGCAAGGGGCCAGCTGCCCGATACCGTATCGGACACTCCCATTTCCAATACACTTGGTGTTATGCCTAAACATCTTGCGTTGTTAATGAATCGCTGGTTTACCATGTTAAACGAGTGAGCATGCATTGCAAATTGCATTATACAACGAGCGTCATGCACCTAGCGCCCTCGTACCCGGGTACGGTGGGACACTGTAATATAATAATGGAGTGACTTGGCTGCAATCGCGTCTACGGCATGTCCCTTTGCGTGAAACATTTCTGATTTCACCGCTCTGCGTTAGCCGTCAGCACGCCTGCCGGCCCCCATATGCACAAGACACTACCGCGTAGCCAAACCCTTAGGTGTGCTGCGCCCTCCCTGATTCAGCTCCACGTCATGCGTGCGTGCTTGCTTGTGACAGCGGGTGGATACTGTACAAACCCTGTGGAGCCGGCTGGTTCGTTGACAGTCGGTTGAAAGCGTGCATGGTTACAATGGAGGGCGGTTTGTAGAAACCCATCGAACGGATGGATGGCCCCCAGCGGTGGTGCACACAAAATGTTGCACAACGCATGTCTCTGTGACCATTGTAAGGCTCTAAGTGCATAGAGTTATGGTGCGAGGCTGTCGTACGCATGGTATGGAGAAACACCCTCGCCTCGTCAACCCTTTCTCGACCATACTAAGCGTCTTAGGCGCTCATTGAATGTTTTTGTGAATGGTTTGCTGGTTGCCGTGTCATATGCATCCGTGTCAACAGACACGCCACAAATCTCAGTGGGATTTGCAAAACGACGCTGGCCTGTGCGCTATGCCTTGGGTCGTTGGGTAAATTTGCTATTGCCGTACTTCCTGTTCTTCACGCCCTGGTCCCGTGTCGCCCTTGATCAGACAGAGCTAGGGTTTCGGAAGGGTCGGTGCCCGTCCATGCCCTTCCGGGCAGTCGTCACCTGGTGATCCGTGGGTCAAACCGGACGGAACCGGTCTTGCTCACCGGAGGTCTCCGCTAGAGCGGCTACGAATGCGTCGCACTTAAACAAGGTGAGGAACAAAATAAGGAACACAGGCAGCAAACCCGTTCGCGTAAACATCCCATATTTTAAAGACGGCTCATACAGTCCAGCGGCCCCAGACACAGTTCGGGGATAATCGATCTGTATATTTCATTGTATTGTACGTAGTGATTGAAGGAAAAGCTTCGCAAAGGGTGGCGAGAGACTTCGGGTATTCCGTATATTCGTCGTCGGGTCACCCACATTCCTGATTGTGAGAGCAGAATTGATGATTTACTCTGTTCTAACGGAAGATATCTCCATCAACGCGGTTAAGACGTTCAGTGCTGGTAAGTACCAGCAATTCATGATGGTCAACTTGTTCAGCACCGATACGATTGCATGAACACGATTGAAATCAAATAATTATCATACTAGTAAGACGCGGCATTTCCGTAACGATCTGTTGCGGTACAGCCAAAGCCGGAGGTAGTGCCGTAAACTACCTACCGTAATCTTCTCGCACACTTGGCGTAAGAATTCAATTATATATGGAATCTATATATTCTTTGGTTTCAGTGATCGGATTTTGTTCTGGTTCTAGCCTGTGCAAGTATAAGTAAAAATGCAGACGTGCTTGCGCAAGGCTTCGGTGCGGCAACGCCCAGCAGGCCCTTGCCGTCGAAGGGTTCCTGCTGTGCGTGTGAATGCGGCTGTAAATGTTGAGCAGCTGAAGGCTCTGAAGGAGGAGCTGTTCAACTACATCAACAGCCGTGGCTGCAACCCCATCATCGTGCGCCTAGCATGGCACGACAGCGGTACCTATGACAAGGTGACTTGCGACATCACGAAATCGCCGTAAGCATCTGTGGTCTCACTCTGTCCCGACTTGCTCATGCAGAACATCGCCGAGTGGCCAGCTCGCGGTGGCGCGACTGGGTCGATCCGCTTCAAGCCAGAAATCGACCACGGTGCTAACAAGGGTAAGGCTGGGGGCTTATATGATCCGCGTGCAGCGTATATTGTGGCTTCCGAAGAAATTCGTTTCCTTCGTTCACGCTCGAACGAAGCCAAACATACCGCCTCTGTACGAAGAGAGCGGGCATTTCTTTGTTCCTTTCTGATTCGGAACAACACAGGGCAACGAACGGCAGTTTCCGACATAAAACGTACACGGCACATAGGGGCCATTTGCTTGCAGAGCCGTTGATGACACAGTTCTGCACTCCACCGTTACCTGCGGGCGGGCCCCTTGTCGCGTCGTCAACTTCCGTATCGCCTGGGACATGGACGGAACGAGACCCGGAGCGAAACCCGGAATGAGATTCGGACGATCTGTGGGCCACAAATAGATGAACTGCCGTCGAATATCTGGGAATGCTCCTGCGCATGTATTTTCCAGCCGCGCAGCTTGCCAGAGAGTAGAGACTTGTTGCGTACACAATTAAATAAGAATGCTTGGATTCGGCACACAGTACCCAGTGCTGATTGCGGTCGTTAGGTGCATGCCGGGACCGCTTATCCGCTGAACTCGTCGTTAGCTAATAACACGTCATCCCTCACGCGCGGTCTCTACCCATCCCCCGTCCCTATCCCCCATCCCCCATCCCCGCCTGCCTCCCTGCCCCAATTCCCCCAATTCTCACAGGGCTGTCCATCGCCCTGGGCATCCTGGGTCCCATCAAAAAGAAGTACCCGGACGTGTCGTACGCCGATCTGGTACGGCATTACAGCGGTAACATTGGCTTGACCCACGGCTCGCACCTCCTGCTCTTCCCATATGCATCCACGCTCCTAGCCCGACACCTCCCTCCCCTCATTCGTACACACGCTACTCCGCCGCTGCCCCGCCTCTGCCTCCTCTGCCACCTCTGTCGCAGTTCCAAATGGCATCGGCTGTTGCTGTGGAGGTAAGAGGGCGCACGGGTGACGACGACCCCGCCCGGTGTGATCCGCCCCTGGTTGCTGGGGCGCGAATCCGGTGGGGGCGGGTGGTGAACCCGTTTATCGGGTGCATGGCAGGGACGGAGGTTGTTTCGCCAGGGGGGCCCCAGAGGAGGCGGCCATTCACTCCGTGCCCGTGCGGGTTTCCGGCCCTGGAGTCGTCTTCCTGCGGAACCTCCTTGGTACTGGTGGTGTGTATGCGCCTTTTCCCAGCACGTCAGGGATTTCCCTTGTTGCATACGTATACAGCTCCGGTAACGACCATGGGGCTCGTTACCGGAGCTGTAAAAGTAGGCAACAAGGCAAATCCCTGACGTGCTGGACAGACGACGCAGCGCCCGACCAGGTCGGCGGCCACGCTCTTGGTCAGCATTCGGGATGTGCCTGCGTTCCAGAGCCGTACATGCAGCACAAAGGAGCAGCCCTTGGCGTCTGCCGTCGAACGCCGTGCGCGTGTTGACCCTGTCCAGTCCACCCATGCAGTCCGTTTCGTCCCCTCCCCTCGCTGCCCTACCCAGCTCCTACATCCCCTCCCTGCCCCTGCCCCTGCCCCCGCCCCGCCCCTCAGGCCGCCGGTGGCCCCAAGATCCCCATGCGCTACGGCCGCAAGGACGCCACCAGCCCGGAGCAGTGCGTGCCGGACGGCCGCCTGCCGGGTGAGCCTGTGGGGGCCCGGGGGCAGTGGCAGGTGTCTGCGCGGGAGGCATGTCGTGCCCCTCTAGTGTCCCCTCCCAAGTACCCATGCTCAGTGCTGTCCGCCACCTCTCGGGGCTCGCCTGCACCCACTCCCACATATGACGTATCCCCGTCGTGCCGTGCCGCCAACCCCCCACCTCGAGCAGGCGCCGCCCACCCGTTCGCTGACGGCAGCGCCTCCCCGGCCGAGCACCTCCGCCGCGTGTTCCACCGCATGGGTCTGGACGACAAGGACATCGTGGTGCTCAGCGGGGGACACACACTGGGGCGGGCCCGCCCGGAGCGCTCCGGATTCGGTGAGCGGATAGACGGGTGGATTCGGTACGGCAGGGACGGTGGACAGGGGCCGGGAGGTGGGGCGAATGAGGCTACAGATGACGCAACTGGGAGGGCCTTGACGTCAGAGAGGGATGGAGCGAGGCAGTCGGGTGGGTGGGTGGGTGGGTGGCGCGTAAGAGCTACGGGCGTGGACAGAGGAAGGACTGTGTATAAGGCCCAGTATCGTTTGAGTACGCCACGGGTGACCCGGGGCGGGGCTGAACCGGTGGACCTGACGAGGTACGGCGATTCGATAGTTGGTTACACATGGCTGCGGGAGGTCGCCGCCGGGAGCACCAATCCAGGGCCTTATGTATGCGGGTCTGCATCATCTGGTCCCATCGTCATCTCCGTCATATGCCGACACCTGAAGGTGATGAAAGGAATGGGTTCTGACGCATCGTGATACCTGAACAGGTCAGGGCTGAGTGGACGGCCCCGCTTCACGGCCTACGTGGAGAGAAAAGCGTTCGCTCAGCTTGCCTGCATCCCCCTACTCGACACGCCTCGCTCGATCGGCGGATGATCCGATCGGGGCAGCTCCGGACGGCGGCGAACACGTAGCACTATCCAACGGCGCTCCTGGCCCCCTCCCCCCAGTGGCATCACCACAGAAGCCCTATCCCATGTTTCCCTATCCCATGTGTCCTTGGCGGGGTGTGTGGCAACCTCACACCCCGCCCCTCCCCAACGACCACGGTCCTCCAGGCGCCGAGAAGACCAAGTACACGGATGTGGGTCCCGGGGTGTCCACCGCCTCCCCCAGTGGCGCCCCCGACCGGCCCGTCACCCCCAAGCCAGTGGGGTCGCTGGGCACCAGCTGGACCGTCAACTGGCTCGAGTTCGACAACAGCTACTTCACGGAGGTGCGCGGCCTGCTCACGGGGCGTTGTGTGTGTGTGTTCGTTCGCTTGCTTGTTGGTTGTGTTGGTTGGGGGCGTGGCAGCACGTGGGGGGCCAGAGGTACCGGTTTCAACGGCCAGCAGGATCCCGAACGTGGACGGCGTTTCGCGTAAGACCCCCGGCTTAGCGACCTTCCTGTCCAGCGGCACATAGCACAACACACGCCGGCTGCTGCTGCTGCGGTATCGGCGCCCGTCTCCACCACCGCCACCCGCCCGCCTGCCCGGGGGCGCGTCCCTCCGCTCCTGCCTTGCCCCCACCGCCCGCACCCGCGCAGGTGAAGGCCAAGCGGGACGCGGACTTGCTGGTCCTGCCCACGGACGCCTGCATCTTCGAGGACGAGAGTTTCAGGTGGGTGTTAAACTGAAATGAGAAAAAAAACCAGGTGGGTGAGGCGCCCTAGGTGCTGTGGGGTGTGCATCGTTACATATCTGCCGGGCCGACACTGGCCGGGGGCGCTAACCCGCCCCATACGGGAGACCGCCGAAGCATTCTCCCCCAGATACGGGGGAGAGGGGCGTACGGGGCCTCTGTCCCCTCGCTCTCAACCAGGGACGCGCGCCCGATCCCCGAGGATCGGTGACAGCTGTGTCCCCTCAAGGGATTGGGCGAAGCCCCATCCCGGGCGGGGTGTGTGTGTGTGTAAAAGAAACCTGAGCCGCGAGAAGTGAAGCGTGTGTGTGTGTGTGGGAGGATGGGAGGGGTGAGGTGCTGCACAGGACTCCGCGGGGGGCTTCGGTCGATCCCCACTCCGTACCGGCGGTGCTCGGATGCCGTGCAGGCCGTACGCCGAGAAGTACGCCGCCGACAACGCGGCTTTCTTCGAGGACTACAAGGTGTCCCATGCCAAGCTGTCGGAGCTGGGAGTGGAGTGGGAGGAGGGCGGCCCCGTCACCATCTGAAAAGCACCGTCACCGCATCACCAATCTGCAGGCTCGCGGTCAAGGGGACGTAGGGGACGCAAGCGCATCGCTGGGGCGCGTACGGTAGTCTTGGGGATGGATGCGGTTACTGTGCCTCCAGGCGTGTGACAGGTGTGGAGCGTCCGGAGTGTTTGCGGTGACAGTGCGGTGGCGGGCAGACGGGAGGTGGATCTTTGCCTGTCACCCAAAGAGTGGATCCGGATGCAGAGACGCCTGCTCTTCCCCTACCCAACCTGCTGCTGCCGCTGTTGCGGCCCGACATTGCCCGACATCGAGGTACCATGTCATGTGCCCGCCGAGCACCCAACCACCCATGTGCAGCGCAGATAACACGTCGGCAAACACGTGACGATGTACAGCATGAGTTGACCCTCGGATGCTGTGCACGTTGTGTGATGTTGTAACGAGTTCAGTTTGCTCCGGTCTGACAAGTTACAGCCAACAGGAAGCATCCTCTTCTTGACGAAGGCCTGAGCTGGCCCGAAGATTTGGTCGATGGGTGTGACAATGCATCCTCTGGGTCCATAAAAACGTCGTGAAGTTGTTGCACGTACCGTACTCGTCGAAGCGATGCGGAAAAGAATCGTTGTCACTCAGCCGCAGTATCCCGCTGAGAAAGCGTCATGAGCAACGATCAGCTAAAGACACATGTCCAGATTCGATTGACTGCTTGTGGTAAATATAACAATGGTGATTTCACCAAATGTCGTTAGTGCTAAGTGCGGTTGGCGACACTCTTTGCCTGAAGCCCTGCGCAGATGGTTTTACCAGTTTTGGCACACGCCTGCTTGCATTAGGTAAAGCTCTTCAATGCACGATTTCGGCGTAGAACCCATGGCCAACTCAAATGGAATGTGGTATGCCAAGTTTGAGATGTCAATAGCACCGCATCCCTGGCCGACACAAAACTGTGCCGTACAAATTGGGAAAGCCAGCTCTGGTCGAATGCGTCTGCAGCATAAGCCAGGGCTCGCACTGCGGATCTTCCCATCCCGCAAATCACGAACGCAAAGTCGAGGAGGACGGCATGGTTCAAATCTTAACCTACCAAGCAACGACCCTGCCGCCCGCGCTCCTGCAACCCCCTACGCCCCTCAGTCACCTCCCAGCCCCCATCTCGGTCCTATCCTTCCTGACCCAGCGACTCTATCTGCGGAAGGGCACGGGGCCGCTGACCTGCCCTACACCGTGCACACGGAACGGGTCAGCCCTGTTAGCATGGGCGGATTGTCGGCAAGGCCAAGTCACTCTCATACCACTTCCGTCCCTCGTGTTGAGGTCTTGAGGATTGACATGCGTTCGCCTGGAGGAGGGTCCGGCCTGATGACCTGTGCCGCCTTGGCCCCGAGAGGGCCCAACATAAATGACGGTTGTGGAAACATCCCTGGAGCTGGGGCCGCCTGCCTCACGGAATGAAGTCAGGCCCCCGCCGGCCCGCCTACCGTATCTCTTCCAACTCGCAGCGGGCCGACTTCGTCATCTCGCCGGCGCACTTCTTCAATTTCTCACTCACGGCCCCCCTCTCGCGGCGGCCCCTCTAGCGCACCCCACAGCAGCGCACGCTGCGCCCGTCGCGCCGCAGCACAGGGCGGCGACCTTCCTTGCTACAGCCTTGTCCTGTGGACGGCTACAGCGTCACCAATCGCAGCAGTACAGAGGCTCCGAGAACGGCCGTCGCCAACCAGGCGGACGGAGCCGTGGAGCCCGCGGAGCCTGAGGACGGTGAGGAATCTGGTCTCAGGGTCATTGACGGCGGCGGGCTGGCGGCTTCCGGTGCGGACTTGGGCGGCGGCGACGCTGGCGGCGGGAGCGGCGGCGGCGGGGATGCCGGCGGCGGCGGCGGGGGCGGCGATGGCGGCGGCGGGGCCGCGGAGGCGCCCTCATCTGCCGGTGCAGGCACTGGCGGTGCAGGCAGCGACGGCGCTGACGCGGCGCTCGCATCACTGGTGCCGCCATCACTGCTGCCGCTGTCGCTGCTGCTATTTAAGTTGTTGGTACTGTTGCCGCCGCTACTGCTTTTGGGTTCTTCCTTGACACAGGCGGCCTTGCACTGCTGCTCCGTCTCAAAATTGTTGCCATTGCCACCGCAGCCGCCGTATATGAACTTCTCGCAACTGCCGGTGACGCGGTTGAAGTTGTAACGCTCGAAGCTGGCCCTGCAAATCCCCGGCTCTGGCGGCAAAATGCACACATCATCCTCGGCTACACCGCTGCCGCTGCCGCCGCTGCTGCTGCTGCTGCTGCTGCTGCTGCTGTCGCTGCTCATAGTGCCGTCAATGCCGCCGCTGCCACCGTCGCTGCTCTTGCCCGAGAGGGCAATCAGCGTCGAGACGCCCCGGGACGCCTGACCTGTCGTACTATTATCACCTGTCGTACTGCCGTCGTCGGCGCCTGAAGGCGATGGAAGCGCCGCGGGCTCGGCGGCGGCAGTAGCAGCCTGGCGGACAGCCCCCTCTAGAAACGCCACCGCGGCGCCAGTGCTGCCGTCGGTTGCGTTCTGTCCAGGGCTGCTGGCTGAGGGCGCAGGAGGGTTGGCGGTAGAGACTGCTGCGGGGGCCTCTGCCGGGGTTGGCGGCAGGGTCTCGGAGCCGATGGAGCGGTTGGCGGCGACGGGGCTGGTGGCGTTGCTGCCGGCGCCATCAGCCGCCGCGCCGTCAGCGGCTGCGGCACCTGTCTCTGGGGGACCACCTGGTGTACAAAGCAGCACATCAAGGGTTTCGATCGATATGGTTCTCGGGGTCAGGACCGGGGTCGGGGATTGGAGCAGGCGGTCGGGCTCGGGGGCTGAGGAGATGCCCGCGGCGGGAGAAAAGCAATTAACTGGCGTGTGGGCTCCGCAGCAACCTTGACCACAATGCATGGGGCAAGGTATCGCCTTTGAATTTTGATCCTCCTGACATTCACACATCCACATGAAACTGAAGCACAGCCGCATGATCTCGTCGTACACCAGTCACTGCTGCCGGTCGGAACCCAGCGGGCGCTCAGTCATAAATGTTACATTGTACGGTGTCGCACATTCAGGCCAATGTGCCCCAACATATCCCCATCGGACGAACACCAGCTGATGTGGGTCAATTGATCCGGCGGTGGTTTCTCTAACTCATAAGAACCATTATCAGTTTCTCACGCCTTCTCACGCGTTCTCACGCCTTCTCCCGGTGCGCACGGTTCGCACCTGAGGGAGGCACAGTCGATGCACCCGCGTCACCGGCGACGGCGGTGGCCGGCGCGCCGGTGTCCTCCGGTACAGTGGCGTTGGAGGATGAAGGTGCGAGAGCGGCGGCCGCAGGGCTACTGGCTGCTGCTGCTGCGCCGTCGCCGCCGCCGGCTGCGACCCCTCCCCTGCGCCTGGCCAGCGCCGCAGCGATGAGGAACACACCGTTGCCCGACACCTCCCGGGCCACATCGGCGGCGGAGGGGATGGCGCCGGCGGCGGAGATGGCGCCTGCGCCGGTGGCCCCCATCTGCGCCGCCCTGCGGTAGCACCACGAGGCCGATGCGGAGACCGATGCGGAGGTTCGTGAGGTGGGGATTCCATTTAGGAGGGGAGGAGGTGATGCACCCGATGCGGAGCTCTTGGTGTGCAGGTACAGATGAGTGGATTCGGTCTTTCCCTCTTCCAGGACTGGAAAGGTGTGGCGATTTGAGGGTTTCGGCTGAGGTACAGAGGGGGCGCGTTATGTCGGCGCCACCGCTGCCGCCGCTGCCGGGGAGGTGCGCTCTCGACGGCTCAACGCAATGAATGCATCACCCACCCCAGGTACGGTGGCGAGTCGTACCCCTTTCCATCCCTGTCTTGACCGCCTCTCGCAAATATTGAGAGCGTGCGTGGCACTTAGCGCGCAGCACGCACAGCATGTGCGAATGAAGTACGACCCAAAACACCGCCCGTCCGCCAGGGCCCCCGGTAGGGCTTCGTTGGGACTGGGTCCCTCACATCTGAATGACCTCACATCGACCGCCGTGTGCCGCGCGGGCTTGTTTGCACCTGCGCACGCGCGCTCCACATACCCTGGGCTTGGAGCTAGTGAGGCGAGCAGCAGCACTCCCGCCGCCGCCAGCAGTCGCACATGGACGTCCCGGGTGCGGAGGCGGCGCTTCATCTTCGGGTCGTGCACGGGAAAGCGCTGACTGCCGCCTGCCCCCTGCTACTGCTGCTGCTGCTGCTGCTGCTGCCGGCTAGGTGGGGTTCACGACGGACCTGCTCCACGGGGGCTGCTGTATGGCTGGCTGGGTCGTCGGCGCGGGCGGCCGCGAAGCCGGCTGCGCCGTGTGAGCTCGCAGCGGCACAGTGCTTGCCTGCACACGCGCCTCGATCTTCGCTTCGAATGACAAGAATGAATGCCGGCAGACTATCACTTATGCAAATTTTGGCAATTGCGCAGGGAATGATGGGATTCTGAAGCGGAATCGTTGCGAGTTCGAGCAGTGGCGTCTGAGGCGAATAGACAGTTCGGTGGGAACTGAATCTGACAGTGTGGGTGCGCCTCGGTTGATGTCTGACTGATGCCGTCAACGGACAGATCTCGCTCCTCAACACAGGACTGACCAGTGATGGCTCAGAGGGCCTTATCAGTGCCACAGGGGGGAGGCTAATACAAGGTGCTTGACAGGTGGCCGGTGGCTGCGCGCAGGAAGCGCCGGTCGGGCAGCGGTTGACAGCGGTTAGCGGCGGTTGACAGGTTACTGTAGGCGGGTTGGTTGATGGCTGCTGACCTGTCAACTGAATCTTTGAACCGTTGATAATGGCTGAAATGCACCGATCGATCAATCAATCGATTGTGCCAAGATGCTCAAACGCATGACCATGACCCCACGTCGACACGGGCGGCAGGGGGGCAATGATGGCCGAGGGTCTTGAGCGGGCACTGTCGGCGCATACGACCCGGTGTTGACCCACCGGCACTAGAATCCACCACCGCTGCCATACCTTCCAGCGCTGCCTGGGAAATCAGATTATCCGGGCATGCGTACCATTCCTAGGCTGTAGGCGGGTGATCAAAAGCACTCATACCTTCTACGTCTCCAAACGGGAGCGCAAGCGCCAGTGTGCAGCAGGAAACGTGAGCAGGAAGGAAAGGCGGGCTGCCCATCAGCATGATACGGCACCCCCCTCTCGACAGCCGGTGACATCCGTGTCCTATCGGCTGTGGCATCCTGTGTCCAAACGCGTAAACCAAAAAACGCCTACTCCTCCGCCTTCTGGTTTCTTGCGCTCTTTTCGGGGGCCCAGCCGGTTCCGGCGGTCAGGACCGACCCCGGGCTGTCGTCCGCTGCCACCTGACGGTCCTGACCTCCCTCGGTCGTGCACTCGAGGCCAGCTGCGATGCACGTCCTGTGTCCGCCGCCGCCATCGGGAGCAGCGGACTGCGTCTCAGAAGGCCAAGCGATCACGCGTGCGTGGTGGAGCAGCCGTTGCGTGTACGGCAACCCCGCACCGCATCTGTGACATTCGAACACACATTCAGCGGTGCTCAGCTCAAGTCGTCTGCTGAGCGCGTCCTCTCTGACGTCATCGTGTGCGGCGTATCGTACGATGGGGAAAAGAATGGAAAGAGTGAAGAGCTTACAACGCCTACGCAAACTTGATAGCAAGTCGCGGCAGACGGCTTCAGTCGTGTGTCAGATCAAGCAGCGTGCCGGGACGGCTCAGCCAACCTGGAGCGTCCGAGCCGCCTCCACGATGCCGCCTCGGTCCGCACTGCGGCCGCCGTTGCCCCACTGGTCGGCGATGGTGGTGATGATACTGCTCGTCGCGCAGCACACCGCCATCGTCACCGCCACTGCCGGAACCCGGTCGGCGACCGTCCACCTTGACCTTCCTGGGCCTTACGACCTGCAGCCAGAGGCGCCGAAACCACTCCCAGTTCGATGGCAGCGGCCGCATGGTATGGATCTGGATCTGGGCTCTACGCGGGTTGCTCGCCACGCGGGTAGTCCTTACGACGGCATGACCCACGGGTCGGTGCGGCCGGCGGCATCCGTACGTGGCATCCTGCAGGCCCTGCTGGCGGGGACGTCCTACCGGCGCGCGAGGGACGCCCATACGGCGGCCCCTACGGCGGCCCCTACGGCGGCCGCTGCGTCACGTCATGAGTGCCAGCATGATCGTGTCTGGAGCTGGGCTCCTTGCCACCAGGTTCGCGCCACTCAGCAACAAGATCCGCCCCGGGCTCAGCCTGACCTACCTACCGGCCGGGCGTTGCCGGCAGCCGCAACCACCCCCGATGGACAGCAGCCGCCCGCAGATAGAGGTCGTACATCCCGGCGGTTGATGACGCGGGGCGGCCTGTTGGCGGCGGTGGAGGTTCCGGAGCGGCCCGGCGCGCGCGATGCGGGGCCATCTGCCGCTGGCCCCGCTGACATACCGAAGGTGGAAGCTTCTGGGGCCCCAGCATGGAACCAAAGCCGGGTGAGAACTGAGAAGGATGTGGGGTTAGAGAGGTGGAAGGAGGGCAGGTGTGCAGTCTTGTGGCGAGCTGTGTCGTCCACCTGTGCTGTCAGAACCTTCAAGTATCAAAGTTGGACACGGGACCGCATCCTCCCTCGAGCTTCGAAGCTCACCCAAGCACGCAGCAGGACTTGTTTTGGCTGTGGCTATGCCGCGTGATGGCGATGGGTTGAGGGCACCCGTGCAGTGTGTGATGTGGTGCAGGAGGCTGCAGCAGTTCGGTTGTCACCGATGACCCGCGTCGGTCCGCCGGCATGCTGCACTTGCTTGCCCATATGGCGACTCCGGATACGGTCACACACTTCTTACGCACGCCATTCCGCACCCGGTGCTGCGCCAGGTCCCTGCTGACAGCGGTCAAGCCAGCATCTTGGACGACAGCCTGTACGACGACGAGTACGACCCGTACGAGGAACTTGACCCATTTTCGTACAGGACTTCTTGGGCTGGGCCCCGAGGCGACGGCAGCCGGGAGTCGGGGAGCGTCCTCGGCCGGGGCAGCCCCGCCGGTTCCACTAAGGGCTTCCTGGACGACTCCTTCTTTGGAGACGGAGCGTCACGACTGCTCGACTTCCTGAACAGGCTGGGGGACGGTGCGTGCTGCTCGTCCCCCTCTGCTCTGCCATGGAATGCCACAGGCAGGATACCACCGTATGACTGCGCCGCAGGAGATGTGTACTGCCGGACACCGCACAGCCGTACCCCTGGTACGGTACTGTGGAACGCTGCGCTACAGGATTCCTCGCTCGGCCCTCTGCCCGCCTCTGCCTGCCCCTCCAGTTGCGCCCCGTCTGGGCTCTCGCGCCAACGCCACCACCGCCGCCTCGGGGGCCTCCGAGGTGCAGCGGCGGGACGCCACTACGGAGCTGCAGCGCCGCCCCGACCGCACCGACGGGTTCTACACGGGGGGGAGTGCCGTGGTGGATCCGGACTCCGCGGCGGCCCTGTCGCGCGGGTTCTCGGGATCAGTGGTCAAGGACGTCGTCAGTGAGTACGACATGGCCACGACATGCAGGGTGCCGTGGCACTTGTGCGTTGGTCAAGCACGGCGCGTACTCATGGACATGGGTTGGCACTGGGACATCACGTTGTCGTTGACCGATGATGATGATGATGATGATGATGATGATGATGATGATGATGATGATGATGATGATGATGATGATGATGATGATGATGATGATGATGATGATGATGATGATGATGATGATGATGATGATGATGATGATGATGATGATGATGATGATGATGATGATGATGATGATGATGATGATGATGATGATGATGATGATGATGATGATGATGATGATGATGATGATGATGATGATGATGATGATGATGATGATGATGATGATGATGATGATGATGATGATGATGATGATGATGATGATGATGATGATGATGATGATGATGATGATGATGATGATGATGATGATGATGATGATGATGATGATTGATGATGATGATGATGATGATGATGATGATGATGATGATGATGATATGATGATGATGATGATGATGATTGATGATGATGATGATGATGATGATGATGATGATGATGATGATGATGATATGATGATGATGATGATGATGATGATGATGATGATGATGATGATGATGATGATGATGATGATGATGATGATGATGATGATGATGATGATGATGATGGTGGTGGTTACTGAGAGGCGTCATTTGGTCTTCGCATGTCTCTGGTGAGACGTTTGGCAGTCCGACACGGACCGGAGCTTCAGGCTAAGCGAAGGATCCTTCACTCGCGGAATAGATGGGGTGTTCCAGCGGGCCCCGGCAAGGGCTCTTCCCTGTCGATGCACCGGGACCACGCCTCCCCGCGGTCT
This sequence comes from Eudorina sp. 2006-703-Eu-15, assembly GCA_003117195.1. Taxonomy (NCBI): domain Eukaryota; kingdom Viridiplantae; phylum Chlorophyta; class Chlorophyceae; order Chlamydomonadales; family Volvocaceae; genus Eudorina; species Eudorina sp. 2006-703-Eu-15. The sequence goes on from BDSI01000032.1 coordinate 744,881, forward strand.
GACCCGTTAGGGTCCCGGCAGTCCCACCAGATCTCCCCGGCCCCCCTGTGTCGACCTGGTCGGATCACGGTTGGCGATCCGCCCGCGTGCCCGATGCACCCCCCCCCTGGCCCCATTCGCAGCCGCGGGCATCCCCGCCATCAACCTGGGCTCAGCTGGCTTCACGGTCGTGGTGGGCAACGCCAGTACCCAGGAGGAGGGAGACGCCGCCGCCCGGGCGCTGTCCGGCGGACTGTCGCTGGCAGGTGGGCGGCCTGCCCGGTACACACCGTGGGGCTGAGAAAAAAGAAGATAAGGTGCTCCCCACACAAAGCCTCAAGGTCAAGCGGTGTGCGGTACCGTATCTCCGGGTTACCCCGCAGGCAGCCCCTCATCCGGACGCCTGTCAGGGAGCGGCTGCCTGGTGCCTGCCCTGCTCTGTGTAGCCCTGATCTTTCGTACATATAGCACCCTCATCGCGCCGGCCGCTGGGGCCCCTGTCGTACGCCTTGCTGAGGGGGAAGTAGTCGCTCGACGGGGTACGTTCTGGCTTGTGAGTAGCCAGCTCGCTCAGAGTTATAGATCCCAGCGGCGCTGACACCCAGCACCTCAGCCATCCAGAGCCCCCTGGCCGCCCTTCTCTATGCCGCCTGGTCCCGATCCCGTACCGTACCGTACCGTACCATATCGTGCCGCACTGTACCGCAGGCCAGCTGGCGGTGCCCGTCCTGACCATCCAGCCCGCCGGGCCGCTCACCCGAGTCACCCAGGGCCGCCAGCGCACCGGCGCCAGCTCCCAGAACGCCGCGTCCGGGGAGGGGACCGGTGGGTGGCGGCACCCACACCCACACCTGGACCCCCGTTGTATAGGACGGCGTAGCGCAGAGGAGGCCAGCCCCATGTGGATGTCCTGCTGGGGCCCGGGGCCGACATCGATACCCGTTGCTCGCCCCGTAGCCGCTGCCCGGGCAGCGACCTCATAGCCGGCCACTGTTGGATGGGCGCGTGGTGCGTAATTACGATAAGGCGCGGTGGTTGCCCGTCATCCAAGCTGCCTACCAAGCCTGCCAAGCCTGCCTGCCTGCCTGCCTGCCTGCCTGCCTGCCTGCCTGCCTGCCTGCCTGCCTGCCTGCCTGCCTGCCTGCCTGCCTGCCTGCCTGCCTGCCTGCCTGCCTGCCTGCCTGCCTGCCTGCCTGCCTGCCTGCCTGCCTGCCTGCCTGCCTGCCTGCCTGCCTGCCTGCCTGCCTGCCTGCCTGCCTGCCTGCCTGCCTGCCTGCCTGCCTGCCTGCCTGCCTGCCTGCCTGCCTGCCTGCCTGCCTGCCTGCCTGCCTGCCTGCCTGCCTGCCTGCCTGCCTGCCTGCCTGCCTGCCTGCCTGCCTGCCTGCCTGCCTGCCTGCCTGCCTGCCTGCCTGCCTGGTTACTTTGTAAACTCATTGCTCCAGGGGGCCTTGCATCAAGGGGTTAAAGTGAAAAAGAGCCCCGTCAGGGGGCCGTGCCTTACCATCGCCTGCTCGATCCAACCCTTCCCTCCCCATCTCCGCCCCTGGATTCCCTCCCTCCCTGGCGCACATCCAGGTCAGAGCTCGGACCTCCGCATCTTCTCCTTCTCCATCGCCTCCGTCTCCACCGCCGCCAACCAGTCGGCCGCCGAGCAGCGGGCGGCGCAGCAGCAGCAGCAGGCGCTGCTAGCCCGCGAGGTACCCCTCCTGGCGGCCAGGCAGCAGCGCGCCCTGGAGGGCTTTCCGGAGGCCCTGCAGCAGGAGCGGCAACGCAAACGGGAGGAGCGGCAGCAGCAGCTGCAGCGGCAGCGGGGCCAAGGGCAGTCCTCCGGCGAGCTGGTCGCCCTCGATGCGGGCGGCAGTAGCGGCGGCAGTAGCGGCGGTGATAGCTCGACGACGTCGGGCGACAGTGGCATCAAGCGCGACGGTGGCGGTGGTGACAAAGGCGCCAGCGGCGGCGGCGGTGGTGGTAGCGGGGGCAGCAGCGGCGAGTCAAGGCAGAGCGGAGGAGGAGGTGGAGGAGGTAGTGGTGGCGGCGGCAGCGCTGGCGGCGGCGGTGGCGGCGGTGATGGTGGCGGCGCCGGTGACAGCTCCGAAACCGGAACCGGAACCGGGGCGTCATCCGGGGGCGACATGAGTTCCGCGGCCGGTGGAGGCGGTGTGGGTTTCACGTAAGTTGGGGGGCCCCCCAGGTTTGGATGTGACTGCTGCCTGGTACTGTACGGAAATACTACCGGGTCACCGTCGGGCGGACTTCCTCGCCACACCCCGCATTGAAATCCTCGTCAGCAGCGCAGCACCCCCGCCTCCCTCTACCTCCTGCCTCTACCTCCTGCCTCTACCTCCTCCCTTTACCTCCTCACCTGCCTCTTCACCACCGACCACCCAACACCGCTTCCACTCACCTGGCGCCACCCGCCCGCTCCCACCCATGCCCGCCCACTCCCACTCCCACCCACGCCCGCCCATTCCCACCCACGCCGGCCTACTCCCAACCCCCGCCCTGCAGCCGCACCGGCGGTGCCGGGGCCTACATGCGGGTGCAGCACTCCGAGGTCCCCGGCTTCCCCTCCGAGGACACCGTCAACACGGTCGGGCAGCTGACCACCTTCGGCGCCACCAACCTCTTCGGCTGGACCCGGTGGGGCACGAAGACATACTGCGGGCCAGCCACCGTACGATGGATCCAAGTGTCGTACTACCTGTACTGCAGACGGCCGCTGCCCCTGCCGCGCCAGGCGCTGTAGTATGGTATACCTCCCATCGCAACCCAACCCTTCGCAACCCACAACATCTATATCCCCCGGCCCTGGCCACCGTCCCGCTCTGCCGCCCGCCGGCGATGCCCGGCACCGCAGTTCCATCCTACGGGCCTTCGGCTCCGCATCCGGCACCAACAGCACCCGGGTGGAGAGCGCGGGGGGCAACTTCGGCACCGGGATCTCCTCCAGCAGCGTCTTCACGGTCGGGGTCACCCAGCTGCCGGTATGCAGTACAGTAGGGGGACTGGCCAGCGGGGTTCAAGCCCAATACCGGTACAAGCCCGGGGGGTGGACGGCCGGCCGCCGCGGGTCCCGGGGCGCTGTTCAAGTCCGGACAGCGGACAGCATGTCCGGTTAGATACGTTGATAATGTCTTTTCGCAGCGCGGGAGTTAATTATCATGTCACATTGCAAATTTGCAATGCACTGCCATGTACCGTATCGCTGTTGGGGGTTTCGTACTTTCGTTCGACGGTGGAGGATACACCGTCCTCCGGGACCGCACTGAGACCTCGGATGCCGTACGGGAGCTGTACGACACAACTCCGGAAACCCAGTCAGGCAACACCTGTGGATGTCCAAATTGGCAGCTCGGGCATACACGACCCCACATGGCGGTCGCCTGGAGAGGACGGTTGGGTGACATGACCCCGACGTGATGACGACCCGCGGGTCACTGCAGTACTACCCACCCTCCGGCGCCTGGACCGCAGGAGGTACTCTGCAAGCCCACCGTCGACGGCCGCGGCTGGCAGGCGGTGCGGCCGCGGGGTCCAAATGCCGGTGGAGGTGCGCTCCGAGCAGCAGCCCCCGCCGGCGGCGAGGGCGGTAGCGCCATCCGCAGCAGCCACCAAGATGGTGGTATGGACGGTGGGAGCGGCGATCAAGTCGGGGGCGATGGCAGTGATGGGAGTGCCCCGGATGATGCGCTGACGGATCTGCTCCGTGACGTTGCGGTCGCACCCCTCTCCGGTGACCTTTTTGTGTCAGATCTCAAGCCCACCGGCGACGGAAGCAGTGACAGCAGCAGCAGCAACAACAAGAGTGCTAGCAGCTCCAAGGACTACGACAGTACCGGTAACGACACTACTGACGGCGGCGGCGCAGTCGGGTCCACGCGCAACGGCGGCGGCGGCGGCGGTCCTGCGGCTGATACACCGGTCAAACGGAGCCGCCGCGGCGGCGGCAGCAACGTCAACCTGGCCAGCGATGGTGTGGTGTTCCCCAGACAGAGTGAATGCGAGGCGGTACTGCAGCGACAAGCGGAGCTCCAGGGGCGGCCGAAGACCTCGGAGCCCTAGTCGGACTGCGCGGGGCTCGGGGAGGGGCGAGCTCCACTGCTGCCGCTTCGTATTGTTGCCGGCGGTCTGGGCACTTGGTGGGGAGGGGTATGCGATGTAGCATCAGAACCCAGTCAGTGTGCCATTGGTGCTACATGCGTACACATTCGAACCCAACACATCATTGTAAATCCAGGGCAGGCTCCAAAGTGTCCACGTTGCGGTGATGGGTTTGAGTCGTCTCCGGATCAGGTGTTTTAAGCCCCGTTTGCGGGTAGGGATTCAAATCGTCCCCAGTGAGTGACCGCAGTAGCAGTGAGATTGGACTCTAGACTAGACCCTGCGTGGGTATCGAGGGGGGGGTATTGCGTCAAAGAGTATATCTCTGGGGCCGGATCAGCCCGTGATGGAACAGGGCCAGTACCCCCGTGATGGAACAGGGCCAGTACCCCCGTGCTGCTGCTGCCGTGATTTCTTCCAACGGAGAGACGTGACATTGTGAAGGGTACACAGGGCGGGCTGAGGAGGGGGGTTGTGCATGATCGTAGAAGGACGCGACTCTTGACTGTGAGGAGCGGCGAGGGCCTGACCCGGCGCAAGTGGCTCTTCACGCGGTACGCATCAGGGAGAGCTCTCGGATGCCGTGTGAGGAACCTCTTTGGGGTTGGTTCGGGTGTGGGTCGGATGGGTGGTCTGCACCATGGGCAGCTGACGGATGCCCGGGTGTCGCACCCACACACCGCTCCATGAAACACACCGCTTCTCATTAAACACACCGCTCCAGGTACAAAAATGCCGACGAGCGGCCGATGCCCAGGCCTGCCTCTTCGTGGTCTAGGATCGTCACACCGGCTCTAGTGATGGCGTTGGTGAGGGCAGGGTGTCGCTCGTTTGCCGTTCTCAGTGACGCACTTGCACCAGCGGCTCCTCGCTCCTTGAGCCGTTGCGCTCTTGAGCGCTGCGCCGATGTACATTCAGCGCACACGCCTCTGATAGATACACTGGCTGTCATCTCCACGTTCGGGGGGCCGGGCATAACGACGGCTACGGGACGGCGACTGTACACATCCTCGGGTCCGGCCCCTACTGGTGGGCCTCGCCTTGCCTTTGCCTTGCCGCGTTTACAAGGCCGATCTCTCCCGGCGGGTTCCGGCACTGGCCCGACTGTCCAGCGGGGCAGCCGCAGGCAGGAGGCCCGCGTGTAATCATCCTTTCGCGACCCCCGTCCCCGGCCAATCCGCTCCACCCACTCCACATCGCACGCCTTCGGGCTCTCGGGCGGTGTGGGGCTCACAGCTCCGCAAGCGGCCAGGACGTACAACCGGCGGGTTGTCTGCCGGCGACCTCCCCAGCCGCACAGAGCCTCAGGGCGGCCGACCCCAGGTGCCCGGCTCGGAGTGGACCTCCGCGCGGCACCGGGGCCCCGCGGATCCGGACCCCGGCTGCCGGTCCGGCCACCGGCGCGCAGTCCGCTCTCCACCCAAACAACGCGGCGCGCTGTTCATGTTGCATAACCCCGCAAGCTGCTCTTAGAAGCCGAAAATATATTGCTACCAAAATCAATCGAGAATGAGACCCGGCAGTTCGCGAAGCAGCAAAATTAAAATGGAAACAAGCGAGGTGCCTCCCTGGGTGCGCGCGTCTCTCTCTCTTCACATGAACACCAAGACGGGGTGCCTACCACAAAGCTCAAGAACCTCGAGCCGCTCCGGTGCGCAAGGCCATATCCACCCCCTAGCACGCATGGGAGATGCGCTTGGGGCTGCTACCCGGGCTACGAAAAGAATGCGTATTAACGTTGCTGCCCCTCGCCTCTCCGCAGACGCATCGGAGAGGCCCCCCGGCCGAGTACACACTCGCTGCCAACATACACGCAGGGACAGCCACCCACCCAGCTTCGCTTCTCGCGGCTCAGTTTCCTTGTACACACACACACGCACACACACACGTGATCCTATTTTCTTTTTTCTTTTATCACATCCGCGACCTGCACGCTCCTGCGTGAGTCAACTCTGTCTACTTCATGACGCTGCGAGAGCTACCCAGCTGCCAGCCAGCGCGTAAAATGGGAAAACGGGCTGGCAGGTTCGTCCGCCAGGATGCCGCTGATGTCGCCCGCGACCCAGGCTTGCTCATGACACACACACAGGCCTACATCTAGGACCTCCGGCACACCAGACCAAACTGCGCAAGAACCTGCAGCACGGCGAGTTCCCCGAAACAGACGCCCGCAGCGATGAAACGGCCTAACCAGAGGACCGGACCGGACATCCGGGCACATCGTCACCGCTGCTGCGGACTCCGAAACCCCCACCCGGCTTCCTGCTGTGGCACGTACACGGACACACATACCTACACACACGATCGTCTCGTGGCTCCGTCTCGTGGCTCCGTTTTCTTTGGCAAACACACGGTAGGTGCGGCGAACGCCAGGCCTCCACGGTGCCCTGACACCTACCCAGCCGAGCCCCCCAGCTGGAGACCTCTCCTCTGACCTGCAGAACGAGCACGCAAGCGGCGTGCCGGATGGAAGCAAACCGGCTGCCGCCGGAGGAACCGAACGAGGAACTGAACGGATCTTGAGACTCTGCCACTCGTCCTGAAGCCCTATCGGCCCCCCTGCCGCCGCTGCAACCTGCTCGCAACCAGAGCCGACATTTGCGACATCCTCCCCATCAGTGCATCCCGCGAAACGCCTAGCAGCGAGTGCGGAAAGAAGCCAAGCTGGCCCACGGCGGAGTAGGGTTTCTCCGCGGCGACACCAACCTTGCGCACATGCTGCACTCAGGCGTCCGCACAGCCGGTTGGGTAATGGTTCATGGACCAGCGAAGCCGGGATGACGGGGAGCAGGTGCCATGCCACCATCGGCACGATTGACACATCTTCAATGTCACTACCCTGTTGCAAACTTTAGGACATACACCTTGGGCCCTCTTGCCGCCACACGGTCGTGCCTCACGACTCATCTCGGGCCGCGCCGCTATCACCCGCGCGGCGACATGTGACCAGATGGGGAGAAGCCGCGGCCGGTGACGGTGCCGGTGGCCGCGGCGGCGGCGGCACTGCTCAGAATAATCTATACCGATTGCGATTGAGGCGCCCCTAGAGGCGGTCCGCAAGCTAGCGTGGCGTTTCGCAGTCGCCCGAGCACAGATACACAGACCGGCGCCCCCAGCTACCCAGCGCCGCGCCCTGGGGTAGGCTACGGGATACACGAGTGCTCAGATGGATGGATGCCGCACCGCCTAATACGCGGGAACGGCACGCGCACGGGTCCTCGAACACGCGCCACGGCTGGCGCTACATCCCTTGCCTCCATCTTTATGCTATGTTCGAACGAAGCCATAACGACGTCATGTGCAGGGTGTGCAGAGGGTGAGCAGAGGGTGTGGTCACCTACGCAACCCCGGGGCGGGACGCGCACAGTCGCCCTTGAGATTTCCCTGACTATCACTTGACGGCAAACATCGAGAACGCGCTGGCGGCATCAGCCTTAAAGCATCACGAAACGGCCAGCTATGCCGGGAAGGGAATCCAAAGCCGTGTGCGATGGTCCCCCGGCACCACCAGCCTGCGCCGGATGATGCCACGCGCCTTGGAGGATGAGCAAAGCTGCCGCCGCCAGTGCCCGGTGGCCATGCGATGACCGGCCACGTGCCCCGCGGGCTCCTTTCGGCCCCATGACCGTCCTTCATCGACCTGGATGCCGCTGTGGCGCTAGCGAACCTCCAAGGCGAGCGCTGCCCAACTCCCTCCCTCCGTGACCCTGCCTGCCCCTGCCTGCCGCTTCACACGTTCCCCTGCCCGCCCGCTTGCCGAATGTCCATCTCAACCAAAGGCTGGAACTCAAGCGGCGCGCGCTCTCGCACGTTTGAGTCATGCTCGTCAGGCCACACCCGCGCCCCGCATGGGTCCGGGCTCACCTTCCGAGTGGGAAATGTGCTACCCCGACAAGTACCGGTGTGCCTCGCTGAGACCTGACCGCCGCCCGTCTGCCCACCCATCAAGTAATTTATATCCCAGAGAGAGGCAGGGAAACGACAGGGCAGCCGCCCTCGGACTGCCGGGTCATCCGAACACCTTACGTCCCGGCCCTCCCGGTCCTCCCCGGTGCTCGCCGCCCCACCTTTCGGTGTCAAGTCTATACCTCATATCTACGTCCAGGCCGCCCCCTTGAAGCGTCCCGCGGAAATCTACTCCAAGCGCAAACACCAAACAGTTGCTACAGAAGGCAGGCCGCGTTCCCACCCGGAACGCTGCCACCAGAACAATTCTATCCACGTGCCACCGTCACACCCAGACTGCTGTGGACTCTCCCTCTGTCGCCAAGGGGGAGATGGGACCCGGAGATGAGTGCCGGGTCCTCCCAGCCCCATGCATCAACGGCGTAACGCCCCACCTGACGAGGGCACCATGCGGCGCACGGCCCTTCCTGGGCCGCGTATTCGGAAAATGTGCGTCCACTGGTGGAGGCAGGGGTTCGCTACCCAGCCAGCCAGCAGCGCCACACCTCAGCTACTCTCTCCTCATCCGTAGTGCACCCCCGGGTACATCGGCTGCCCAGCTGCACCGCCGGACCAGCCACCGCCACCCATGTTGCCGCCACCCATGTTGCCGCCGCCCATGTTGCCGCCGCCCATGTTGCCGCCACCCATGTTGCCGCCACCCATGTTGCCGCCGCCCATGTTGCCGCCACCCATGTTGACGCCCATGCCCGGATGGCCACCCGTTGCCATGTTCCCAGCCATGCCGGGGTGCCCGCCCATGTGCATGCCGCCGGGCATAACCATCCCGCCGGCCATGCCCAGGGCGCCGCCCATGCCGACCGCCGCGCCACCGCCGCCACCGCCGCTCACATTCCCGCCCATGCCAGACGGCGCCGCACCACCTGCGCTCCCGCCCGCGGCCGCCCCCGTGCTCGCGCCTGCGCCCGCGTCGGCTCCCGCCTCGTCCTCCGGTCCGCCCGTCAGCAGCGACGAGAGGATCTCGGCCATGTGGCGGGTCTCTACAGCCGACGCGCCGCCCCGGCCGCGGCCCCGGCCGCGTCCGCGGCCGCCTCCCTCGGCACCCGCACCCACCGTCACGTCGGTCAGAACGGCGGCGTCCAGCGCCAGCTTGCGCTCCGCGATAGCCTGTGGAACGAAGGCAGGACCGATGACGGGCCGATGAAGGACGGGATGGCCGGAAGGTTCCAACGGCCCCCAGAGACACAACGGCACAACCAGGTCACAGTCCAGGCCCCTACACATTTCCCTGTGCGGCCGTGCTTCGCTGTAAGCGCCGTTCGACATGAAGACACAGACTTGAAGACACAGCCACACGCCGCCGCGTCCTCTTCACCTACCACAGGTCCACAATCCAACTCCTCTCCGCAGTTTAACCACTGCTCGTGGCCATGCCCCCTGAGCCACTCGCGCCTTCAGTTCCTCCCTGTTTCACCCACCTGGATGTTGCTGTCCACTGTCCCCTTGGTGATAAGGCGGTACACCGCCACGGTGCGAGTCTGGCCCAGCCTACGCGAGGGAAGGTGCGCCATCGCAGCGGCAGCAACTCAATCCGAGGGTTTCATGCTGCATCTGCATTGAGGTTTTACGCCAGCGACCGGCGGACCGGCAAATCCATCTGCGCTGCGGCGTCGCCTGCCGACACAGACTGCCGTCTTTGTGAAGATGTGAACCCCTCACACGTGCACCCTTGACCCCGTCCCGCGTCGCCCCCTCTTGCCTCAACCCTAGAGGCATATTTCGCTGTTGAACAGGTCCCCACGACCGCGAAGGCCTCTGTCCCGCACTCCCGCTCGCCGCCGGGACCCCCTCCTTTCTGTCAATCAAGACAGGACACCCCGCCCCAGCGCACCCCACCCGCCGGAGCCAGCGCCCGCCCCCGTGCCCGCACCTGTGTGCGCGGTCCTCCGCCTGCTTGTCGATCTGCGGGTTGAAGTCCACGTCGTGCAGGATGACCGTGTCCGCGCCCGTCAGGTTGAGGCCCTGACCGCCCGCGCGGGTCGACAGCAGGAACACAAAGTAAGGCGAGTCGGGGGCGTTGAAGGCGTCCACCAGCGCCAGCCGCTCGTCCACCTGGGTGCCCCCGTCCAGGCGGCAGTACGCGTGGCCCCGCAGGTGCATGTACCACTCCAACAGGTCCAGCACGGTGGTCCATTGGCTGAGAGGCGGTGGAGTCCAGGGAGGGTCCAGGGGCGGGGGGCGCACAGCGGATTGCGCTGACTGGGATGGCCAAGGGGAAACACATTACAGTGTCTTGTGATGGCCGATTATGATGGCCGAGAGGGAGGTGCAGGGATGCGGGATGCGACGCAAAGCAGGGGTGATGTGCTGAGTCGAGCTGCAAGACCCGGCGGCCCGCACCGACTCGCCCGGGGGAGGGAGGGCCGACGCTCACGGCCGGAGACCCCGGCGCCGTCGCACCTGAACAGCAGCACACGGCTGCCCTTCTCCTTGAGCTTCGGCAGCAGCCCGTCGAGGTGGCGCATCTTGGCCGAGCACAGCACCGCGTCCTCGGGCAGGATGTACTCGGCCAGCATCTTGGGGTGGGCAACTGGAGGGCGGTGGGCGGTGGGACGCAGCGCGCGGGACGCGGGGTGGGGCCGGGCATGGCGGCGTCACAGGAACTGCTTTTCATTCCACCGAGCTGAATTGTCGGCTAACTCGCACAAGGCCGGTGCACTTCCTCCATGCTGCATGTGGGTATATGAAAACCGAGCCGAGAAGCACGGCGGGTATGTGTGTGGGGTGTGGGGTTTCTTACAATGGGCACCTTGGCCGACGTCGCACCTGGCCATTGGCTGTACCTCACACTGGGTCACAATCCCAGTCCGATGCGTACGGCCTTGCAGCGGGCCCAGATGGGGACTTTCCATACGCATGGGCATGTAGGCAATGCTCATTCCTGCCGCCCAATGAGTCACACTTTATTCATCCAGTCAAAAGTTGTTTGGGATACCAGAACTGCCCGAGACTACGCGCCCGTCGTCCGATACCCCGACCCGTACCCCGGTTCCCAACTCACGTGCGAAGCAGTGCAGCTGGTGGTCGCTGTATGAGGACAGCTCCTGAGGGTCGGGGAGAAAGATGAAAACGGCAAACAAAGTGAGGGGCAAGATGGCGGATATGGAGCACCCCCGCATGGTTGACATGCGGCAATCCAACCTCACGAGCCCAGCTCCTGCTGCTGCTGCTTCAACTGCATTTTTGAACCCCCACAAACACTGTAAAAACCTGACCTGAAGGCAGCGTTCCACCGTAGGGGCGCCGCCAAACAGCCCGCGCGTTGCCGCCAGGTTCGCCAGCTCGGTCACCTTTCGTACAGCACGGGACAAGCAGGAGACAAAGATGTAGCACGGCCCGCTGCCCTTCACGGGTGTTGACGCCCTGCGCGGTCTCATCGACCCACATGACGCCTCCTTCATGTCTGACTCACCACCCCAGATCACATTCAAACACGCCTCAAAACCATAAGCAGGTAAGCTGCTGCTCTGAATTGCTGTTCAGGTTATCACTCTCACTAGCAGGCGTGATCGATGAAACGCCACGCCAGCGGCCCCAATGTGCCGTGACGTAGGCCAGATTGATCACTGACTTCATCACTCGGTCCCTACGAGCGGTCCACCTGACCGTTCCCCGACCCGCTTCGGCGGGGGAAAAGAAAAACAGCCCAGACAGAAAAACAGCCCGGCGGGCGAAGCTGCGCGGTCCCGAGCGACGACCGCTGGCTCGGCGACTGGTCTCCGCGCAGCACACCTCCCGCATCCCTCGCCCTCGCACCCCGCTTCACCTCCTCCAGCCCCCCCACCGCACCTGCTCCTTGGAGTACCGCGACCTGATGAGCAGCGGGTGCTGGGCCACCTTGCGCAGCTGCGTGAAGATGTGCTGCACCCGCGAGGAGCTGAGCCGGGACATGTCCAGGGGCCCAGCTGCGGCGCCCGGGGTCGAGGCGGCCGCCTCCTCCGTCGCCTTGAGCGCCGTGCCGCGGCGGGGCCGGCCGCGACCGCGACCGCGGCCCCTGCCCGGACCTCCCGCCGCGGCCGCGTTCGACGCCTCCTTGCTGACCTCATCGCGCATCGAGGCGATGGTGGCCGCGTACAGCTCACGCTGCTCCGGAACCATCTCCTGCAGTGGGCGGGACGCGCCAACCACCCCGACGGTCGGTCGGTACACAAGTACGGACGGACGGGTAGCACGCGGACGCGTACCAGCACACATCCCGGGTGGCGCCCGCTATGGAACCCACACGTCCAAACGAGGCGACGTTCGTCCGGTTGCGGCTCCGCAGTCACAAACATTCCCGGATACTCCCAGAAGAAAGACGCGTGTGCAGGTATATTTCGTACGGCAGGCAGGCGCTGTAATAAACCGCATTGTTCCTGCGGGCGATATCACGCCCTGTTCCGCACAAGGCCCCACTACATGTTTGCTCCTGAGAGCCAGGCCTTTTCGCCACCAATGAATCTCCGTTGAGGTTTGGCCGGCGGCGTGAACCGTCTGCTCTGAGATGCTGTCGGCCGTCCCCTTTCCGACCCTATCCCCGTCGCCGCCCGCGCCCCAGCTGTCTCGTTTTACACAGCTAGCGGCAGCCTCTCCCCAAGCAATTCAGACTCGTCATTCATCTCTCAAGGTCATCCACCCTGATCCGCTCCCCCTGACGGCCCCTCCGCGCAATCCCTCACCCACCAGTAGCACAGTGTGCTGCTGCTTGGCTACCAGCTGGTCCGCCACCTCGCTCTTGAGGCGCCTGCAGAAACACATATATGTGGTAATAAGACGGTGCTGCCTGTTGAATTCCATTACCGCCCACCCATGTAGCGATACTGAATGCCGCCATAGCTGTGACCCATAAGCTGTGATCCATTCATTCATTTGCTTCTTAGCCGCACTGACTTCTTCACAAACCGTATTTTCCTTTCCTGGCCTAGCCAAGAACCATACCGCAGTCCCCCCGAAACTCCGAGCACTACTGGGCGCAGCCGCCAGCCCTCTCAGCCTTGTCCATACCGTCAAAACTCAGCGCGCCTAACCCGCCCCGCAAACACTTCTGAGCGCCCAGACGGAAAACGACATACACACCCTGACCCTCCCTTCCCACCTCAGGATGAAGGGCTGCAGCAGCTGCTTCATGCGTTCCACCAGCCGGCCCTGCGCCGCCGCCCGGGCGGCCTGCGCCGCCTGGCCCGCCCCCGATCCCGCCCCCGGCACCGGCCTGGCCACCTCCGCCACCTGCTCCGCCAGAGCGCCCGCGCCCTCTCCCGCGTGGAAGATAGTCGGCAGCAGGAACGCGAGCAGCGCGTGGAGCTCCAACAGGTCGTTCTGGAGGGGCGTGCCTGCGGACCGAGGACCGAGCACCGTGAGTCAGGGTTTGCGTGGGGGCAACAAGGCAAGGGTAAAGTAGTACCGCCAGGCAAGGTTTAAGCAGCAAGCCGCAGGCAGGGTTGCGTTATAGAAGTTGCGTTCCATGATCGCCCCTCCAGTACCCTCTTGGGAGATCGACAGGCATCCATTTGGTTCCCAAAGGCTACCCCCTCTACCCCACCCCCTCACCCGTCGGGCCCGTGCGGTATGTATGCCCACGTGCGCACCTACCCGTCAACATGATACGGGTCGCCGCCAGCTGCGCCACTTTGCGAAGCTTCTTGCTCCGGGTGGAGGAGCTGTTCTTCAGCGCGTGGGCCTCATCCATGACCTAACGGACAGACGGACGGGTGGACGGACGGACGGACACGGCCCGTGGCAGGCAGATCAGGCAGGCAGGATTGGCGGAGTTGTTGCCCAGTAGCTCGCCGCCAGCATGTCTTCGCTGCTCATTTTACGTTGAAATCACTCATCACTCCGCGTCGGCCACACACCATGCATGTGCCATTGCCACACCCGCACCGCAGGCCGCCGCAGATCCCCCATATGAAGGGAGGCCCAGTGGCGGCACGCGAGGCAAGGACGCATACAGGCCACCATCGTATCGTCGATGGCAGTCCCGCAGCCAAGACAGAGTCCAACGGCCAGACTCCCGACTCGAAACAGCGGCCAGACTCCTGACTCGAAACGGAGAGCCCAGCCCCCCGCTATCTTCCAGGCCGCTGACCCCCTCCCCTCCCCCGCTACCCACCACATGCGACCAGGGCCACTTGGACAGGAACGCGCGGTCGATGGCGTAGGCTGGGCCCTCACGCTCCCACACCGTGTAGGTTGTCAGCAACACATCGAACAGGCCGCCGCAGCCGCCGCCCTGGGTGCAGTCCCCGGTTTCGGTTGGATGTCAGCCGACGAGGAAAGGTGGGGCAGAGGGGAACCTTGCCGCGCGCTCACTACAATGACCCTGCGCGACTTGGCCTGATGTGGTTGGACGTGGCGGATTCTTCCGACCCGAGCGGCGAGGTGGGGGAGGTGGGTAAGGCAGTCCCGCCCGGTCGTGTCGTCACCCAACCCATCTGACCCACCTTGCCCGTCTGCCGCTGCGGTGCAGGCACCTGGCCGTACTCCTCCTCCTCCACCTCCTCCTCTTCTTCGCCGCTGCCGCTGCCCATGTACGGGTCGTCCCCTTCCAGGCCATCGGCATCGCCCTGTGCGTGCAGACGCAAGCGGGTGGCTGGCGTGAGTGTGGAGCACATCGGCTTGAAACGTGTCATCGGCTTCAAAGCTTCAAACGTGTCATCGGCTTCAAACGTCCAATCACTTCGTTCATGTTCAGCGTCTTCAATGTCAACCGAGGGTTGAACATCAGTAAACATTTTGGCCACCAAGTGATACCAAGTGACCACACAATCCACACAATCAGTACGCTCCCACTCGTCCCGCCACATCCTCGTGCAGAGCCCTTCCATTCTCCGAAAAAGTCAACCACCATATAACCAGCCCGCCGTATTACTTGTCCACCGTATCACTTGCTCTGCAACCCCGACTGTACAGTCCTTGATGCCCTCAACAGTGTGACCCGTCCACGACTCCGAATACCCAGATCCAAAGACCCCCTCCCCCGCACCTGTCCGTCCTCCGGACCGCCCTCCGCCAACGGCACCACTTCCTGCTCATCGTCCGGCCCCGGGTCCAGCCCCGCACAGATGCGCGCCCACTGGCGCTTGATGCGGTGGCGCAGCTGCTCGCGGGTCGGACCGTAGTAGGTTACCACCCTGCGGAACGGCAGGTGGTTGCCGACGGGGGGTGGGCGAGGATCGGCGGTCAGCACAAATGCTGCGAGGACGCGGAGACGGCGGCCAGTCAACAAGCTAGCCCTCCATTGATTGCGCAAGGACCGTAGACGATGCGATCGTCGCCCTCGCTGCGCTCCACAGGAAAGCCAATGCGGAGAGCGGCGCGGCAAAACGCAGGGCAAAGCAGCCGTCCCACTCTGAGCTTCAGCACGCACAGGAGCAGAGCCGATGCAACTGCGCGTGGGGCAGCCGCTCATCCAGGCGGGGGTTACGTGCCTGACACAGTGCCCTCCACCCGACCCCTCCCATCCCATCCGACCCACATGGGCGCAGGCAGGACACTCACTTGAGAGTGGGCGCCCACAGCCTTAGCTCGCGCTGCCAGTTCTCAAGCAGGGAGGCGGGCACCACCACCAGGTGCGGACCGGGGTCCTCCAGCAGGGGCCGGAGACAAGCTGAAGGGGGGGAGCAAGAGGGCGGCGGGCAAGTAGCGATGGGCTCAACACCGACGCCAAAACATCGTCGTCTGAACTGAGCACCTAGTGTCATGCACCTAATGGATTGCGGTGACGAAACAAGCGCCCGACAATCACGTCCGTGCACAACCAACTGAATACCATGATCGCTGGCAAATGTCTTGTCCAACCCCAAAAGGCTTCGCCATGGCATACCAGATCGCCGCCAGCTGCATGTTTCACTCCGCCACGCAGGCTGCAAGTTCACTCCGCCACGCGCCGCTCGTCGAGACTGGCGAGAACAGCTTAAGCGGCATGTGTTTAGGTGGTGGATAAAGCATCAAGGGCATCGCGATGGAGGTGAGGCACAGAGGCAGACAGGCGCATACACTCACAAAGGTAGACACACGTCTGGGCGGTCTTGCCCAGGCCCATCTCGTCCGCCAGAATGGCTCCGCCCACTTGGCCCGTCGCCAGCTGCAGCAGGTAGTTGATGCCCACCAGCTGGTAGGGCTTCAGGCGGGCGGCCACCTCCTCGGAGCCGGTGGCCCGGGCGATGTCGGCAGCAGTCACCAGCTGGCGAGGGGCCGCTGCGCCGCCGCCGCTGCCACCGCCCAGACCGCCTGCAACGGGGCACACCGTAGGGGGAGGACCGCCGCCGAGTCTAGTCCCGCTGACTCGAGAACATAAGGGTCGAAGCTGTGGAATGGTTACAAGGCGAGGCTGCGACCTCTCGGGCGGACCGCATGCAACAAGGGGAAAGAAGGCTGATTTAGTGCGCTCAAGACCTTATTGCCCACAAACCCTGCGGAGCAGGCAGGATGGTGCCCTTTGTGTCGTCACCTGCAGCATGACCCAGATGCGCCAGATATCCTGGTGACTGTGCCCAGGGCCCGTAAGGTTCCTCCCCGACCCCTGCCGTGGACCCCACTGAACGGCCGGTCTTCGCACGGCGTCCATCGCTCCGGTCGGAACGGTCCCACTGCTGCGGCACCCACCGAGCTGCGGGTTGCCAATGCCGCCCAGAGCGCCCTTCAGGTTGCGACTGATGTTCTCCACCTGCAGGCGGGCAGTCAGCAGGTCAGCGCGGGCATCACCAACTTAGGTAAGGTGAAGGGGGTGGCGCCTACCTTGGCCGCGCAGAGCCTTGCATGCCGCGTCTATTACGGCAGGGATTATGCTGCTCGCGCCATGGGGTGACGGCCTCATCGCGGCATGCCATAATCATGAACGCCCCTCGGGGCCGTGATTGCTTCCCGAGAAGTGGCACAGGCGCTGCCGGACCAGCAAGCGTGGGTCTCGCCTAGGCTTTAGATGTAAACAAAATTTCGCAACAACCAAAGACTGGTCCGAGGGCATCTGGTGTTGCCCGCTACCGCGTCGTGGTGAGAATCATGCTTTCCGAACCTGCTTCGAAACCTGCCTGTCAATGCCCAAACAACGTGTCCACATGCATAACATCCGGCCACGCACCGCGGCACCGCCCCGACCTCAATATTTCCACACCCACAACTCTGCGTAATACCTGAGTCCCTTGTTTGCCCTCTACACACCGCATTTCCCCCTGCATCGCCCAGCGCATGACACGCCCCCTGCGCGGCCCCGCACACGACCCGCCGACGCCAGGACGCACCCGCTGCAGCACCTCCTCCGCGGCGTCCGCATCAGCCCCATTGCGGCCGCTGCCCTCCTCATCCGAGTCGTCGTCGCCGCCACTCGACAGGTCCGCCTGGGCGCCGTTGCGACGGCGGCGCCGACCGATCACCAGCGGGCTGTCATCGTGGGGTGCGCTCCCTCGCACTTGGTAGCCGCCGCTGACGCCCACGCCCATACCCATGCCGCCAGCACCGGCCATGCCGGGGATGCCAGCCATACCGGCATTGCCGTAGGCGGCGTAGGCGGCCATGTGGGCGCCCGCCGCGGGACCACCGCCGAGAGGCAAGCGGTGGCCACCGGGGGCGCCGACGAAGTTGGGCACAAGGCCGCCATGCACGGCAGCTCCGTGGCCATGCATACCGTGCCCGGGAACGCCATGCACGCCGGCATGGCCATGGCCGTGCACGGCTGCTCCGGCGCCCCCTGCGGCCCCGAACGGCACCATGCCCTGCGGCCACTGCATCTGGTTCAAACCGCCTCCACCGGCGACTGCGCCTCCGCCGGGCACTTGCTGGCCCACCGCTGCCGCGATGGCGGCCAAAGTGTTCTGACCGTGGTTCGCGGTAGTCGGCAAAGGGTGCGGGTGGTGTGCGCCAGCGGCCATGGAGCGGAAGGTGCCACTTGGAGTGGCGGCACCGGCGTGGACGACGACGGAGGGGCGGGCGGGCTGAAGGCCGCCGAGGCGCTGCGGCTGCGGGCCGCGACGGTAGTTCGCGTGGTCGCCTGGCGCTCCAGTGGCGGTGGTGACAGTTGTTGTGTAGCCCATCGGCAGGGGTTGGGTGTTGTACAGGTTGGCTGCCGGATCGGTGGGTACAGAGGAACCGTACTGCATGGGGGCCATACCTGCGGCTGAAGACAAGCAGGTGGGGACGTGTGGGGACACAGACGTAACCCGAGGTATTCGAGGAATGGAAGCGGGAGGAAAAGAGGTTCACACGGGGACACGTCAGTCGAGGAGGAGTTGCTTCAGACGAGGACGTTGGTGAAGCAACGCGGGGCAGAGATCAAGACAAAGGCGTGGGTGAGACGGATACGGCTTGCGGCCTGGCAACAAACGTCCCCGACCACCTCCCCTTCCTCGACTGTAACCACACCCCGCCCCCCGCCTGCACGACGACAGGGAGAGCAATCAACGGTTGTCTGCAACGACTGCGCCAATCCGAGCAGAAGAGCTGAAGTCACAAAACCCGCCATACACTCATAATGCGGCCGGCACAAGTTATGATAGAACATGCAGTATATTATATTTTGTAAATGCTTACCACCGCTGCCTCCGATGTGAAGGCCACCGTCCCCAGGCTCGGCATCGTCTTCGTCATCTTCACCGTGCACGCCGCGGCCAAGCCGCCGGCGACGCTTGGCGTTGTGCTCCGGATCATCAGCATCCTCATCTAAACGTGTGCCCATCGACGCCATGGCGCCACCGTTCATCATCGCAGGTGGCCTGACCCCGGCAGCTGAGGCTGGGCCCGCAGCAGGTGCAAGCCCGTGCAAATGCATAGGAATATGCGCAGGTGGCTGCTTATAACCTGATGTGGCTGCAACACCTGAAACTGTTACAGGAGCAACGCCATCGTGCGTATAACGTGCGAACGGGTTGCCGCCGGCTGGCATAGTCCCCATAGAGGGTCGGTTGGCCGCCGCCGCTCGCGATAGTAAAGAGCGAAAGCTTGCTTGATCATCACGGTGGGGCGGCTCGGGCAAAGCGCTGCCATCCATTGTTGCAACTGTGTTTCAAAGGGGCCTCTTCCCAAATGCGACCCTGCTGCAACAAGATCAGTGTCCAAAACGAATTACGGCATCAGGCAGGACTTCACCGCGGAGAACCTCAAGGACCGTTGGGCTTATCGATTGTGCGAAGGATAGGAGCCTTTCTTTCGCGAGGCTGTGCGGTTCACGATGTCCCTAATGATATCTCTATGGTCCTTCCTACTTGACAAACTGACGATGTCTGTTGGAAAAAGGTCCTTACACAAAGTGTTTTGCATACGGCAACATCCCATACACCCGCCATACGCACCGAATAGGTTTCATGAATTACAACTAGAACGACTGATTTAAACTGTCGCTCGTGTTTTTCTGCCTTTCTGAGGAGAGACAACCAGTTCACAACTGACACGCTTCGCTCAATATTGCCCGGCCTCGTGTGTCTTGGATGCGGCAATGTCGCATCTGGTGTGCATCCTAGCATAACTTGTGGTATACTTTGATAATATTTGCCCTCCTGGTCTGCGAAGTCCCACGGGTCCGGGTTTCCGCTGCCAAAGAGCCGATCCCAGAAGCTCCTCAACCTGTCTGAAGGTTTACAGGTTAACCTGTAAAACACGTGTATCGCCGGCGAGTCCCCCCTTCGTGTATTCCGTCTTGAGGGCTAATCGTTTTCATTTCATCCCATCCTCGCCGCAGCGGCCAAAACGACACAGGCCATCTTGTTGCACTAAGTCACTAATTGTTGAAAGCCGCAACCTTGTAATACGCGTCGCGGACCGGCGCGGGCACATTGCTTACACAGGTTGATCAAGGGCTTACACCTACAACTCGGTTGCATTAGGGCATGACAACACGGTCAAGGGAACCTCATTCCCGTCTAGCTTTCATGAACCGCCTGCAGTGAGTCCATCACGTGTCTGTAACTAAAGGACACAACAGGCTGCGGATATCACCAGCGCTGTCCTCACAGCAACACGGTATGCGATACCCGTTGCAGCTGAATATGCGCCGTAGGCACCCGCACCCGCACATGCCCAAGGCGTAATGCCAGCCTGCCGGCCTGCCTGCCTGCCAGCGTACCCAGCCTATTGCATGGTACCTCGGAAGCCAGCCTAGGCCACTAGTGATGCAGGTGCTCGCTGTCCTCCCCATCTCACCGGCCCCTTCCTGGACCCTCCTGGACAGAGGTACACAGCGCCGGCCCCTCGACACTCACTGCAACCCGCAGCACAATTACCAACGTGGCGGGGTGCACTGCCTCACCCCTGGGCTGCTACAAAACCGTCCCCGCCAGCTGCGGCAGCGGCAGTAGCAGCCGCTTCCCTCGGAGCCCATTCTTGAAGTCCTTGACCGGCATGGCCTTCTTAGTGGGCGGCTGGACCTGCACCGGGGGGGCAGCAAGAGGGTTGTGCGGCAGCGGACTCCTGTGGCCCTGCACGCTGACGGCAATAACGCAGCCGGTGGCGCAAACATGACTTGCCAATGCCCCCGACTCCCAGGGCCGGCGGCACGACGGTGGTGGCCGCGCCGGCGCCCATCTACCACCGACCGTGCCTCCCTGCGGCTCCCAACCCATTTGCACATATGCCCAACTGCCCATCGATCCATTACGGTATCGAGTTGGACCCTGCGGCGGTGCGTGGGACAGAGCGCACGCACACCCCTTCCCCGTCTGGCCTGGCAATCCGCGTTGACCCGACCGCGCGATGCCACCCCGTGACCCGGATTGGTCCTTGGTCTGGGTCGAGCGGGTCTCTTCGCTGAACACTCAACCGCCTGCGACCAGACTGACGGCCATACCCCCACCTGCCACCACCCTGCACCCACCCAGGCGCGCCATGCCCGCCTGCGCATCACACCACAGTCCTAACGCGTCACGACTGATGTCAACCTCCCCCCCCTACGGTGTGCCCCGCAGGCACCAGCTCCGCACCGCGGTCCCTTGGCTCCCTTCCCACCTGCAGCACCTCCAGCAGGGTGCCCCCCGCGCAGGGCACCAGCATCGCGTCCCCCGAGAACGTCACCTCCGCAGCGCCACCCGGGGCGGCCGTCGATGCCGCTGATGCGGGGCCCGGCGCTCTCGTCTTGACGATCTTGATGTCCACCGGCTCCGTCGCACCTGCAGGGTCCCCCATCCATCCAACCCCACCGGCAGGAGCCGCAGTGAGCCACCGACGTTGGAATCGCGGCCCCTCCTCACGGGGGCGTCGCTGCGCCGCTGCGGCCCCCCGCTCTGGTCACCCGGCATCACGCACCGTACGGTACCTCTCCCGCATTGCGACCTCTCGTAAAGCCCGACCTGCCTTCCAGTCTCGACCCCATCTGCGCCCAACCTCCGCCATCCTCATGTTAGGCAAGACACACACTAAGCGCGAGAGGTCACCCGCTCGAACCCACCCGACGCCTCGTCCTGCATCAGGAAGGTGGCGCTGGTGCCCGGCCAGCCCGCGAAGGCTCTCACACGGTTGTGCAGCGCCAGGGCGGCTGCGGAGGAGAAGTCCAGTACGGACTCCTCGCGCGTCAGCTGGGGGGTGGGGTCGGTGGGGGGGTCAGCGGGACCGGTGGGTGCGCCCACGGGTTGGCCGTCGTTTCGTGGTTGTGGTGGTTGTGGTGGTTGTGGTGCGGGGTATGTGGCCACCGGGATGACACCATGGGTGGTACGGCAACGCTTCAGTGGACCGTGTTGGGAGACAGGGAGGTCGTGCGAGGGCGGCTGTCATGCCGACCAGCGCCGACAGAGACCTTGGCGGGGTGTGTCTGGGCTCTTTCTTTACAACCTTGGCCCCCCCAGCCCGCTCTGCGCAACGGCGCCCATCGCACATGCCCCGCACCGAACGCAGAGCCGCCGCACCCACCCTAGCCTGAAGCGCGAGCCCATCACCACCTTGAAACGCGTCCCAGCCCCAGGCCCCGCCGACACACACACAAGAACAAGCTTAGCTCTGTTATCACCCTGTTGCCCCACTGCTATCCCGCCGCTCCCATCTTCCAGGGACCTGAAGGTCCTCTTGACACCCACCTTGGCTGCATGCAGCACTTGCGACTCATCCTGCGAAAGTACACCAAGTCGTCAAGGGAGGGGGGTGAAATGGAAGGGCAACGATGGACTGCACAGACTGCCAGGAGCAAGGTATTGGAGTTCGTGTCAGGGGAGAACTCGCTGGGCCGGGCCGGGCCGGGTGTGGTATGCGGGCCGGTGAGCGGACGGGGGGGAGGGCGGCGAATGATGCGGGAGGGATGCGCCCTCGAGCCCGGAGGGCCCACAGAGCCCCGACGTGCCCTGTGACCCGGCAACGCAGACCCAATGCGGGTGCTCCAACGCCCAGCTCCGGTCCTCGCTACCCCTGTCGCTGATCCCAAACGGAGTCTTCTCGCCCAGTAAGTCGCGTGCTGCCCGGGTCGCACGGGGCCTCTGTCCGGGTCCTGTCCACCCGCGGCGACCCACACCACCATCGGGAGCTGCCGCGCGCAGTCTCGTGCTGCCAGCAGCCCACCCTCCCTCACCAATCCCCCAGCATCTTCCCAGCCCACCAGTCACTCCATACAACCCTACCCTACAAACAACCCGCCCCACCCCCCCTGCCCGTCGTCGACTCGCGTTCCGTCTCTCAGCCCGTCTCGCCCCAGCCTAGCCTGACCCCCCCCTCCCTTCAGCTCTCACCCACCTGCGGCAGCGCCATCTGCTGCCCCCGCCCCGCGAACACGTCCGGCAGCCGGTCGATCAGCAGCCGGCTGCCCAGCTGGAAGAGGTGCTGCAGCAGCTCCGGGGAGGTCACATCCGGGTCCACAGTGATCTGGGTCGGGGTCAGGGGTCGGGGTCAGGGGTCGGGGGTAGGGGTCGGGGTCAGGGGTCGGATTTGGGGTCAGGGGTCGGGGTCAGGGGTCGGGGGTAGGGGTCGGGGTCGGGGGTCGGGGTCGGGGTCAGGGGTCGGATTCGGGGTCAGGGGTCGGATTCGGGTCGGATTCGAGGTCGGGGTCGGATTCGGGGTCAGGGGTCGGATTCGGGGTCAGGGGTCGGATTCGGGGTCGGGGTCGGATTCGGGGTCAGGGGTCGGATTCGGGGTCAGGGGTCGGATTCGGGGTCAGGGGTCGGGGGTCGGATTCGGGGTCGGATTCGGGGTTTGGGTCGGATTCGGGGTTTGGGTCTGATTCGGGGTCGGATTCGGGGTCTGGGTCGGATTCGGTGTCGGGTGAGGACATATAGTTGGGTTGAGCGGGGGCCATACGCAGGGGTGGGTGATGGATTGGCTGCAACGGTTGATCTGCCGGGGATTGCGGGGAGGTCTGGCTTGTTATGGTAAGCGAAGCCCGAGCGCCAGGCCAGCCGGTCAGAGACTGGAGCCCGGTGCGCAACACAGTCAACATCAGCTCAAAGAGAAGGCCCCGCACCGCCCCGCAGCTCAGCATCCTTACGTCCCAGGGCAGCGGCTTCCACCCGGGTAGGGCCCTCTGTCCCGCAGTTCCGACGGTCCCCACATATGGTCAGACAGAAGAGAAATGCGCAAATGCCTGTCGAGCTCTTAAGTGCCCGAATCGTCCGGACTCCAGCGCCCGCGTCGCAGAGCCCTTGGATGAGAGCCCCAGCCCCAGCCCACTGGCCGGGCTGGTGCCCCCGCGGAGTCCGCCTCACCCACTCACTCACCCTCTGCTGCGCCAGCACCGGCCCCGCGTCGCACGCCAGCACCGTGTAGGCCACACTCACGCCCGTCTCAGTGACGCCGTCCTGTGCAGTTCAGCGGAGGAACCCGTCCTGTGTGAGCAACTGAGTATTGAGTGCGCACAAGAAAGCTGAGCCGCGAGAAACGAGGAGTTCAGAGTGCGTAAACCAGAGTGTTTAATGAGAAGCCCACCCAGAACCGCCCGGAACCAGAGTGTGTGTGCGCCGACCGCGCCCGGAGTGGGATTTTGGGGACACACGCGCCGCAGCTTGTCGGTATCGGGGGGGGGGGGCGCAAGAGGGGATCCGCCTGCTTCCGTAAGAGGTATACCCCTTCGATCACCCAAGGCAGGCGATTGAGGGCCCACAGAAAAGGCCAAGAGCGCTAGCGTGCCAACAGAGCTCAGCCTTCCCTGCCACCCGGGACCTGCCCAGCAGCAGAGCCCGCCCGCGCGTCCGCCCACCCACCTCCAACGCGCGCTGCACAGGCGCCGCCCCCCGATACCTGGGCAGCAGGGAGGGGTGCACGTTGAGGGTGCCGTACCGCGGAATGTCCAGGAAGCGCTGCGGCAGCATGTTGCCGTACGCCGCCGTCACCGCCAGGTCGGGCTGCAGCTCCTCGAGGCGCCTCAGGAAGTCCTCCTGCGGTCCACATCAGACAGCGGTCGCTGATGATTGGCGGAGCTCGGCTGGTGGTGGTGGTGGTGGTGGTGGTGGTGGTGGTGGTGGGTGGATCGCTTTCCGGGCCAGTGCCATGGAGGGGTGCCACCAGGCGCGAGACCCCGTCCTGGCTCCGGAACCAGACCAGACTCAGACCCGAACCATACCAGAACTTTATCAGAACCAGATCAGAATTCAGACCCGAATCTGACGCGCGGTGCCCTCATCGAGACGCTCACAACAGAAAGGCGCGCAGCAAAGGAGGAATGTGCGTGTCTGGATGCATGCCCCGAGTCACGCCCGGAACCCGACAGCCGCCCAGGCTGCTGCGACTGTGCGACCGTTGTCGCCCGACGACGTCGGCCCGAGCACGATCCGAGACCCACCCCTCTCCCACATGGACACATTACAGCACGACGGCAGATGAATGCATCCCCTTACCGACCGTCGCGCCCGCCCTCCGCCCCGCCCCGAGCATCTTAAGTGTAAGGTCGTGTGCTCGTGCCAAGCCGATCCACGGCCGCTCCTCGCCCGTGCGCCAACGCCAACTCGCCCAGCCAAGGCCGACTCACCCAGCCAAGGCTGACTCACCCGCCCGGCAGCTTCACACCCGCAGCCAGCGCTCACCTCACGGGCCCTCGCGGGGCACAGGATGTGGTCGGGGCTCAGCAGTCCGCTGTGCCGGGCCAGGGCCTCTACGGGGGAGGGGATGGCCACCGCCCGGTTGCCCCGCCCCTTGGGCTTCCCGGGCTGGGACACCACCAGGGAGACCTAGGCGGAGGGACCGCACAATTCCATGCGGGCAGTGTGTAGAGCGAGAAACCCTCCGGTATTTGTGTGGGTATCTGAGTGTCTGTGTAGGGTATATGTGTGTACGTGTTCATGTGCGTATGTGCATCGGGGAGCACGGTGGTGGCGGGACGCGTGATGAGATGGCGTTGCGCGAGATCGGAACGCGGGGGATGTATCTGCTTCCCAAGCCGCTTAACCCGCCGCGCTGTGACACGAGGAACATACGCGAGTGCTTCTGTGGCAGTCGGATGGGGGAACTGAGAGCTGTCCAGGCGGAGGGTTGGCATTTGTCAGGGTCCGCCCTTGCAACCCAGGGCACTCGGGTGTGCCGTGTATGTCAGCACATGCGTTGTCTGCATTCCATCGGCCCTGTAGTCCCGCCAGGCGGCCACGTAGGCCTTCCCGTTCGAGGATGGGTGCCTGCCTCCGACCCACCTCGAATGTTGCATGGGGGCGTTGTGATGCGGCGAGCAGGTCCTGCAGGACCCCGGCAGCCACCTGCGGTGCGGTTTGGGGACCCGCAAGCAAGATGTGCCGTGACCTGTTGAATCGACGTCTAACCTGAAACTCGCACGACGCCGGTAGTTTGCAGGATGGCCCACCTCCGGCGTTCCTAGGAAGACCACGCGTTGTTTCCTTGCAGCGGCATCGACATCTTTATTTGCAATGGACTTTGTCGCAATCCGTGATGCTCTGATCGGTATCACTGGCCGAGTCGAGTGCGTGAACGGCCGCGGTGAGCACTGCCGCACCGCTCGGTCCATGACTTCACTAGCCAGTAATATGATAATTTGTACTATATCTATGCATTTGTAAGAGGTTTATTCGACGTATGTTGAAGGTATTAGTTTGTAAGGCACGGAATTACTGAATTACTAGCCAAACGCCATCGTCCATTGATCGCACAATCACAGCCGTAATACCTGAATCGCTTAGTATGAAGTTTTTCAAGCAAACGACCTGGCTTGCTAAGATGCCCCATGGGCCACTTATCACGAGACCTGCATACATGAGGATTGTTTCCCTCTTGCATGGGAAAGGTTCCTGATGTACTCAGCGTATGCACACGTGCGTCACTGATGATGCACAAAAAGGCAGTATTGCAGCTGTATCTGTTGTACGACAGGGTTCTTCGACTTCACGTGTACGTACACAATCTCAAGATCCTGCCGGCGCTATTCCCAGCCGAGGCGCATTGTACACCCATAATCATGAGATAGAACACGTAGTTGCTGTGGCTGTGAGAGGCCTGACTCAGCTGTCTGTCTGGCTTCGGGGCCCCGTTCCGCTGGCTGAGCACATACTTTGTGGAGAGCCGCTTGCGGTTTTAACAGCTCCATGATTCCCTGCCAGGATAGGGCTTTCATTCTGCTCCTCGTCCCCACAACATAAGTATCGACGCCGGTCTCGCATGGTTACCAACGAATGACCCAGTCTCGCTCGTCATGATTGCCAGACTTCTTGACGCCGTACCGGGAGTCCACGACAGCTACTGTGACGTGCTTGCCCAACAGTCGTGGCTAACCGCTCCTCCGGCCCAAAACCACGGGGCCCAAGTCATCGAAATCGTGAGTTTGCTGGCAATGGCCCCAGCGATAAGCAGCAGGTCATTACAAAACCTGCATACGGCGGACGGACCGCGCCGAAACACGGGCCTCTTATTAGTACCAACGCCATCCCGGGCCGTGTGTATTGCTGTATACAAACGCCGCGGAAGCAGCCACACTGCGGCCGCTCGGCCCCCGCTGGCCCCAGTCGTCATCATCCGACCCCAACACCGGATTCGCCCTTCCATCCTCGGTGTCACACCATCACACCTACCCGCCCGTCACGCAGCAGTGCTTCTCCTTCCCTTCCCAGTATGCACGTAAGTGTGTAGCGCCGCCCCGCGGATACGTAGCCATACGTAGACATGATGATAACATAACAACGAATAGCGCCATGTATGCATGTATGTGGCCTGTCCGCCCCATTCCTCGTCCGCGTGTGAACGAGAACGAAAGTCTCCCAAGCAAAACATGCACGCAGCGACAAACGTATGTCTTGATTCCTCTTGATTCCGATTGCGAGGTGGTTTGGTATTAGGAATTTCGGGTGTGGCACTGGTTTCGGTGCAAAGACCAAACCATGCTCTGCATATATCTACGAACTGGTTGGAGGAGGGAGGATGTACCCTGACGATAGAACCTGATGGACGCCCTGTCCAGTTCATTTTAAATGATAAGCGCGGTGACTAAACGTACGGCGCATATTGTACGTGCCAGCTGCGACAGCACATCGTACATCGTACATTGATACATGCCTTACTACCGACCAATATATGTAACCGTTACAAGGTGGACCCGTATCCAGACCGGGTGTTCCAACGGGCCCAGATAGCTCTTAGGTGTCTCGTCTCATCAACCCCTACCAAGAACTGCGCACCCATCCTCCATCACCCGCGGGGGGGTCACGCAGCCATACCGGCCAACACACCAGGTTACCAGCGCGCCAGGATTGCCTCTCCTGGAAACCGCGCCAGACCCGCCGAATCACACGGCGGTGAGGGAACCGGGATTCGGACAGAATGCCAGTGACCAATACATACGGTATGAACAAGCTGGAGGAGGGCTGCAGGTTTTGACCCTGGGCCCGACGCTGTGTGTCGCTTGCCGGGACCTCCCCAGCAAGGCAGGCTACCGGCTTCGGCGCATGCAGCTCCTGAAAAAGCAAGGCTTGCCACACGCTTGCGTGGGGGACCGGGGCCTGGGGGACCGAGTCAGGCGGCACAGCCGCCCCGGTGGCAGCGAAAATGGGCTCAGCGAGCCTCGCCGTCATCCCTGCCCCCGTAACCCATGCTCGAGGTTGCCCGCCCAGCGTACCGGCAACAATAACAATATCAGGCGGGTCCGCCAACCGGCTGAAGTTCGGACATGTACGGCGTCCACGGACGGGTCCGCACATCATCACGGGATTGCGCTGTGGCTCCGGAGCAAGCAGGCGAGCGGCATGGCTCGTGTGGTTGCCCGTACAACGCAACGGACACGTACATACGGCAACCGTCATACGGCAACCGTCAAGATTGCCCACCGCAGCCGCCGCCGCCTCCACATGTATGATTCGTCGTCGTCTCATGGCCGCCTCCGAGCCGGGCAACTGGCGTGTGTGTGTGTGTGTGTGTGTCCGGGGTGTTGAAGCTGTCGAGCGATCTGCCGTATCTCAGCCCCGCCAGCGGACCGGGGCCGCACACATCCCCCCCCCTCGATCGAAACCGTGCACAGCAGCCGAAGTGTCAACCCCATCGTGCATCTCTACAAGAACAGGAAGAACAGCCCCCTTTCAATGACACAGACGCGCGCGCGCGCAGAATCTGACGGCTCCGAGACCACACGAATATGATGTTGGTCCGTACCGGTCCCGCACATACATTCAATGGGCCCCGATTGATTCGTCAGGTAGCGCCAAGGCGTGAGGTGTCCAGGCGGCCTACGGTGCTCTGCTGTACGACAGTACGACAGTCCACCCAAGCGTCCGTCAGGAAGGCGCGCGCGCCACCTCCAGGGTCGAGGTCCAACGGATAGATAAGCACCTACCAGGCACGCGGGCTGGCTCATCACGTACTCGCACCGCCCATCCATCCCTCCGCCGCCGCCACCACGACGCAGCGCCAAATCGGCCCAAGGCAAGATGCAGGAAGTTGCTCCTCGCCTTCATGTCCGGCGACCGGCGCAGGCCGTGCCGCGGCGGACGCCCGCAGGACCCGAACCCGGATGGGCCCCGGCCGAGACACGGACCCGGATCGAGACCAAACCGCGGCCGCCTCCCCCACGGCTCCCATCAACGCAATAGTCGGATCAGTCGCGCCTCACGCCTCCGCGCAATATCATCACCGCAACCCCTTCCAGGCCCCCACCCCTTCCAGACCACCCCTTCCAGCCCCCCACCTTCGTGCAGCCCCACACTGCACTGTCGTCGCCTCCCGCCCGGATCCGCAACCACAGCCGCCACCCAGGGCTAGATACGCCACCCCGGGAGGGCTCGGAAGGCTTCTTGCCCCCCCCCCGCGGGGGACCCTCAGTACCCGGCGGCCTTGTTCGCCAGGTTGAGCAGCGGCTGTCCGGCCACCAGGCGGCGATAGTTGTCCGCGATCTGCGCCACCGCGTTCTGCGGCAGGCGGGGCGGAGGCGGGACGGAGGCGGAGGCGGAGGGGGAGGGGGAGGCGGAGGCGGAGGGGGAGGGGGAGGCGGAGGCGGAGGCGGAGGCGAGGTTAGGCGGCTTTCCATGGCGTGGCGAGCGGCGTCCCGGCAGCCCGGTCGAGGGCAGGCAGGGGCACAGCAGGGCGCGGATCGACCGCAAGGCTGCAACTGCGGTGGCGCACCGGGTAGGCCCGACAACCCGACATGGCCCACCCACCTTACCCCCCTCACACACACACACACACACACACCTTCTTACTAACAACTTTTAGGACCGTCGCGCTCACGTGTGTCCCTGTCTTGCCATCCGCCTTGCATGTCCTCCGACTTCGCTTCGCTAACCACTGACGGTGCTGCTTCGCTTGGTGCTCCCGTTTCTGCATTCAGGTCAGTATCTTTTCCTTCTGCACGGGCTGGGACGGTTGTGCCGTGCACTTGCTTGCTGTCGGCATTGCACGCGCTGTTGACGCATACGCCCTTGCTTTTGCTGCACCTTAGGATCAGTAGGTAGCTTAGTAGAGTTTTCATCTGCATTAGCCTACGACGTCATAGCCGCTGCTTCTGCTGGCGTCCCGGCGCCCACCGGCGCTCGACAACGATACGGGGCGCTGCAGCATCACGGCCTACACCACCTTGGGACTCCTTATGGACGACATATTTCGCCCTGGCATATTGGTAACTCTGGTCTCGGTCTCAGTCGTCGGTTGCATTGCTGGACACGGGTCTGCTTGTTCGCGGCTCAGCTTTTCTCTTTGATAACACACACTGGGACTTCCTAGATAAGCAAACGCACCCACACTCACACCCACACCCACACGCGCATCCACACATCCACATCCAGTTTCTCATTCGACGGCGCACCCATCCCCCGCCCCACTCCCACGTCCCACGTCCCACCGGCACATCGGTAATGGAGGAGACGTGCGGCGTGATGCGGATCCTCGGGTGGCTCCACAGCGGGGACTCCGGGGCCAGGGGCTCCGTAGCGAATACGTCCAGCACCGCCCCTCCCAGATGACCTGGTGCGGGGGAACGTTTAACGAACCGCTGCGGGTGGGTGTTATGCAAGGGCGATGACCAGCAACGAAACTGCACAGCCGACAGAGAGGGGGGGGGGTAAATTGAAAAAAAAAACAGGAACGAACCCGGGCACGAAGGGGGGTGGTCCACCTAGAGTCATGGCTGCAGCCGTGGACCCCGTAAGCAAGCCCAAAGGTTTTAGGGTAAGGATTGGGGAACCGATACGTGGCACAGGAGGTTTTAGGGCTGGACAGCAAGGGGGGGAGGTAGGGTACCCATCGGGAAAGCAAGGAGGCCGGGGGTTCAGGTGTAACCGCCTCGCCCGCAGCAGGACGGCGGAGGCAGGGACCGGAATGTGATATTGTATACCAGCAGGTATCGATAGCGACAGCCGCCCGGGCTCAGGCACCCATTGCATTTCCATCCCATCCGCCACCCCCAGCCCCGGCCTAGCCCGCCCCAGCCCCAGCCCAGCCCCAGCCCCACCCCAGCCCCAGCCTAGCCCGCCCCACCCCAGCGCCCAGCCCAAGTACGCGCACCTTGGTCCAGCGCCCTGACCAGGGCCTCTTCGTCCAGGTGCCTCCCCCGGGCCGCGTTGATGACGGCCGCCCCCCGGGGCAGCCAGCCGAGCAGCTCCGCGCTGAGGATGCCTGACGGGAACATGATGATGTCAGCAGACTGGCGAGATCCCGGCGGCCCGGGCCCCGGCAACGAGGAGGCACACGGCAGCCGAGTGGTGCGCGGGCTGGCGGACGTCGTGGAGGCAAGTGCGCTGCTGCTGTTGCACATCCGGACGCGAAAGACACGGCGGAGGTACGGCGTGCCAGCCGTGGACACGCAATGCCCCCGAGTGGAAGTGGGATGAATACGAGCAGGGCCCCAGGGCTGCATGTGTTTAAGGCTCCTCACCCGCTAAACCTGGCCGCCGAACCTGTCCCCTGAACCCGGCCTATCCCCCTGTGTCGTACATAGCCTGCACCCTGTACGTGGCCCCTCTAGATGCATGTGCCCTCACGCCGCACCCTCACGCAGCCCCCCCCGCCCTCTCCTTCCCCGTCCTCCGCCCACTGCCCCGCACCTTGCGTCTCCGGGGTCAGCGGCAGCAGGCAGACCAGGATGTCACTCCGCTCCACGAACTGGCGCAGGTGGTCCGGCCCCGCGTACACAGCCACCCCCTCAACGCCCACGCCCTCGCCGCCGGGCGCCGCCGCCGCCGCCGCCGAGCCCGGCCCTGCCCCCCGGGGTGTCCTCGCCCAGGCCGCCACGTCGTAGCCGGCCGCCCGCAGCAGCCTGGCGCTCGCCTGGCCCATGACCCCGAAGCCCATGATGCCCACCCGCACCTCCCCGTTGTCCCAGGGCTTCAAGTTCTCGATCTTCTTGTCCCACCTGCGGTGCAGGGTCCAGGAGCCAGGCGCCAGGGCGCAGGCGCCAGAGCCCAGTGTCCAGGGGTCAGGGCCCAGGAGTCAGGGCCCAGGGGCCGTCAGCAGGGCACTCAAGCCCTTCCCGACATCAACCAGGGCGCTTTGGAGCGCCTGAGGTGCGGTGCCACCAAATACACCACCATGGCACCACCAGTGGCGGAAATCCGCATTCGCCCGGACCGCGGCCTTCGCTGCCAATGGTGACCGAGCGCCGGTAAGTTACCGTCGGTGAGTAATTGTCGCCCGCCTGGGTGTGCCTGGGCTTTCTTCGCTTTAGCGCGTCTGGCCATGGGATGGATCCGTTGAGGCACAGACGTCGACAAGGCCCGTCTGCGCCTTCGCGTCGTGGGCCTTATGACCTCCGCGTGCCTCCGCCGCCGCCACGGTCCCGGGCCTTACGACCTCACGCGGAGGTGGTGCGGCGCCCCGGGGTCCTCTCCCGCATATCCACACACACCGCTCGCCTGCGCTCCGCCTGAGCCCTGCCGTACAGGTCCATCTTGCGCTGGTAGTTGATGACCGCCCACATGACCCAGGTCGCCATGCGCTGCGCCATTAAGGGGTCGACCTGCGTACGACATGACCCAGATGCCGACCCGCGGGTCTCAACGTCACGGATTGAGGAAGGACGGACGGACCGACGGATAGATGTGAAAAGGCAACCAGCACACGGTAACACACGACGCGATCCACCGAGACGTACGACACTGGAACCCCCAGCGAGGGGTCCTGCCACGCCAGTCAGTCAGTCAGTCAGTCAGTCACGTCGTCCCACCGTCCGTCGTCCCACGGACTGCGACTGCCGTGGCGGTTCCCACATTCCTAGCTGGCTGCCCACTCCGCAAACGCACGGCAAGCATCATGGGCCTGGGTGGTTCGGGCGGGATTCTCGCTGAACTACACGCCGCCTGGCGACGCTGCTGCCGGCCACCACAGCATGACTCCCACTCCCTGGCCAAACAGCACCTGGGGCGATGCCCCTCCTCCGCCCCACGCTTAGCCCCAGGTACACCGCCCTGCGGCCCGCCACCCAGCCGACTCAGCCATGCTTGCTTCCTCCAAGCCAGGGGCCACACCCCCCAGCCGACTCACGATCCGCACGATCTCCACACCCGGCGGGATGAGCCCGGGCCGCATGGCGTGGTCTACTCCGGCTCCCAGGGACGCGATCGCTCTGAGGGCGGGCATCTGGTCCACCGCACCGGGGAGGGCCGGGGAGGGCCATCGGGCCGTGATCCGCAGAGGGGACAGGACGCGGATCGGGGCACAGCGCAGCTGCCGTATGTGTTGGTATTGCCGACCCCGCCAGCGCGAGTACATGTCTTTTTAACATCCAGGACCGCCCATGACAGCCGTAGCGCCAGTCCCAGCCCCGCCAACCGCGTGGGCTCCCCCACCTTGGCCAGCACCGCCGGGGTGAAATTCCAGCCGACGGCGTAGCGCACAGCCGCCCAGTCGCGGATGTCATCCGGCCAGGTCACGGGCACGCCAGCGGCTCGCAGCTGGTCGAACCACAACTGCCGGTTCATCCAATCTGCGCGCCCGGTGGCACGCGTAGGAAACAAGACATAAGGAAGGGGTGGTCTTTTGCGTGTTACCTGGGATGTGCCGGGCGTATCTACTTCCCCCAAACTTTTCGGTGCTGAGCCACTTCGTTGTTGGTCCGCACGCATAGCCGGCGGTATGGCGGCAGCTTGGACACCCAGGACCGGCAGTTGGCGGCGTGACAGACCCCACGAAAGCGGTTGAATGACAATTTCGTGATAGCCGCTGACAATGTAGGCGAATCCCTTTTTGGTGGATTAGGGAGAGGCCCAGGTCGGGACAGCGAACGCAGCACGTACCGCAGTACAAGAGGACCTGCTCCGTGCCAGAGCTTGCTTGACTGCCTGTGGAATCGTTTGATGCACCCGCAACGGTAACGGCGGCGCGAGAGCCTGTCGTATCGTTCATGGTGCGTGTTGGGCCCCCGGTGCCCAGGACAGTTCTGCGTAGGGTCAGGGACAATTGACTGCGCCGAATTGACAGTTTTGGTTTCAATCAATCAAAACGTGAGTGCTGTGGGCCATCCCACTTGCGACAGGCAAGCAAACCGATACTGTACAATCACAACAAGCTCAGCAGATAAGAGGGACTCACAATGTGTTTCTGGTTAGTACAGATGACCCTTTTTGATGGAGTACAGATAGGTTTGCTCTCAATGCAACCCTGACAGCGCTTTGCATTGCGAACTTGCACGGATTTGATCACCGAGTTTCTTGTAGCGCTTTATGAGCTGTTTGATGTGGGCATGAACGATTGCTCGTATCATTTGTCACGCTAAAATGTCAGAAGGTTTACATGGATTGAAGCTGTTGGTTGGTTAATGCCGTGCGAAGCAACGAATTCTTCCGTAAGTGCCGTGCCAAGACGACCGTTACGAATATTACACGTGCACAGTAGGGTTGTCCTTGGTGAATGCAAGTTTGAGCGCTTGTCGACGAATATCGTGCTCCGGGGCTATCAAGCGGCAGTTTCAAAAAACAAGAACCATGCGGTTCAATACACTTTGCGCTAGTCTGCTTGCTTTGTGCTGTTTGTTGAAGCCAATGGTTGGCTCAGCTGCAGTGACCAACAACTTGCGCGGTGGAGACGGCTTGCGGCTGCCTAAGCCGGAAAACTGGTGCATCGCGCAGAAGACGCCAATTGACTGCGACCTGCGTGACGCTTGTGAGCTTTATTATATGACATTAGTCGGCACGAAAGGATGTGCATTAGCCGACTTGCTTCCTACCTCAGAGTGCGTGAGGTTGGGCCCAGCTGTTCCGGAAGCTATTAGAAGCTATCGTGCGGAACACAGTAGCGCGTTGCAACAACCACTGGTACATGCAGTCGCTTGATTTGCTTGATCTGGCTGTTCTTGACACGCAGGTGTCTGGTGCGAAAAACCAGGCAACAACTTCGGTACGGGGTGTTACCCGATATCCGCTGCCAAGCTGGTGCCAAAGAGTAAGTGTGCATCGGAAGCGGTGTGAGGACACGCGATCGAGCTCCACAAGCAAATCATCCGCTGACCCGCCTTTAATACCGCGCTGGCTGGTTGCATTTGCCAAGTTCCAGACCCAGCTAGCGCCAACATTTCGTTACCCTCACACGGCGTACCAGGGTGCACCTTGCATGGTACCCTGGACAACCTTGCCGCGCCCTGGCCCGGTTGACCCACATCGCCTGCAGGTTGGGGGCTGGTCTGTGACAAGGAGCTTCCGGGTGGCGCCACCGCCACTGCCGCTGTCGCGGACGCCTGTGACGGCCTTCCGGAAGCCAAGTGCCTTCAGCAGCACTGCGTCTGGTGCGTCAGCGCGGCTGTCCCCGCGGCGTGCTACACTCCGGTACGTGGCCAGCTGAGCAATACGTACGGGCCCTTGGGCTTGGTCCCCGCTGGGGAATGGGGTTGTCGGGAATGGGGTTGTAGGGTGTTGTTAAGGAATGAGAATTGAGTGAGCGACGTATCAGGACGGAGCATCCGCATACCGGTAATATCCAACTGGGTCATTTATCGTATCAGGTGCAGAGGCGGCGAAGATCGCAGCTTTGCGGCCAGGGGTGCGTGTATGTGTACTTCAGTGTATGGGATCATGTGAATGTGTTGCACCTTGCCTCCTCGCCCGGCGGTTGGCCTTTGTTTGTTTCGGGCTTCGGGCATGTGTCACGTCGCAGTCTGACGCAGGGCCGCCCTATTTGCTTGCCTGTACCTCGCTCGTCGTGAACTTGCTGTCACAGGAGCAAGCCAAGCGGCTGCCAGCTGCGGTCTTCAAGTGCGAGGCGCCGGTTGCGGCTCATGCCTTCGGCGGAGCGGATGCGCAGTAGCTGAGGTCGTTGTAAGTTGCCCGGCACCTGTTCCTTTTGCATATCGGTTGAAATGTTTAGCGGTTGGTTTCGTGATGAATAATGGGGTGCATTGGGGCTGGTGGCTGGCGGTGTGGCTGCTCCTTATCCTCGTCCACGCGCATGAGCGGGGTCGGGAACAGGTTGGTTTTGGCAGTACTATTTCTGTACTTGTTGTTGCATGTCTGGACGTGCGAGTTGTGGTGCTTTTTTGGTTGAAGGAGCGGTCGCTAGAAGCCTCAGGCGTTTCCGGAAAGCCACGTTCAGGTGCTGGTGGTTGGCTGACGCTCCGTTGACGGTTCAAACCCTTTTTTAACCCCCAAAACGGAATTAAGGGGGCATATTTCTAGTCCTAGGGTTGGGAACATGTCCTCCGTTGCCGTTCGTCTGTCGCTTCATAAGCAGTTATGCAGCACTAATGTGGTTGGATCGCGCACAATCGGGACCGTCGTAGGGGTCGACCTGCGGCCATGAGCGTGCGGGGATGATACTCGAGAGCGTAGTCAGTCGCAAACCGATAACCAACCCGAACCCTCGACACGACAGTCGGCGATCAGGTGAAGGACCCAAACCACCGAATGTTGTCATGTCGTCGCGCGGTTTGATGGTGGCCGAATGAGCACTGTAGATCTGTGATGCGCACCTACATTCCTGTGACGACGGCGGCACGACGGCACAACCGCCAGAAGCTGCGGGCCAGTAGTTGCTGCTCAGTCCCATCTCTCCATCAAGGTACAGCCATAATCTCGCGCGCAGGTGGCCTGGGAACTCTTGCACAACATCAAAAATGGCCGTCGCATGCCGCCCTCTACAAATAAGTAGCGTCCCGAATAATTCCACGCAGCCATCTCCAGTGTGGGCTGTCCCGCTCATGCGCGCAGTACAGCATTCACATGACGCGGCAGTCACGGCATGCCGAACAACACAAGCCACACGGTTTGGCAGCGTCCCCTCGCCAGGGAACCCCCTGCCGCCGGCCAACCACACTCGTACGGAACGCAATAAGCACTTTCATGACCTTGCCTACGGTGCTTGGCCTGCCGCAAAGCCGGGTCCCAAATGCGGCGAACCGGCTCAACTAAGGTCCTGCGACGTAGGCTATGTTTGCCGTAACGCGTAAGGAAAAACATGCCTGAACTTCCGCAATAGTTTCGCTTTACTGTGAGTAGGACACCGGGGCGTCCCCCTCTACACACAAACGCGCCCCGCCCCGCGCCACCCCAACCCTTTCTAGAGTTTCACTGTTCATGCCCCAGGCCGGCGCAAGCACGCAACGCACAAAAAAAACGCGCACACAGCAGCCACAGCTCTTTGGTGCGAGGCGCTGTCAATACCATGGCATCGCCAAGCAAAAGATTTCGGACTACGGTATTTATGGTACATCCTCAAGGTAAAATATGCCGCACGAAAGGGCAACTCCTGAAAGGGCAACATCTTGGCCCCGTTAGCCCCGCCAAGACATGCGAGCAAAACGAACACAGCAGTCCAAACAGCGCGGCGCCGCCGGCAGTACCTGGACACGCTATGCCGCGCCGAGCGTGTCGCAGCCCTCCTGCTTAGTGTATGGACGTCGTACACGGGTCGGAGTGGGTGCGAAGAGTTCTTGTCACCTGAGTTGCAATCGGGAGGCCTTGCACCCTTTCCCTATACGCACCGCACTGCCTCCTTCGCCGACGTCCCCCCAAAACCCTCCCTACCAAAGCCCACACCTGTACCCTCAACATCGGCGGCCCCGCCCGCTCACTGCTCCACACGTACAACGAAAGCACGGCGCACACGCCCGTACACCGAACCACAACGTACGACACAAAATCAGGCCAGGGCTGGGTTAAGGCACTCGGCCGCGGAACCAACAACATTGTGGCCCCAGCCCCCCTGTTGCCAGTCGCACGAGGTATGCGAGCGGCCGGAGCAAGAGGGCAGAGCAACTAACGCATTGAGGCGCAGCCATAAGGTGCACCATTATGGGAACCAGTTCGGGTAGGAAGCTCAGAAATGCCTGGACAGCATGGGTGACCCTTCTACAGCCTACACTCGGCCTCCACGGACTCGCGGGTACGGGTTCGGCAGCCAAGCAACGTAACATGACGCGCCTCGGCATACCCCAAGGCTCCCCGCGCACACCGCCGTCAAAATCGTTTAATATGCGCAAAATCACGACGCAAACGAACCCCCTTGGCTAAGTTGTGCATGGCAATCCCCGCGCTGTCTGAAAACACTATTGGATCTTCGGCATCATGCGCGTCCAAAGTTGTGGCACCAACATCGGATCCAGCCGTGCAGAAAGCGCGTGCAGCGCCGCTTTCACCCATCCTCTCACGCTGCGGCTTTGCGCCGCCTCTTATCCCAGCAGCGACGTCATACCCACCAGCGACTGCGAAATCGAAGGCGACGGCGACGCGCCGAAAAGGCTATACGTGCCAGCCCCAGCACCGCCACTACCGAAGCCCCCGCCCGCACTGTTGCCTGCGGCCGCTGCCTCCCGCAAGTCTGCGCCCCCCGCACCGCCGCCCAGCATGCCCAGTCCGCCGCCCAGCCCGCCCAGACCCATGCCTCCAAGACCGACGCCTCCGAGGCCCTGACCCGCCCCGGCCAGGCCGGCCGCACCCATGCCGGACAGTCCACTCTGGCCAGTGCTCGACCTGCTAGCCCCGCCGCCGGCAGCCGCCGCCGTGGCCGCGCCACTGCCTCCCAGCGCCGACGCAGACAGCAGGCTACCTTGGCTGCCAAAGTACCCGTGCCCCGCCGCCGCGCCCAGACCCGCCCCACCTCCGCTGCCCTTCAGCCCCAGCTGGTGATGTGGCCCCTGACCGAAGAAGCCACCCTCCAGGGTCGTGGTCGCCAGGCCGGCGTTCCCAGCGCCGGCTGCCGAAGCGTTGCCTGCGCCGGCTCCGCCACCCAAGACCAAATTGCTGAGGCTGATGCTCTGCCGCAGGTGCTGGTTGTGGTGGCCAGGGTGATGTTGCGCGGCAGGGCCGCCCCCGGCGCCCACACCAAGTGCACCGTCCGCTTGCACCCCCCGCATCCACGAAGCCATGCTCCCGGGGCCCAGGT
The DNA here is from genome assembly GCA_003117195.1 of Eudorina sp. 2006-703-Eu-15. NCBI lineage: Eukaryota > Viridiplantae > Chlorophyta > Chlorophyceae > Chlamydomonadales > Volvocaceae > Eudorina > Eudorina sp. 2006-703-Eu-15. Next base: position 783,521 of record BDSI01000032.1, read on the forward strand.
TGGCGACACCGTGGGGATCGGCGCCCATTCCCAGGCCAGCAGCGGCAGCAGCAGCCGCTGCCGGCCCGGCAGGCCCGTTCGCCAGGCCTTGTGCGTTCCCCAGCCCCGCGGCCATGCCGCCCAACCCCACGGCGCCACCAGTGCCGTTCAGGAAACCGCCCGCCCCGGCTAGTCCAGGGAACAGGAGCTGCGCACCGCCGGCTGCTCCGGTGGATGCCATGCCCATGCCCGGTCCAGCGGCTGTGCCGTTCGCAGAGGCGTTCGCCGCCGCGGCTGAGAGGTGTTGCTGCGTCTGCGCCTGGTGCTGGAGCGAGCGGCCCAGGACTGACCAGGGGGCATTCAGGGCATCGTGTTGCGCCTGCGCTTGTGCCTGCTGCTTAGCGGCCTGCGCCGCTGCCGCTGCCGCCTGCGCGGCAGCCTGCTGTTGGGCCTGCTGCTGCGCAGCGAGCGCCTGTTGCTGCGCCTGCTGCTGCACTCCCACCTGTTGCTGCTGCTGCTGTGCGGCGTGTTGCGCAGCCTGCTGACGAGCCAGCAGCTGCTGCGCCTGCTGTGCAGCCTGCGCCACCTGGCGCTGTTGCACCTGCTGCTGCTGCTGCTGCGCCTGCTGCTGCAGCAGATAGGTGGTGAGCTGCTGCGCCTGGTGTGCGGTGAGGCCTGATCCCTGGGCCTGCAGAGCGGCCTGCTGCTGCTGCAGCTGGGCGTGGAGCGCCTGCTGCTGCATTTGCTGCTGCAGGGTTACCTGCAGCGCCTGCTGCTGCTGTTGCTGCTGTCGCTCCTCCGCGGCCTGCTGCGACTTGAGCTGCTGCTGGGTGCGCTGCTGCTGGAGCTCCAAGTGCTGTCGAAGTTCCATCTCCCGGGCAGCAAGCGACGACGGGAAGTTGCTGAACAGCGAGAAGCCGGCCGTACCAGCGCCGTTCGCCGCCTGCATTTTGACGGGGTCCTCGCTCGCAGCGGCCGCCGCAGCCGCGAGCACTGCCAGAGTCTGCTGCTGCTGCTGGTACTGTTGGTGGGAGGCGCTCTGGCCTTGGGCCTGCGCCTGGGCCTGCAGGTGGGCTTGCGCCTGCGCCTGGGCGTGCAACTGGGCCTGGGCCTGAGCCTGCACCTGCGCATGGGCTGCAAGCAGCTGAGCGGCGTTCTGTGCCGACAGGTTGACGTTCGAAGCAGCATTGGGAGCTGCACCACCCGGCAACTGCTGTTGTTGCTGTTGTTGCTGTGACCGCACGGATCCATGGAGATGAGCCACCGCCTGGAAGAAGGGCCTGGTGGCCTGCTGCAGCGCAGCGGCTGCAGCCTGGGCAATTTGCTGCTTGTTGATGGCGGTCGCAGCTGCAGCGGCTGCAACGGCTGCCACAGCTGCCTGCTGTTGTTGTTGTTGTTGCTGCTGCTGGTGCTGCTGCTGCAGAGCCAACATAGCCAACTGCTGCTGTTGGTGCTGCACTTGCTGCTGGTGCTGCACTTGCTGCTGCTGGTGCTGCACTTGCTGCTGCTGGTGCTGCACTTGCTGCTGCTGGTGCTGCACTTGCTGCTGCTGGTGCTGCGCTTGATGCTGGTGCTGCACTTGCTGCTGTTGGTGCAGCTGCGGGACAAGCGGCTGTGGGGCTTGCGGGGAAGGGCTCGGGGCAGACGTGTGCAAATGCTGCAGTTCACGTTGCTGCTGATGCTGCTGAGATTGAGGTGGCTGGGGCTGCTGCGGCTGCTGGGGCTGCGGCTGCTGCACCGGCTGCGGTGCAGCGGGTGCAGGAGACAGGGGCAGCTGCCACCCAAAGCCTGCAGTCGCCTGTGAGCCTGCAAGGCTGCTGCTGTTGCTGCTGCCAGACGCGTTTGCGCCTACCGCTGCGCCAAGGTTCAGCAGCCCTGAACCTTGGGACTGCAGGCTACCTGATGAGCCCGGCGTGTTCTCCAGGAAGGGCCCCAGGCCAAGTAGGCCATTAGGCATCGACGATGCCGCCGACCCAGACGCGCCCAAACCCTGGCCCGCACCCTGGCCCAACAAGGCCTGCGGCGGGGGCTGCGGAGCCTGAGGCTGCGCCGGCAGATGGGCAGCATGGTCCGGCGACGGCCTGCGCAGATGCGCAAGCCCGGCGGCGTCAAACGCCGCATGTTGCTGTGCGGAAGCCGCTCCCGTGGAGACGCCGGGCGGGCCCACGGCCGTGCCTGGCGCCAGCAGCTGCGGCGCCGCCACAGAGGCCGGCCCCGCCATCTGAGGAACACCCAACTGACCGACGCCCAGGACGCCACCTGGCTGCTGCGGCCGGGGCTGATACACCGCCGGGGTTGGACCGTTGCCCGTCGGTTGCAAAGGGGACACAACCTGTTGCTGCGGCTGCTGCTGTTGCGGTGGCTGCAGCGGTGGCCGCTGCAGGGGCGGCTGCAGAACGAGTTGGGCCAGGCCCTGCTCCGCGGGCGAAATTTGCTGCGGCTCCGGCACGGGACTCGCTGCGGCCGACTGCAGCGGCGGTGCCGCCGGCACCTGAGCAACAGCTGAGGTCGCATTAGGTGCCGAAGCCGCAGGGGCAGCTGGCGCAGGCGCCGGAGGGGCTGCTGGCGCCGCTTGCGGACCCGAAGCGGCTGGCTGAGCTGCGGGCTGCACGACAACCGGCGCAGTAGCTGCCTGTTGCGCAACAGGTGCGGGCTGTGGTTGCGGCTGTACGACAGGGACGGCGGGGATGGGGACCGGTGCCGGCGTCGCGGGCGGGGCCACCGGCGCCTGCGCGGGCGTCGGCGAGGCTGCCCGCTGCGGCTGCGGAGCAGGGGCAGGTGCAGGACGCAATGGTGGGAAGTTGCTGTTGTTCAGCTGAGGTGCAGGTGGCTGCGACGATGCGGCCGACGCAGCGTTCCCTGTGCCTGCCGTGCCCGTGGGGCCCTGCGGTTGCTGTTGCTGCTGCCGTGGCGGCGGTGGTGGTGGCGGCGGCGGCACTTGCTGAGACGGCCGCACTCCAGGGGCGGCGGGCTGGCGTGCGGCTACTGCTGGCGGGGGAGCCCGAGCACCCGGCTGGGCGGCTGTGTTGGTTGCCCCCTTCGGCGCGCTTGCCGGGATAGCATCGGCCACGACCTTGCCGCCCTTTGGCTGTGCCGCAGCTGGGGTCGCACCCTTGCCGCCCTTGGCCGACGCCGTTGCCGCGACTGCAGGTGCGGCAGGCGCCGCGTCCTTACCCTTGTGCCCCTTATCCTTTCCTCCTGCAGTTGCCTCATGCTCCTTGGATTTTGTGCCCGATGGGGCCGCGGATGGTTGCGCTGCTGCTGCGCGCCCTGCGGCTTTGCCAGCCGCTGCCTGTGGCTGCTGCTGGCCGCCGTTCTGCTGTGCGTGGACGGTTTGCTGCTTTCCACCCCGACTCCCGGGAGCCGACCCTGCGGCCGCCGCGCCGGCAAGCACCACGGCATCTGGCAAGTGTTCTTCCAGGCTCGATGACCGAGACTGCTTCCCCGACGTCCCCTGCGCCTGCTGCTGCTTGGCCCCCGCCGCCTGTTGCTTGCCGCCGCTGCCATGGCTGCTGTGCGAGGCAGGTGTCGCGGACGAGGCGTCGCGGCTCTTCTCCTGCGTCGTGGCCTTGGCGCTGGTCGCTCCGCCCGCAGGCGCCGGAGCTGTCGATGCATGCGCAGGGTCCTTTGTGTTCGCGCCCGTGGCAGCTGGAGCAAGCTTCGAGTCCTGCTCCGCGTCCACATCGTCCGAGTCGGACGTCTGCTGCTGTTCAGCTGGCACGCCCGTGGAGGCTGTGGCGGAATTAGCGGACTGCAGCTTCTTCGCCTTTGCCGCTTTGCTCGCCTTCTTCTCCCGCTTCGCGGCCTCCTTCGCCTCGTCCTCTTCTAACAGGCGCAGAAGCTCAGCCTGTTGATCAAGAGACATCGGGGCGACGGAACAAGGGAGGTTGCGGCGAAGGTGTCATAGACCCTGACAACCGCTCAGGAACCAACCTGGTCGACGTCTTACAGTCACCACCGTCTGTGGCGGCGCCACCCAGAGGTGCGTCCAAGAACAACAACACAACAAATGCCATATAGACAGGGCGCGAACGCACCTCCGCACGCTTCGCCCCAAGCTCCTTGTACGCGTTCGCGACCTGCTGCTCGAGCAAGCCATGACAGAGAACGGTGAAGAGCAGCAGCGCGTTACGACACGCTGTCTGGTCGCGGAAGGCCACCTCCACCTGCGTACGGGACAACAACGTACCACACAGCAAGGACATTTCCGGCATGTAAGCGAACACATACCTTCCATCTGCATGCCAGAACTCTGCGCGGGTACACCCATACTCGAGCAACCTGAACTGCTGCACCGCCCTGTACAGCATTGTGGAGGACGCAACATGTCCATACCTGCGCCTTGAATATGAGGAGCGCTGAGTCCTGCAACGCCTCACGCGCGAGCTCCGGTGTCTCCGCGTGGCGGATGGTTTCCGGGCTGTCCTGATCGCCCGCAGCGGCATCGAAGGCCTGCGCTCAAGGAAAAGTGAAAGAGACCCGTCTTCAGGCTGAAGGTAGATTTCCGCATGTGCAAAGATTTCTTTGACTACTGATTCTGCTAATTATTACTGAATGACCCGTCAAGTCCCCCTTTTCGAGGACCTCCAGTGAGTGTTGCCCGAAATCTCCAAGACGAAATCCCCGCCCCAAGCTCAGCAAGGCCCCAACCACACCTTCTGCTCCTGCACCTCTTCCGCCTTCTCAAAGAGGCACGCCTCGCCGGGCCCTTCGACGCGCACCCGCCCCTCGCCCGCGCGAAGCTCATGGCCCTCACAGAGCAGCAGGCCCGTGGCCGCGCTGGCCTGTCCCGCCGCGTCTCGCCCTGGTTTCAGCTCCTTGAACGCCCGTGTGACATTGCTCCGACACTCCTTGCATATACGCAGCTGCAGCTTCATGCTGACGTCGAGTTCCCCAAGGAACGTCTCCTCGTCTAACGTCATGAGCTGCTCCCGGCGCGGCAAAGGCAACGTTCCCCAGAACGCCAGCAGCTCGTCCGGGGATACGGGCCCCGTGTGCAACTTGCATTTGTTCACGCCCGGCCGCTTGCACCAGCCGCTGCCGCAGACTTCGCCGCAAGAGAAATGCTGTTCGCGGTCGAGGTCCCACTGCCGTGCCTGCTCGAATCGGCCGAATGGGTGTGCTGCGAGCAGGTCGTCTGTTAACGTTACCGCCCCGTCGTCCGAAACGGACAGCCCGGCAAAGCACGCGTGCCCCGCGGCGCATATCGCACACTGCGGTTGCGTGCTTCCGCCGTTTCGCCCTGCTGCGACCTGGCTGGCCACATATGCGCACAGCTCCTCGTACTGCAGCTGCACCAGTGAGAAGCAGCCTGAGCAGTAAAGCGAGCGGACCCGTGCGAACAGGTCCTTCTTGGGCAAACGCAGCAGTTGCCGCCGCTGCTGCAAGCTAAGGCCGGACCAGAAGCTATGCAGCCCCGGGTCCAAACATTTTGGTGCGTGCGGCACTACTGTAACGAGATCCAGATGCTGCGGACAGACCATTTGCCTCGGCCCTGAGGCCGCCGCATGTGATTTTGACGTGCCTTGCTGGTGGTGTGTCCCCGAATAGGACGACACGCACGCGTCTGGATGCCCCGACCGCGCGGCCGTCCCGCCGCGTGGGGTCGAGTTGCTATGTGCGCCACCCTGACTCGCGTCCGCTGCCGCCACAGCCTCCTGAGCTGCAGCTTGTCTATGCGGATGGACCCCTAAATTCGGTCCATGCGGGCCGCCCACGTTCCCTTGCGGGTGAACCGTTGGCGGTGGTGCTGCCGGCGTGGGCGTCGGAGATTGAGCGCCTTCCGGCTCGCTTGCCGCAGAGTTGATATGATGCTGCAAGAAACACTGCCCAGGAAGCGGCGGCGGGGACGGAACTGTAAAAACTGTCCTGCCCCCGCCAGCTTTTCGGTTCACACAAGGGCTCATTGGAGCCCTATCCGCCTTGCTTCTGGATTAAGCGACCGAGCTGGTATGCATGAAGTCTGTTGGAAAAGTATCAAGGCTGCTGCGCGCCGGGGCTCCGCAGCTCGACCGCCTTGCGCCTGTGGCAAGCATCAGGACGAACGTCAACATTAAGAAGGGAAAAACATCAGAAGTTAACAGTGGATGTCATGAACGCTAACGTTATGCGAAAATTTTTGCATCCTACAGCCCGCGCCGCAAAGCCTGTGAGCTCAAAATGCCGTCGACGCCGGCGACAGCAGCTGCCCAAAGGCGCTATTCGCTGGAAACTAGTTAAAAACAAACCTATATTGTCATCTAGGGATCTTAAAGGTGCCCGGATCCGCGCCTAGAAAAAAGACGGTCCTTGTAACCCAAGATCGGTCCCAGCCCCGGACAGCAACCACATCCGTGGCTGCAAACCTTCTGCAGTCCTCCGGACTCGGTCAAGGTCCAAAACATTTGCAGCGGTGCCGCACCTGTGGCACTGGCGTGTCCCCGAGCTTAACGTTGACGACGTAATAAAGTTCAAGCAAAGTAGGAACTCAGATATGACCGGCCAATATCAAATGTATGGCATGCAAGTGTTTCCCGGTTGGGTATGCCGTGTAACAGCCTTCTGTAAGGAGCCTTACTCTACCGTAAACAACCGTGCCGCACACAGCTATTCCTTAGGTGATCCACAACTTATGCTTTTAAAATCTGCTAATATTGCATCTCTTTTTTTTCCGCATGACCCGCCGCCCTTCGACGGACGACTCGAACGTCTGGCCCTAAACCCCTGCCTTTATTGATGCCTTGAAAAAACATATCAGCAGAATGCACATCCTTTCGATAAACTTCAGGCGACAGCTATGCTCTGGCAGCTGTATGCACACGCGCTATCTGACGGCACACGTTTGCGCGTGTCTTTACGCACGAAAGCAGCAGACCGCCTTATACATTTTGGCCGTGCAGTGGTTATGTTAATTCCGTAGACATGCCAATAAGAAGCGCTTTCCGAAGAAAGGTGACTCTTTTCCTCGGGGAGCAAAGATACTGCAACTTCTTCCTGACGTTGCCAAGCGCATTCATCTAGGACGGACAAGGCTGTTTCCTACGTATTGGCGCCTTCGCTGTTGGGCAATTACGGCATTGACGTCAGACCAGTTCGTACGCTCTCGACATGACCAGTGCCTTTGGGAACCTATCTTGTCGGAATCCGTAGACTTCCTCAGCAGATTCGGACCGTGACAGCTCCGCATCAACCTCAATCCTGCCAATCCTATACGGGTACACGCGTACTTTCCCACCTACCCGGCTCACGAACCTCCAAGGGCCACTTCTTCGCGGGCGAAAGGCCGGCGTTCCACCCAGAGCATCACCATGCTACCATTTTATCCCTCCAGCAGGCTGGCACGCCCGGCGCAGTTGAGGTGGGTCGGGGCACAGACTCACCGACAGGCTCCGACAATCTGACACTTAGTAAACCCGCTCTCTCTACCGTTGGAAATAGCTGCGCCGCTTCCCCCCCGGCGACCTTTTTCGTGGTTACTTTCGCTGCCCAGGCGACCGACGGTTCGACGTTGCTGCGTCCATCTCCGTCGCGCTCGGGCGACCGCGCCCGTCGCGGGGCCGTCCACGTCACAAGACGACAACCGGGCTAGGCGGTTTAAAGCTGGTGCGTCTGGTCAAGCGCCGCATGGAAATTCATCTTCATCTAGTTTGCATGTTCGCGACGCTTGAAGCGCACATAGAAATCCCCTTCCTACTGCGACACCAGATTGAACGCCTTTCCGCGCGGCTTTGCGGCAGCCAGCCCGAGCTCAGCTGCCGCTGCGCTCTTCCGACACAAGCGAGAACGCCTCCGCTGCACGGATAGGCCAGGCAGAAGACCGAACGCGGCCGCGTAAGCACGTGAAGCTGTTGGTTGGGAGCCCCGGTCCCGACGCTGTGCAGGCGCTGTCCCAGGGCGCGAGGTTGGCCGCCAGCACGCCGCCTTGCCAACTGCGCCCACAGGGAGCCTCACCACCGGACCCAACTGATGTAGAGGCTCGCTTGCATTTCAATCACGGCGATGCCTGCCTACAGCCCACCACCCGTGACTCCGCCGCCCGTGGCACCCGTGGGTCGGCCGGGGTGGGTCGCCTCCCCAAACCAAACCTCCCGTGATACCAAGGCCTGAGGTCATGACCCCGCCGCCAGCCGCAACGCTACACACAGTCCGATGCGGCCGGATGGGTTCGTGCTGGCTGCGCGCCTGCCCGCCCCTTTCGGTGACCTGATCCCGTAACCACGCGCGTGGCGCCAGTGTCCATGGTTGCACTGACGACCGTTCCCGCGCCCCTGCTGGCTGCGCGCCTGCTGTCCCCCGGGCTCCAGCTGTCCCGGCCCCGGACACCTACCCAGGGGGGACCGCGCCCGTGGCCCTTCTGAGCGCCAACAACGAGTCTCATGCAGCCACCCGTGTTTCTTGCCATGCTGACGCCATCAAAGCCCGCTTCCCTACTGCCCTACTGCCCTACTGCGCTACTGCCCTACTGCCCTACTGCCCTACTGCGCTACTGCCCTACTGCCCTACTGCCCTACTGCGACACTGCCCTACTGCCCTACTGCCCTACTGCCCTACTGCCCTACTGCGACACTGCCCTACTGCCCTACTGCCCTACTGCCCTACTGCGACACCCCTACTGCCCTACTGCCCTACTGCGACACTGCCCTACTGCCCTACTGCCCTACTGCCCTACTGCCCTACTGCGACACTGCCCTACTGCCCTACTGCCCTACTGCCCTACTGCGACACTGCCCTACTGCCCTACTGCCCTACTGCCCTACTGCCCTACTGCCCTACTGCCCTACTGCCCTACTGCCCTACTGCCCCCCCCCCCTACTGCCCTACTGCCCTACTGCCACTGCCCTACTGCCCTACTGCCTACTGCCCTACTGCCCTACTGCCCTACTGCCCTACTGCCCTACTGCCCTACTGCCCTACTGCCCTACTGCGACACTGCCCTACTGCCCTACTGCCCTACTGCGACACTGCCCTACTGCCCTACTGCCCTACTGCCCTACTGCCCTACTGCCCTACTGCCCTACTGCCCTACTGCCCTACTGCCCTACTGCCCTACTGCCCTACTGCCCTACTGCCCTACTGCGACACTGCCCTACTGCCCTACTGCGACACTGCATGATGCACAGTGTGTACGAATGTATCAGTGCATTGACCGTCAGCTGCCGATTCGGGCTCGGCCACAACATTGCGATCACCCGTCTCCGGCTCCTCCTGAATCTTGTTGGGCTCTTCCCCATCGCCTCCTCAGAGTTCCTGATGATGTCGAGTCGCCTGGGGGGCGTCATACAGCAGGCCGTGACGGCGGCGGTGCTGGGTGCGCGCGACCGAGTCGGGGGCCGCGCACCGGCCCGGGAGGTGGTCGCGGCGGAGGCGGTCGGCGGCCTCCCTGGACCGGATGTACGGCCCGCACGCGACGACCGGATGACGGCGGGAGCGGCGGCGACGGCGACGACAACGCCGGCCGGCATGACGTCGGCGTTCCTGCGCTGCGTGGAGGCGCAGCTGCAGGCCAGGAAGTACATGAGCGGAGGTGGGCGGGCTGACCGCCCCAGGGTGGCGGGGGCGCGGGTTGGGGTGGGCGACGGTGCTGGGTGGGTGATTGTCAGACGCAAGTGAGGATTAGCGTCCTCATTCGGTTTGCCGTACACATGCCGTACATGAAGCTCTAAGGATTGTCGATCCTGCTCCTGCCCGCACCCCAGGCGACGAGGCGGGCGACGTGCTCGCGGGATTTCCCAGCGCCTCACTCTTCTACTACCCCGGCGGAGGACTCCAGGTGGGGTGAGGTTCGGGTGCTGTACGACACCGTGGCAGTGGGTGCCCAGCCCCCCGCGTGAGGCCGCGTGCATGATGAAAAGGATGCGCCGCGTGATTCCGCGACGGGAAATCGTGCGGTGCGTGCCATTCCCGTCCTGTATTCACTTTCCATTTTTGGTTTGATATCGCGGGGGCTGGCCGGGTGGGTCGAGGTGCGTGTCCATGTGGATTCATGTGCGGCCATGGCCCCGAGGGATCCCGATCCCGCCCGTGGAACCCCGGCAGGGCGTGGTGGAGCACGCGGCAGTGGCTGCGGCGCAAGCTCGCGGCCCCGCCGCCCCCGCGGCCGCGGCCGTGCTCCGCTCGCTGGCGGGTGCGGTGGGTCGCCTGGCCGCACAGCCCAAAGCGGAGGCGGCCCGGGGCAAGGCAGCGGCCGTCATGACGTGCCTGGTGGGGCGCTGGGGGCGGGGGACGGCGGGTTTGTGGGGTCGGGGGTTGTGGGGTCGGTGTGGGGTGAAGGCAAGGAATTAGACCCGCGGAGAAGGACGAGGCCAGGAGGAGGTAGCTGGGACGGCAGGCGGGCGCGCGGGCGGGCGGGCGGGTACGGGATACGCGTGTATGTGTTTGGCGGATTGTACGATAGCGCCCTGGTGATGGCGACCGGGAGTTCTCGACCGGCGCGGGAGCTGGTGGCGGCGATGCAGGGTCACTGGGCACAGAACCGGCGTACGACCTTCCCGGATTCACCGCACTCGCCCCTTTGCGCGCCTTGCGTGTACTATGCGTTACTATGCGCTTTGCCGGGTTGCCCCCTCCCTCGACTCCTCGGGCCCTACCTCTCCGGGCTCCACCAACCTGCGGCCCTGCCCGGACCTTTCTTTTCATGTTTCGAACAATGTGGACCAGTTACCTTTCCTGTTTGTTTGCCGCGCCGTAGGACGGGATGGCGGAGGCGCTGGAGGGGGCCGCCCGGGGCGGCGAGGAGGACAGCGGGACGGCGGGCGGCGCCCGGCCGGCCACGGCGACCGCGGCGGTGGGCCTCCCGGCGACGGATTTGGAGGGCTCCGCTGCGCTGCTGGGGCTTGAGGCGGGGCAGCTGCTGAGGGAGGTGGCGGCGGTGCTGGACTGCATTGCAGGCGGGTGGCAGCGGGGCAGTGGGAGCGCGTAAAGGGTGTGTGTGTGTATGGGTGTTTAGCGTTTGTAGTGTGTTTGGGAAACTTGCCCGACCCAAAACAGCGGGTGTTCGTGTGTGTCTAGCAAGACATGCCAGGGTGTGGGTGTAGGAAAAGAAAAAACACAAGACAAGGAACGAACCCGTGTGTGGGGGTGGGGGAGGGAATCCCGCACCACGCACGCACATGGCACATGGGCCGGCTTGGAGGCGACAACAACATGCCTGACATACCGTACATGCCTGGCATACCGTACATACCGTACCTGCCATTCACCGCGCACCCAGGCAGGTGCCCCTGTTTAGGTTTCGCAACACACACACACACACACACACACACTTTTCTCCTTGATAACACACACACTCCTGCCCTGTCTGCGAACGAGCACACATACATTTCCTGTACCCCGTGAACACCCCGTCTCTCCCTACCTCTCCTCCTTCTCCTCCTCCTCCTTCCCCCCCACAGGCGGCTCGCCCGGCCTGCCCGCGTCCCACGCGGAGTCGGCCACCGGCCACATCCTGACCCCCAGCACCCCCGCCCACCCGCTGCTGTCCGCCTTGGAGACGCGCCTCTACTCCGATACCATTTGGCGCAGCGACTCGGCCTCGGAGGTGGGCGTCTGGGGCGGGGATGAACAGGGGAGGTCCTGACTGACACCAAGAGGGAGAGAGACACAGGTGACCCGTGGATCAGTGGAGGGGTCTCGATCGGCCGCGCGGTCCGGGATCGATCCTGGGCGCGCATTCAGTTGACGGCGCTGCGCTGGTGCCGCGTGGGGTGGCGCGGGCGAATAGCGACCCGTGGGTCTGTCGACCCAGCAGACCCAGCAGCGAGCAGCCCGGTGTGCCCCCGAGCACAGTCGCGGGTGCGGGGCTCAGGGCGTGTTCTGAAACCCCCAGAGTCGCCCGGGTGTGTGTGCTGCTCGAGGAGGACGACGACGCGGTCTCCAATCGGTCCCCATCTTGCCCAGGATCTGATTGCCGCGCCGCACTGACCCCCCTCCCTGGACCAGATCTCCTCCGGCCTCGTCGACTACGTGGCCTCCCTGCTGGCGCCCTCCCGGTTCGGCAACACCAGCTTCTCCGCCGGTCCGATGGCCCGCGGGTCGGCCTGCGCGGCGCTGCACAGCCTGGCCCGAGCGCAGTCCGCGCTGGCGGCCGCACTGAAGGAGCACGGGGCGGAGCCGGCGGCCGCCAGCAGGTGGGGGCGGTACCGGTGGATTGGGGTCTGGTGGGGCGGTTGGTGGGGTGGTTGGTGGGGCGGCTGGTGGGGCGGCTGGTGCCGGAATCCTTCGCCCGACACACCTGACCCTCTCTCGGCACCCTCCTCCGCCCACGTCGGTCTGGCAGTTCAAAATGTCGACCAATTTCCTATGCATCCTTCCCCCGCCCGCCCCAGGCTGCTAGGCGGCCTGGCTGAGGCCCTCGCGGTCGCCTGCATCACCCGGGATGCCGCCCCGCCCTCCCGCGGACCCCACCCGCGGGTCATGTTTGGGGAGGCGCAGCTGCTGGCCGGGCTCAGCCGCATGGCGGCGGGGGAGGCGCTCACAGAGGCGCTGGTGCGCGGTCCGGGACGGGATAGGATAGGAGTGATGGGGCTGGTGTGGGGTCTGGGGGGTGCAGTTAAGAGGAGATAGCGGGGACGCGGGGCCGGGGTGGTGGGGCGGGGGTGAAGGTAGGGGTGTGGGGGTGCATGGGCCGGGGGCCCGTTTGGAGGGGGGAAGGTGTGTGGGCGGGGCGGTGGGGAGGGTTCATATGGGCGGCAGGGGGGGCAGTGGGAGGGTGGTCGGGCAGGTCGGGTGGCTTCCACGAAGAATATGGGGCAGGGCAGGGCAGGGCGGGGCGGTATAGCAGCTGCATGCACACAGATTCTTTCACTGAACACAAGCGCACATGTGCAAATGCGCCAGAGCGCAACCCTCGTGGCATTGGCAGCTGCAGCGCGCTTTCCTCAGCCCGGCGGAAGGGGACCGCGCATGTGCCCCGGCTGCCCTGTGCCCTGCCGGCCAGCCAGCTGCGCCGCCGCATACCGTTCCGTAAAGGTGGAGTGACGGGCAGCCTGGTGGTCGCCGAGCCGGTTGGAAGATGATGCGGACAGCAGTACGGCGATTAGTTGTGGTTCTTATAATCAATGCGGTGTGTGTACATGCCTCCCTCGGCCCCACCGACCCCGACCTGCCACCGTCCCGCCGCCGCCGCCGCCGCCGCCACGACGGATGCCGCAGACCCCCGGCGGCGCCGCCACGGCCGCCAGCGTCGCGGCCGCCGCGGTGGCGGCGGATGCCGCCGCCGGCGACTCCTCCCTGGACCGCAGCCTGGGTGTGAGTGACTCGAGTCTGGTGCTGGAGGTGCTGGCGGCGCAGGCCCGCCAGGTGGCGGCAAGCCACTGCGACCACATCGCGCAAGTGCTCCAGGTAGGGGGCGGGAGGGGGGCAGCGACAGGGAACGAGCCCGGGCAAATCCTGAGTGAGGTGGGAGGCCCGCCGCTGGCGGGGGGTGGTTCTCCAGCGGAGGATTTCCCTTCCGGGAAGGGACGAGGGAGGTGGGCGAAGGAATGGGTTGTCGGTGATTGGGGATGGCGTTTCGGAAGGAAGGGTGTCGACGGAGGCCCAGCCGATTTGCGGGCACGACCGGCCGGGAGGCACTTCAGCCGGCAGGGCGGGCCCGACCTGACAGCGTCCCACCCGGTGTGTCGGCCCTGCATGTAGCCCACAGCCGGTGCGGAGTACCTGATGTCACTAAGGGGCGGTGTGGAGTACCTCACACCGCCACACCCGGTTTGTCTCTCACCCCCCCCCATCACCACCGCCACCGTCTGCTGCCCGCCGAGACGAGACGAGGGTCCGGCCCCCCACATCACACTCCGCCTGCCATCGCCCCATAAGCCATAACCCTCGATTGTCTCATCCGCATCGCGCCGCCCCATCCCGCCATGGCCCGCTCCCCACCGCCTGAAGGACCTGCGGGACCTGCCCGGGGGTCTTGGCCCGCTCTCCCAGCTGCCGCCCGCGGTCGGCACCGCCGCCTCGGCGGCTCAGGAGCTGCTCAGCCGGGTGGCGGGCAGCGCCGGAGCCGCGGCGGGCGCAGAGGCCGCCGCCGCGGTGGCAGCGGACAACGCCGCGGCGGCGGCAGAGGCGGCGGCAGCCGCGGCGGTGGCGACGCGGGGCTGGGGCGTCCCGGTCGCCCCGCCCCCGGAGACGTCCCATCGGAGTTCAAGCTACAGCTTTTGAGGGATCGACACGCCTGTGTTTTGTACGACAGACGTGAGACGCGACACGGGCTGGTACCCCCCCACGAATTACTAATGCTGTGTGGGGAGGACGACGGCAAGGCAGCGGAGGGGAGGGGAGCAGCCTGCGATATCAACTCATTTGACCACGCAGAGTTACCCGCCCACCGACTGGAATGCCTCGAGCGCGTCTGGCTGGTCCACGATGCCCGCCGCCCCCTTGCCCCTTGCTCGTTGCCCTTTGCCCACCTTGCGCGTGGTGGCTGGGTTGCCCGCCGGGACTGCGGCATAGAGCCCGCTGTTGTTCCCTCCCAGTTCCTACTGTTGTGCGCTGTTGCCCCGACGTGTTGCCGCAGCCATGGGGATGTGCGGTAGCCCGGGGGGGAGAGGGGAGAGTCTGGCTCGCCCCGGGGGTTGTCGAGCGGCCAGTTGGCCGGCGGAGGACAAGAACCGACGTTCATGCCGGGGGCTTGTGCTTCGGGCAGGGCTGCTGCTGGATGACGCCGTGTTTGTGAAGTGGGTTTTTGTGAAATGGGCTTGTGTGAAATGGCTTTGTGTGAAATGGGCTTGTGTGAAATGGATATGGGTTTGTGTGAAATGGTTTTGTGTGAATTGGGTTAATGTGAAATGGGTTTGTGTGAAATGGGTTTGTGTGAAATGTGGTTAGCGACCCAGGTCCTGTCCGGAGCTGATGGGCGAGGAAGGGGGGCACCTGGAGTGGGCCTGCGGGTCATCATGCCCCCTGGACGTGTATGATGGGGGCTGGGGGCAGGGAGCTGGGGTTGGGGAGATTTGCCGTCTTGACTGACCCAGGGATCAGGGCGTCTGCACGCCCGGGACCAGGGACCAGGGCAACTCCCCGCCCGCGGTTGCGGTGATGGCCGCAACCGCCATCAAAGCCAGCAGCCGCACTTCGCACCCGGGCAGCGAAGCTGCCCCGTCGTGCCCCACCTGACGGCGACGCAGCATGCATTCCGTGTCGCTCCTACACTTCCGAACAGAAACGCAAGCCGCTGGACGAGCCACGAAGACGGGTACCCATCCGCTGTGTGCCGTACATGCATGATGCACTGTGTCGTACATGCGTGATGCACGTGCGCTCTGTGTTTGCGCGCGTGATGAGGTTACGGTCGGGTTGCTGCGGTGCGTGGTGCAGGGTGTCCCAAGGGCTGGTGTGGGCTGGGCGAATGAGCTGATGGAACCTGCACCCCAAGGGGAGTAGACCTGAGGGGCTGTCAGGACCGAAGGTGTACGGCGTTGCACATGCTGCACTGCGAGGTAGAGAAGGCTGCACATAGGAGAAGGCTGTACAGAGGAACTTTCAATGGCGGCCGGACCTCGGGACAGCCATTGGCGGTTGGACGGTTTCATAAGGCGCTTTGATTAACCAATCAACGGCCACAGGGTGGGGCCTGTCGTACGACGAACCATTGGGACCCTCAGCATTCGCCACACTGCCACATGGCCACATGCTACTGTCAAAAACTCATGTCGTCAGTCAGTCATGTCGTTCGTTTTATTTCTCGGCGGCGTGGACGGCGTCGTAAGCTCTGCCGTTGGATGCCGCAAGCAGGTCAGTCAGGTTATGTCGCACTGCCCCCGCGACACCCTGTCCCTGGCGGGAGTTGGTCAAGAGTTGGCGTGCCTGGGTTGCGGCACGCTGCATCGAGTTTGCAGCCCTCACTTGGGAAGGGCGTGCATATATTCCTTACACACGTTGCAATCTTGGTTTGAAGTTCTTTTGCACACATTCATAATTTTTTTGCACAAATTTATTGAACCACCGATATGAACATATGATAGTTGTGAAGGTGAAATCGGAAGTCCAGGGAGAGCGGGTCGGGCTCGGTATCATGTTGAGGGTTTCACGTGTCCTTGCGTGTCCTTGGCATGGTACACAAACGCGAGCTGCGCTAGCGTCAACCGCGTCAACTGAACTGAAGTCACGCATGCGGGTTGTGCGCACTTGTAACTTTGGTCATGAGTTGCGTGAGAGCGCGCAGTCAACAATGGTGCTGCGCGTGATCTCGACGGTTCCAGTCCGCGCACTTGCACAACGCGGCCGTCTGTGTAGCCTGGCGGCTGCAGGAATCGCATGCCGACCCGGGGGTCATTGCGACCTTACTGTAATCACCGCGCTGGGGCATGAAAAGTACCCGGAGAAGATACTAAGCGGGCTGAATGGGCGCCGCAGACAGCGAATGAACGCTGGTTGAAACAATGCTCTTGCCAGGGTGCGTGCCCAACCTCGTTGCACCTTGCGCGCAGCTCGCCATAAGTCAAGTACGTAATGAAAGCTACGTTGAAGATTAAATTCTTGGCAGAGATTGCCACATAGCGTAGTGCTGACGCTCGCGATTCCGTCAGGACTGAACCTGACACGAGACCTCCAGCCGCGATCTCCATGACGTTACCAGGACGAAAAGACACCCCAAACAACAATACACAGAACAGAGTGATAAATGTACAGGAAATGAACGCAAGGGCAAATGGTTCAATAGTCTAAATAAGTTCCAGCGTTGTGACATACGGCAATTGTTTACTCACTCGGTGACAGGTTGCCCGGTGTGTCTCGAGAAATTGTGCATGAATTGTCAGGAATTTTATCCTCCTACTACGACCATGGGACGTTGGCTCGATACTTCGCCCACCGGCCAAGGTAGATAGGAGTTTGTGAAGCGGCTTCTCAAGAAGCACTATGCAAACCTGAGATGCCTGGATTCAACCAGGTTGCACTTGCGCGCCACGCACATGGTCTCCTCGTCGCGCTCCAGCAAGTCCAGGCCCGGGCACCTCCGGGCGGACGCCCAGTGCCTCCACTCCTCTACGAGCACGTCAGCGTTATCACCGCAGCGCTACAGAAGCTTCATGAGCAGTTCACGCAGCTTATCGGCGGCGACCCGCTGGTGCTGCCACGCGGAGATGGCGGCATCCGCCCCGACGATGTCCAGCATCTGGTGCGCTGGTGGCAGGACGGCCGCCTGACGCACGTCTTGCACCGAATTTTCCTCCTCGCGGTGCGCGATGTCGCGACGGTGTGCGCCAAGGCTCCGGGCGGCCCCTCCTCCGTCAACCTCTCGCGCAATCCCTCCCGCGGTGTCTCGCGGGCGTCCAGCGTCCGTGCCGGTGGCAAGGTTTCGGAGCTCGACCAGGCGGCCAAGGCACAGGCCGCCTTCGAGCAGTTCCTGGGCACCCCCAAGGCCGCCCAGTGCAGCGCCTCCATCGTGGTGCTGCAGGCGGTGCTGCAGCTGGTGATCGACGCCATGCAGCTGCTGCGCAACCGCCCGCCCGCGTCGCTGCACCCGCCGCCGCCGCTGCCGCCACCGCCGCCAGGTTACGAGTCGGATCCCGACGACGACGGCGCGGACGCTGCGGACGGCGGCGGCGGCAGCGGCGGCGGCGCCGCCGCCCCGTCTGATAGTACTGGCCCCGAGCCGGCGAGGGAGAGCAGCAGCGCGTCGAGTCGCGGCCGCGCCGCCGCTACCGGTGCCGCTGCCACCGCGGCAACGAGCTCACCAAAGCGGACGGCAGCGGCTTCCCCCGCCACCGCCGCCGCCTTGCAGGTCACGAAGCTGCCGCGAATCAAGGCGGCGACCTCAGTGCAGCCGCCGACCGCGCCGGCGGCGCCGCCGGCACCGGCGCCGGCGCCGCTGCCGGGGCCGCCGCCGGGGTTCCGCCCCGAGGACGAGCGCTACCAGCGGCTGTGCGCCCGGCACCTCCACCTGGACCGCCTTTACACCGCTTGGTCGGGCCTGCAGGATGCCGTCCTCGACCTCCTGTGCAACAGCCCCCTGCTCCTCAATTTGACGGAGCTGCTCCGCTACTCGGCGGCGCTGTTGGCGCTGCCCACCGTCACCACGCCGCGCACCCTCGCGCTGTGGCGCCAGGTCTGGTCCGTGGTGCCGCTGGCGGCGGCGCTGGCACACTCCGTCGCGGCGTCGGCGGCGGCGTCGCTGCTGCCTGCGGCAGCGGCGGCGGTGCCGCCGATGCCGTCCACCACGCCGCTTATGGACCCCGCCTCGGCGGCGGTGCTGCTGGCGGCGCTGGCGGACTGTTCCTTAGTGCCTGCCGGCTGCGACCTGGCCCTAGCGGTGTCCCGGAGTGCCCTGCAGGCCAACCCGACCACCCGACACAATGTGGCACTGGCGGCGCAGCAGCTGCTGGCGACGGCGCTGCGGCTGGCGGCCGTGGCGGAGGCGGGCGACGCGTTCAAGCCGCCGCCGCCGCCGCCGCGGCTGCCCCCGGCCCCGGAGGAGCAAACCGATGTGCGAGAAGGCGGGGCCGTACCGTATAGGGCCCCGGACGGCCCTGAGCAGTCGCTTGGACTTGCGGATGACGGGACCGGCGTGCGGCTGAGCGGTGACGGTGACGGATACGGGTACGGCCAGTTTCCGGTGGGTGTCGGGGTCAGGGGTACCGGGATCAGGACTAGCGGCGACGCCGTCAGGACCAGCGGCGACGCCGTCAGGACCAGCGGCGACGCCGTCAGGACCAGCGGCGACGCCGTCAGGACCAGCGGCGACGCCGTCAGGATCAGCGGCGACGCCGTCAGGACCAGCGGCGACGCCGTCAGGACCAGCGGCGACGCCGTCAGGACCAGCGGCGACGCCGTCAGGACCAGCGGCGACGCCGTCAGGACCAGCGGCGACGCCGTCAGGATCAGCGGCGACGCCGTCAGGATCAGCGGCGACGCCGTCAGGATCAGCGGCGACGCCGTCAGGATCAGCGGCGACGCCGTCAGGACCAGCGGCGACGCCGTCAGGACCAGCGGCGACGCCGTCAGGACCAGCGGCGACGCCGTCAGGACCAGCGGCGACGCCGTCAGGATCAGCGGCGACGCCGTCAGGACCAGCGGCGACGCCGTCAGGGCCAGCGGCGACGCCGTCAGGACCAGCGGCGACGCCGTCAGGACCAGCGGCGACGCCGTCAGGATCAGCGGCGACGCCGTCAGGACCAGCGGCGACGCCGTCCGAGTTACGGACCAAGCCGCCCGGGCCAGCACGCAAGGCGATTCCCCTCCAACTGCGGCCCCACCAGGACGCATCCCCGATCCAAATGCATCCCCGCCGCCGCGGCCCAGCCTGCAAGGCGAGGCTCAGAATGGAGAACAGGTGGCAGCGGCGACGGCGGCGGCGACGGCGGCGGCGACGGAGTCCGCTGCAAACGGCACCGCTGCAGGGGCTGCGGCTGACGGTGCTGTACAGGCGGAAGCGCACTCCGTTACTGCGGCGGCCCCAACCGAACCAGCGCCAGGCAGCGTGGCGGAGGGCGGCGGCGCGGCACCCGAGGATGTGGCCGATCCCTCAGGCCAAGCGCCCGAAGAGCCAGAGGCCGCGGCGGCGGCAGATGCCGCCGCCGATCCGCGGGGCGCGCAGCCCGAGGGTGAGGAGGCGCCTGCACCGGCTGACGGCGCGCCTGTGGGGGAGAGCGGCACCGCAGCGGCCGTGTCGGTTAGTGAAGGCGGTACCGGGGCAGGGGACGGCGGCGCGGCGGAGGTGGCGGCGGAAGCTGGAGCGAGGGAAGAGGCGGCGGCGCCGCCGACGGCGGGAAGCGACGCCGCGGTGGCGGGAAGCGACGCCGCAGTGGCGGGCCCGTCTGTCTTTGCCGGTGCGGCCGGGGAGGCGGCGGCGGCGGCGGCGCTGGCGGCCGCGGGATCGCGAGCCGCGGGCGGAGTGGACGTGACGTCGCAGGCAAGAAGGGACCCGGCGGCGGCGGAGCCGCGCGTCTCCGAAACCACTGGTACCGCTGTGCCAGTCGCAGACGCTGCACTCGGGGATGATGACGGGTCGGCAGCAGCAGAGGTCGTCGGGTCGGTCCCAATGGCCAGTGACGGGGTTGCTGCCGCAGCGGGGTTGTCGTTTCTTCCGCCGCCGCCGCCGCCGCCGCTGGCCACGCCGCCGCCGCCGCCGCCACCGCGTGACGCCGCCGCCGCCGCGGCGTTGGCGGTCCTCAGCAGCCCCGCCGTTGAATACTTCCTCTGCGAGCGCCAGGCGAGCGCCGTCGTACAGGCGTACAGCGAGCTGGCGGCCACGGCGCCGCCGCCGCTGTCAGGCGGCAGCGGCGGCGGCGCCAACAAGGCCGTTGCTGCCATTGCGGCGTCCGCGTCTGCCTCCCTCAACACCACATGGATTGTGGAGCCTATGCTGGCGGGAGCGCCTCCCGCCGGTGCCGCCGGCCGCGGCGGCGGCGGCGGCCACGCCACCGACGGCGCAATCGCCACCGGCGGCGTGTCGCTGACGGGCGTGTTGGAGGTCGCCCGGTCTTGCGGCCTGGACCTGCTGCCGGTGCCGGCGCTCCCCTGGAGCGTCTCCGTCGAGGCCGCCCTGGCGGCGCTGCCCGACCTGCGCGCCGCGCAGCAGGCCGCCGCCAAGGCCCTCTCCGCCAACGTCAGCGCCGCCGCCGCCGCCGGCTACAACGCCCTCGCCGCCGCCCTCGCCTCTGCGCCCAACGCCGCCATCGATGCGAGTGTAGGGCCCCTAGGACACAACCTCCGGGTCGACTCTGCCGGTGTGGGGACGCTGTCAGGCGCCACGTGGTCCTCGGCGGCGCTGCCGGCCGACCCCGCCGTCGCCGCCGCCACCTCGGCAGCGGCGGCTGCCGCCGTCGGCCTGCCCATCAACGCCCAGCTTGGCCGCCGGCGCAAGGATGCTTCGGGCCCGTCAGGCAGCGGTGGCGGCAGCAGCAGCAGCGGCGGCGGCGGCGGAGGAATGGTGACGGGACCGACGGCGGCGCCGAAGTTGCCGCCCCTGCGGCTGCCGATGCGGCAGATGGACTCAGACGCGCGGCGCCGGGAGGCGCAGAAGGTGCAGCGGCAGCAGGACGCAGTGGAGAGGGAGGCGCAGCTTGTGGCGCTGGTGAAGGCGACGGCGGGCACGTGGCGGGGCCTTATCTCCGTCACGGCGGCGGCCACCGGCGCGACGCTGCTCGATCCCTTCGGCGGCGACGCCGATGCCGACGCCGGCGCGGAAGGGCAAGGCGTCGTGTACGACGAGCGCGTGTACGGGGCCGCCGGCCGGCCCGTCACGCCGTCAGGCCACGTTCCGAGCGCCAGTCGAGCGCTGCTGCAGCTCATCTCGGTGGCGGCGGTGTGCCGGGCCGCGAGCAAGGCAGAGACGGCGGCGGCGGCGGCGGCCGCCGCCGCCGCAGTTAGTCAGAGCGACGGCGGCCACCCCGGTCGCGCCGCCACCTCGCCGCCGCGGCTGCGCAGCGGTCGCAGCGCGAGCTACCAGAGCGAGCCCGGCGGCGCCGCCGCCGCCGCCGCCGTCGCGGCCGCGACCGACGCGCCGGAGGAGAGCCTAGCGGCGCTTTTGGGGACGCTGGTGCGGAACCTGACGGCGGCGCACCGGCTTTGCTCGGAGCCGGAGCGTACGGCGCTGCACGAGCAGCTGGCGGCGCTGCTGTCGGCGGCGTTAGCCTCGTCGCAGGTGGGTCTCATGTGTGGTGCGGCATATCGGCGTATGTGGGCCTGCAGGCGGTGCCGCCGGCGGGTCCTCGCAGCCCTTGGCGGGTCGCTCTCTGATTGCACCCTCGCTGTAGCCCGTTTCCCCAGCACCCGCCGTTGGTCTGGTATGCCGGTGGCCGCCGCTCAGCGCCCCCTTCCTTCCTCCCGTCCTCCCCTGGAGAGACTCGAACCACGGTAGCCCCTCTGCTGTTTGGTGCACACGCACATCACCCATCACCCACGCCCGCAGCCACGCCCCTTGCATGAAGTGCACTCTTGCGACGAAAACACATTGCAGCCTGCTTCCAACCATCCATCCATCCCCCGTCGTCCTATGTTCCATTGCCTCCATATCCCGCGGCTCGGTCCTTCTGTTGACGTACACACACACACACACACACACACATAATTCTCTTTTACACACACACACACACACAAACACACACATGGCTTCAAGGACATGGCTTCGAGGCGACTGTGCCTCGGTGGACAGTGTGTACAGTGGAATGAGGAGTGGCTGGCCCCTGGGCCTCTGAATAATCAGATGGTTGAAGGACAACAGGAACGCAGCGCTCCTGCTATGATCAGGGTGTACAGGCGCTGGTGTGCGTGCCTGGTGGTAGTCAAATAACGCGGCTGTAGAGCATGCGTCTGGTGGCAAGGGGGCTGTAGGCACCTGGGCTAGTTGAGCTGGCTAATGGACTATCAGGTGGACGCAGTCCTGCGATGATTACGGTAGGCGGTGAGTACCCCCCTCGATGGGCGGTACAGTGTGGACTAAGTGGACTACGCCCCTCCTCATCAGAGGAGTGCTTCGGCGGTCTCCCGAATGGGGCGGGTTAGCGCCCCCGGCCAGCGTCGGCCCGGCAGATATGTAACGATACACACACACACACACACAGGGCGGCGAGCTTCTCGCCAAACACAGGACGGCGACGGCACTTGTGTGCCCCTTGCATGCCACGCACCCCTGCCCTGCCTGCGAAGCAGCACACCGCCTGGGTGGTTCCTTCGGGCGTGTTTCTTACTGTTGCCGAACACCGCCTTGGCCTGCCGTGCACCGTATACCGTATCCCACACTTTTGACTCCCAACCACATCGGGGTCCGGATCCTTGAGCATCATCACCACGGCCACCACCGCCACCACCACCACTACCGCCGCCTGCCCCTCTGTCAGAGCATGCTGGCCCGCACGGGCAGCCCGGACGTGTCCACGCCGCTGGTGGCGGTGCCGGAGGCCTGCCTCGCCTGGATGGCAGACGCGGAGCGACAGCGCGCCGCGGAGGCGGCCCTGGCGGAGCGGGAGACCGAGGCCGCAGAACTGGCGGCGGCGGAGGCGGAGGCGGCGCAGCTGGAGCGCGTCCTCTCACGGCCCAGTGAGGAGTTCACGGACGAGGAATTCGAGGCGTGGTCGTCGCGGCTCGTCAGCGGCAGCGGGGTCGAGTTCGCCGAGGGCAGCGGCGGCGGCGGCGGCGAGCGGGCCAGCGTGCGCGGGATGAGCCGCGCGGCGGCGGCGGCGGTGGCGCGCGCGGCGGCGGTTCGGCTGGCGGCGGCGGCGCGCGACGCGGCGCGACTGCGGGTGGCGGTTGCGATGTGCGAGGCGTGCCTTAGGTTCCTGGTGGCTCACCACCAGGGCATGGTGGCGACGCTGATGCGGGCGGGGCTGTTGAGGCCGGGTCTGAAGCTCCGGGAGGAACACAGCCGCCACGCGGGCCTGCTGCACAAGGTGCGGCCGGGGGACCGGGCGGCCGGGGGACCGACCGACCCCCCTATCGCCCGCTGGGTGTGTCTGGGCTGTTTCTTTTTAACCCTTTCTCGCCCGCTGCCCGTGTGAATTGTGCATTTGTCCCTCCGGGGGCCAACCGCAACACGTCGGGATGCAGCGCTGCGCTGTCGAACCGCAACATACCGGGGCCGTGGCCTGCTTAAGTAACACGCAGGGTTGTGGCTGTGTTCCCTGGGCCGTCCGCGCCGCCGCGTCTGCTGGCGATCTGGACACCCGGTTCAAACCACTCGGTGTTCTCAACACCGATACTGCACACCGGCTGATCATGGAGCGGGAGGGAGTGGGAGGGAGTGGGTTCAGGGCGGAGGAGTCGATAAGGCGGAATCCGTTGACCGATCCCCCGGACCTGACCCTCACCTGCTCTCACCTCACCTGTCCTCACCTACCCTCACCGCACCTGTCCTCACCTACCCTCACCGCACCTGTCCTCACCTACCCTCACCGCACCTGTCCTCACCTACCCTCACCGCACCTGTCCTCACCTACCCTCACCGAACCGAACCGAACCGCACCTGATCTCTCACCCGCCCGCAGACGCTGGGCATGCTGGCCCACCTCGCGGCCTGCTGCGCGTCGGCCGTCGCGGAGGCGAACGCCCCGCGCGCCCTGCACGCCGCCGCCGCCGCCCCCAACGCGCCGCTGCACCGCTCACCCATGGCCCTGGCGGCGGCCTCCCACGCCATGGTTGCCACCGCCGTGGAGGCCACCTACGCACCCGTGCTCCGCGCGCTGCACAGCGCCCTGCTGTCCGTCCGCAAGTGCCTGGCGGTGTGCTCGCAGCAGCTGGCGGCCGCCGGCGGCGCCGCGCTGGGCCTCGAGCCCGTCGCGGCCGTGTGCGCCGTACTATGCGCCTTTCCTGGACGCCTGGTGGCGCGGCTGCTGCCGGCGCACGAGCTGGCTGTCCTGCGGCCCGCCAGTGCCGCCGGCGAGGGGGCAGGCGCGGAGCCGCCGCCCGCGGCGGCGGCGGCGGCGAGCGGGACGGTGTCCGTGGAGCCGTCCGGCGCGACCACGGCGACTTACTCGGCCGCCGCGGAGGCGTCGGCGGGCGGCGCGTCGGCGAGCGAGACGGTGTCGCCGCGGAGCGAGCCGTCGTACGGCAGCGGCGGCGGCGGAGGCGGCCTGGCGCCCGCGCAGCCGCAGCCTCATTACGCTTGGGGCTTGGAGCCAATCCTGGAGGTTTCGGAGCTGTCGGCAATTTCGTCGTACCCGAGCCAACCGCCGGGGCAGCAGCAGCAGCAGCAGCAGCAGCGGCGCCGTCGTGGCGGCAGGCTGCAGCGGCCATCCGGCAGCGCCAGCGGCAGCAGCGTTGCACCGGAGGAGACATCGTATGACGATGACCTGGACAGTCCCGGTGCTGCCAGCAGCGGCGGCGGCGGCCGCCGCCGCACCGCCGCGTCGATGGATTCAGAACAACAAAAGTACGACACGGACGACTTTGAGGCCGACGACAGCGCAACGCCCGCGGCGGCACCGTCCGCATCCGCCGCGCCCGCGGAGGCAGCCGTCAATGGCACCGGCGGCGACAGCGGCATGGACCAGGCCGCCGCCGCCGCCGCGGTGGCGGCCGCAGTGCCGTACATAGCTCGCGTCATCGCCTCCAGCGCGCTCCATACCACCGTACCCGCCGCCTGGCGGGTCTTCACGAGCCTGGTGTCACAGCTGGGGGCCACCGAGCTCGCCGCCCAGGAGCAACGCCGGCAGGCTCGGCAGCAACAGCGCGAGCGGGAGCAGCAGCGGCTGATGTGGGAGCAGTACCGTGCCTCCGGCCTCTCCTGGGCCGACCCATGGGCCCGCGGACCCACGGGTCTCATTGACGACGGCACGGTGGACGACACCGGCAGCTACACGACCTACAGCTACGACTCCGCTAGCCGGGACGGCGCCGGCGGCGGCGGCGGCGCCACGCCGCCGCCTCCAGAGGTGACCCACGGGTCGGTCCTATCGGCCGACCAGCTGGGCGCGCTCTCCAGCGCCACCACTGGCCTGTGGGACCTGCTGCACGTGCTGCTAGCCGTACACCGAGGCGCGGGGGCACCCTGGCCCGAGGAGGCCTTTGCGCTGCCGCTCGACCGGGAGACGGAGCTGCGGCGGGTGCTGCAGGAGCTGCAGCGGCCCTTCACACCGCCGCCGCGGCCGCAACAGCAGCAGGAACAGGAGCAGGAGCAGAAGCGCGGCGGCGGCGCTGGAGACCCAGCGGTGGCGGTGGCGGCTACGCCGGAGCCACCGGAGCCGCCCGCGAGTGTCGTCAGCGGCGGTGGCGGCGGCAGCGGCACGCGTGACGGCGCTGGCAGCCGGGTGAGCTGGCACGACGCGACCCGCGACGGCGGGGAGTCCAGGGTCAGCGCCAACGGCGCGGCGCAGGCGGTGGCGGGGAGCGCCCCCGACACTCAGGACAGGGCTGCGCCTTCGCCGGATGGCGCCGCGGCGGCGGCGTTGGTGCCCGGCTCCCCGGCCGGTGATGCGGCCGGACCGGGGTCGGGGACGGGGGACACTGCGTCCGTTGAATCTGGCAGCGCCATAGCAGTTGCTCAGGAGGGGAATCCGTCGGCGGCCACGCCCGAGCCGGATGGCAGCGTCAGAGCGACGCAAGAGGGGACACAGGCGGGGCCACAGGCGGAGGTAGCGGAGGCGGCGGCGGCGGTTGCCGAGGCGGCGGCGGAGGTGGCAACGGAGGCGGTGGCGGCGGAGGCGGCAGCGGAGGTAGCAGCGGAGGCGGTAGCCGAGGCGGCGGCGGACGCGGCAGCGGAGGTGGTCTCGGAGGCGGCAGTGGAGGCTTCAGCAGAGGCGGAAGTGGAGGCGGCAGCAGAGGTGGCAACAGAAGCGGCCGCTGGCGACCCGGCGTCCTGCAGTGCACAGGTCGACGGGCAGGACGGCGTCGCCGCGGGCGTGGTCGCTGCTGAGGCGGCTGGCGTGGGCGGTGATGCGGGCGCTGGAACGCTGGCCGATGCCGGCACCTGCCTCGATGGCCCGGATGAGCCGCCTGCTGCTGCTGATGCTGCCACTGCCGCGGGCGTTTGCGAGGCGGACGCCGCTGCGGCTGAGCTCTCACAAGAGGCGCTCGGCCAGCAGCATGAGTCTGTCATCAGTGGGGAGGAGGAGGAAGCGCCGTCGCTGCCACCGCCAGCGGAAGCGCAGGCGGAGGCGGAGGCATCCCGCGGCCCAACGGCCGACGGCGAATCGCCACTGCCGCCGCCGCCGGTGGAGCCAGCAGAGCCGCCACCGTCGCCGCCGCCGCCACCGGCGGAGCCGGCGGAGCCGCCACCGCCGCCACCGCCGCCACCGCCGGCGTCGCTGACGGAAGCCGTCCCGCAGTGGCGCGAGGCGGCCATGTTGGTGGAGCAGGTGTTCAGCCTGTCGGAGGCCTGGAAGGAGCTACGGGCGATGGACAGCCTCCTGGAGGAGAGCCCCAGATCGCATGCGCCGCGGCTGCTTATCGGCGACCAGCCGGTGCCGGCGCCGCCGGCTGCGGCGGCGTCGCCCAAGGGCGCCGGCGAGCCGTCGGCCGCCGCCCTGCTGGCATCGTTCCTGCGCGGCGGCATCGCCGCCGCCGGCAGCGGCGCTTCCGTCATCAAGGCCCGGCGGTCCCGCTCGAGCAGCGGCATGGCGGCAGCGTCGGCAGCCGCCGCCGCCGCCGCCGCTGCCGCGGCGGCGGAGGCCGCGGCGCCGCCCCGGATTCTCTTGACCGCAGCTGAGGCGACCCGCGGCATGGCGGGCGCGCCTTCCCTGGGCCTCCGCGACGGGCTTACGACTGCGGCGGCGCCGCCACCGTCGGGGTGCTCGTACGCGGGCTGTACGACGCTGGCGGGCGCCACGGAGGTGGCCCAAGGGCGGGCGCTGATCTGCCAGTGCGACCGTGTCAGTTACTGCAGCTCCACCTGTCAGATGCTGGACTGGATGGACGGACACCATTTGGTGTGCAAGAGCAGACCCCGTCGGGGCGCCGCCCCTGCTGCTGCGGCGGCGGCGGCGGCCGCGGCGGCGGGGGTTTCGGCCGTCGGCGGTGCCGCACCGTTGGGCGTGGCGGCGGCGATGTCCGGCGCGAGCGGCGCCGGCGGCCTGGGCGCGCAGGCGTCTTTCGGGCGGCGCGCTATGATGTCCCGCCGCTAAGGGACCGCGGACCAGGGCTGCCCGCGACCAGCGTCAGAGTCCCTTGCACTGTGTTGGGTCCCCGGGCCCACCCGCAGATAGGCACATCCGTCGGCAGCCCTGCATGTGTCTGTGCCGTACACGCCACCCTGTGCGGAGGCACGGTGGAGGGTGTTGGGTGCGCGGCAGCCGAAGCCGGCCGTGTGGCGGGGCCGGGTCGTGTGTCTGTGTGCCTATTTGGGTGGGGGCGAGGAGGGGCGCTACAAGTGTGTAACCCAGGACACGCGGAAGCACACGGAAGCTACGTCGTCAAGTCAACGGGGCACGCACCGAAAGGGTGCTCCGCGGCAAGCACGCCCGTCGCGGCATCGCCGGATCACGGCACCGCGGTCTGGAAAGGGTGGAGGGGCCAGGGCGGGTGACGGCGACATCGGGCGCAAGCCTGGAGGCATACCCAAATCTCGAGGGGGCACGTCGAGGGGGCGCGCGCCTTGCCCTTCAGCATTCCCCGGAGTGTCAGGGGGCCCGGCCTCGGGTTTGCCCCATGAGGGCATGTTACCGTAGTAGTAACCGTTACAAGGTGGACCCGAGTCCCGACCGGGTGTTCCAACGGGCCCAGGTAGCTCGTAGGCCTCATCTCATGAGGCGCGATGCCGCGGGAGGGCGGGGGGACGCTGCCCGGGACGGACCCTGCCGGGGCCGTCTGGGCGCTTGGTGATGCGATGGCCCCGCCTTGTTGTGCGCCAGGGGCTTCGGGCCCGTTGCGGAAGGTCGTGGTCGGTCGTTGGTCGTTAGGAACCGAGGGTTGCGTTGGTTTGATGGACGACAGCCCAGACGTTGGGTTGCTTAGGGTTGCGGGCGTGCAGCGGGGGGAAGACCCGGGTTCGATATTACACGGCGTGCCACTGAGCAGACTAACCGTGCGATGGGCCGTACGACGCGGTCAGGCGCAGTATGGGCGTGCGGAGTTTGAGACTATCTTCTCCGGCTTCTCTAACTAGCGCGCAGCAGCTTTCATGCATTCCACGGATCCACTCGACGGACCCAATCTGGGGCCAGTTGCATTCTCAGCATCCGAGTTGGAACTCGGGGGGTTCAGTCACACGTTGCTGTCCGGTGTCGAGGACTCGGTCGTGTAGGTTAATGTTCAACGGGCCAGGGAGCCCCAATGATGTTCGCGGGCTTGTCTGTGCCCCGTCGAGCTCTAGAATTGTGATCCAGCCCGGATTTACGAATGGTTTTCAGGATCCCGCCCGTCGCCGGTGGGCTGCAGGGTTTCTGGACTGTTGGGTAGGTCACGTGGAACAGGTGACCTGCTGTTCGTGACCGTTGACTGTTGTGAGCGCACCTCAGCACGTGACTCCTATATCCTTATAGCGCAGCATGTTCCCGATGCATCTGGGGTGGGACCAAGGATGGCCGGGTGGACACTTTGCCTGAACGGTAACCGCTACAAACCACTGGTAACAATGCGGTAGTATTATACTATGGAGGTGTGGAGTTCTCGATGTTGCACACAAAATCCGCAACCTTTGCATCGTATGTTGCAGTCGTGTATACTGCAAAAGTACAAGTAGACTCCCTAACAGGACAGCACCAGCCCAAGTACACCGTTTACAAGCATACTGTATGATGTAGGTCTCAGTAAGTATTGTGTCATACTACTGGGCACCGTCCGACCGTCTTCACGTACCAAGACCTTGCAGGTGGAACACGGTCGTACAAACCACCAAAACGCTAAGCAAACAGCACTCCACTGCATAGCATCGTAGCTTGTAATATGATTTGCTTGAAGTTACGAAGGTTGGATGTTGCGAGCTAACAAGTTTTGGGAGTCGTCGCGACGATCTGCCAACTCCGCGTGACTGCCTGGAGATGTAAGGCCAAATTTATCACTGTGTCTTCATAGACTTGCTGATAAAAAATCAGGCTGGTAAATGACGCCGGAGCAACAGCCTTCCACCGGGACAAACCAGCAATCCCAGCAGGGTCCTGGGCCACCGTCGCAGCCTGCAAGGTTTCCAAATCCTTCTGGAGGGCTGAGTAGCCATGGCACGTCCCGCAAGCGGCTCGGCTCTGGCAACTTCGACCGCTCGGCGTACACAGCGGGGCAAACCCTCGTCACAGTTGTCAATGACCCCAGGGCGGATGCGGCCAAGAGCTGGAGCGCCTGGCTCGGGTTGCGCATGCAGGACGTAAGCTGGCAGGACCCCCCGCCCCCTGTCGACTCCATGCGCTACCCACCAGTGACGCGTCGCGACCTGGCGAAGTACCTGGCGCTCATTGCGGACGGCAATTATGAACAGTTCCAGCAGACACGCCAGAGCTTGGCGCTGGGAGGTATATCGCAGCAGATGATGGCCGGAGACGTGGAGGAGGATGACGATAACGAACAGTTGTACGGGGTTGCACGACCGGACGGCGCCAGAGCCGAGGCACCAGCCTCCACGCTCAGGGCCGGCGATCAGCAGGAGGTACCTGGCGGAAGCACCTACTCGAGAGGCAGCAATACAGGCAAGCCGCTGCCCGGCACGGACGGGTGGAAACTCAAAAAGGGATGGCTCGAGCCAACAGAATCGAGTAACGGACCTGCGAGTCTACACAGTGTGTATGGCAGCTTGTACCGCTGGGATTCAGGTGGTCTTATCGAAGGGTGCACGACAGGGCTCGTACTGGCGCATGGACGCGGCAGGAGCAGCTGCCGCTTCGGGGCTCGCCTGACCGCCCGCCCAACGCCACTGCAGCCCCAACTCACTGAAATTGCCAGGGGATGTTGAGCTGTGTCAGTTATTTAGCGGTGTGTTGACGTGGCGTGCGGGTTGGTCGGCGCCCGATAGGAAGGCAGCGCGTCGTGTTGGTCATGTGGGGGACCCATGCGGTAGCTGCGGCGACGCGCGGGGATCGTGAGTCTCCTCCGATGTTACGTGAGCCGGAAGTTGAAACCTTTCCTGTTTTCACCCGTCACTGCTGGCCTGGCCGCCAGGCGCGTCCGGGGATGCGGCGCCGCGTGCGGCTGTCCAACGACTCAAGCAAGGCGACGGTCTGGTCACGGCGTTGCAGGTGGGTTCGCGGGCCCGGCCGCAGCTGGGGCCACGGACCCTGGGTCCTCTCCCTGCACCGCGGCTGTTTGGCGGTCACGGGTCGTCGCGCACCCTGCTGGCCATCTCTTAGGCACGACAACGAGGTAGGCGGCATGACAGACCTCAAGCGTCAGGAACCGGTTACGGCGGAGGAGTGCATCATGGGGGGCACCTGGGTGCCCTGATCCCAGTCGTGCCCAACTTTGCTCAGGAGGTGGATATCCACACGGTGCCCATTGGCAACCGCTGGTTGGGCAACAACCAAAAAGCGAGGCTGACTGTATGTGTGCGTCTTTGGAAATCTGTACAGAGGGGGAAAGCAGGGGTACGTGGTGGTACGCCTGTGCAAGCAACGCCGTGGGCGTGCTGGGCATGGGCTCGCTTGGGCTGGTGCCCCGCCCCCCCTGGTTGCGACTCGGAGGGTTTCTCTGCGAGCCGAGCCATCCACAAACGGCCGCGCGCCGTCAGGTGCACCAGGGCACCTGCCGCCAACGTTACTGAGGACTTCACGGAGTGTTAGCTAGATGGCTACGCTGCCGGTGGATGAGCATGGCAGTTCTTAACCTGCTGGCGCACTCCCGGGTCTAACTGCCAGGTGGTGCCGCCGCTGTTCTTCAACGAGGACTTCTCGCTTAGCAGGTGGGGTCGGGCGTTGTTTCCTTGTCAAGGGTGTCCGGGACAGCACCGACATGGTTGGGGGTCGCATGCGGGTGCACGCAGCTTCTTGCTGGTCTGTTCTAGGTCTCAAAGAGCCAATGGACAGATGGAGAGATGGCGTATGTACTTAACTGAAGACATGGCGGCTGCCCCAACCGCGGTGCTGCCTGCACGTTGCCGCCTGCCGGCCCGCGGCGTCCCATGAATGGCCGCTGCCGCCTGTGCCCGGCCCCGCACACAGCCCGGAGATCTTCGAGGCCATCTGCGGCTGCGAGGACGACAACGAGATGTATGCCCGGATCGACAAGCTGAATGCGGCGTTGGTGAGCTGCGGCGCTGAGGACGGTGAAGGCCGAAGCGGGGAACAGAGGCCCGGGTCGGAACTGGGTTTTAAGGCAGCCTGGGCTTCGGAGCCGGAGATTGCGTCTGTACTCTGTAGGCAGGGCGCGGTCGCGGTCTGGTCCAGCAGGCCAATCCTGCAGGCTAGTATTGCAGTGCAAAACGCATGGCCTCTCGGGCGCTGGCCCTGAATGGACGCCGCCTGAGGGTCAAGGGCTGCGTGATGGCTGCCCGGGGGCCCGGAGGTGGCACCCACGCGCGCAGGGGGGGCACCATCACCCTTGGCGTCCCACAATCCCACCTGGCCAAACCTCTCGATCCACTTGTGGGGTGTACCCGTGGCGCTGGCAGCGCGCTGCTGCTTAGCCCCTCGAGCCGCTGCGACGCGGCCTCTGTCGGGTGCCCTTTGCGCCCTGAGGGGCTCGCAGGCGCGTGTGTTTAGAAGTGAAACCCGCCCGCCCGCGGGCTCGTGTGTGTTTCGCCCCTGCCGCAGGATGTGGTGGAGACGCAGCTGATGCGCGAGATCGCGTCGCGCAGTCGGGCCATCGTGGCGGCGGGGAACTGCGTGCACGACCTGCACAACCGGCTGTCCAACACGTTGGCGCACATTAAGGCCCTCAGGGAGCAGGTGGGCCAGTGCGCCCCCCGGGTGCGGTGTGTGAAACTGCATCCGCGCGCAGGTCGCTGGACGGACCGCACGGAACCGGGGCGCTGCGGCCGCCCTGCGGGGTGGGACTGCCTGGCGGGCTGGCGGGTTCTTGCGGCACGGTGCTGAGACGCGGTGTACAGGGGCGAGCAGCGCGGCAAGGGCGCGTATGGGCGTATCGCCTGCTGCCGTCGGATGTAATGCGTTCTTGCAACCGGCCGACTGGCCATCCATGTTCATCGATGTGTCTAAAAAAAGAAAAAGAACGTGTGTGTGGTAAAAATTTACGCGCAATCTGGGAAACGAGTTCCGGGCTTTCGACTGTTCCGTCCGCGTAGCGCGGCGTCCTGCAAGGGTCCCTGTTTGTCACCGCCTGTTGTCGGCGTCCCTCACAGCCTGTTGGCGTTGCCGTCACGCCTCCCGCGGGCAGGTGAGCGACATGGACGACGTGACTTACTCGGCGGCCGTCAAGGTGGCGCAACTGCAGCGGAGGCGGAACAACCTGAACGCCGTTGTGGAGCAGGTCAAGGTGGGTTGCGCGGGAGACAGGTGTGGTTTGGGTGACTGACTGCTGAGCGGGACATGATCGCCCCAAGAATGGGAGGGGCACAGCACGGGAGGGGGGCCCTCTCACGCCATTATGCTGTTGACAGTCAGTTCGGAAAGCCGACTTGCCGGGTTGGCTAAGGTGATTTGCGTACGGTCGGACCAGAAAATGGATTGTGTGCCGGACGCCCTAGAGGGATGTTGAGCTACTGGCAAGCCGGCAGAACGTAGGGCAGGATTCCCATGGCTGAGAAGCTGCGATTGTGACCTCCGGGCCTTCCCAGAGAACGGACTGTCAGCACGGACTGCGTTGTGTCCAAGCCGCGCCTGCGTTTGCCGGGGTGACACGGCGATGACGGATTGTGCCGCTGTGCGTCCAACGCCCGTGCAGGCACTGGAGGAGGTGGCGGCGGCCAAGGCGGCGTTGCCGCTGCTGCTGGAGTCGGGCGACTACGCGGGTGCGTCAGTCCTGACCCCTGTGCCCATTCATGATCCGAACTGTGTATGTGTGAACAGGTAACTCGTGAATTATTCGTTAGGAACACCCTAAACAGGGTCTTACCCTCTCCATGTGCGTCATTTACGTTCCCAGGCAGCATAGCCTTTGGATCCGGTAGTCCCACGTCGTGGGGTCCCTGTTGGCTGCTCACCTGCTGCGGCTCGGGCTTTTGTTGCGTCCTCCCCGTTAGGCGCGCTGGAGCTGCTGGACAACCTGAACCACGCGGCCGCGGGGCTGTCGGCATCCGGCGTGGCGGCGTTCCGCAGCCTGCCGCCCCAGCTGTCGGAGAGCCGCCGCGTGGTGGAGTCGCTGCTGCGGAGCGAGATGCTGGGGGCGGCCATGTACACGGACGCGCACCTGGTGCTGGAGCGGGCGGTGGCGGAGGTGAGGGCGGCCCGCCGGCCGGCCATCGGACAGAGAGCGGGGGGCGGTGCGGGTCCCTGGGAGCAGGTCCAGAGGCTGAGGGGATCGGGCTGAGCGGGTCGGAGGGCGACCTGGAGCTGCGAGCCAGATAGAAAATCCGAAAACGTGAGCCGGAGGAGGTCGCTAGGGTTGAAGAGAGCTTGGACTCAGCGCCTGGCAGGCTGTGGTGAGGCGAGGCCGTCGGGGCAACGCGCGCATCGGCAGCAGGACGGCCGCGTGCAGGTGTTCAACAGGGCGCGTAGCGTCGTGTGAAGCTGCCTCCCCGCGATGACTGCTGCCTCCCCGCGATGACTGCTGCCTCCCCGCGATGACTGCTGCCTCCCCGCGATGACTGCTGCCTCCCCCCGGATGGCGTTGCGACGCAAGGCAGTGCCGTGGTACCTGAGGGTTGTCTGCGGTCATAGCGCGGGCGACAGGTGATTGGTACTGCGGAGGGTTATAGACCGTCCGAGGCCGGATACCGCAGGCCGTTTGGATGGGTTAGGCCGTGGGCCATGGGCCGTTCATTTCGGTTGGCTGACCGCTCACTTGTCACGCCCCTCCCCGCGGTGCCTCACCGCTCCGCACCTACCTGCACATCCGCGCTTCTGCGGCCTCCTCACCTGTGCAGTCCGCGCAGTCGCTGGGCCTCGCGGCCGCGGCGGCCCCGCTGGGCCCCGCCGTCGACAGCAACGGCAGCAGCGCCGGCGGTCCGCTCTCCCCCGTCTCCGCCAGCTCCGCGTCCACGGAGTCCGCCGCCGCGCCGCTCTGCCGGGAGTGGTCCTTGCGCTCCGCCGGCTCCGCCTCCCTGCTGGCGGCGGAGCTGGCGGCCGCGCGCGAGCAGCTCCACGACCGTCTGCTGCCCGTGGTGCTGGGGCTGCACCGCTGCGACCGACTGGAGGCGGCCCTCCGGCAGTTTGCGGTCAACCGCGCAGCGGAGGTGAAAGCGATCGTGCGGGAGGTGGTGGAGCGGCTGCTGCCGATGCACCTGCAGCTCGCCGGGATCGATGCCGGGCCCGCTGGGGGCGGCGCTGGCGGCGGCGCCGCGGACGGCGCGGCGGGCGGCGGGGCGGGGTCGGCGCTGCCGGGCCCCGATGGCGCGGGCGGGGCTGGCGCCGGGGAGATGTCCCTGGCGGAGAAACTGAGTGTGTTGCCGCATCTGGGTTTCATGCAGATCCTGATGGTCATTACCAGGTAGGTACGGCGTGGCGTGGCGGAAGATGTCCATTGTTGTTGTTCTCGTTGTCGTCCTCTTGTTGTTGCAGCAGCGACGATACCCGACATTGTCATTCCGAAGTCGTTTCGGACGAGTGCTCCTTGCTCTGCCCTTGTGTGCCCTGCCCTCACGTGCGTTGAGCGATGTAACCCGCCGCGCGTCACGCCCGCGTGTGTGTATGTGCCGCACAGCATGGTGGAGGCCTACCTGGCACACACGCTGCTGGTGGGGACGCTCGTGGAGGACGCGCTGCGCAGCGGCCGCGCCCCCACCGCCGCGCTGGCGGCGCCGCGGCGGGAGGTCCATGCCGCGCTGCAGGCGGTGGTCGACGTGGCCACGGGGCGCTGGGCGAAGCTCATGGCGGCGCGCAGCGACGTGCACAGGTGCGCAGTCACCGGGGACGACCGTCGCGGGGACGGCCGTCGCGGGGACCCGCAGGGGCGGATCCCAGTGCGGGCGAGAGGAAGGCCCCTGCTGCCGCGGCCGCGCGGACGTGGCGGACTGGGGGTTATATTGAAATATAACGCCCCCCCAAAAAGTAACCCGAAAACCGAACCCGGGCACACCCGTGCTGGTGGGGGCCGGACTGGGGACTGCACCAGGACGCTATGTGGGGCGAGACGAGCCGCGCTCGTCAGTGACGACCGGGGGGTGAGGGTCGCATGTATTGCGCGTATTGCAGCACCACCCGTGGTAGTGGCTGTCGGCGCCGCGCGCATTAAAGTGCGTTACCCTAGGGATCTCTGGGACAGGACAGGGTTGCCCCACGGACGCCAAGAGGATTCGCGTGGGCCGCAACACAGCTCTTGGTGGCGGGCGGGGGGAGCACTGGCGGCGGCGCGGGGTCTGGTCTCCCTGAAGACTCCCCTGTCGTCTTCCTATGTCCCCGTACTTGACCAAACATACCCGACCCCACAGTCGGCTCAAGGTGTACGAGTTTCGTGCGCTGCTGTCAGCGTCGGAGGCGTTTGCGGCCCTGCCGGACTTGCACGGGCTACGGCCAGGGGCGGCGCTGCGACCTACACTGCAGGTAAGACCTGGTGCCAACTTTTGAGGGGTCGGCGGCTGCTATCTCTGCGCGCGTCGTCTGCTTGGGCTCTTGCAGCATTGGCAAGTGCGGCAGGCCTATGGTTGGGTGGGTGGGTGATTGGGTGGCCGGGTGTCTTCGTCCGTAGGCAAGGCATAGTGTGTGACTTGCAAGGGGCATAGCTAAGACCGGAAACTGCCCGGGTATGCCGCACAATTGTGTGTTTAGATAAGAGACCCGCCACAGCCGTGTGCGTATGTGTGTATGTCAGGCAGGCAGAACAGGCGTGCGTGGCATGCAGGGGCAGAGTTGTGCCCACATAGTTGCCTGCATGCATATATAATATATCCAATGCCCGACCCATACCTTGATAAAAGGCTGCGGTGTCGGAAGAGCGCTGTGTGCGCGCGCGTCATGGAACCTGCGCTGCGCGGTCGGTAGTCGCGGTGTGCGCGCGCGGTAGAGCGCGGTAGCGGTGCGGGCACCAGCTGTGCCCCCTGCCTGGCCCCCACCCATCCCGCAGGCGTTGTGTCGGGCGCACCTGGAGAACACGCACTCGAGATGCGCCATGCAGGTGCGCGGAAGGCTGCCACGCAGCGGGCAGGGCCAGGAACGGCGCGCAGCACCCTCGGAAAGACACCTGGAGAGACGGAGACGGACACTATGTACTTGCTGGCGTGCAGGGCCGCGCAGTGCGCTGTGTGCCACAGGGTCGGGCTTCCGCAGTCGAGCCTTGGGGACATCCCCGGGGTTGGGGGATAAGAAACTAACATTCAGGTCCAGAAACGAACCCGGGCGCGCCTAAATTAGTCGGAAGTCGTACGAGATAAAGGAT
The DNA here is from genome assembly GCA_003117195.1 of Eudorina sp. 2006-703-Eu-15. Classification (NCBI taxonomy): domain Eukaryota; kingdom Viridiplantae; phylum Chlorophyta; class Chlorophyceae; order Chlamydomonadales; family Volvocaceae; genus Eudorina; species Eudorina sp. 2006-703-Eu-15. The sequence goes on from BDSI01000032.1 coordinate 820,193, forward strand.
CCCCCTGGCGGTCATCGTGCAAAGGTCGATATGAGTGCGACACAGTTGTTTTGGTGCCCTGTGCCCTGTGCCGTGTGCCCACTCATCGATCGTCGTTGGTAATTAGACCATTGCCCCGTTATCCCCCGCAGATGCAGCATTTGCTGGAGGCGGAGCAGTGGGTCCCGGCCGAGGCGCACGCGTCCTTCCAGGCGATCGTGGACCGCTTCGAGGAGCGCTGCCCCGGGGCCAGACAGCCAGACCAGGACCTGGCTGCGGCGGGGTCGGCGGCGCCGGGTGCCGATGGACAGGCCGCAGGGGTCCGGCCGACAGAAGGTGGGGGTCAGCGGGGCGGGAAACAAGGCGGATGGTCAGAGGGATATTGGGCATCGCAGCGTTGCGAGGACATAGCACAGGCGCAGCTTGCATTGATTTGCGGAAAGGGGACACGCCGAGTGGGTTTGGACTGAGAACTTCGTACCCTCCCGCGCCTTGCGTCTGAATGTGGACTGAGGTACTGGCCATGACGTCGCCACGCGCAGCTCTCCCTCGCGCGCGCGCCTCATCTGTCGCATCACGTGTCTCCCTCTTCCCATTTGGCACACTTCCCTACACCTCCCCCTGGCGGCACAGGGTTGCTGAGGCTGGGTGACCGCTACTACTGGCCCGTCAACGCGCTGCTGATGCTGCTCAAGCTCCTGGACGAGCACTACATGGGCCTCCTGCCTTCGTCTCCCGCGCCCCTCGCATCCAGTGCGACGGCGGCCGGTGCCCAGCAGCAGCGGCGGTCGGCCTCGGGGCTGGGGCCTCCGGGCCCTGGGGCTGGGGCCAGGCCGGGGGCCGCGGCTCCGCAGGCTGCCAGCTGGGCGCTCTCGACGGTGGGGCCCGATGTTGCGCAGCGGTGCCTGGAGCTGTTGCGCACCTTCAACACCGTCACGGCGCAGCAGGTGGGTGGGTGTCCGGAGGGCCCAGGACGGGGCAGGGAGGGAAGAGGCCGTGGGTTGGGCACTCCGACCCGCGGGTCATATGCGAACGTGAGCTCCCAGTACACCGAGCTGGGTGCAAGTACACGCGGCATGTGCGCACATGCGCATCTCTCTTAGCTGCACATGCACATACGCCCTAGCCGGCGGGCGGGTCTCTTATCTAAACACACGCCCGTGCCGGCACTAGTCGCACGTCACAGACCCAACCCCGAAGTGGTGTTGGGCGCATCAGCGCGGTGCGGTAGGACCTGCGCCCCTGTGCTGCAATCGCACGTTATCGGACTTCAAGCCAATTTGTTCTTGCACCCAAACTGTGAGGCACGTCCGATCTCAAGTTATTGGGTTTTTCACAGCGCCCGTTAGTTCTGCGTGGGTGTCGCCCTGGCCCTCGTCCCCTTGCCGACTGCAGGTCCTGGGCGCGGGTGCGATGCGCACCGCCGGGCTCAAGTCCATCTCCGCCAAGCACCTGGCGCTCGCCGCGCAGTCACTGGCGGCGCTGCTGGCGGCACTGCCGCTGCTGCGGTGGCAGCTGGCGGCGGCGATCACAGACGCGCCCCGACGCGCCCTGCTCATGCCGGAGTTTGACCGCCTGGCACAGGTGGGTGGGCGGTTGGGCGGATGCACACCACCGGCATGCGGACCGGCGGGAAGGCCGCCGCACCACACCGGAGGTGCAAACACCTTTGGTGTCGATATAACGCTCCAGGGGCCCAACCTCTGCGCCATCGTCCACCTGCTTCGACGCCGCGATGCAGGGGCCGGGTTGGCCTCGGGGGGCAACCATCTACCCTGGTGGCGTCTGGGCTGTTTTTCTTTTTAAGCGCCCACCCGCCCTGCCTGGGGAGCACCGGTGGCCGTCCTCATCTTTCAGTCTGACGCGATGTCCCCCCTCCGGGACCCGACCCGTCACCCTCCTCAGGATCTGAACCTTCATGTGGAGGAGATCCACGGCAAGCTGGTGGACATCATGCAGGACCGCGTCCTGGCGGCGTGCAGGTGGGGCGCGTTAGCGGCGGTGCGGCCACTTAGGGAGTCATGACACCTAGGGAGGGAGTCATGACGAGATGCCGTACATCGTGCGACTGCTGTGGAGGCCCCGAGCGGTGGATTGGCGGCGCAGTGGCCGCTGCGGATACCCGCGTACCGCTGTCGCAGCTCTGCAGTGCGACGAGTGCGCGGTGCGGCCCCTCGTGTGTGTGTAAATGAAAACTGAGCCGCGAGAAGCGAAGTCCAGCGGAATACGCGTCACAGGCGACGGAAGCAGAAGACACCCGTAACCCGTAACCCAAATTACCGACAACCCGATTGAAGACAACGGGGACGGCGACGTAGACGATAAATGCAGACCAGCCGCATCCGCGACCGACCGTTGACTGAGGCGGGCGCCAGAGCTCCGGTAGCAACCGTCGGCTGAATGGCTGCCGTAGCGTCATCTAAATAAATAGACTAGTAGAATTTCTTAATGGAATCTATCCCCTCGTGTGTGTGTTTTGTGTGGCGAAGGGTGGTGCGTGGCACGCATTGAGGTTTTGACCACCACCACCACCACCACCATCTGACCTCTGGCAATGTTCAAACTGCGCGTGTGCATGTGCATGCGGGGGATGGTCGGTGTGCCACCAAACCACCCACAGGCAAGTATCGTCAGACGCGGAGAACTGGGCGCGCGCGGCGCCGCAGCTCCAGGCCCAGCAGGCCGCGCAGCCGCAGCCCTCCGAGGCGCTCAAGCTGCTGGCGCGGCAGCTGGGCACGCTGCGCACGGTCCTTCAGCCCATCCTGCAGCCCGAGGAGGTGTCCTACATCTTCGGGCGTGTGGCAGCGGCGTGCAGCGAGTCCCTGTCCGGGCTCCTGGACAGCCTCACCCCGCCCCCACCGCCTGCTGCGCCGGCATCCCAGCAACCGGGCGGCGCGTCGGGACTGTTGAGGGGCTTGGGCGGTGGCGGCGCAGCTGCGGCTGCCGCGGCGGCGGCCGCTGCGGAGGCGCACGCGCTGGCGACAGCGGCGTGGGAGGCGAGCAGACGCGCGAATGCGCTGTTCATGCTTCAGGCGCTGGGAACACTGCCACTTGATCCGTCACGGGCAAACAGCTACGTCACGCGGCTGGCCACGTTCTACACCAAACACTACGGCCTTTTGCCCACCGGGTTAACGTCAGCGACAGCGTCGACAGCAGCGACGGCGACAGCGACAGGCGGCCTTGCCACATCCACGCCGGCGGGCTTGCCACCAGCGGCAAGTGCGGCGTTGGTGCTCGCGCCACTGCCGCAGCCAGCGCCATTGCTGCCCCTTCAGCCGCCAGATGCTGCCCCGAGTCATGGTGAGGCTGCAGGTGCGGGCGCACCATCGGGGCAGCGGACGATGCCGGCGTCAGACGCCAGCCAGGACGCCAGCCAGCCAGCGGTGGAACAAGCGGTCCCCGGGCCGGTGGAGGGGCGGGCATCGCAGCACGTAGCCGTCAGCGGTGCTCCCGGTCTGGGTGCTGCAGCCTCGGAGCCCCATTCGGTGCAGCCTGCGCCGCGCATGGAGCCGCCGCAGCCGCCGCCGCCGCCGCCGCCGGGTGGGCCTCCAGATCCGTCACGCATGGCGGGACGGGGACAGGCACTGGCGGAGCAGCTGCCTCTGGGTGCAGTCGCCGCACCTGAACAAGCTCGCGACACGCGCATCGACGCCGAGCCTGCAGAGGCCGCCGGGGCCAGCGGGGCGCAACCTTCAGCGGAGTTTCAGTCAGTCACGGGACCGCCGTCGTCGCACTCTGTGACAGGGCCGGAGCACGATACGACGACGGCGGATGCGACATCAGCCAGGATTCCAAGTGGCTTGGGTGGAGACGCCGCTGCCAGCCCTGAACCGGGCACCCGGGGGAGCCCCGCGGATCCACGTGCTGTCGAGGGCGGGGGCGAGCCGACGAGCAACGGGCATACTGGGGATGGCGTGGACCCCGGGGCCAAGTGCCCTGCCTCCTCGCAGAGCGCGGTGGAGGAGAATGCCGAGGCGCAGCAGGGGGCCGCGGAACCGGAAGTGAGGCGCGCGGCGGACGCGGCTGCGCTGGCGGCTTTGGACCCGCAGGGCAGTGCGCCGCACGAATTGGATCCTGAGGGCGTAGGCCTCCCGGCTGGCGCCCCGGTGGAGGATGGGCTGGGGCCGCAGCAGCAGGGACCGCAGCAGCTCCGCGAGCTCGGGCAAGCGCCTGCACAGCCGGCGTTGACCGCTCTCGAAACTCAACCGGGGTCATCCGAGCGGGATGCGACCGCAGCGGCCGCGGACGTGACATCCGGCATCCAGGAAAGCGCGGATGGCGGGGGAGTGCAAGCCAGCAACGGCGGGGAGCGCGCGGCCAAGCCGCTGCACCATGCCAGCCCTCCCCTGGCAGCAGCGCCGTCGCCCGTCCGCGAGGTGCTTTTCGACCCGCTGGCTGGCTTGGAGGTCAGACCAGGAAGGTAGCGGAGGAGCGAGGGCGGGGTCCTGGGGTTCGGTTTGGACTGCATTTAGGACTAGGACGGGACTGGGAGCTCTGTGGCTTTTGGAAATCGGATACAACCGGAGCGTTTGTGGGGGCAATCGTGAATCCCTAGGTAGCGGGAGACGGACCCGTGCAGAATACGCGCAGGATGACATGTTGTGTGTGTGGGTTTGCTCCGAGACTGGCCTTCATCTTTTGAGTTTGGACTGGGTTTGGCATTACAAGACGGTAACCTTTTGCGGTCGGCCGCTGCCGAGAACAGGGGCTGTACCAACCTTGGAAAGCGATAGCATGCAGATTGCAGGAATGCGCAGCATTAGATTTTTCCAGAGGCCGGGCGCACATATATTTGCAGCGAATGAGTGGCCGCGAGTTATAGAGTGAATATAGCGATTTGCAAGGCAGTGTTGGTTGGGATGCATGATGTAAACCGCAGGGGCCGTTTTCAGCCGCCAGGTAAGAAGTTTGGCGGAGGTTGCCCACGACACAACTCTCTGTGGTGCTGCTCACGACACCGGTTGGAACGGCGGTGCTGCGGGTGGTGCTGGTGGTACCACACGTCCACGGGGTATCCATTCCGAAGATGGCGTTAGGAAAGTCCCAATGGCCTACTACACACGCGGAGTCTGGAAGGAAGGCGCGCGTTGCTCTTCTTCGGCCAGGAGTGGCTAAGCCATGCTCCACGCCGCACCCACATCTTAGGCGCTCATTGCGGAGGGCGCATGTCGAGGGCAACAGCAGCTTTGAGCTGATCGGCATTGGTGTGGGACGCCACACGATGCATACCGACCAGGAGTGAATGGGCGCCCGCACACTCCCTGACCAGATCCTTGCCTGGAAGAGAGATGACTCACAATGTGTCGAAAGGGCGGAGATGGTGCGGCAGGAGGTTCTGGAGCGGGGCTGGCAGACGCTGCAGCAGGTCATGCAGCGGCTGAACGCGCGGCCCGGGGACGACCTGTCGCGGATCTTGATGGAGGACGCGGACCAGGGCTCACTGCTGGTGGCGCTGAGAAGCGGTGGTGTCAACCGTTAGTGCGTACATTTGCCTGCACAATTTATCGACCGGCGGCAGGGGAAAGCCAGTCCACCAGGAAGCAGCTAAATTGCAGCTGCATTGATGCATGGAAGCTTGGTCGTCAACGACTCGCCGCAATGCGTTAAACCGTGCGTCCTCGGAACATCGTGTGGGGTTACACACGATTGCCCCAAGAGCTTTCCGCGCATCGAACCATCTCCGGCTTGGCGCGGGCTTCCTGCCTCCAGTCCCCGAAGGAAAGCGCGCGGTGGGACACTCTCGCAGTGCAACATTCTCGCAGCAACTAACCCGAGTGCATTACACAGCTGCGCGTAAAACGAGGTACTGCAGCTGTGGCTCTCATCAGGCCGGCACTTGTCCGACACCGGTGCCCACAATTGGCCCCGGGGTGAGGTGTGGACACCCCGGCCCAGCGCCACCAAGACAAATAGAACCGCCTGAACACGCCACCTGCTGCCAACACGGTCAATCCGACCCCTTGCAAGTCCGCCACAGCGCACCAGTCAGGTGCCATCCATTCAGTCGCGCCACAGCGCACGGCGCCTCAACCTGGGCCCCACTGCCAGGGAACCCACTCGGACTGTCATCAACAGCCGACATCCGCTGCGGTTCCCGGATCGATCAACAAACAGGTCGTGTCATCGGGCAGCGTCAACGGCCCTCAATACAATCGTCACGCCCTGGACCAACGTGTTCACCAGGACGGTCATGGGGACGAGGTCTTCTCCCGTTGCGACATGTCGACAAGCACACCGGTGGCGTCGCTGCCACACACTGCATACGGTACCCAAGGAAAAATCCTTCTACTTACCCCCTTGGTCAGGTCGCATCATCTGCATCTGCACGCACTTGGCCTGAATTGCCGTTAGGTGCGCAGAGGGGACCCGGCGGAGCCCGTTGGGCGCGCGTGGGCCCGCGTTCCACATTCATCTGTGTAAAAATCACCGCCGAAGCGCGCGCCCACGCTACTAAAATGTCACCGCTGCTCCGCCTACATCGAATAGCAGTCAAGCGGCATCACATTCCCGACCGACTGCCGTCATCCCTCCGCGGGAGTCCTGCCCGCGCCGCAACGCATGGTTATCACCCCACATCTGAAAGCCTACTAGCCACGAGCAGCACAATCGTGAAGGGCCAACATAGGTAATAGCGCTCGGCCTGAATACCCTGTGCAGGTGCAACCCTTCACGCCGGCGACACGAATCAGCGCCGACGTGCTTCATTGCCTGCCATCGGTGGACACTCGTCAACGAGCATGGCGGCGACCCGAGGAAAGGGCGCAGCTACGTACCATGCGCTTACCACACCTAGGGGACGTCGTGCACAGCGCGCTGTCCCAGTCACGGAATTCCCGCCTGCCTCAGACCTGACTCAACCTACAAGTCCCCCAAGCCGACATCCTAAATAGGTTGTAGTTCAGGTTTCAAGAGGAGCCACGGGTCAACACAGCCGCGTGGCGCACCCGGCGCTCGCACAAGCTTATTCAGGTAGTCTTCCTGAATGATGCCAAAAACAAGACGTCAAGCTATCGGCACCACACGCCGGGTGAACAGAACGAGTAGCTATCGACCCCACAGGCGGCGTGATGTCGAGTGCATGAAAAAGACCCACTGTGCGCGGAGGAAGATGAAGAACGACATTGATGCAGTAGGTCGCATCGAAGCAAGGTGAAGCCGCACCCTGCACTCCATCAAAGCTACATCATGGCGCGCTTGCACCAATCACCTCCAGGTTCCACGGAAACCCCATGATGTCAGGTCAGCTTACACGAGGAGCTTGCAGCAACCCTCCAAAGCCTCCAAACACGCCGTCATCGCGGCGGCAGTGTCCCGTGTGATCTTTGTGACCACATGTGACTTCAACACACCCTGCCTGGCGTCGGATGGGCTTCCAGGTCGGGCGGGGCGCAGCCGCAGTCTGCGTCCCTGGCTATGATGAGGATGGAGATGGGAGACGACCAGCCATCGAGCCATGAAGTGGACCGTCCATATACCCTTGCCACCCGTGCACCCCAAAGAAGACCACTCCTGCGTAGTTCCCCACAGTCAATCCTACGCACCACCTGGGATGCTCTGCTCCTAATGCAACTTGACCGCCCAGACATCCGCGTGATGGCCCTCGCGCCGTTTCCGGCCCCGCCCCCAAAGCAGACGAGTACTTCAGAAAGCATCTGCCCCCCCCCCCCACCTCGAAATAAAAACACGGTCGTAACCTCGTTCCGCACCGGGCCCATGCACTGTGTGAACCGGGCATGAGAACAACAACAGCAACAACAACAATCAGGCCAGCTGGCTCTAACCCACTACCCACCCCACGCACCACCTTTCAGCTAGCGGCACCCTGCCTGAGGATGCTGCCGCCAAAGACAGTGCCGGGTCCGAAACAAACGGTTTAATGCCTCTCCGGTTCCGATGCACCTCACTCTGGAGACGCAGCCCCCTCGAGCCCCACCACCCCCAGGACAACCAACCAGAACATGTTCTTGACGCGCGCGCGAATGCTGTTTCCATGTCAGAACGCTTGCAAGTGTTTGATGACGCAACAAACCCTAGAGTGGCCCATGCACCACGAGATCCGCCACGGCCCTGACCCACGGCCCCACGCGTACCTAAAGCCCGTACGACGCCGCATGCTCGGCCGTGGCGTACCGGCACTCCGCGATGTGACCCACTTCATACCCCGTGTAGACAAACCCCAGCACGCGGAGAAGGCGCAGGAGCAGTCCGTTCGGGCAGCAGCAGCGGTCCGCCCGAAGGAGGCGCAGCAGCTTGACCGTCGACTGCCCGAACGGATGTCGCACCCACGTCTTTCGAGGAGCCAGGCGTTGCGACTGCGGGTAGTGCTGCCGGACCCAGCTCACATACGACGCGTACTCGCTAAAGCCCAGGTCCGCGGTACGAGGATCAATCGCCCCCAGCACGCGCCATACCCAGTCGAGGGACCCATCGCCGCCGCCTCCGAGGTCGCTCAGGAACTCCAAAAGGTAGGGCTTGTAGATGACCATCCAGTGCGTTACGAAGGACGAGCCGTCGGGTGCAAACTCAAGCTTACGCTTTGTCAGGCGCTGGAAGCTGGAAACGTAACCTGGCGAAATAGAGCCGCCGATGTTGACGAGCGTCTGTATGTGCTCTGAGCCACCGCCGACGGCGTCGGCGGCGGAATCCCGACCGCCACCGGCGATGTCATCGGGGGCCCGCCACAACAGCTGCACGGGAGAGAGCAGGATCATGTCCAGGTCCCAGATCAGGTAATAGTCGGACAGGTTGGGCAGCGCCAGCACAGAGCCCAGCTTCAGGAACTGCTGCATGTACCACCCGGACAGCTCGCGGCCCTTGAAATGTTTGTGCTGGTCTAGGCCCAGGCTGCGCTCCAGGAATTCGCCGACGCGCTCGACCGTCAGTCCCTCCAAAAAGGTGTCCTGGGTGTGGCACACGACGTTCGGCGCAAAGCTGGTGAACACCGCACATTTCTCGCTGCTAGTGGTGACGACGTGGATGCTCCTTGGTTGCAGATAGCGGTTGAGGGACGCAACTGCCTGGCGCGTCACGCAGCTGGGCTTGAGTGACACGGTCACGACGTCGAGGGGTTTGCGCTCGAGCGGTTCAGAGCGCCGTAGGAGTGCCATGCGAATATTGACGCTGCCAAAGAAAGCTAACAAGCTCAGCGCAAGGATGCCTACAAGGAGCCATTCGTATACACGTCGGCTATTGTTCCGGCCACGTCGCCTCGCGGTCGGGGTATGCAATACGCTAGGTCCAGTAAGGCTGCTCCGAGGCGACAGTATGCGCACTTCGAGATCGGCAGGGTCCTGCTGCTTTGCCTGGGAAGTGGTGGTTCGGTAGAAAGGACCCATCGAGATGTCCCATCCTTGCAGCTCCTTACATTATTTTGTAACGGGATTTCGTGGCTGACCAATCAGAGAGTGCAGTCAAAAGGACAACGGTAATAGTGTACGAACGTCTTGTTGCGTGTGAGTGTGTTATCAATTGTGGTTCGCTCAGTATTGGCAGTTAGATGAGTGTGAATTGAAGTATTGCAGCAGCTCGAGTGCGCCCAGTGCAGCAATTCAAAATTTGTATCGAACCGAATTCCGCGAGTCAACTTTCAGGCGTGGAGGGTCTACGCCGTATAAGTGGTTCTGTGTATTGTTTTCCAATGGAATTTGTACCTTCTGCGGGGCTTCTTGTTCTACAGGTTCCTCTGCTGTCAAGCGCCTTCCGAAGCAGTCGAGGCATCAGCGCTAATAGCTGGGCCAGCGTTTCCAACACCGAACGCGTGACGGAGGTCAACACATGCGAAACCACTGCTGAGTCAGACACTGGTGACCCTGTCAAGGCGACAGCGCCTCGTGACGACTCCCTCAGTACATCAGCTGGGGGCCTGCGCGCTGCGAAGCTGTGCAGCCTCACAGGTCTCTGCTCTCGCACCAAGGTCAACATCATCAACACCAACATGCGGTGCCCCACATGCTTGCTGGACCTCGTGAAACAGCACGAACGGTTGACCTTCTTCCCAGCCGTACCTATCGACAACACAGTTCGGCTCACGCACAGCGGTGCACACGCGTTGTACGATACAGCGGCCGGCGGCTGCAAGTCGCTCGCAATAGAATCCAACGGCGCCGAAGCGATTTGCATGGCGCATCCACGGGGGCCTGTCTCAACTTTCAGCATATCTGGCATTACGGGAGCCTCGTGGCAACGGCTCGCCACGCCTGCAACGAAGTCATGCTTAGCCATTCCAACAAGACCTGTCGCGTTGGTGCAGTGATCATCATCTGGCTCTTCCTCCCAGGTGAGGCGTGTCTCGGAAAACGTGAATCATTAAGCTTTGCAGCACATGGTGAAGTGTTGACGATGGTTGGATGGTGGAGCAGAAGAAAATCGCAGAACCTGTTAAGCTGGGATCATGAAAGTCTTGAACATTCCGGACACCCAACGCTATTCGTTTGCTGCCAGTGTACTCTTCCAGTCCCCTTAAGAAGTGCATTCACAATCCCACAGGTTGTTCCTCCCGCCTCGTGTTGCACCAGCCTGTGCGAAGGGCCAGCGGGCTTCGGCTCGCTACGTTCGGCATGATCGCGAATTAAACGACAAGGCGGCTTACGATGCCATCAAGACGGCGTCGCATCGATGTACTGACTGGAGTTTATGACACCCTGGAAGCATTACATGATGCGCCAGTGAAGTAGTAGATGCGGGTCAGAACGCGACTGAACCATAATAATGTCCATGACATGGTGATGTGGGTGTGCTGCGTGCTGCTATACATGCATACGGCACACATCTTCGGCGCTGGAAGTTGGAGCAGTTGCGTTCACTCCAACTACCCAGGAATGGGTATATTGTCCAAATTGCGCACATCCGTAAGTGGCAGCGCTACTTGCAGGGTCTTGTGATGTGTACTACCAGATGTTTGGGTCGCAGGTTGTTGGGCTTCACCTGTCAAAGCGCTGTCGTACATACTGCTTTGTGGAAAGACATTTCGCCCTACCCAGACCAGCAGATCTCTCTTGATAGGTTGACGTCAGTGCGTACGGTAGTTCCATTCACTTTGTTCGCTGGCACGTAATGCCGTACGTGGTGGTGCCGCGAAGCTGTCGTGCATCATTCATTCTCCAACATGCTCCCATGCGTCCTGCTGAACGCCATTTAGAGCGACTTTTGCAGAACTTACCGTGGCCTTCTGATTCGCTTCAGTTGGTGGCGGCCAGGGATGTTCTCTGGTCCGCTGGGTATGGTGCCCTAAGGTACATTGGTCCCAAGGAAATGCAATGGGGCAACTGCATGTGGCTGCTGCTTGGCGTGACCAAAGCGTGACTGCGAGGGTGCGTGACCGTAGACGATGTATCGTTATGGCCAGTTTGGTGACAATGCAACTGGCTATACTTTCGGTATCACCGCTTGGATGGTAGGTGCTCGGTTGCATCTGGGTTTGGGACCGGCATGTTCATGGACCCTGTACGGATTCCATGTATAGGCCGTTGCTGAGCACGTATGAGTAGCGGTTTGGTATGTGTTTGCTGGATCTCCTGATCTGTTCGGTCAACTCCATCCCCCGGTGTTCCCCTGTTTTGTAGTATCTGAAAGACGTCCAGGAGTCGTCCGTCTCGCTCCGCTGTCCCCTGCGGAGATTCGTTCGGGGATATTTGTACCCTCGGAAATTTGAAATGTGTCTCCTTTGTTGCATGTTCGGTTGCTGGACTGGACTGGCTTGCGTACGGTATGTCTCGCTTTCGCATTGTGAACGGTTGTTCATAACCCGCATACGCACACACGCGGGAGCCCACAATATCTCAAAGGTTTCCCTATGGACTCGGACCTTTCCGCATGGGTCCGAGTTTTTACCACTTCAGGCTGTTGCAACAAAAGCCTGGCCCCTCCTGACTGAGGGCCAAGTCGCCACAACGTCTTCGTATTTCCTTAGATGCGTAAAACCATCCCGTTAGAAAGAGCCACGCATGCAAGAACTACCAGGATTCCAATCCACCGTTGCACCGTAAAGGCGCGCGACGACTGCAAAGCATCAACTCACATTCATCAGCAAGTATGTAAGTTTGCAAGAACGACCGCAAGATGCTCGAGACTCAATGTGACGCATCGCGCAACAATCTTGCAAAGACGCCGGAAACAATATATACGGCTGTGCGTGAGGGAATCGCATAGTTTGATGCATTTACGAATATTTTCCCTGAGCAAGCCGACTACGAATTTGCACTACAGAAGTCACATACGTGGTTACGGTGTTGGTTACGTAATACGCAAGCCCAGCCGAGCGTTACTCAACAGAACGATGATAAATCCGTTGTGGTTGAAATGCATAGAAGATGACGCCTGCTATTACTGGGTTGAAGTGTTTTCTTACAAACCCTTGCGCTTTGTCAACTAATAATTCGCGTAATGTTCGGCCGTAATCTGCCGGTGCGCTTAGCAAAAACAGCAGTCATTGCTTGTCATGATACGCATTGCGGGGTTGATGAGCAAGCACAGTTAAGGATCACCGAGTTGCATTGCCGTCGTGCTCGTGTATTATCATGCCGTACCGCGAAGCATGACCGTACATGTTTGCGTTTCGGTTCGAACCTTTCGCGACGCATCCCTGGCCGACAAGGCTGCAGATGATGTTGCGCGTATGTGCAGCAAATACAGACTGTCTCAGTGTCGAGGCATCACGTTGGGCAACCGCCGAACCGACGTGATGTGAACCCCTTGCGGTGCGTATGCTGAAATCCCGGCGCCACGGGGCGCGTAATACCGTGTACACGTACATGCTAGACGCCGTAAGCCGTGCAGGACGTCTGCACGAGGGAATGGTGACATACCGGTTACGGACAGACTCCCGTAGCTGCGATGAGAGCGTGCAGCAAGGGAAGAGGAAAGGCGAAGAGGGCACAAAGCTCCACGAAAGTTTAATGACTATTCAAATCACATAAGCAGGACCAAGCAGCACATCGGTGGAATTAGAAGCTGCTGAAATCCTGCAGCGGGCTGCTTCCTCAACAAGGGACAACAGCCGCGTTCAGCCGTCCACCCTGCTAGGCCCTGCTCCCTCGCGTCACAGACGGGGCACTTCGCACGGATCCGACACAAATGGCATGTCCAAGTGCAGACTGTTGAAATCGGTTTGCGCGCAAGCATGCATTCGGATTACCTTCTGCCAGGTGCTGCCCAATGTGCTTCTTCTGGTGTACGCACGGCAACCCCTCCACGTGCAAGGCAAAGCGGAAGCATGCGCAAGTGTCGTAGGCTCAACCGTAAGAATGGTGTCAAAACACATGGCAGTGCCTTATGTGTATGTTGGCCACGTCGCTGTTGCGTAGCGCGTTTCAGTGCAAAGGATTTCCGCAGACGTGGACTTGCTTGATGCATGAGGGCGGTTGTCCAGGTGCGGATCCAACCACATTCAGACTGCCAGGGACTGCGCAATGTGGCAGTGGAAGGCAGAGCTGCAAGCACAGCTTTAAGACCTATGGTTCATCACCACGTGCTTTCTGTGAACTGAACCGTCTAACAGTAGCATCCAACCCCAGAACTCCGCCCTGACAGACATTCGGAGCACAGAGAGCCATGCATTCGAATGGTAGGTTCAGCGGGATTATGCGTGTGCATCAAGGGCTACGATATTTTGTCGTGTGGGTTGAAGAACTGCATATTCCATGAGTACCCAACAACATGGACTGGCAACAAATGAAGCAGGTCTCACATGTCCCAACCCGACGTCGTCCGTAATTTTGCCTTATTCTGCGGGGCACTCGGCTGAAGCAAATGCACGGCTGATGCAAGTGCATGTGTTTTGGTCCCATGTGCCCTGCCAACGAGGGAACTTGCGAATGATAAGCCATGGGTGCTGGGCACACCCATCTGCTTATCTACCACCAACGAACGCGTTGTACTGCACGGCGTGTGGACCAGATGCCTGAACGATGGACCCGGTCAGTGCAATGAATAAAAGACAAAGACTACTGTAATATGCCAGCAGCTGTGCCGGTCCACATCCCGGTATCACGAGCACGGCTATAGCTCTAGTTGGCACTTCTCAGTTCTCTTCACAACATCCCTCTTTGAAATAATATTCTCATATTTCTATCCCCATTATTTCTAAGTAAATTCCTGTCACCGGTGTGAAGTTGTAGGCCGCACTGACACTGTTCTCGTAAACCCAGGCGATGCGATGGCAATAGATTCCTGCGACTGCAAAGCAGACATGTGGTATATACATAATAGATAATCCAACAAAAAAACATTATGACCTTTACCGGTCGTCGGGCAGTAACAATTTGGTACATAATCGTACATAACATAATTAGCTAAGTGTCAGTCGTCGTGCACTTTATAAACGCCTTACGAAAATTGACTGCCGTGGTATAATAATCACACTGAATATGTCTTCCTATTTGTATACATATTGCAAACGAACCTGGTAACCAACCCACTTACGTGAATAGTCTCGCAGCAATCGTTCAACACGTCCGTCGCATTTTCTCAAGTGCACAAGTCGACAACTTGGCTTCCTCAATTTCGAGCGCAACGCAGTGGCGGTCCCTAAGTTGCCAGGCCGCTTCGTTTCCGCACGACCTGGTTATAGCGCTTTGTGACCGTTCGGCGACGGATTGGCGTGTGTTTGTATACTTTTTTCTAATCGGTGCGATATCACAAACGAAATATCGTCGTCGGTCTGCTGCCGGTTTGCCGCTCCGGAAACGAGGTGAGTCGACGGGTTAACGGTGCAGCTGCGCGCTGTCATGGAAGCTGCGGCAGACTACGAGTGCTTTGTGCTCTGAATACGACTTTAATTCGGAAGTATAATACTTCGTGACTGTCTTTGCCTGCACGTTTCGTGTGGCCTGACCGACAGTGGCACCACGCGTTTCCTCCAACCTGGCCTTTTTCTGTCTCAAACATGAAAGTCAGTTTTGTGCGCTGTCCCCTGTGCAGCTTCACATTTGAGATCAACCGGCCGTGCTCGAACTTTGCGTAATCTTCGTAAATTTTGCCGCAATGGGTACACCCCCTCCGCTTCCTGAGCCGGTTCGTGGTCTTCGGCTCGAGGAGCGTGCTCCTTCGATAACAACTCTTATTGTTGATGCGGTCAAGGCCGTATCGTCGTCGAGGTGCGTTAGGATGGTTGCTGCCAACGTGGCCCAATTTTGCCGCCCAGTGTACCTCGCGCGGAAGGCACGCGGCGCTTGTACTGAAATAATGTCCCTGATCGATGATGTTGCGTATTGCAGCGCTGGGCCGGTATGTGCATCCGACCTGTTGACAACAGTTCAAGTGGATGTACCTGGACTGCAGCCGTCTCGCTTTGCTGGATTTGCCTCGGACGCCCTCGACACTTCTTCTCGTCCACAGGCGTCCCCGTTCGCCACGGTGTCCGTGGAGGAGGTCAGCTCCTGTGGCCCCAGCGCGCCTAACGGAGCCGTCGCCAAGAACGCCGATGGTCTGCAGCAACGTAACTCCGAGGCTGCGCGGCTCACGGTGCCGGTGTCACCATTCGACACCAGCAGGGCAACATCGCGCATGGGTTCTCATGCACCGGGGGTTCTCGTAGCCGGCGCTCAGGCTGGGCCCATGTGTCCGCAGCAGTGGAGCCCCACCTCGTTCCACAGCCATGGCTGGGACAACAACGACTCGGGCACGCTTTCCGCGCTGTCTTGTCAGCGCATATCCGACCCGGCTGCGCTCACACTGCCGCTGTCAGCCCCCACCCAGTTGGCCGACTCGTCCTCGATGTCAAGCGCCAAGCGACTTCTTCAAGATGCGCAGCCCCCTTTGTCAGATGCTGAGGACTTCCGGCGGCGTCTGAAGGCGATGCTACCCGACACGTTGCGGGCGCTGCTCCCCAGCCTCATCCCGGCCCTGCTACCCTCGGCCATCGACGCAGCTCTCCCGTCCGCCTCTGCTGCCGTGTCATCTGCCGGCAGCGCTGCGCCGTTGCTGGAGTCGGTCGTGCCCGCTGTGCTCGAGTCGGCGCTGCCGCAGGCCCTGGCGGTGGCCTTGCCCAAGGCGATCTCAGCCACTCTCAACGTCCTGCTCAATGCGGCATTCGGATGTGTGGAGCAGCAGTCGTCGGTCCATCCTGACGCCGCCACCGGCTCGTCGGCTCCGCCGTCGCTCTGCGGTGATCCCGGTGCTTCCGCTGCCACAGCTGCCGCTGTGACGGATGAGCGCCAGCAGTCCCTGTCCCTGGAGCAGCAGTGCGCGGCTGAGGCGCAGCTCGTTCGCATGCTGTTTGATGCTGACGCCGGGGAATTGTCTTCACAGCAGCAGCAGCAGCAGTCGCGGCAATCTCCGGCCGTCACGCCAGGGGTGCTCGATGTGGCGGCTGTGATCGCCAGTGGCGTCAGCAGTCCTGGCAGCAGCCCGACGAGTCGCGTCGGCAGCCCTGTGGGCAGCGGCGCCAGCTCACCCGTGGAGCATAAAGCTGGCTCTCGCCCGTCGTCCGGTGTCAAGCCCCCCGTTGCCACCTCCGCGGCCGTCATGCCGCCTGCTGCCTCTGCCGCACCGGCGACCGGCGTGGCCGTCCGCCGACCTTCCCTGGCGGCCTTCGCTGGGGCCGGCAATGACGGCGCGGGCGCGTCGCTGAGCGCCGCCGCCAACGAGCTGTTCTCTAGGCGCCTCTCGGATACCAACCACACCACTTCGGCCGCAGCCGCGAACAAGAGCATCCGCCAGCAGAACTTCCCAGCCGTAACCGTCACGGTCCCAAGCCACGGCAGCACCGGCGCGAACGGCTTCACCCACGCTGGCGTGACGGCGGGCCAGCAGCTGTACTGCAGGAGCAGCGGCGGCAGCGCCGGCGGCGGACACTCGAGCCTGGGTCACGCGGAAGACGGCTTGAGCTCCGTAGACGATTCGCTGAGTTCCTGCAGCGGTGGCGACGCGCCGTCTCCGTACACCGAGCTGTGCGTCGGCCCCTCAAGCGCCATGGGCACAGGCGCCGCAGTGAATAGCAGCGCCAACAGCTTCCTGATTGCCGGCGGCAGCGGAGGTGAGGTGTCCGGCGCCGAGGCCGCGGCGGCGGCCGCGGGCTTGTACGGCATCAGCGGCGAGGCCCTGCTGGATCGTCTGCAACAGGTCCAGCAGTCGCAGCGCAATGCCGCCGCCGCCGTGGGCCACTTGAGCTCGCCCGCGGAGCTGCTGCTGGCGGCCGCGGGTGGTCGCGTCGGACAGCTGGTGCAGCAGTCGCAGCCCTCGCAGCAGCAGACCGCCGCTGCAGCCGCCGCAGCCGCGTTCTTCCAGCAGGCTCAGCAGCAACACGCCGCGCAGCAGCAGGCCCAGCAGCAACAGCAGCAGCGCCAAGCGCAGCAGGAAGCGCAAGCCACGCAGCAGCAGCTGTTCCAGCTCCAGCAATTGCAGGCGCTGGTAGTGGGCCGCTCCCTTAGCGAGCAGGACCTGGGGGTCCCGCCGTCTCCGCCTCTGTCCACCGGTCCTGGTGGTGGCCTGCAGTGGCGTCGGTCCTCAGGCACTGAGGTCGCCTTCACCACCACTGCCGACCTGTGGCAGTCCGACGCGGACGCCTTGGGCCTGGCAGCCGCTGCACAGCTGGCGCTGGGCCAGCAACAACAGCAGCAACAGCAACAACAGGCCATGGCTGCCGCGGGTCTCCTGCAGCAACAGCAGCAGCAGCAGCAACAAGCGCAGCAGCAACAGCAGCAACAGCAGCAACTGTTTGCTCAGTCGCTGGCCGCCGTCGCCGCCGCCAATGCCGCGGGCCGCTCCGTGCGTGCTGAGGATTTCCTGGCCTTCGGCACTGGCAGTGGTGGGTTGCAGATGCCCGCGTCCGCCGCCACGGTGGCGGGTCTGGGTGGCCAGGCCGCCGCGGCGCAGCTTGCAGCGGCCGCAGCCGCCGCCGCGGCTGCGGCCAGCGGCGCGGGGTCGGGAGCAACGACATCCGACCTGGCTTCCTACATGGACGCGGCGTTGCGTCGGATGCTGTTGGTGAGCCCGCAGGTCGCGACGGAGCTGGCCCACGCGTGCGGCGCCTTCAGCGGCGCGCACACTCAGCTACACCACATCTGCTGCGTCATTGCGGAGCAGCTTTTGGATGTGGCGGCGATGGCGCCGGAGGTCGCGGCGGCGCTGCTGCGCGCGCTGGCGGCGCACCGCACGCGCGGCGCGCAGGCGACCGACGTCGACCCGCGCGTCATGGGACGCATCCTGCAGCTGCTTCGGTGAGTGCGGGCTTGCCTGCTGAACATTTCATGTCGCGGTTCGATTCCTAATTTGGGTCGGGCGTGGTTAGCATCTATGGGACTTGGCGAAGCAGCGTTTCACTGGTCTGGGTTCTGCCCAGCCGATACTGTATGCGGCCGCCGTATTGTTAGCGGTTAGTTAGCGGTTAGTTGGCGGTGCTCCGTCACTATCTTCTGACGCCTTCTGACACCCATCCGACCCAACCCCCCTCCGTCCCACGTCGTCCCTCCATCGCTGCAGGGCGGGCCCGGCTGGTCGGCAGCTGTGTCTGGTGTCTCTGGAGCAGTGGGTTGACGGCCTCAGTCGCATCCACAAGCGCCGAGCCTACCTGGACACCATTCTGCACAACTACCAGCTCACGCTCAAGCGCCTGGTGCAGGCAATGGGCCACCAGGTAACCTCGCTGCCTACTCTCTGCCGGGTTTGCGGTTGGGACGTCGTGCCGTTTGCCGTCTGGTATATGAGATTGCAAGACTGCCTTGAATGACTCTGGGATGTCGGGGACGTCGTCTGGAAGGTCTGTTTTGAAAGTGTATTGTGTATCGTTGTTTGCCTTGTTTGCTCGGGCACTCGTTTTGCGTTCCGCATCTTGCTGAAACGTGGTGCTGCCCCCCGCGCGCAGGTGCACGCGGTCAACATGGCCCTCCCCCGCCAGCTGCTCAACGACCTGTCGCCGCGCGCGCTGCTGCTCATCACGGCGGAGCTGGCGCCGTACCCGCTGCTGCAGCCTCGACGCTGGTCCGAGGAAATCATCTGGACGCTCACCCAGATGCACGCCATGGGGATCGACATGCAGGCCACCGGCGTATCGGCCACCGCGGGCGCAGCAGGCGCCCAGGCTTCAGCGCCGACCAGCGCGTTCCAATGGGAGATTCGACGCGCGCTGGCGGCGACCGCGGACGATATCGCCGCGGCGGGCGGTGCCGCGGCCGCGTGCGGCCAGTCGCCGCCCAGCGCCGGTGGCGCCGGCTCGCTTACGGGTCTGGGGCTGGGCAGTGCCGGCCAGGCGGCCTCCGCGTCAGGATCCACGACGCCGGGGGGCACCGCGGTTCCGTGGGCCGCGCACGCCGCACTCCACCGTCATCTGCTGCTGGGTCTGCGCCGCGTGCAGTCGCGGTTCTTCAGCGAGCGCCTTCGCAAGATGCACGGTGAGCGGATTGATTGAGCATTGAGCCCCATGACATGCCGTCGAGGGGGACACCGCCAGTCAAGGGGAACAACGCAAAACAGCGCCAGTTATCGACCCCGCTGTATGCTGCGCGTCAGTTCTTTGCACCTGATGCGTGCTGCTGTTGATTATGAATGGAATGGTGTGGCCGGGCGTCCTGGTGTGTGTTCGCTGACTGATCCGACGTGTCTTTCGCCCGCCGTTTGTGTGCCCCCCGCGCAGGCCTCTACGGTGAGCCCGTGGAGGCGTTGCTGCGGTCGTCGCTGCCTCAGGACGTGCTGGTTCCAGAGCGTGAGGTGGTGGTGCTGGTCGCTGTGTTGCTGATGCTGGAGTGCCGCATTCGGCCGGAGGACTTCGACGCGGCCTTTGGTCGGGACCTGCAGCGCTGTCTCGCGGTGTCTTCTGTGGAGGAGGTGGCCGGGAGGCTCAGGTTTGTGCCATCGGGCGTGCGGGGTTGCGGTGTGGGGTTGCAGCGCACCGCAGGACCAGCCTCCCATCATCGCATGGACGGTTGTGGGCGTGTGACTTCTTCGTGCATCCCGACCCGCCGCTGTAGACCCGCCGCTGTAAAGTGTGGGTGGTTTTAGGTTAGGAGGCGCGCCTTTAGCCTGTGCGTTTGCACCTTTGCTCAGCAGCGTGCTGCCGCCGAGTCCGGGGTTACCGAAGAACGCGGACTTATCGAGACCGTACCTGCTTTCGCATACCTTGATCAAGCGTGCGGTTGTCCCCTATGCCCTTTGCAGATGCGGGCTGGTGCCGGATTCGCCCCTGCGTGTGGACCCCCACAAGAGCCGCGCGTTGTCGCAGCTGCTCAAGATGGGCACGCTGCCGGGCACGACTCAGTTCTAAGGGCGGAGTCGTGCGGATGACGGCTCCACGGCTCTCTCTCACTGATGGAAAGCCGACAGGCCCTCCCCGAACCTTCCCCTGGGGTGAACCTGTCCTGGGTTGCTGGTTGCCTGCAGCTTGGGCAAGCGCGAATATCAAGCGTGTCGCGGATGACAGTCAGAAGAGGGTACGACGTGTCGTACATTGCGTTTTATATAGCTTGGCGGGCCGAGGCCCGATGTGCGTTGACGTGTCGGGGATGCGAAGCGCGAGGGAAGCGAGTCTTGGGCACCGGCCGGGCCGGTGGTCAGTGTTGGGATTGCTACGCCCTGTTTGCTTGGCGGCACTTGCTGACGCTGAGAAACCCTTCTAGCGGGCGAGGTGCGTGTATGGAGCCCGAAAGGTGTTTTTGCGTTTGTGAAGTCAGCCAGACGGTCGCTCCCGTCTGACTGTTGTGTGAACTTCCAGGAACCTCGCACATCGAACAAGTGCGCTATTGGGTTTCATTGATGGGCCGGAAGCCCCCCTAAGCCAGTCCCGTCGGAGAAGCCTTTTTGTCGTGCCTTGTTGCAGTCCGGGCGAGGGAGCGCGACGTATGTCCGGAGTGCCGGGCCGCTGTATTCTTGTATCACGTACCCGACGAGGTTGGTCTTAGGTAAGAGATAGCCAGTCCGCGGATCGCAGAGCTCGATGCTGGTTATGGGTTTCACCCTTCAAGAATTCGATTTTCTTCCCGTGGGAATAAGAAGAAGAGGAAACCCTCTCTTTCGGATTTTGGGAGCGGTCATGGAACTTCGCAGGGGGGCGCACTATCTGGAGGCAAGGTCGGGTTCCACAATTTGGCGGCTGATGAATTCGGGTTCGCCATCCGGGTGCCCGGCGAGGATGGTGGGGTTGGCGTTGCATCGTGGAGCGATGGAAGTATGCAACTGCTGCGTCGTACAAGGCTATTCTGGAAACAGAGTCGGCAGGCGCCTGGCCGGGGGGCAGCTGGCAGGCCAGTGACCGTCCTGCGGGGGGTTTTGGCGGTCAACCTGCACATGCCGTGGGTTCTGCGAGGGAGGTTACATTTTGTTTGCGCTTGCGCTCGGGTTGCGCTCAGGTGCCTGGGCTCATGGCAGGGTGTGTCTTTTGGGACGAGAACTGCCTGGACAATAAGTCTTGCGTGGAAACCTCGTTCGACAGCTCCAATTGGATTCATGGGCCTGTCCTCACGGCAAACGGGCGCTTCTGACGGACAGAGGAAGGTGTCGGTGCGGCAAATGCCGCTGGCGTGTGGACGGGCTGGCGGGGAGAGTCAAGAATGCATGGTACTGACGTACTTTGCCAGGGAATCCTGGAGGTGCCTTTGTCTGTTTCTGATTTGCAATTGGTACGACTGAATGGCTTCGTCGCAGCGTACCAATGTGCCTGCAGCATGCAGGCGGGTTTAAGGGGGGGAGGGGAACCAAACATGATGTCTTGTGGGGGTCTGGGAATAACCTTAAGAAGCATCCATATGTCCAAGCGAGTGGTGCATGGCGGCGCACCGGGGCCGGAGGAAACGCGCGCACCCGCTGCGCGGTGGCTCGCCCTCGGGAGCTGTCGCCTTCTTTGGTCGTGCAGCGTCCTGTAGGCTTCCCGTGTTGCTTCACTCGAGGAGAGATGACAAAGAATGGGCATTATTATTGTCGGTAGGGCGTTTTGTCTGTTGGAATAGGGGGATTGAGAGGGGCGGTTGTTCTTAAACTCAATAGTCTGCTTTGGCAAAGGCGGGATGCGGTTGGTGGCAAGGGACGGGAGGGAGGGGACTGGCGCGAAGAGACGCGGGCGAGCAAGTTGTGGGTTGCGTTTGGCAGCGACTCATGGTGGGGCCTTTTGTGTTTGCGTTTGTGTGTCTACGTGTCGGCATCGGTTTCTGGCGGTGTGCGGGATGCCGTTCCTTTGGAGTAGTTTGTCGTCGATCGGCGGAGCACATGTGCGATGCGGGCTTAGCATATGGCCCTTAATTACTCGTTGAGGGTTGGACACCGCAGCACGCGGAACCACCTCCCGCTTTGGAGGGGGTACGCAAAGGGGGCCCTTCGCCTGTCGGGCGGCACGCTGCTGGAAGGCGGGATGGTAGGCCGGCCGTCGCCGTTGCCTCGCACGCGATGTCGCAAATAGATGTGTTGGTACAGCGCGTTTGGCACTGCCGATGCAGCCGGGCAGCGTTTCTGGGTCGCAGCCTTTGTTCGGCCGCTGATCGATCGACTCTCTGCGCGGTAGCAGCGCCAATGGCAGTGGCAGGATCGATTGCACGGCCAACAGTTTGATGTGCCGTGATGGGGATGTTAGGCCGTATAGCAGAATATATTCAACTACCACTTTTATGTTGGTTGGTGCATGTGCTCCTTGGCGTGGGGTGACTTGCAGCCGACTCGGCATGCAGCTCCTGCGCTGCTGTCCCGATGCAGCTGTATGGTCGCCCTCACGCGCGTCATCCTGAAAAGAACCACATCTCAAACGCTAGCTCTAGGCTCGGGAGCTCGTCGGGCGGCTTTGGTCTTTTTGCTTCCTCACTGTGCTAGCTACTGCCTCTGCGCTGTTCGCGGGTATATCCATTCAATGATGTGAACAACAAGTCGTGTTGCAATGCGCGCCGAGATATCCTAGGAGAGCTACCGTGCTTTATGTTGTGGCTCCGTGCGGGATGTGCGGTGAGGGCAGGTCGACCGGCTGTTGGGGTGTAGGAGTACGACGAATCACCCTGGGCTGCCGGCCTTTGTACGCCCCCTAATCTGAGCGCATTGCGCGGTACCTTCGTCGTCGTGGCCAGTTGGGTGTGTTCAGGCAGTCGGTCAGTGAGCCGCCCGCCTACTGGCCCGCAAAGGTTGTTTAATGTTCCGCTCGCAGCGCTGCTCGTCAGGCAGCCATTCGGGTATTCCCATGGGTGAAGCGGCATTAACACATTGTTCCAGGGCGTATGTTTTTCGTTTGGTGGTGGCGGCGGGGGTGGCAGTATGATGGTCATGGTCGCTCGAGTCGGTGTCGTCGTTGTCATAATGTGTGAGCGCTCCATGTTGTAGCGTGGTGGAGGTGGTGTGCGTGCGCGAAATGTGTATCTTTGTGGTATCGATAACAGCTCCGAATTCTTTTGTGCAGAGTTGCAACGCAACGGGGTGGATGTCGTCGGGGCTTCCTCGCAAGTGGATGGAATTTGGCGCGCACGGGCTCTTCTGACGTGGGTGTCGAAAGTTGGCGGCATCGAACACTGGAACCTTGCGAAACCTGCTGTGTGGGAACATGAGCTGCCATACGGCGGATTTTCTAGCGCTGATCATGGTTCCAGCAAGTATTATTGATTTACGAAGTGCACGAGACGGGCTGGGAGCGTTGGTGCGGTATCGGGTGGCTGAGGTCGACATCGTTACCATGCCGAAAGGACGTGCTTGCAGCACGGCACCGCGGCATCATATGTGGTGTACCATCGTTCTCTGGCGCCGGAAGTCGGGCCGCAGTTGATTCGCGGTGGGGTGCCCGCCGGCCTGGCTGCAATCGATTGCGTCCAGCCCTGTGTACGACCGACTCATGCTTCACATCGATAACCTCATTGGAGGGTGAAGGGGTGGTAGAGTATATGCAGGCACCCACATGTTTCAAGTCGCACGAGTCCCGATCGTGGAAACCAACCTGCGTAAGGAACTTAGTCCGAATCCCGCATCCAACCGCGAAGCAAGTCCCCGAAAAGCGCTGAAACCGAAGTCGCGGAATGCACTTCCGGTCTTGCATCTTGTACGGCATGAAAACCCTGCCGCAGATGTCTGAAACCCAAGACAGCACAACCATTCGCGAGAGCTCCAACCACTGTCCAACCGTCAAAAAAAGGCGCGGGCCCCGTTACATCCGCCTCTCGATCCGAAGAGACCATACACCACAGCACCGGTAATCCGGTACGGTATCAGACAGCCATTACCGTACACCGCCGGAGCAAGCATTCAGAGTTCGGGCGCAAGGGCAGGATCGGTCCGCACGGCTGCACGGCGGCCATGACCCTGACTGACCGCGTCCGGTTCCCCGGGGTTAATAAAAAATAATATTACTATTACAGGGTATCACTGCGAAAGGGCGCCACTGCCCGGCGCAGACTCCATTACAGTTGACGAAGCTGTTCCTCGTCCGATCCCTTTAGCTCAACCTAACGCTGCATTCCGCCCGCCGCTCCGGGCGCTCCTTCAAACGTGCAACCCCAAGCGCTGCCTGCGCTCCCAGAACACACGGCCAGCGTAACGCAGCTGCGTGTGCAGGCAGTCCCAGCAGTGTTGCGGTTGCGCGCCCACCTGCACGCCCCTAGAGGAACTCCCGAACCCGTGCCGGGCCTTGAGACCACCAGGTAACAAGACTTGGAACCCAAGAGGACGGGTTCCAGGCCGACGGTCACGAGTCAACGGAACAGCGCTGCCAGCAAGCTGGGCGCCTGTTCACGGATGGCTGCGCCCTCCGCCACACGCGTCGTGTCCAGGGTGTAGGTCCGGATCTGACAGTTCTCAAAGTCAGCCCCGCCGGTCAGCTCGTGCAGCAGCCCCCAATGCGCCACCACTGCGAGGCACTGCTCAGGGCGCTGGGCCAGCCACAGCCGCAGGGCCTGCACCCGCTCCTTGAAAACGCCTGGGGAGTGGGGAGTCGTTGAGACGGAACGCCGCCGGGCAGCAGGGCGCGGGCATGATGCAGGGTCCTTGCAGTGGGGGGTGGGGTGCCGCCCTGGCGACGAATCGTGCAATTACGGGACGAAGTGCAAACGCCAAACGCAACGAGCACGGGTGCTCCGCGTTATGAAAGCACGAAAGCGAATTCGAGCGTTATGCGGTTCCATTGATCGGCCATGGAACGCGCTGGATCGTCTCTGTCGGTCATCCGTGCAACCAACCCAGTCCGACGACCCGACGATCGATATTTAGGAATCGAGACATTTGCCATTCCATCAACTTTGCCCATTTTTCTTTCAACACTACACACTTTTGACTTTCTATTAAATGTGTAGGTGTTGCTACGTGGAGCCGCGTATGCAACGCTGCGACTCCAGCCCTCTCCAGCGGACGACCTGCTGCATAGCTGCCTGCAACCTCCGCAGGTTCCAACAAACTTCACGAACGACCGGCGCATCATTTGTAACCACACTGCGAAGAAAAGTTCACCATTTGTACATGAAGTACGAAAACTGTAACCCTATCGCATCGTATATAGAGCGAAGTAATCACGTGACTGCTTTAGTCAAAAGCAACCGATTCCGTGCAGCGAACCTGGACGGCATCGCGAACTTACACCCTGTACAGACACAACGTCACCAGGTCATCCACAACGCACCTCGACGAATCCCGCATTGCCATCTTGTCGCGTCATTGTTCGCGACAACGCAAGCGCTGATTAGGACATCCCTCGACTGCCGCATGTGGTATCCGAAATATATGGTGAATCACTCTGAACCATTTGCTTTGCTGCCGCTGCATTGGTGCCGCATGTTCCGTCCCTTCCCAGACCGACGGACAGCGGGGGCCGCTGCGCACCCACCTTCTGGTTCAAGTCCAACCTCTCTTGGATCGCAAGGATTGGCAGTGTGCCACCACACATCTGGTAGAGCGTCGAACTGAAACCTGCAGACGGGCACGGTCAAACCCCGCAGATGGGCCCCGCGGTTCGTGCCAGCCGCCCGAGGGTGACTGCATGACGACGTCAAGCGCCCCATACCAGATTCCGTTTTTTGCCAGAATCCGTCTTGCGAAAAATAGCGGGCGCTGGCATGTCAGGTTGTCGGATGGGGCAGCAACAGCTACCACTGATGCACACAAGCGCGCGTAGGTGACGGAACGCTCCACGCAGTCTTATCCCCCGTGTGTGGCCGACGACTGCCGCAACCCACTTGGCGACCCAGCCTGCACCGGATGGGCCGGCATTGGCCACTTCAGTACCGCACGATGCGCCCACCCACTGACCTGGAATCCGGGAAGGCGCGCGCCAGGTCTTCCGGGCTGCTGCCAACATCTGAGGCATGCCACACCTGTCAACAGGGGCAAAGCAAGTCCTCGACGACGGGCCCCGATGGGACGCGTACAGAACTAGTAGGTGCGTCAAACCAGGCAACGCGCCCAGCCAAGCACTGGAAGCAGTATCAACGTGCCCCCGCACAATGAATCCGTCGACACGCAAGTCGGCGGATTCTTTCTCTTGAGCCACGGCGCTGCAGCTGTCACGCCGGGCTGTTGCAGGACATGCCTCAGCCCGACCCAGATGGATCTCCCTCCCGGGCCCTACGCGCTCCCTGGCCAGCGGCTCCACGTGGACTGGCCCCTCGTAGTGCGGCAGGAAGGCGAGCTCTGCCGTTTGCAGCGCGCGAGTCAGCGGCGACACCACCAGCAGCTGCGAACGGGCGGCGGTGAGCGCGCGTTCAGTAAGCATTGTCAGTGCGGGGCCCGCCGGTTCGTCAGTCAGTGCGGGGCCCGCCGGTTCGTCAGTGTACACAATACCCGCTCGATCCGATCGGTCCAGGATGACTTCGGGGACTGCATTGCCGCCGTCCGCCGAGCGTTGTTCGAAGCGAGGCGTGGGGTAGGAGGCGATATGGCCGTGGGTTTGAGCGGGTTTGCTGAACTTTGACGTTGATCCCCACAGTTGAGGCCCAGACATGACTCACTTTTTGCAGCAAGAGCACCCTTACCTCGGGCTTTGGGTTAAGCCGCGCCGCCACTCGAGCAGCTGCCTGGGCCCCCGCTCTGCCACGAGCCGTCAGCACAGTGTCGTACCTGGCGTCAAGGGCAAAGCGGGTTTGCGTGGCTGCCATGAAAGGCACGGGGAGGACGGCCCAACACCACGCGCCATTCCGGAAACAAGATCAATAACGGCTGCACATGGAGTATACAGTATAGGGAATGAAGGTAGGCATCCAGGTTGCTGCCTTCCCTCGAGGTCCCAGGTGCTGTTTCCCTGGAGGGTTGGCCGGCGGTTGCTCCGCTCCGCTGTGCAACGCCTGGATTGGCATGGGGACGTACGTACTCTCCCACCGCTCTCGAAGACCCTAATCACACACATCCCCTCCCAATGTCTAGCTCGCTAAATTGCGTCTTGCCGCACATCATAGGATCCTTGAAATCTTCTGCGTCGTAGCGGTGCCGCGCGAGGTACTCGTTCATCTCTGTCGTACCATGGCGCATGAGGTGCAGTACCTGACACCCGAGTATTTCAATGCACCGCGATTACATATCAATGTCATGGACAATAAAATGAGGTCAAGTCCTTGTCAGGTTCCCACAACAATTCGAGTCATCACCTTGACATCACCCGACGCTTGCGTTGCGTTTTGTGCGGAAACTACTAGTGATACGCGTCTTGACACAGCTCTGGGCAGGCCACAAGTTATTGGGCGCGAATGTGCTGCTGCAAAGCACATCTTCATTAGTGCAACGCACGCAGCTAAAAAGAATAAATATGTCACTATGTACGTGCGAAGCAATATGTGTTGATAGAAATGTAACTTGGGTTAATAATGCCCATGTTCCTGTTTTGGTCCGTGTGTAGTAAGACGTGGTTGGTTGACGCGCCGTACTTGCGATGCAAACATTATTGAGGCACAAAGCAGACACGAGTGTTAGTGATACACACGTCAGGGAATCGAGCGTTGCCGTCAAAACCTTGGTAACATGCAATTCGCAGCGGGCGACCTGTCTGCACTCCGCCGGCAGCCAGCACCGGCGCAGTCATCTAGATGCAGCAACGCATTCCGAACTGTACGAAGGCGCACTGTATCAATTTATCGCAGATTACTGCAATGCGACAGGCCCTTGGTGGGTCACTCTGCATCCAAGCCCTTTCGGTGAACTTTGCGTGCTCGAGGAAACGACGTGTGAAGCTTGTTGTGTAGCTAATGTGTTTGTTTGTGTGTATGTGGTTGCTCTTGTTCATGGGGTTTCCAAGGACCGCGGGTGTGGGGGTGGGGGTGGGGGTGGCATCCCATCTGTGCCCACCTCACTGCACGGGTTCACCCCTGGGAAGGTGATAAGATTGATCTCTCATACCCCCCACCCCACTCCCCGCAGCCACTGGCGCGGCTCATCAGTCCAGCAGCGGTAACCGTGATGGCGGAGGGCGTTGCACCATCGCAGGCGCCGGAACAGCCATATGGGCAGGGAGGCGAGTCGTGGGAACCATCACCTGCTCCACAGCCGTGGACGCCACCCATTGGCAGGTACTTTCGCACCACCTGTTATCCGGGCTCTGTGGTTTTGGTCCATGACCCATTGTGTTGCGGTCGTCGTCGAGCTGCCGCCTTGCCGGGCGGGGGACGGCCATCCCCTAGGTGCGGGCTGATGCGGCCGGCCGCACAGGCACACGTCGTCCAATCACTCTCTTTCTTGCGGGAGAAATGCCCATGCGCCCCTGTCCATGCTTGCCGCCCAGAGAATGGTGCGCGTGGGATGGGCTCACTGAACGTCGCGCATGGCTCCTACAAGCCCGTCCCTCGACACGGGGCACAAATTGCGTTCCGGATATCCCTCATCGGGCGCACCTGGGTCCAGCTGCCCACCCACCTGCCGGGTCTTCCGCTGGGCTCGTCCTTGTCGGCTGCTTCGCGCATCCGCCGTGCCTCCACAGGTCCGGCCTGTACGATGCGACGGGGCGCCTGGTGCTCAAGTCCCTCACCCTGCCGGAGCTCGAGGCGTGGTGCGCGTCCGAGGGTGAGTCCGCGCTCGCCGGCCCCCCTCGCTGACGAGCCGGCGGATCCTCCCGACTGCCTGCGGCTTCTCGGCGGGCTCCGCATAACTCTGTGTTCTCCTGGATGGCCGATGCCAGAGTCTGTGGCCGGCTGACGCGCTGGGCGGCTGGCTGGGCTATCAGTGGCCAGCAGGGATCGGGGGCCGGGCGCTTTGTCTGTCGCGGAGTGGCCATCCGCAGATTGGCGGGTTGTGAAGCATCCCGAGTGCAGGCCCCGTCGCGCGCGCGGGTATGGTACTGGCATTCTGCTCCCGGCCCCTACCCGGTCCCCCGGCCCCTACCTGGCCCCCGGCCCCGTGTCCCTTGCCCTGTCTCACCACCGCTCCAGGTGAGGAGGCTCCTGCCAAGCGGGCCCTGCAGATATGGCGGTGGATGTACGCAGATCCGCCCGCGGGCGCCTGGGTGCGGACCCTGGAGGAGACGCTGGGTCGGCAGAACGGCTTCAGCGCAAAATTTATTAACAACGCGGGGTGAGCACTGCCGCAGTGGGTCGGACCAGGGGAGCGCGAGGGGCCGTGGGGCGGCGCGACGTACGACGTGTGCAGTGCGGTCCGGCACGGCACAGCACGGAACGGTACGGTACGGTACTGTACGGCACGAAGTGTTGCGGTACGGTGCAGTATGACTGCCGTCGCGACGTCCCGGCACGGATGCGATGTGAAGAGCCGTGAGGTCCATCGGCCGGGATTGCTGGCTGGTTGTGCCCTGAAGCCACGGACGCTAGAGCTGCAGCGGCGTGGGGCCCGGCGCTGTCACCCACCTGCAATGTCGGCGAGGAATCCACTCGCGCGTTGGTTTAAGCTCACGTGAACTCAACGAGCAAGCACAACATGGCGTTTTGCTTTCGAGCTCGTGTTCCTCCCAGTCCGTTTGGCTGTCTGCCTGGCTCTACCCGTCCCCGCCCGTTTGGCTATCTGCATGGCTATACCCCCCCCCCGTCTGGCTGATACCGCCATCCCTGCGGCGGCACACAGCCCTCGGGTGAGCCTGGATGGCGGGCTGCAGCTGAGCCGGGTGGTCCGCGCGGCCGACGGAACCCGCAAGCTGGTATTCACGCTGACGGAGGGCGAAGCTAAGGGGGGCAGTGTGGAGACGGTGCTCATCCCCATCGTACGGCAGCAGGGCCTGCGGGACCGGCTCACGATCTGTGTCTCGTCGCAGGTACGGTGCGAGGGGACCGGCTGGCAGAGAGTCGGAGGGCTTGTCTGGGGCCGGGCCCGGCTGGGGCTCGGATGGGGTGGCATGGGCTGGCCTGGGGCCAGCCCCGGTTGTTTGGTCTGTGCGACGTGCTGCAGACTGGGTGTGCGCCGCTGCATGGTGCGCGATCGGATGGCCAGCGCTGCTGGTGGATCCCGCACCTTCTCCTACTCCCGACCGGGGGAGGAGCGAGCACTGTCTCTTTGCCGTGAGAGGCCGCTTCTTTACCTGCGCCTCCAAGCCTGTCATCTGCTGTAAGTTCGGAACTACTCTCGTGTCCTTGACAATTATGAGTCCGCGTTCACAAGTGTGGTTGCCGCCGATCCTCGGCGTGATTCCACCCATCGGCAGGTGGGCTGCGCCATGAACTGCCAGTTCTGCTACACGGGCCGCATGGGGCTGCTGGGCAACCTCACCACGGCGCAGATTGTGGAGCAAGTGGTGGAGGCGCGGCGCTTCCTGGCACAGGAGGGTGGGTCTCCAAGCCTTGGGGCGCGTCCACCCGGCATCGAGCCGTGACATCCACACAGCCACGTTTCCCTGCTTTCCGTCGATTCCGGGCCCTTCCCGATGAACGCTTTACGCAGTTTTTTCATTCTCATTCCACATCGGACGTGTGGCAAAAGATGCACACGCACACGCCCGACGGGCCATTCATCCGCATACCAACTGCTGGTCTCGCGGCTCGGGTGCTCACAAACCCGCACGCCCCTTCCCGCACGGCCCTTGCCGTCCTCTCAGGTGAGCGCACCCAGCTAACCAACCTGGTGTTCATGGGCATGGGAGAGCCGCTTCACAACACGGAGGCGGTTCTGGCGGCGGCCGACATCGTAAGCCATTACCTCGGGCTGCACCTCAGCCACAACAAGGTGGGGCGGGGGAGGCGGGGGAAGGAGAATGGAACACGAGCGAGGTTGGTCACTGGGCGGCCTGTGGGGCTCGGCAGCGCAGGGGTGCGCGGGGACTCCCGGCCTGTTTGCCTTGGCGCGGGTTCGTCTGTCGCCGTGCTGCGGCAAGGGCAGTGCGCAGTAGTAATAGTAGTTGGTGCGCGACACTTGCGGGATATGGGGTTTCTGGTCCGTGCGTCACGTTGGCTACCAGCTACCGTTACCCATTGCCTGTGCTGCGGTCATTTGTGGTTGTGGCGCGGCTGGCAGGAACGAGGTTAGGTCAAGGCCCGGGCGGGTGAGACCAAGGGATAGGACGGATTGCTTGGTTTCCAGCTCCCATGTCGTGATTGGCCCCTGTCGGCGGCCGTCCGCCCGGCTGCGAACTGGGCCGCGCAGATCACGATCAGTACCGTGGGCCTGGTACCCGAGATGCGGACCGTCATGGCTCGGAGCCGCGTCCAGATGGCGCTGTCCCTGCATGCCACGACAGGTACGCGCGCTTGGGGGGAAGGGACGGGGGTTGGGTGCCAGCAGGGATGACCTCACGCGGGTGTGTGTTCTGATGGCGGACGGCAGAGTCTGCGTGGACCGACCTGCCACGGCGGACATAAGCGCATTACAGCCCTTCAGTCGTGGAGAACAGCGGGATGCATTTGTGCTGCTTGCCCAGACCTCGAACGACACGGTCGTAGCTCCAGGTCGCGAGGTCTAATTGCTGCGATGCCGGGTGTCCGGTGGGTTGTTCGTTTTGACTTCTGAGGGATGCACACGACGGGGGTTATGGGCCGGGGCTCCCATAAGTTAGCGTCAGCTCGCAGCCTTCAACACCTGCGAGCCGAAGCCACACCGCATCTGAACGCCGGTCGGCTGCGGACGCACGTAACATTGTCACGGTGCCGCAGACGAGGTGCGGGACTGGATTGTGCCGGTGAACCGCCGCTACGACCTGGCCACCCTCACCGCTGCCCTGGAGGAGTTGTTTCCGCACCCGGAGCTGCCGCGCGGACAGAAGCCCCAGTCGCCGCAGTCGCCCCCAGAACTGCAGCCGGTGGGTCTATCTGGTCACGAGGCGCCGGGGCCTTCACAACCTGAGCCCGGAGCTGGGCCGGACGGCAGCAAGCGGGAGCTCTCGGCCGCCGTGGCGGCGCCCAGGGCGGCGGCGCACGAATGGGCAGCAGCCGCGGCAGCGGCGGCGAGCGGAGCAGGACGGCTTACGGAGCAGGACGCGGCGGCCGGGCGATGGTTGCCGCCCCTGGAGTCATCCGCCACAACGGGCCAGGATGCTTTCGCAAACGGCACTGACGACAGCAGCAGCAGCAATAGCAGCAGCGCGGGGGCTGCGTCGTCAGCTGGTTTGTTACCCGCTGGGTCTGAGGAGCTGGTGTCCAATCGCGGCGGTAGCAGTAGTCTCAGCAATATTCCCGGCAGCAGCAGCAGCAACAGCAGCAGCAGCACCAGCACCAGCACCAGCACCAGCACCAGCACCAGCACCAGCACCAGCACCAGCAGCAGCGGTCGCAGCACCAGCACCAGCACCAGCAGCAGCGGTCGCAGCCTCCTGGTGGAGTACACGATGCTGCGTGGCATCAACGACACGCTGGCAGACGCGCACAGGTGCGAGGGCAGGAGTCCCGTCCTGTCACGGTGGACTCGCGATGGCGTGACCCGCTTGTTCCCGGCGGCTGTCTAGCATGGGCAGCATTGCACCTTAGGGTGCACGGGGCAAGCCCGCACCAGGTCCTCACCGTGGGGTTTTTGGAACTCTAGTGTTGAACTTAGATGAGAGCCCCTGACGCGAAATGGTGCCCTTCCCACGGCCCTTGCGGCGCCTGCAGACTGGCGGACATGCTGGCCCGGGTTAACTGCAAGGTCAACCTCATTGTCTTCAATCCGCATGCGGGCACCCGCTTCCAGCCGTCAACCGACGAGGACGTGTCCGCCTTCCGGTCGGCGCTCGTGCAGCGCGGCCTGGTGTGCACCATCAGGGACAGCCGCGGTGAGGCGGCCGAGGGGGCAGGGGGTTGTGTCCTACTGCACAGCGTGAATGCCCGACGTCCTTGCGTCCACGACTTCGACGAAGGTCCGGGGCGATCTGAGACAGGCAGGCATCTGAAGTGCTGCGTTGCTGGAACACGGGCCTTGCCGCCCCAGCACACTCGCCTGGTTAGTAACTGGGTTTAGCGGCGCGTTCAGACCACATCCGGCGCAGTGTAAGTGCGGTGCATGCAGACCATCCTGGATTGCCGCTCGTGTCACCGTGTGCTTGATCGCTGCCTGTTGTCAGGTGACGACGAGATGGCGGCGTGTGGGCAGCTGGGCAACGTGGGGCTTGCGTTCCGGCCATCGCCCATCCTTGAAGCCCCGGAGCGATTCAAGCCCTTCCTCCTTCCACAACCACCTAGCCAGGGGAGCACGAGCACGCCGGCTGTGGCTTCTGGAGCCGCGACTTTGGGAGCGGCGCAGCAGTGAAGCCTGTGGCCGCTGCGAATTGTTCAGTTTCATGCCAGCGCGCCAAGAGACCTCATGAAGCTGCCGTGCTCCTGTCTGTCTCAAGGTGTTATGACATGGAGATGTTGTGGGATTTCTTCACGAGGGATGGAAAGCGATGACCTCGATGGTATCGAGTCTGTACACTAATGAAGCTTGGGATGAAACAAATGGGTGGGCGACAAACAATCAATCGTTGGAAACTCCGCCTGCTTTCACGCGAACTTTGGCCTCGCTACGTGGCTGCTGACCGCCGGTTTGTCTCGATCGCTGTGGATTCAGTTTTTCGAGCACCACCATAATTGCCGACCACGGCCAGGCATTTTCTTCATCCCTTGCGTGCGTGCAGTGCATGCGCATCAAGACAACGCTCAATACGAGACAACCTATCACTGCGGAGGAGGCTCTCACTGCACGGATACCTGCGGGGCACACTACACGCAGCGCCGTGCAACATCGGTTAAGGCGTAACATGATGAATCGTCACCATTGAACAGCGCGGCTGACACCGAAAGAATGCCCGCTAAAAGACAGGTGCATCGCATCGCACACCGACCAAATGCACTAGGCCGCACCGCAGCAGGGCCGGTGTTCGGTCCTGCGTCAACCGGCTTCCCGCTCGGGGCAGTCAGCACCATACCACAATTCCAAACGCGCCATGCAGCATGTCCATTCACCGCACGACTTGGGCCTTCATCACAACGAACCCAATCAAATCCAAATATATCCTCACCTGCAGCAATCGAAAGATATGCGCCCTCGCCAATCTCATGCGAACCTGCTTCATGCCATTCGCTCATATCACCTCCGCCTGTCCCGACTTTGGCCCTGCCATCACAGCCACTCCACACACAAACCTGCACAACTCAGCTGCCTGCCATTTCCCAGCAAACCGGCCAGCCTGAAATATACCAGGTACTGTGCACCAGCTGCCCCGATGTGCCGCGATGTCAATGTCATCACGTTTTTGTGATATTGCGCGCTCTGGACCCAGCCGGAGCCACCATGCAGCGAAGTCATCCAGCCCCGGCGTGCTCCCAGTTCTGTATATGTTCAGGTCCCCAATGAGTTGGTCCGAACGGACTCATTTTATGCGGGCGCCCAAAAGGAACACGCCCCAGCCTCAGCCGTTGCAACGCCGTTTCACGTTGCTCCCACCAGCGGCCGCTGTCGGCTGCTCCAGGGGCCACAGCCAACGCTCCACGAGGGGCAGCGACAACAGGCGCCCGATGCGCAACGTGACACCGTCCGGCTCCCTAGGTACGGTACGTCCCCCTAGGTACGGTTCCGGGAGGTACCGGTTTACTTGCCCAACGCTGCCGCTGGCTGCTTTTTCAAGAGGTAGGTATCCAGCTCCGTCTCCTTCAGCTCGCGGAAGGTGACCAGCCAGGCCAGCTTGCAGTCCTCGTCCAGGCTGCCATGGGTAGCGCAGGGGCACACATGTAAGCAAGTGCATGGTGCGTCCCACAAGTTCCACATGTTACAGATAGTACATTGTCAGTTCTTGATGCATGGTACAACGCTACAACAGCCGCGGACAACAAGGTTCCATGCAACATGCCCGGTACCCGGTCAAGCAGTCAACCACGTAAGCCGGTTTGCGATTCTCTAAAAAAACGTCTGTACGCCGCGGACCGCTTCTTCGCCCAACAGTACCCGTGACCGGCCGACATGCATACCATGGCAAGCAGGTAGGTGTGAGTAGGCAGGCTGCTGGGTGAGCTTTGCTCACTGTGGATGGAGTTGCGGCTTTAGTAATCCCGGGATGTAGTCCCCGAGGCAGTGGGTCAAAGTAGCCCCGATGTTAATAAACTCCGTCAGGGATGTCCCAACACCCACAGTCATGCGATGTTACAGATTGTCGTGGCCATTGGACACACCTGAACAGTGTAATCCCTCGAAACTTGTGCAGCCGAGGGCCGGGGCTGAACGTTCCGGCGATGTCGTCTTCGCTGCCGAGAGAGCGGCGCAGCGAAGAGGTGGGGGACAGGTGCACCCGGAGGTGGCCGTTCTTCATCTCCACGCTACCGTGCTCCGGGTGCAACGTTGGCTGCTGCCGCGGAAGCGCCTCCTGAGGCACGCCCTGTGCCCCCTTGGCTTCAGTCGGAGCGGCCTCCGCTGCCGTGTGGGCGTGCGGATGCGACTGCTCGAAATCGAACCAGTGTACTGCCACGATATTTGTGGTGGAGTCCGCAATCGTCTCCCGGATGACCACCGCGTCCTGTGCGGCCAGGAACATTACAGCAGAGCAAAAGCAGTGGCCCGGCCCGCTGTAACAAGGAACACCTGCCAGAGGACATAGTATCGCTTAGAACGGCGCGGTCGAATTTAATGTCCGGAGGACAGAACCGTCTGTGGTAATAGTCTGTTACTGGGGTCGGGTGCGAGCCCGACTGCGAGGCCCTGCCGAGAAGGCGGCGCGTGCCAAAGAATCCAACGCAATGCCGCGCGGGCAGAAGGGCAAAACGCCGTCGCCGCGCACCTGCGAGTTCCGGCTGCGGCGCTCCTCCAGGGCATCGCGACCCACCACGTCCTGCTCGAAGTCAGGCCAGCTGTAAATGTTGAACTCCTCGATGTCGTCGCGAACCTACGGAAACCATGCGCGGGGAACATATAATCTAAACCCTCACTGACCTCCAAGGCAGAAGCCCGCGGCCATATTTAAGGTGCAACTAGTAGGTACCCTGAGCAACGTGCCACCTAGCGCAGCGCGAGTCCACTGGGCACCCGCTAAGCAAGCCCAGCTGCCGTCGCCCCGGGGCGCTTCCCGCCCTACCCACCATCTTCTCCAGGTCCGGCCCTGGCGTCCAGTTCTCGACCCACTCAGTCGCGGCCTGCACCGCCCGCACGCGCCACATGGGGTCGATGGATCGATTCGACGGCAGCTGGCAGAAGCTCCCCGAATCGCCGCCCGACGACGTCGAAATTGGCGCCGCATGGCCACGAAGCAGCAGGCGCTCGATCGTGGCGTGCTGCGCTCCCGGCAGGTCGCGGCGGAGGTACGCGGCCATCTCCTCGTGGGTCGGCTGCCGATACTCAATGACCTCGCGGATGAGGCCCTCGGAGTTTAGGTGCACCAGGCTCACGCCTGCATTCACCGCGGCGCCGTGCGACACTGAATTTGCAAGGGCACAGTTGCCGCATGACAGAAGCTGTGGTGCAAGCACGCAGCCCAGAGAGCTCGGCCTTGCGCACCAGACGACAGTGCGAAGGGCCGGTCAGCTTGGTCGCATAGTATCACACAACAAAACGCCCGGCATCAAGGACTACGGCAGTTTCTGTCCTCCAGCCCACCCTCAGGGAATGCCTCGCACCCGAGAAAGTGCTGCGCTTGAAGGATGGCGGCATCCCGAACAAACCAACACGGTTCGTGCCTACGGCGGTCCAGAACACGGCCACCCGCTCGTCCTCTTCAGCATAGGTGATGACCGAGAATGTGAGATCCTGCGTGATTGAGACCGGCGACCTTCAGCTCGATAACTCTTGGCAACAATAACTTCGGAGGAAGTCTCGCAAGACAGGATTGAGCAACGAGGGGAAACTGTCTCCAGGCTGAATCACGGTCACAAACCCCGATCTCGCAAGGCAGCCTAGGTTGCCAGCGTCCCAGGGCTTACCTGGTACGCATTGTGCAGGTCCAACAGCGCTGTGTGGACAGCTTCCGCGCCCTCATGGGTTACCCTGCCCTGCAGGAGACCACGCTGTCTGCAAGGCCAGGGTCACGGAGTGGGGACACGGCGGGGCACCGGGAAGGGTAAGACGTTAGCCAAGCGGTCCCACTGTTCAGTCTTTTCACAACTAGTACTACAATAAGCTCATTGCTTAAGAAGCTCTCGCCCATGGCGGAAGCGAAGCTTTATTTCTCCAGTCACTCCGCCTTGCGCACTCTA
The DNA here is from genome assembly GCA_003117195.1 of Eudorina sp. 2006-703-Eu-15. NCBI lineage: Eukaryota > Viridiplantae > Chlorophyta > Chlorophyceae > Chlamydomonadales > Volvocaceae > Eudorina > Eudorina sp. 2006-703-Eu-15. The sequence goes on from BDSI01000032.1 coordinate 857,533, forward strand.
ACCCGCAGGGTGACATGTACGAAGTTAGCGGCAGTAAAAGTTCAGAGAGACAGGCTATCAATCGGCCCGTCCGTCACAAATGACACTGAGTCACGCAACAGGACGCACACAGTGACCTTACCTCCACTTCACATCAGGGGTCACAATATCGGCGAAATCTTTAAAATCGCTGGTCTCGCTGAGGTGGTAAAAACGAACAGCGCAAGAAACGATTGCGCACGGCGTGTCAAGCGAAGAAGGAAGTGATCCTGCCACCACGGCCCGCCTGAGGCCCCCAGAAACTGATCTTGACGACCAGGATGTGCACGCTTCTGCTGCGTGCTGACGTGCCGCAGCAGCTGCATGGACCACGTTCGACGCCGTCAACGACGAAGCATGTACAGAACATACAGACTTTTTCTGATTACATCCTTTATAGGTTGTTGCTTGATGACCTGTCCGCGCGAGCAACTGCATTTCAAGTCACGGAAGCGGAGTATTGAGGCAAATATGGAAGAAACGGTCCGCAAACAAGGTCGCAAATAATATATGTAAAAAACAATTGCAGGGAAACACGTGGCACTGGTTTGCTTGAAGTGCGGGTGTGCAGCAGTGCAGGACTTCAATGCACGACACGCACATCAATACTGACTCCTCGAACTGTTGGCAGGCGTTAAGTTTCGTGCATTGATACTGTAAAGCAAATCGTGACTAAAAGCTTTTGCACGCCGTGAAGATGGCCGAGGGTTGAATCCCACCTTCCCATGGTCCCGGGTGTGCGCCTCGTACCGCAGCACCAGAACAACCAGCGGCAGGATCGACACACGACCGCATGGCACGGGCACGGGCAATTACAATTCTCGAAATATTACAATCGTCCACATGGCGCAACCATGGGGTACTGCCCTGTACGGCTCGGCTCTGCTGGCGTTCGTTCGCTACTTGGCTTGGCCCGATAACGACCAAACCGTTGCATTGTTTCCCGCATCCATAGGCTTTCCGTATCAATGTGTGTGGCAGGAAGATCCGTGATCAAGACCGTATGACAGAAAGTTTTGGATTTCGCAGCACGGTGGGGCAGGGTGGGGCACGGCAAGGCACGGTGGCCCGAAGAATCCTACGCCAAAGCAAGTCAGGCACGACGAATGTCAATGGAGCGTTCCTGACCATAGGACGCCGTGTCTTCTAATATCTACTGTGATACTGCAAAAGCATCCATTGCACGTCTGTACAGTGCTTGTGTCGGCCTGAGTTCTCGCCACCCTGGGACAGACAGTAACGGGTTTCAGAAGCCTAACTTCTACTATAGGATTCCTTGTTGTCGCAAACGCCCGGCGGGTTCTTCTTGAGCCATCGCGCGGTGTAACCCGGGTGAGATTAGGGACAGAGAAGGATCCTGGACTGCTGGCCGCGTCACAGGCATTGTGGATTCTAATAACATCATGTTGATGCATGTTATATAGGATAACAAGTTATCATGCATGCTTCCCTATCATGCTGAGTCGAAACGGAAGTCGTACATTTTGAATGTTTCCTCTCAATGTGGCCTTGGGAAATGAATTCGGCCCTGACAATCGATAATGACTCTATCAAGATTGTACTTCTGGAACCGCTAATGCAGTATTCACCTTCATTTCCTGGGTGACAGCTGACCAACCAGCGCAGGATTTAGCTTTCAGACTCCGTGAAATCTGCTTAAACTCCAGGCATTGTATTTAATATCATCTCTAGTAGGAGAGCGTGCCTCTCAGTTAGTGGCTGGACGAAGGGACAAGGAGAGCGCGCTCGGACGGTGTTGGCCTTGCGCCACACTGTTGAAGAGCAATGTACATCAGCGAAGTATGCATTGAAGGATTTAAGTCATACGCGAACCGGGTGACGCTCAGCAATTTCGACCCTTGCTTCAATGCTATCACCGGCCTGAACGGCAGTGGAAAGTCGAACATACTTGACTCGATATGCTTTGTGCTTGGGATCAAAAACCTCAGCCAGGTGCGTTAGCATGGCCTATGAGACTCTCTGGCCGGTTAGGCGTAGGTCGGTGTACGACCTCGTCCCCGCTGAGGTTACATGGTTGGGCAAGACCTGACGGATTCCTTCACGAATCTCCCACCGACATCACTACGCAGGTCCGCGCCACGAGCTTGCAGGAGCTAGTATATAAGCAGGGCCAGGCAGGCATAACGAAAGCCACGGTGTCTCTCACTTTCCGAAATGACGACCCCAAAAAGGGCCCAACGGGTTTCGAGGACAAGGAGACCATCACGATTTCGCGCCAGGCAAGCTTGGCTATGCACCACTAGGCGTTCTAAATCTGTTGCCCCAGCTCTCCGGGCGCAACAAGCACGCCTGTACTGATAGCGCTCTGGATTCTGGCATTTTCTGAGTTTTCAAGTTGTGCGCATGGACTCCAAGCAGATCGTCATTGGTGGCCGTAACAAGTACCTCATCAACGGCCAGGCTGCAACTGAGACGTAAGAGACAATTTAGCTGAAGCAACGTTGCACCTGCATCCGTACATGTCTGGCCTTTTTCCAATTACCTCCGCACCGCCCTAATAGTACAAGTGACAATGGGACCCATACCCTACGAGGAAGGTAGAGTCAACGGGCGACACCTCGTCCGTCTCGTGGTGCCGTTCCTTGCTGCAGCCGTGTCGCAGACTTGTTCCAGTCGGTGCAACTGAACGTCAACAACCCTACTTTCCTGATTATGCAAGGGCGCATTACGAAGGTGCGTGTATTACACTAGAAGGGCGCTCCTTCCTGCTGAGGTTGCCAAGTTGCACGAAAACTTCGATTTCCTTGGTTAGGGGGCCGCGCGTGTCGATAATACGGATCGGAATAGTGGGCCCATAGGGAAGGAGGCCAGGGCCACTTGAAAGTCGGTTGACCAAGTCACGCAGCGTTGGGCGAACCAGAGCAACAAATCATATGTTTATTGCACACACACCCTGTATTGTTGCCCTAGGTGCTCAACATGAAACCTCCTGAGATCCTGGCCCTGTTGGAGGAGGCCTCCGGTACGAAGATGTACGAAAAGAAGAAGCAGAACGCACAGAGAACACTGGAGAAGAAGCAGGCAAAGCTGGCGGAGATTGACGATGTAAGTGCGAGGGAAGCGGGGGGTAGTTTTAGTTCCATGTTCGTGGGGCCAGTAATACCATGTATTTTCGCGAAGAAACCCGCGCTACCCAAACCATTAGTCACCCTGGGGTTTGTAGTTGCTTTTGATTGTTTGGGTTGTCTCTCAACCAAGACATGCAACTGCCTATTGGTGGCGAGCGGTGAGAAGCCCACTACTGCAGACGGTCGAATACATACCGCCTGCTTATACTGAAGACCGAACGCCCTCGTTTATCATGGGGTGTAGTTGCTCAAGAAGGACCTCGAGCCCAACCTAGCGGCGTTGCGCAAGAAGTGTGGCGAGTGGAATGAGTACATGCAGCTCCAGTCGGCGCGGGACCGGCTGCTGAAGTTCTGCCTCGCGTACGACCATGTCACTTGCACCCGGTAAGATGGCGTCCATGTGCGCCGCTCCTGTATAATGCTACATTGCCGGTGAGAAATTCACAGAGTTGTCAAGTGCATGGGTCTCACATAAGGGATCGTTCAACGACTTTGTTTGCACGCCCCCTTCAGCATTGTTGAGACGGGCGGCTCTGAAACTGCAAACCTGGAGGAAGCGATGGCGGAGAAAGCGGCGGAGCGGGAGGAGCGCCAACGTGACGCTGCGGACCTGGCGGCACAGGCTCGCGACCTCGCCACCGAGAAGGAGATCAAGATGGGAGGCGAGATGCGGGAGCTTAAGAAGGCCGTGGACGAGCTGCACCTCAAGTACGAACACCACTAGCTGCGCGGGGAAGCAGTTGGGGTATCGTCCGCTGCAAGTTTACGGGCGTTCAGCAGCCCCTCTGCTTCGCCTGCGGATAAGGAAGAGTGTGTCAAGGCAGAAGCGCTCGCGCCGGGTGTTGGAATTCCGTGTTCGACTTCGCGAAGCGCGTTGCTTGCAAGCACTACCACACCTCCGCTACGCAGGTTGTCCGGAAGCACCACTGCACTCAAGCACAAGCAGGACGCGCTCAAGGCGGAGCAGGCAGGCTTGGCGCAGTTGCAGGCTCAAGCAGCAGAGCTCGCGTCACAGGACCTGGACGGTGCAGTTGCCGCTGCGGAGCAATGCAGAGATGACGCGAAGGCTGCCATGGAGGCGGCCGAGAAGGCGGTTGAAGCAGCGACGAGGGAGCTTGCTGGTAAGGGTCCTATCGAGCCGTCATAATGCACTATAATGAAATGCCGGGCGAAACTCATACGGGCAGTCCAAAGGTGACATCTTGCCACACCAAACATCACAAACCTGCATACGCTCCTTACAGGCGCTGAGGCGGGTGATGGCCGCGACGAGTCCAACCGATCCCTGCAGGAGCGGCTCGCGGATGCACAGGTGCAACAGACAGCAGCCGACGCTGAGGCAGCAGAGGCCGAGCTTGCCGTGAAGCATCTCACAAAGCAGCTCACAGATCAGCGCAAGGCAGCTGCCGCAAAGGAAAAGGAGGGCGCAAACCTGAACAAGGAGCTCGAGCGGCACAAGGCCAAGGTGGACGAGTGCCAGGCGCGCCTGCAGGTTAGCCCCATCTCACATACAACCTGCAAGGCCAATGCTCTGGCTGTGAAGGTGGTGGAAGTGTCATGTCTCAGTACTCCGATCGTCATTGGGCCACGGTAACGATTTACGGAAGGAGTGTGCTTTTGAAATCGTGTGCCTTTTGCTTACTGAGCTGCATAGGGGCTGTCCTTCGATGAGGCGGGCATGCGAGCGCTGGAGACCCGGCGAGACGAGTCTCGTGCGGCCGTCCAGCGCTGCCGCGACCAGGTCACAGGGCTGGAAGGCGAGCTGTCAGGTGCGCATTGTCGTACGGCGACGCAACTGCGATGCATTTTGAGAAGGATGTGTGCACACGCCATCGGACGGATTTGTGCGCACGTATATCGGACGAATATGTGCATTTTGTTGCGTGGCGCGCACACGGCTGTGCCGTGGGATTGGCCACGCAGGTGTCCGCTTTGACTACACGCCGCCCAGCCGCAACTTCGATGCGCGCAAGGTGCACGGCCCCGTTGCCACGCTCGTGCAAGTCAAGGACCCTGCCGCTGCACTTGCATTGGAGGTGGCAGCTGGCGGCAAGCTGTACCAGGTAATCGATCGCCAGGGGCCATGTTAGACGCAAATCACGGGTGTCCGTTTTATGGGCCGTTCCATCGGGAGCCCCAACATGATGGTGCCTACAAACCTGCACATATTCGACTGGTGTGGGTCGGGTGGGTTTCCTCGCCAAACTCATCTGCGCATTGACGGACTGTGGTACATCACTGACTCTTTCCCGGACTGCGCAGTGGTCTTCTCCGGGTATGGCTTTTTGGAACGCGGAATAGGGGTGACAGGCGACATTTGACCCATTTGAGATCAAACATGTAGAAGTGTGAACGAATGGCGCTGTGGATGCCGCCAATTGCAGGTGGTGGTGGACGATGACAGCACGGCCAAGGAACTGCTGCAGCGGGGCCAGCTCAGGCGCCGCACCACAATCATTCCGCTCAACAAGGTAAGCATGTTTCGCAAGTACCCTCCGCCACGTTCCCTTACAACAGCGTTGTTGTTCGTCCGTTTTTCACCTGACAGCATGCAAGCTCACACGATGCCTGCCCTTACGATGACACGCGCACATGCAACCTTCCCATTGCGCGGTCACCTGGTTGCACCCCTACCCTATCACTCAACCTGATTAATGTTGTGCGGCGCACGATCGGAAATGACCCGGTGCACTATCGTTTACCGTTTTTCATCTGTTCGTCTGCAGGTGAACTATCCGCAGATGAACCCGGCGGTTCTGGAAGCCGCGCAGCGCCTCAGCGGAGGAAAAGCGCGTCCTGCGGTGGACTTCCTCGACTTTGATCAGCGCGTTGCGCCGGCAGTGCACTACGCCTTCGGGAATGTGTTCATCTGCCAGGTGCGCTTGGGTTCCACATCACGCCCCACCCTGCACCACGCCCAATCATCAGCGCGCGGGTGTGACATAAACACGGTTTTATTAGTTCGCACTCAACAATGCACGTCGCCCCTGTGGAAAATATGTAGCTTTTGCTACCGTACTGCCGTACTAAACACACGACATGACGCTTTGCAACCGTGCTGCCGTACCATATACACGACACGTATACAGCGACCCAGTTACAGCTATTTGTGGAACCTGTCTGTGTCTGTCTTATTGTTCATCTGTCAATAATGTTGTGCGGTTGATCCTCAGGATGGCGGCACGGCCAAGCGGTTGGCGTTCAGCCGTGAGGTCAACATGAGGTGTGTGTCGCTGGAGGGCGATGACTTCAACCCTGCAGGTGGGTCGCGAAGGAGCGAACACTGGTCGCTGTGCCATCCTTGCTATTACGTCTTTACGTTACGCCAGAAAACGTCCAGAAGTGGTCGGGGCGGGCAACAATTGGCACCTGGACAACCAATTAAGGCGTGCAGCTTACCACTCTCGCTCAGTTTTCTGTCCGTGTTGCCACCCATCCATGTCCATGCCTCTCATTGCCGTGCTTTTGGCATACTCACCCTGTCAACGTCACGTGTGGCAGGGACGCTGACGGGTGGCAGTAGGAGCAACCGTGCCTGCGTGCTGGCGAAGCTGGCGGACCTTCGCGCGGCGCAGGCGAGCCTCGCACAGCATACAACGGACATGGCGGAAGTCGAGCGGCAGCTCGGGGCAATGGAGGCCGCTGCGCGTGACCACTCGAAGTACGGTACAGAGCGTCAGGGCTATTAACTGTCGTGAATCTTGGTGGTCACCTTCGGAGTCCCTCTTGGTCAAAGTTGTGAAGCAGATGCCAGCTCCCTTGGTCTGACTTCTTACTCACTGGTATGTATTCACTGAACACTCGGAACGGGCACCTGATTACGTGATGCAGGTACAGCAGGGAGCTCGAACTGGCGCAGCATAGCCTGGGTCTGGCCCAGCAGCGAGTTGCAGGCAGCGAGGCGGCACAGCTGGTCTCTGCAGCGGACGCAACGGAGGCGCAGCTGGCAGCGGCGCGGGAGGCGGGCGCGGCAGCAACCAAGCGGAAGAAAGACCTGATCGACCTCGCAAAGGTTAGAGGGTCCTGGCCGTATTCAATAAATAGTAGTATGGTACAACCATACGTCGGGCAGTGTGTGCCCGTGTTTCAGTGTGAATGCGCTGCGCTGTCCATCTAGGGAGCAAGCACTGCTCCGACAATGGCACCGGTGTGACATGGTGGCACCGATGCTCAGTTCCCATGCCTCGCCGCGGCATTTGCAGTCCTTGGAGCGAGAAATCCGCGACTTCGACAAGGACCGTGGGGCACGCATCAAGGCCGCCCAAGACAAGCTCAAGAAGGCCAAGGCTGCAACGGAGGCCGCCCGCAAAGCGTTACGCGCCGCCGAGATGGCCCTGGCAAGCGCGCAGGCGGAGCGCGATGCTGCCGGAGGCGAGAAGGAGTCGCTGCAAAAGCAAATTGACGCCGCGCAGCAGTCCCTAAAAGGTGCGCTGGGTAATGTACTGTGTGCTGGGCTACATTGCGTCTGTGCGATGGGGCATCAGCGAGTACGAAACTCCGTTGTCAAGGGCCTTAAGTAGTAATGCACTTCCACGACACTCACCCACGGCAGGCGCTGAGGCGGAGGTGGCCAAGCTGTCCCAGGAGGTGGACGTGGCCAAGGAGGCTGCTGCTGCTGCTGCAAGTCGGCTGCAGGCCATGCAGGCAAGCTGGGAACATTTGTGCTCTTCACCTGATGGTGGAAGGCTGTGTGTTGTTGCCTGTCGCCTGCCGCGACTTCAAGTGTTGCGTGCACCTGCGAGGGACATGTATGCAAAGTCCTGAGCCGCGGGCCCGCGGCAATGTGCAGCGACGCAAGTGCAGCAGGGGTTTTTCGCATTGCTCGAACAGCCGGAGCAACGGCATCAAGGAGCCAGGTGTCTCTGGGCCCGTTCATGTTGTGTGCGTACAGGATCGCTTGTCTGAGTGCGACGGGGAGATCAAGGCGCTCGAGGCGAACCGAGACGCGCTTGCCAAGAAAGTAGCTGAGTGCGACGCTGACATCAAGAAGCTTGACACCAAGTAGGGCGCGGCCCGGGTGACAGGGTAGATAGCAGCGCGAGGATTGTTTCGGGTGGTGCAGCTGTCATGATGCTGCTCAGGTACCCGAGCCCACAGCTTCGCACACGTGCGCGACGCATGTTTGGCTCGCTCGAACTCCCACGACCTTCTTGCTGCGTGTCTCCATCGGGAAATATTCATCACGCGAGCTTCGGTGTCTCACGAGCGTTTTAGCGCCCAGAGTGAACTAAATGTTGAACCTCTACGCGCACAACGCACCTGGTGACAGGATCAAGGCCAAGCGCGAGCAGATTGTCAAGTCGAAGGAGTGGCTGGCGCGCACGGAGTCGGAACATCCCTGGATTGCGACGGAGAAGCGGCACTTCGGGACCGGCGACTACGTCTTTGAGGGCCAGGACATCGGCGTCAAGCGGAAGGAGTACGACGACCTGCGCGAGCGCTGCGAAGCGTTTCAGGGCAAGGTCCAGGCATCGGTAAGGAATGGGCGGTGACTGGGTGGAAGCTGCATGAATGCGGCTACGAACTGGAATGAACGGAAATGCAAAGCACCTGAATGTGCTGCATGGGCGGCCGCGCATCAACTCGCTTGCCAACTTGGTAAGCATCATGTTGCCGACACTGTGCATGGCCAACAGCTGAGGTTCTCCTCACGGGATGTTGCTGCCACACAAAATCTCCCACTTACCAGGTGGTGTCCAAGCTTCAGAAGAACGAGGATGACTACGCGGCTCTCTGCTCCAAGCGTAAAGTGGTCGAGAGCGACAAGGAGAAACTGGAGAAGGTGAGGCGGCGGCGGCGGCACGGTGTCCTTGCGGTGCCCGAACGCATCGGCAGCCCGATGCGCTTCGTTGATGGGCTCCCTGGTATCGTCAAGCGTTTGCATGAGAGAGGCCTTGGTTCTTACGTCTTGACTGGCCCCTGCGAAGCCGCGCTTGTACCGTTGTCTCCATGCCACGCCGACTGGGTTTTGTTGTGGACTTGCACGGGGCATCGCAACGGCGTACTTCCCCAGGTCATGCAACAGCTCGACACCCAAAGCCAAGCAGCTCTTGAGGAGGTGTGGATGCGAGTGAACGAGTGGTTCGGCAAGATCTTCTCCACGCTGCTGCCGGGCACCTCCGCGAAGCTGGAGCCGCCGGAGGGCCGGACTTACTTGGACGGTAAGCGACATGGCATGCCGTCGCATAGACCTTACGTATGCTGCATCACCATCATCGCACATTGTCGCGCATTCATCAACCCCCTCAAAACGTGCGCACCAAGTGGCTTCTGCGCTGTCCAATGGTAAAGCCACACGTACGGTATTGGGCCTGCTGTGTATCTGTACTAAAAGCAGATAGTCGGTCCGAGCCACTTGTGTACAGTGGGTTGGCAGCATGCTGAAAATGATGTGCTCCATGCAAACGCCATGTTTGCTTACACGCGTGGCTGGCGACGCTTGCAGGCCTGGAGGTGCGCGTCGCGTTCGGCAGCGTGTGGAAGGACTCACTGACGGAGCTGTCCGGCGGGCAGCGCTCCTTGCTGGCGCTGTCACTTATCCTGGCGCTGTGCAGGTGCGTAACCGGCGGGTGTGATGCATGTGGAATGCGTTGCCATGCTTCTCAATGCGGGAGGTAGGGATTGCTGAAGTCCGGGTGGGAAACCGACATATTGGTTGCTCCTGGTGCCTGCGCGCACGTTACTTGGCTGTTGCCCCTGGCCATAATCTTAACCTCAGGTTCAAGCCCGCACCCATCTATATCCTGGACGAAGTGGACGCTGCCCTGGACCTCAACCACACCCAGAACATCGGCCGCATGATCCGCGAGAACTTCCCCGAGAGCCAGTTCATCGTTGTGTCGCTCAAGGAGGGCATGTTCTCCAACGCGAACGTGCTGTTCCGCACCAAGTTTGTGGAGGGCGTCTCGACCGTGACGCGCACGGTCACTGACACGGGTCGCTCGATGGGGCGTGAGAACGCCAGAGCTGGCGGTGGGAAGGTCGGCCCCGCTGGCACGGGCCGAGGGCGCGCCCTGCAGGACAGCAACCGCTAAGAACAACCGCCGCGACGCTAGGGACACACTGGGATTGAACGCTTGAGAGCCGTTGCTGTGTCAGGGTGGCGGACTACCTTGCTGATACATCAATTCTTGTCCAAGTTGTCGCCGGGCGTATAGATCGTCCATGCATGGTATAAAGCAACTGATGCAGTCATCCAAACGCTGTCGACTTTAGGGGTGCCCCTTGTATAGTGCAGGAGCTTGTGCGGCGGCTGACTGCTTGTTGACATGCAGTCTGGCTTTTGCACTGGAGCGCCATTGCGCTGTAGGTGGATCTGTCCGGTGGGGGACCTTTTCGCCATAGCCTGGCAAACGATGCCCATTAAAATCTCGAAACATTCTTCAGTATCATACGGGTGATGGACGCGCCTGGTGCGGGTTTCAGCACATGCACTCCTGGCGCTGGAGAAGTCGGTTGTGCTGGATGGGCCCAACGGAGGGCGGCGGCCGACTGTGCAGTCTTTTGTGCTGGTGAAGAAGCGGACCGAGCCATGTGGGCTTATTGATGTCCATGTACCGCCTTCACTGTTACATGTCCTCTATGGCACCTATGAAGCGCACTGGCCGCCTGGGCTTGTCTCTGATCGCGCCCCAGTCCGACGTGAACAGCCCAGCGGTGGGTGTCCCGCGGACAATTATAAACGTATGATGCATCACATTGAAACAGGCCAAGTTGAAAACTTTGCAACGGCACGAAGGCCTGCCAGTATGCAATCAATTGGACTCCATGTGCAGGCAATATTACATGCTCGCACGACATGCTTGCGGCATCCGACGTCAAGTGCGCACGCCGTGGCACGACCTATGCAGATGGGCTCAACTGCAACATGCCGCACGAAAATAGTGAGAATTCGAAAAAATCCCGGCCGTCCACAGTCCAACGGACGATACACGCCAGGCAGACCCATAGAGGCCCCCAACAGAAACACTGTTTATGAAGCATCGCTAAAAGGCGGACCAGCAATAAAGCTGCTTGCTCGCCGTGCAGGCGCAGACGAACTGTTCATCCTACCCCCAGGGGCATGCCGTGCACAAAGCAGAGAGCCATGCCAAAGAACTAGCAGCCAAGGAACCACCAGACCCCGAGCCTTCAAAAAGAATGAACACTGTTTTAGACAGCATCAGCACATAGCCAGCCCCGTACAGCAATTACCAAGTTGACCGCCACCCACCGGCCCACAGCAATTACCAAGTTGACAGTCACCCATGGGCCCACGCCCAAGCCTCAAGAATCGACCATGGACCATCATGGCTTATGCTTCTGTTGCATGATTGGTGAGGGAGAGCATCTCGGCCGGACGCTTCTGGATATCAACACACGCCTGCTCGCACCTGTAAATGTGTGCTGCAGATAAGAACAGCGCAACTGCGCGGCGACGCATAGCTCTGCACGACCTCCACAGCCGTGCTGTTAGAACAGGGCACCCGCAAACCGCAACAGAAAACCCCATGACGCGAAGAACCTGCATATCAAGTATGATTGTCGGCAGCAGGTGTACTCATGCCAGGTGGCAACGGCCTGGACTCCTGGATTGCCACGAGTTTCCATTGACGAACGTTCACCCGACGTCCTCCTCAAGATCAGTGATAAACCAGGCCCCTGATAGAAGGCCGTGTGGCCAGTCAGCGGTGCGTCCGCTTGCAAGCGGGACAACCAGAAGCACAAGTATCGCCCAGCAACCATTATCATTGAGCTGCCCAGCAAGTGCTCATCCCAGATTGTCGAGTACTACCCGTTGCAGGAAGGCCCCCCAAGTACGCCACCATGAGAACCGTACGACTTGGAAAGCAATTTAGCTTCTCGGTCACGCGAAGCATGCCCGCACGACTTCATCCCGTTGTTGTGCGTGAGCAGTGTTGGCGGTCATTCACTGCATGAGGCTCGTCGCTTGCGGGCCAGCGGTGACATACGTCATCCGTGCACATCGACACGCCCGCCCAGCAATAGCCCGTTCTTCATACGTCCATACGTTTGTACTGCGGGGGCAGCACTGCGAGGCTCTCCAGTGATTGCACCCCGCTGCCCCTTCCGGCCTCCAGGCGCGCCCCCAAACCTTAACCCCCCCTGCAAGTAGTCATTTTCAAACTCACAGTACTCAACTTGAGTGCGGGGCATCATGAACTGCGATGTGCCTGTCCCACAGGGCAAAACAGGCGCCAAAGAGGCAACGGAGCTTGCCGGCAACAACCCTGGCGGGCATCCCTTCCCGTGCGCAAAGGGATGCCGACCGGCAGGCACATCCCGGCCGCCATTGGGGCGCCCCCGCAGTCGAGTGTCGCCTTCTGCACAATCCCAACTGAGTGAGTGCACCTGACCGCTGATGACATACCGTAACACCGCAAAGCGCAAACCTATCGCAAATGGCAGCGCCCACATGCGTGCCGCATTCAGGCGATGCTCATCATCGTTACGGCATATGGCGCGGAGCTGTAGCAGCCACAGCCAACCCACCAACGGCCAACCCACCAACAAGGCTGCTGCCTCTCCTGGCCCCAGCTGATTTCTCGTCCATCAACACGGAACAAGGCATAAGGCCCACGCAGCCTCGAGAGATCAGCGCAGCCCGCTGACGGGCTTGTAGATTTACGGCTTGATTCAGAGCGCAATGCTAATACCGCGGTCATACCCACACCAAACGCAAAGCAGCGCGGACCCGCGATCCCGCGTAATACAGCCAGGCTCTTCCCCTGATGGCCCCTGATAGGACGCTCAGTTTTGCATCGTGGAATTGTTTGTATCGGATGAATGAATCCTGATGGACCCGCCTTGAATGACCCCCTTCCTCGGAACGTCCTCCGATACTTTGGGGCACGCGCCGTATACATGACGTGGGACGCTGCAGTACATATACATGCGACCAGTAGCATTTTTCATCGGGCTGCAGCCCCTGCAGTGCGCCTTGTTCGTTATTGCGAAATGCGTGCCTCCGCCTCCAAATGCCATCGCGAAACGACCAATTCGTCCCGCCTCAGGCAGCATCAGGTTCCAGCTCCGTGACTGTCGTCGTAGGAGGCCAGCCGGAAGCGACGAATCCAGCCTTAAGGGGGTGCCCGGCGGCGGCCATGTGCCGGACCCGATCCTCCGCGCTCGGGAAAGCAGCGGCCGCTTGCGCGCCGGCGTTGCCGCCGCTGCCGTCGGGCCGGCGCGGACAGACCTTGGCCACTGTTAGCGCCAAATGCACGCAGTCCTGCAGTCGTCCCTGTGCCAGCAGTCCGGCGCACTGCACCATCACCGCTCGGTTCGCCTCCAGCTGTCTGTGCAGCATGTCTCTCTGGAAGCGCACGCGAGCCAGCTCCCCGCATCGCTCGTCCAGCATGACCAGCAAACCTACACGGCGACGGGGACCCCGAAGCGCGGCGCCAAGTAATCGTTGCTTACAAGCATTCGGACGCATTAAGTGGTACGGTTGTGATAACAGTTGTGACCGTTGCGTGCTCGGTTATTGGCGGTCATAACCTTCGCTCCACCACACTGCAGCCTGGATGCCTTCCGCCGAAAGCTCGTGTCGTCACCGACCCCATCGACAAGCGCAGCTCGTGTAGGGGCCGCAGCATGGGCCCTGACCCTCACCGACGAGGCGGAACTACACCTTGCGATGCCACCCGGCTGGCTGCATTGCCGCCCGGACCTGGCCGTCAGTCGGTACCCCGGTGTCGGTGCTTCAGCAGTGACGTGCACTGTACCCGGCATGTCCAATCCCGCCAAGCCATCCTCGCCCAACCCTGCCAGACCTGCGGCTTGAGCAGCCAGCTCGCGCACAAGCTGCAGCGCGTCGTCCCTCTCCCGTCGGACTGTTTCGAGCTCCTCAGCACTTGATGCCTCGCCAGCCGGGGACCACGCACACGCGTCCATTGGGCCGGAGCTGTGGTTTGAGTAGCTCGCTTCAAAGCAATCGCCATGCCCGGCGCGGCAGCTGAAGCCCGCCTCATTGCCTGCGCCGCTGGCGATGCCGGTGTCCATTTCTAGAGGCTCCTGGAAGCCGATGCAGCGCGTAAAAGGCTGTGACAGGCTGCCAGTGGCGGCTACAGGCATGGCAGCAGCGGCGGCGCCGTCTCTGAGATGTAGCGCTAGGATGCCACGCGCGACAAAATGGATGTTTGTACGGTACTGGGTATTAGGTAGAGCTGTGGCACGGCCCAAGTGCAAGACTTATGCAAAGCCTGCAGGGCGGAAAGAGGAACAAAGGGAACGGGGGGCCCGCCTACGAGACATACGACGGGGGTCCACGTTTTCATGGGCGAGTGCCTTAGTAACGAAGTACTGCCTTATCATGACCGCAACGACCCCCCGCATCTGTTTGGCGGAGCTCTGCGTGCCTCTTTGCCATTCCGTCGGCGATCAATTGGATTGTCAGCACATGCCATGATAAAACCGGCAACAACGGACTGCAACGGAAAGCGCGGCGGTCCAGGTGACTAACGTGACCAACCGACATGGCTTGCCAGTTTACCATCGACAGAACGCTTGCATGCCGAATGCTTTCACACTTCAGCCATCGCCCCAGTGTTACAGTCTCATAACTGCGCCGGCATGTATGTTGCGAGATGGACAAGCAACGGCAATATTTGTGCTGCCCCATATGGAACGCAGGTAGTAATCGTACGCATACTTGTGTTGCTACAATGTTGTGTTGCTACAATGAAGTGTGACGGTGCATGCGTTCTACAAGAGGTTATTCAACATAAAAGATTGTATTCTAATGATGTAATGAAAAGCAATGGCAGCAATCCTTACCTTGAAACACATTAAGCCAGATTTTTGAGTAAAGACACACGCGCGATCGACCTTGCTGTGATGGAACATCTCCCCATGGTTGGATTGCACAGCATGTTAAAATACGCAATACCAGGACAGGCAGACCGTCTTTCACGTAGACACAATGAAGAATTCCGAAGTAAATCTGATCAGCGCTTCACTTGCATGGCGTGAAGGCACAATGCTGAGCATTTGTATTATACATCATGCCGCCAGGGCATTGCGTTCTTCTTAGAATCCGTCGTTACGAACCAGAGCACGTGGCTCCCTAGAAGTAATGTGGCTGGTATGCTTTACACTGAAGTACAACAGACCTGGAAAACCTCGATGTTCCATTTCAGGCTTCACACGAGACACGACCTCAGGGCCCCATTCCATGTACGACGGGTGCTGTGTACGTAAGGCATGGCCAAATAATACATGCATGTGCGATTTGATGAAATATAAGAAGATCATATGATTTGAACTTCTTAACAAAACATGTTGTTTGTTACCAAAACATGTCTCGAACGGACGTCAGCAGTAGTAACAGGTTAGTACATACAGACGGCGACTGGAATAAGATAGAGGGTCTGGTCTCTGTCGTGTACAAACCTTCGAGACCAGGGTAGCATGCCCACTTTTCACGCCTCGTGTGTGACAGGCTGACGCACCTGCAAACCGCCCTTTTCGTTACAAGAGTCTATCCTAAGCATACTTTTGTGTTCGTCTCGACTCTCTTATCCAATCGCTGTCCATTTTTCTGTGATCGTTATACCTGCCCGCTTTTTTGTGTCGATCTTGTTAGTTCGACATCAATCACAATGCAAGTACTATTTTGCTCGCAACCTGCTGTTGCATAAGCCAGGGACAATATGCCCATAGGGCAGCAAAAACCGTGAGCAACCGCCAGCCGTTCTCCGTGCCGGCCTGGTTGTTTTTATGTGGCCAGTCAAACTCTGCCAAACAGCTAATATCGCTACAACGCAATTTCATAGATGGGCAGGGTTGGGCTGCACGAGCAGGGGCGTCGAAATGTTTTTAAGTTGCCCGCCGTTCATGCACCGGCCCTGCCTCGCCTGGCGCCTGCTTGCCAAGTGTCGGGAAGAGATATACGCCCTTTGATGGTGCAATCTGCACCGTCCGACGGTGGATAGAGAGTACCTCCCACAATTAGGGACACGGCGGGTTTGCATCGGTGGGATAGAGGAACGGGAGCACATGCAGACCTCACTTTGGTGGATCTGTTGTGCGCGCTGTTTTACCCTGGACGTCTCCACGCAATTCGGGTAGAGTCCGATAGGTCTAGCAGGCGGACCTGTCAGAGTACTTATCAGCTGCGTGTCAGGCCTCCGGGACAAGTATATATAGCCGAAACTCATTACGGCAAAAACAGCAACCAGTACACATATGCACACGCAAAGGTCCAGTATCAGTGCGTTACAGCAGCGATTAACGGCTCTGGGAATCGGCATAGTGACGAGCAAAGCAATTTTCAGCTCAACAGCAACGTGTGTACGGGCATTACGATAGTACCGCATACCAGGTACAAGGTACGAAACGGATTTCCTACGTCCCCAACTTGCCTCGGATGCAACGCCTGTGGCGCAGGAGTCCGGCGGTGCCGCTATCCGTAGGGGTTTAACAACCGAAATGGCACAAACGTCGACTTTGTCAGTCAGCAGTATGGTTAACGTAAACCACACAATGCTCCGAACGTATTGTCCTAGTCAGCTGCTGCGTGGAGTGCCGGACGGACCGCGAATTGCAGCTGCCACTTGGTCTGGCCCCGTGAACCCCCGCCCTTGGCCTGGCCGACTGGTGACCGCCTTGGCCGAGAATATTAGCGAGGTGAAACAACGAACTACAAATTGTGCGCATTTATGCAGAGCAGCCAGCGCGCTGATCAACAAGGATTGACATATAAAGTGGACACGGCAAGGAACCGACAAGCACGACCTCCATTCTTGTAATCCCGCAACTGGCTTTCCGCGCGCTCCTTCAGCCCCGCACCTGTCGCCCGGCTCAGTGTTGAGTCCGCATTGTTGGGGTTTAGCACAAGCAGCAGACATCGCCCCTGCTGCCTTCAGATTTTGGGCATCACTGTCGTACCGATGGCCCGTTGCAATGTTCATAAACCGCTAGGCACTTGGTTAGCTCGGCTGATGTCGATGTTGAGCCTGGCACTGTTATTCGGCCGGTCGAGCGCGTTCGAGGATGCCGTACTGCCAAAGCCCGATGACGCCGGCGCCAAGTTTGACCCGTCGTCCGGGAAGGGCATGAAGGTTAGTGGTGCAACGACTGGCCTGCCTATGGGGATCACATGCTGCTTTAAGTAGGGTCGTACAAGCCGTACAGGTTCATGAATGTAGCATGAAAGAGGATGTGCGTGTATCGGTGTATTTTCGGGTCCGCCAGAAGAGTCCACCGAAGGGCCTAGTTTCCTTGTCAGCCACCGTGACGCACACACATGCAGCAGCTCTCACAATGGCAGCAGATATGATGTGCGACACGGAGGCTAAAGCGATGCCGCTCTCTAGG
This sequence comes from Eudorina sp. 2006-703-Eu-15, assembly GCA_003117195.1. Lineage (NCBI taxonomy): Eukaryota > Viridiplantae > Chlorophyta > Chlorophyceae > Chlamydomonadales > Volvocaceae > Eudorina > Eudorina sp. 2006-703-Eu-15. The sequence continues at coordinate 874,956 of BDSI01000032.1, forward strand.
CTGATTCGGTTCACACCAGTGGTATTGATTAGAAAATGGGACCTGTCGTGGGCCCATTTGAGCGGCTTCGGGTTGTGGTTTGCGGTCATCCCCATGTTTTTTGCTTGGTTAATGGAAAGGCATGCACGCACGCTGCCATGTGCTGCATCGACGTTGAGTTCTGTTGCTGCTGCTGCTTTAATTTACTCCTGGTGTGATTCCGTTTCAACGCTGATGACCGCACGGACTTACACTCAGCAGCAGGTGCCTTTGGACAAGCTGACGACACTGGACGACGACAGGAGCGGCCATGGCCGGGTGTTGCAAGAGCGTCCCCTCGCTGCAACGTTTGAGACGCTGCCCTGGAAGGCACCGGTCATCAGCATTGCAATGACCCAGATCCCAACGGCAGGCGCGCGCAAACGCAAGTATTTTATGTACTGGCGCGCCCACAGCAGGACTGCGGCGAATTCTGCCGCCACTGTGGATCTGGACACCCAAAAGGTGCGGGCGGAGCGAGTTGACAGCAGTGACGGAATGTGCAACTGACATCAATTGCATATGTTGGGCGGGGAAAGAACAGCCGTCACACTTGATTTGAATCCGGTGATTTGAATCCGGTCTGCAATTAATAATGTAAAAGCTTACATTTTCATCTGACGATCTTCAGACCCAGGCCATGCAGTTCACAAGGATATCAAGGATAACTTGAGTTATTGAGGACTCGAAATTGCCGGTCATCTGTCATGACACTCTGGAGGCTAATTGTGCATCAAGAAATATTATATTTTGTGCCATACATCAAAAATTTTTCTTGCAGCCTGTGTGCCGTTGCCATTTTGGGAAAGAATGACGAGCGGAAGTGTATTCGTCCGGTTGTGACTAATCTCTTGCCTTCCACTTTCTGCAAATAATCTGTTATGAATACTTGAAATGAAGGTGGTTTTCGTGAGAACGACCTTCGACCAGTTCTGCAACGGGCCCATCGTCTTGCCGGATGGAAGTACGGCCTTGTTTGGCGGATACGACCAGGGCAATTTGGTGCAGGCTGACGGGCGAAGGCTAATCTCGGTGAGTAATTATTGGGATTTCATCACGGAACTCTTCATAATGCGCTGCTGGAAATCAAGCGCGTGACCTTTTGGGTTGACCCGTACGAAGGGCAGGCAAGAGGGCAGCACCTTCGAGGAATCACGACGAACGTTATGTAACCCGAACATGTGCACGGCATGCCTCTGACCCCTTGCTACCCGTTGCTGTGCAGCAGCCCTGTGCAGCCCTGTGCAGGTTCGTTCCCGCGTGCATCCCCGGTCTTGTCTCAGCTAATACGTACGTACCTGCTCTCATCTAATGGTGCGTTGCCCTCGTGTCTTGTCGCGGCCTTCTGTGCATGCCCAGGTGTACGACGATGAGAAGCAGAGGCTCTCCTACCTCAGCAACATGACCTTTTCGAGGTGCGGCTACGATGCGGAGCGAGGACAGTAGTAACTTCTATCTAGGTTGAAGTACGCATACGAAGAGTTGTCCTTCTAGCGCAGTCAGCGGACCTCCGTTGACATCATCGACGGGGCGCTAAATCCACTACTGGGAACAGACGTGCTCGCTTTAGATAGATCAACTTACAACGAACGGCGTCATGGGGGGCTGCGCAGCGCAGCCCCATGACCCCATGACCCCATCCATGGGTTGCTTGGCTGTTCCCACGTACGCCGCTGACACGTCTACGCTTATTTGGTTCCATCCGCGAGAAAGCCCTATGTCATCCGGACTAAGTTTCATGCTGGATGATTAGTGCTGGTTTACAACAATTCAGTTCGAGAACCGACGCCGTTCGTTTGTGGTTCTGGCACGGTGCCGGCCGACCGAGCCCTGGACTTGTTGGTGGCACACACACGGTGTATGTGACGTACGTCATTCACTCTGTCCGGCAGGGTCCGACGACCCGGCCGCCCAACCGCGGCCCAACTATGACGTCCCCTCCCCTCACCGTCTTTGTCACACATACACCTGCTTCAGAGTCACTCGCCCGCCGGCTCCTTGCTGCTGCCCTGCGCCTGTATGTATGTGCCACCCACGCAGGTGGTACCCGACCCCTGTGGTCACGGCCGACAATAAGGTGGGGACGGAACCCGCCGGAGGGAGTGTCCATTAGAGTTGTCAAGACTAAGGGTCGCACTTATCATTACCAGAGAAACAACTATTTCTGTAACGAGGATTACCGCACCGATGATTACCGTGCGTACCAAGGATCGCCGTACCTTCCCTGGACGGCGGTAGCACTCGTCGCCATCTGCCCACAAATCTCGCTTCGTTATGCATGCAGTGTCAACACCACTGACCACACACGTCCTTCACTCATGCCATTGGCGTACTCGTCGATCCTCCGGATTGCGAAATGTTCTGCAGGTCCTGATCGTGGGTGGCACTGCCGTCCCCGACAAGGAACCCCAGATCCCGGTGGCCGAGGTGTGGGACCCCCGGGTCCCGAGGGGCCCCACTGCGCCCGTGCCGCTGCCCCCCACCTTCAAGGCCTCCGCAGGGCTCAATTGGTGAGACTAGGGTTCAAACAAGCAAGCGGCCTCACAAGTCCCGCTGCGCATGAGTGCTTGCCTCCGTGACGGATGGGCGATAATGATTCCGTCGGTCCCTGGGGTCAGGCGAAAGAGCGCCGATTCGAAGGCTCTTGGACGGTTTCGCGGAGCTGCTGGGGGGAAGATGTTCGGATGCATACAGCCCTCCGTCGGTAATGTGCGCCCTCATTGACACGACGGGGCACGCACGCATTCGGCGTTGACGTCAGCGAGCCAGCACCAGCTGCACTTCTACGTGTTCGCGGGAAGGTCTTGAAAGGCTGTGCCCTTCCCGGCTCCCCAACGTCACCCCCGACCCATCCAACCACAGGTACCCGTTCATGGCCCTGCTGCCCGGAGGTGAGCTCGGTCAAGGGGGACATACCGTACTCCGTACATAATGGCGGGGTTGGTTGTCGCTCGAATGACAGGCTGCTTTTATCGGGGGGAGCGGGGACCCGCCCCGTCGTCACCTGCGCGGAATGCCCCAATGACTGCTGGTTGGTTGGTTGGTTGTTACATGTTGTACAGGCCTTACGGCTATAAACATGTGTTCCCCCACAACGGTCATCCGTCAAAGGGCGCACAAAAGACCAAAAGAACAAATGATAGCATGCTTGGGTTTGACCAGTGCAAGCTTGGCCATTTTTTATATCAGGTGCAGAAGTTGCGGAAGGAAATAAAAGCTGCAGAGATGACTGCTTCCCCGGGTGCCGTACACACAAATCAAATCGGTTGCTTGTGGGTCGACACGAGTAAATAAATGAGACAAACCCGCCGGCCCACAACATGCTCCCAGGCGAGATGCTCTGGTGGGGCGACCGCGGCGGCAGCATCACCGACTCCATGTGGAACGAGCTCCGCGCCCTGCCGCCCCTGCCGAGCAGCTTCCCGTGAGTGCCGTCAATCCCGCGCATCGAACCCGGGACATTGCCCAGCCACAATGCACGGCGCTTTGTGTCCGTGCGTTTCGTACGCAGCCACGTGCTAAGGGGAATCCCCCAAGGAAGTTCAGCAAGTCCTAGCCTTTTGCTATGTGCGCGGTGGGTTGGCTGCTGTCGGTAGAGTGTGACGTGTAACCTCTTTGTCATGGCGAACGAGTCCAGGGAAGGGATTCGCGGGGTCCAAAATCTGACGACGCAGTCGGGGCCAATATATACTCCCTGCGGTGAGCTGTGAGTGGTGAGTCGTGAATGATGGCATGTTATTGCAGCCGACGGTCGGTCGTTCGCACTATATTCCCACGCACCATGCCAACATTGGCCTGCCTGACTGACTGACTGCGCCAGGTTCCGCACCATGTACCCGTACACGTCCTCCATCGTGCTGCACGCGCTGCGGCCGGGAAAAGATGGCGCGGTCAGGCGCTTCTCTTTCAGCATCTTCGGCGGAGCGGTGAGAGCTTGGTTGGCGGGTTGGTTGCTGGATGGCCCCGCGTGCCCGTCGATTGAAGCCAGGGGCACGCTGATGACACTCCGGATAGGATGGAGGACGGCGCGGAGGTCTGCTGCCGGCCCGGTCCACGTACAGATGTCCGGATAGATGTCCTTCTGCAGCGCTACGGCTGTGAACTGCCCTCATCCCTCATCTGTATGTGCACGGGCGATGTAAACCCCTGTCCTCCTAGCCTGCATGTACCTTTGATTGGCGCGCCTCTACCTATCTCCACCTATCACCTATCACCCGCCTCACATGCAAAAGGGGGGCGGAAACCCGCGCTGTCATGCGCATCCATTGGCGGGAAGGGCATAGACGAGTGGCAACACTGAATATTTGATCTGGCGTGTTAGTTGCGGGATTCGATCGCCGAATGGAAAACAGCACTGCGCAACCAACCGTCGCCCTATGCCTCCCCGCCGCCGCAGCACCCCAATGCGTCTTCGACATCTCCGGCTTCGTCACTGTCAGCGCGCCTAGACATGTACTACTGCGGCAACAATATCTGCGACGACGGGTATGTACGACATCCTTGGAATACGGTAGTGTACGGTAGTGTACGGTCACAATGACTCACTCGCGCGAGTGTTCTTCTTTCGGCTTCATAATGATGGAGCTGACCGTCCTGTTCGTTCCAATGTGCATGCATCCTTCGCCGATGATGATCACCACCACAACCATTTGAATCGCCGACCTCCTCCACTGCTGGCTTGCAGCTGGGTAATCGAGAACATGCTGGACCAGCCGCGCGTAATGGCCACCACCACAGGTACGTTATATATGCCTTGGGGCGTTGGGGGCGGCGCCCGACAGGGCAGCAAGCTAAGCCGCAGGGATGTCCTGGCATGCATGGGGTTGTCGTCGCATGGCTGGCCCCTGGCCGGCAGAGAGTTCCGGAAGTAAAGCTGGCTCGCTCGGGCTTCTTCCTCCGGATCGCATCCGATGGGTGCCCCCCTTAGCGCCCCGCCTGATTACACCAAAAGACTACATTGCTCCGGCCACCCTGACCCACTCATTGACGCACGTACGCTTAAGGCTGGACCCCGTCCCCTGACCTACTTTGCAGTGCTGCCGAACGGCAAGGTTTACATCCACGCCGGCGGTCAGGTGCGTGACCTTACTTTTTCGATACTGCGCGCTAGACTGCGTGATTTGGCATGGCGCCATGGGTTATGAACTGCACCGATCGAGACCTCGCTTCGTACCCCGCGTGCTGCCCGTGCGAGGGTCAAACCCAATCGCCGTCCACGCCGTACACTGCAGCACAGAGGAGCGCCGCATCAAATCGAATCACACGCCGGACCGTCGCCGGCCGTACACGCAGACCGTTGCCGTCGTACAGACGGACTCCGGAGGGGCCTACGTGTTGCCTTCGTGATGATACCGAAGCGAGCATGTCTGGCGCAATGACCGTAGCACACACCCACACAGCACACACCCACACCCACGCACAGTGTCCGCCTTCCTGACATCGGGTCGACACGCACCGCAGGCGGGTTTGGCTGGATGGAAGTCGGGCAAGAACGGCTACAAAAGCATCCTGCCCGCGTCCAGGGACGTGGTGTACGACCCGGAGGCTCCGCTGGGCCGACGCTACTCCCTGACGGACACCGTCGGTGAGGTGGAAGGCGACCGATGACCTTGGTCAGCCCCTGCTGACAGCATTTGGAGCACCTGCAATAACGCATGATGGGGCCCCACTGTAAATTGTGTCATTGGTTACACATGATCCAATAATACATAATGTAACCGTGACAAGGTGGACCCGTATCCCGACCGGGTGTTGATCCCACCGGCATTGCGCCGCCCATTGGTGGTGGTGCTCATCCGTGTCTACCTTGTCCGTCAGAGTGCATCCTAAGCGGGCCGCTGGAATCACCGCTTGCGGCCGCGTCGCTCAAGACACCTCTCTAGGGTTTAGGTCTGAGGGGATTCTCAACAACGCTCTGATGTCCAGTCGCCTGTCCGGTGTCCGGTGACCTCGGTCCCGTGCCCGCGCCTCCCCTCCCTCCGTCCTAAACCCCCTCCCTCCCTCCCTCTCCCCCCTTCCCTCCCCTCCCCCACGCCCAGGTATCATCCGGATGTACCACGCGGCCTCCTGCCTGGACCTCAGCGGCAAGGTGCTCTCCTCGGGCTGTGAGACGTGCGGCATGACCGGCAAGCAGGCGAATCTGGTGCGTGCTGCTGCTGCTGCTGGTGCAGTGTTGCCACTTCTTACACCAGACAACAAGGCGAGAATCTGCGCCGCTTATCATGTGCGGCTGAATTAGTGGTTGTCCCTTTCTCGCGCCAGCTCCGAGGCTGACGCCCTTCCGAAACGCCCTTTCCCCTGATGTATGGCCCCCCGATGGCCCCCAGCCCAAGTCCGTCAGCCGCAGCCCGGACGGCGACCTGGACTTCCGAATGAGCTTCGCGGTGCCGTACGAGATCGCCCCACCGGTAACCAGGCCGGTCATTGTTTCCGCCCCGAAAACGTTCAGGCGGGGAAGGTGAGTGCCGACAGCAGCTGCGGGACCGGCTCCTGGGGGTTGCCGCGGGTGAGTGGTCAGGGATGGGCCGGACGCGGCCCGGGCGGGTCCATCGCGAGGTGGGCGGGGGCGAAAACACCCACGCAGGGCACCGGACACACAAACCTAACGCCCCAACGCTTCTGGGCATCGAGGCTCCTTACGGATCTGGGGATCGCCCACATGCACAGCGGCAGAACACATGCTCTGACGGGGGTAGAGGTATCGCAGGCGGGACTCTCCCGGGCTGGCGGCCTGGGGCCTTGGGGACTGACTGGGCGATAGCGCGTCTGGGCGTTGCAACGCCGCTCACACAAGCGTCCGGGCGGCGCCAAGTCATGCATCGCTCCCACGCAAGCTCCTCCTTCGTAGGCCGCCCAGGCGCCAGGAAGCAGGACACGTGTGTGTGTCCGAGCTCTTATGTCTAGTCCTCGTAATCCTCCGTGCCGGCCGGAAATGAGAGCAGGTGGTGTGGTCAGGTGCGTCGCGGTGGCAGACGGCCCTCCGCTGATCCTTCCCTTGCCTGCCCCTCCCTCCCACCGCCGCAGCACCTTCACGGTAACGTACTCGAACGGCCCCATCACGGGCGCCACCCTGGTGGCTCCCTGCGCCAACACGCACTCCATCAACATGAACCAGCGGGTCATCTTCCTGGTGCGTCTAGGGGGGCGCGGGGCAGCACGGCACCGGCTGATGTTGGTGCCGGCGGTGGTGGTGGCGGTGGTGGTGGCGGTGGTGGTGCTGGTGGTGGCGGTGGTGGTGCTGGTGGTGGTGGTGGTGGTGGTGGGGAAGAGCAGCGCATCAACTGTTCGCAGGGGCACAACACTGTTTGCGCAACGCATTGCATGCATCCGCGCGCCCACAGTCCACCGCAGCATGCACTCCGATGGCGTCTGCGAGTTAACCGGCCACCACCGTATCCGGGGCTCGCTTGCGCCCAGGCAGGGAAGTCGGCCGTAACTCGAGTACGGTACCGCGTGTATCGAAAGCAAGGACGCGGTTGACGGCCTGCAAGCACCCTGCCCAGCAGCGTTTGGCCACGCCACGCCAAACGACCCGGTGTTGCCACCCCAAGGCCCTGCCGGAGGCTGGGCCGACGGCAACCTCCGCCATGCGAAGATGCGATGCGGCTAGGCTGTCATGCTGGACGCTGCCACCCACCCAGGAAATCTTTGTTGGAATCCGTTCACCAACACTGCGTGGTACGACAACTGGTGGTTCGTCACCCCGCGGCCCCTGCCTGCCCACAATGTCCACACCGCCCACACTGTCCACACCGCCCACACTGCCCTCAGAACATCGTGTCCGACAGGGGCGGGAGGGGCACCTTCCGTGCCCCGCCCAGCTCGCAGCGCGCCGCTGCCCACCGGGGTTACTACATGCTGTTCTTGTTGGGAGCCGACACCGCCACCGGCAAGACCTACAGCGAGGGCTACTGGATCGACCTGCGGGACTAAGGAGCGGGGAGGCGGGACTGTCCGCAGCAGGCGGGCTGGCTGGTTGACTGGCTGACTGGTTGACTGGCTGGCTGGTTGGGCGGCGCAGCCTGAACAAGGGATCGTGCATGGGAGCCACTGCCGATGCTATCTACGTACCTGCAACACGGGCCATTGCAGCTATAACTGCGCCTATTGAATATGGCTGCTGCCGTCTTGCCTGAACAGCTGGACCCGGTTGCTGCCGCCGAGCCACAGTGCGCGTGCCCCGACTGTAGTCGTAACGGTTACACCGGGCTCCATAACTTATTACTGCCTATAGGGGGGTAGGGCCGAGCCTTCACGTGATAAATGGCCTTGCTTGCAACAATAAAGCCTTGTAACGGTTACGTTATATTTTAAGGCCGTTAGAAATAAACGGGGGGAATGGGTGACACATCGTGCCGTGTAGGTTATGAGCTTGGTCGTGGGTGACGTTGAGTGATGCATGGATATGTCCATGTGCGTACGGCATGCGGTGTGCAGTGTAGCTTCACCCGCTCGTTCACAGCCGCCGGCAGGTAGGCGGCCGCGGGCAGGCACGCGGCAGCCGGCAGGCGGCAGCCGGTGTCAATATCCGGCAAGAAAGCTCCGCACGGCACAGCATCATACCAAGGGCGTGCACCTCTGCTCATGATTGGGTTCTTGAGTTATAGCCCGCTAGCGTGTGTTCGACTTTGGTACAGATACATGAGATGTTGTGACGTAAGAACGGCAGATTAAGTGTTGGTCAATAATTTGACCCGGGTTTGGTGGGCATGAGATTTCGATATGACAGTACGGGCGGTTCGAATCCCCGTCCCCTCACCGCCGTGTGATTGGGCGGGTCTGGCGCGGTTTCCAGGATAGGCACTCCTGGCGCGCTGGTAACCTGGTGTAGTGGCCGGTATGGCTGCGTGACCCCCCCGCGGGTGATGGAGGATGGGTGCGCAGTCCTTGGTAGGGGTTGATGAGACGAGGCACCTACGAGCTATCTGGGCCCGTTGTTACACCCGGTCGGGATACGGGTCCACCTTGTAACGGTTACATTAGTACGGTGGGACCTGCTGGGGCTTGCCCTGGTATGTATGTAACCGTTACACCGTTGATCCCTTTTCGGGTCCGCTGTAACGTTCATTCATTTAGTACGGCGTTCCTGACTCGCTTGTAGTGGCTCTTTATTTTGACTCGCTTGTAGTGGCTGTAGTGGCTGTTCCTGACTCGCTTGTAGTGGCTGTTTATTTTTTAGGGCTTGGATTATCCGCAGGCGTGATCTGTGCGTGTTTGAGGAAGTTCGGGATTCGTGTACGGCATTTGCACGTATGTCGTACACGTATGTGCCGCCAGGGGCACCAGACATAGCGTGCACGCCTGACGCCGTGTTTTGAGTTTTCTTATCCTAAATGTACATCATAAACGACACAGCAAAATCCAAATCCATGTTTCCAAACATGGGTTTGGAAACGATGGCAGAGCGAGCCTGCTGTGGGTTCGGTGGCTCGAGGCTGCTCGTTGTCGTTGTTGCCGTCGCTCACCGTGACCATCCGGTGGACATCCCGGAAGGTGACAGGCTATTCTTTGGCCGGGGATTTCGGCCCTGCTAGTCTCAGCAACGTCTGCAGTGTTGCCGTTGCCTTGTGTTGTTGCCCCGCTGGGATATTCTCTTGTTACTGTAGGTCGCGATGATCCATTGATGGGCTCCTCTGCCAACGCGCTTGCTTTTGTTCGGTGGCGAGAGGTGCAGCAGGATCGCATGGCAGCCCTGCCCTGTCAGGTTAGCTGGGAGCACGAAGAAGAAAGGAAGCGTGGCTCGCAATGTCTCGAGGGGGACCGGGTTAGTTGGGCTTGCTGCGGACTGCTTGTGTATGCGGTAGCTGCAGGCAGTGTCTCGATTGCGCAGCACCGTACTGAGTGTGGAGCAGGCTACGGTCTCGTCTGCAATCCTCCTTACACTCGTGTACGTGTTCAGGTCGGGTCTGTCATACGGTACGAACCACAACTGCGAACGACAACTGGAAGAACCACAACTACGAACCTCAATATCGGATGCGCTACGGTGGCCGCCGCAGCACCAACCAATCCAATGATACCGCGCAGCCCGTCGACAGTACTGTTTGGAACGTACCCATGTGACGATTTATTCTGGGTACGGAATAAAATTGGGTCGACAATCCAAGGGAAAGACCAGCGGACAAACCAGGCCAGGCACTGATCGTTCATAAAACACATGTGAATGGACAGGTATTGATCCTTTAAATCCCCCACGCCCCAACCTTCACCAGCACATCTCCTGCAAAATGCGCGAATCTGTCCACACGCCCATCATGTCTCGTCTCCTTGCTCATTGCACCACCAAGCAGCTTGGCAGTCCAGTGCAACCTTTCATGCGGCATGGCGGCACCCTATTTAACCGGGTTGCACCGCACGAAAGAACCAGGTAACACGCGCCCAGCGAACGCACACAAACATACTGATAGAAGCTGACCCCAATAATGCTCCGACCCGAGCCGACTGGTCGATGAGCCGCCGGCGAGGCCAGGTTGGTGCTTCAACGTCCGCTGGGCGTAAGAACAGTAGAACACGCTTCCAGCTCAAGGGTGACCCATTACACAGCTACATCTTGCGGCTTAACGTAACCCGAGTGACATTTCCCTGGGCCTGGAGCTGCTGTTACGCGTCGGAGATGTAGCTCCAGGCCCAGGGAAATGTCACTCGGGTTACGTTAAGCCGACCACCCGGGACACTATTCCATCTTAAGCGGCGGCGGCGGCGGTGGACGACATCAAGTCGGAGGTGCCCAGCTGCAGGGCCGCGCTTAGGCATGCTGAGCCGCTGCTGCTGACGCCGCCCATCGAGCAGTCTGACAGCGACGCGCGCCAAAACTCCCGAGCCGCGGTGTCGCAGCGAGGCTGTACGACCACAGCCCAGACCCGCACCACGACGGCAGGGCGGGGACTGGGAGAATCGAGATGAGCGGAATGTCTTGTATGCCATCGGAGCACAGTTGCTGCCATGATTCCACCTCTTGGTCAGTGGTGCTGATCCACTCAGATCTGTCGTCCGTGTGCACCGTCGGGCACGCCTTACGCATAGCCAGGATTTCGTGCAGTTTCCCGGGTACCGAGAACCTTTTGACGAGTCCAGATGGCCAATGACCACCTCTACACGCCCTCAAGCCACACGCAAAGACGTCATGCCTTCATGTGACGCGACCAGTCGACTTCACGGTTCGCCGACGCAGGTTGGCGTGCTCAGACTCGCCAAGCAGCCTTGCATTCTCGTCGGAACTTGAGGGAGATTCCTGATCGACAGACCGAGCTGGCGACCCAACCGGGAGCAGTGTCGAGCAGGCTCGCGTCAGCCAGTACCACAGGTCCCAGTCGTCATCTGTGAGCAGACGTTAGCAACGTCACCACAAAGCATCCTCCACAAAGCATGCAGTAGTAATCTCAGCTTGCCGAGCAGAAGCTGAATAAATTGTTGAAGCTCCGCATCGTTAAATACCATAAGGTAGCTTTGTGGGCTGGGTTCTATTTTCATAAACAGAGTCCTGGCGCGTCGCCGCTGCTCAGCACTTAGTCCTGGCATCGACAACAGGACTTTCTCGAACCGCGACGGCAGCAGAATCGTAAACGTGCCGAAACATAAACCTGCCGAAACCAGTTTCGATGTTTCCGACGAAGAGGTCCTGATACAGCAGAAAGGCCGAAAATGTTTCGGCTAGTTCCGTACCGCGCATCCTACCGTTTCTTGTTTACAAGCGAAAGCACGAAAGCAGCGAAACCACGCGAATGGTTTCGGTTACCAAACATAGACTGTCTGAGATAACTTCCGCGGTGGGAACTCTGGGCCGGTCAAACATTAGGGCGGAAGGCCCTCTGATCTGGCCCGTCTTCAACTCAACGTATAAAAACTGGACAGTCGTCTGCAAGTAATGCCGGATCGAGTTCAAGCAAGGGCGCCTTCAGGAGAGGTCAGGAACGCAGCAGTGGCAGCAGCGCCTCCTCTCGCACCTTGACACGATAACAGAAAGTAAAAGTAAAAGAAACCTTTCAGAAAGACAGAGGTCGACTAAGGAAAGCAAGATCAAAAACTAACAAAGATACCGCCGAAAAACCTGGTCAAACATCAGACTGACGTACCGCTGTGCGCACTTCGCAAGCCGACGTGCTGCATGCAGCGCCTTGGCAAGCAAACGTTGATCATGACAGCACTCGTAATTCCATCTGTCACGTCACTCACTTGTCGCAAACCCATTACGAGTATTTTCGTAAGCAGGGCATGCATTCCATCCGTCCGCCATAAACACATGCGCGTCCTCCACTGCCCCTGTACCACACATGGGCACACCCGCTCTCTCCCTACCGTTCGGGCGGTTGACCTCAATCGCCCAGCAGCACAAGCGGAACCGAATGAGACTTGTATGATCCCTTGAAGGAATGTATCCCTTGAGATGCTGTGAATCCCTCATGCAGTGATCATACCGACACATTTTCATTCCCGGTTGGCGGGCGCCGGATACAAAATGTTGGTAGGGTTCACCCGCAAACGATCACTCAACCAATGAGCACTACAACGGTCATTTAACTCTGCAACTAGATCAGCGACATCCAGCTTGTGACGGTTAGACTATCAAGTCATAACCTAAGGCCCGGAGTACCCGTAGAACCTTCGCAACCCACGCGTTCTGCGGTACGACCCCTGAGAGTGCAAGGCGTAGCTCCTCTCTAAAACCATGGTGATACATGGACCCTTCAGACTCAACCACTTTAATCCAGAAACGAGAAAAATCAGTTTAGCCCAAAGCACATGCAGGCATGCACGGCCATGCTGCTCGATCGCATGGGCTGGCGGTTGAAAAATGGGCTGAAGGTGGCCCTGAGAGAGTATTCTGTTCGAGTGGGGACGGCGATGCAACTAGCCGAGGTGGCGGAACGTCGCAGTGCGGCCCACTTGCTGTTTGCCTGTGAGGCGGTAGGACTGGGGGCCACCGACCCGATCACTCAGGTGGCGGCCGCCCGGATCCAGTGACCGCTGAGCCGCCTCTGGCTTAGTACCCGGTAGGAAAATGAGCATAAGGAGGCCTTTTGGCGCCGTACAGTCGATGGCGTCCCGTTGTTGGGCAATTCCCATATGCGCCACGCGAGGGTGGCGCGGTGTGGATGCGGTGGATACCCAACGGAAGGCGGGGGGACAGAAACACCCCGCCAGCACCATTTCCGGTCGTGCCGGGTGGCCCAGGCGGTGGTGGGCCAGATGGAATCGCGCCTAGGGGCGCGGATAAGGAGGACGCATGTCTGGCTGGCGGAACCCCCGCCACCCGTGGAGCAATGTGTATGGGATGTGGCGGTATTGGCCGCGATCGCGGCCATGGAGACTGGTCGCCGATTCATGGCGGCCGCCCTGCGGCGGTCAGCACCTGGTCAGGGTACGACTGTACGGCCGGGACCGGAATCGGCAGAGCAAGGGGAGCGGCGCGCAATCGCTGACTTTTGGGGGCGCCTTCACGGGTTTGCCCAGTTGGGACTCCCGAGACGTGGATGGACCTCGGTGGGCCCCTTCCACCCTTTCTTGAAAGTGTCGGGGGCAGTCTTGCGGTGTGCGGGGCCTGTCTCCTGATGAGGGATGAGGCACGGGTTCCCCGCCCTCAACCTGTTTGTATTCGGGTTGTCCGACCCGGGGCTCAAGTTGGGGACCTGGCCTGCCCTCAGATTGGGTAGGAGGCAGGGCTCCCGTTGGTATATTATTGCTTGGCCTAGGTATTTCTTCTGATGCGGGCTACTCCACTAGCGGTCGCTGGGCAGTGTCACGAGCCAGGCGTGGGTCTTCCAAGACCTCGAGAGGGTGCCTGTGTGGGCAACCTCCCCTGTGCTTGGCTTTATCCTCTTCTGGAGATTCTGCCCTCTGCTGTGCCTATCCCTTTGGTAGTGTTGCCCCGCTGCGCGCCTCTGCTTGCTTCGGTGTCTGGCTAGGTGGGGTTATGGCCCGGTGTGTTTTTGGGTGCGGCGTTGAGGTGTGGAGGTGTCCTGCCGCCTTGGCGGTGGGGCCTGCTGGGGCTTGTCCTGGTATACACCGGTGATCCCTTTGGGGTCCGCTGTAACGTTCATTCATTCATCTGAGCGAACTCACGAAACAGCAACGCATCCCCGTCCCCTCACCGCCGTGTGCTTAGGCGGGTCTGGCGCGGTTTCCAGGAGAGGCAATCCTGGAGAGCTATCTGGGCCCGTTGGAACACCCGGTCGGGATACGGGTCCACCTTGTAACGGTTAAAAAAACAAACGCATTTGGTGCGGTCACGCAGCGCTGCTTTGGCGGATTGCAAGCGACATACCACAGTGGTCGTACAGTCCCAAGAACGCACAAGTAGACCTTGGTCCGGATCCCAAAGACCACAACACCAGTTGTTTGTTTCGGTGGTGCCCATACGCGACCAAACACAAGGCATTTGGAAATGACGGAAATTGGGCAAGACGATAGCCGCCTTGACTGGGGCTTCTTGAAAAGGCTCAACGCGACGCGTTCCATGACGACTGAACAGCGGGCGGCCGTGATGAAGCTGATGACCCCGCGCTCAGTGTATTGTCGCAAATCCTGCATCGCCGCTGCTGAGGAGAAGGGTATCCCCCTGCTGGAGTATCTTCAATTTGAAGACAAGAAAAACTGTGTACAGCGCTTTTGCAGTTGTGCTGTCCGCTACTCTATGACGCAGCTGTCGGTTGAAAGGCCGAAACTCAGCTGTCGATTGAAAGGCCTACCTTTTGGGCAACTGATCTGACTTCTTTGCTTTTTGACTTTTTGCTGATTGAACCTACATGTGCTCATTTGATGGACCACCTTTTCCCTGTGTCTTCAGAGCACCTCACGAAAACGGGCATAGTCGTCATCAACTCGGGCTTGGCCTTGATGTTCTGGCTCAAACAGCTGGTGCCGGCGATGACCCTCATGTCGGCGTGCGTGGTGGTTATCTCCTTACGTGCCAGGAACGCGGCAGCGCTCCGCGTCCTGAGGGCCTTGTGCTCGCCCTGGCCGAAGAAGGCGCCGTGGTTTGCCTTCGGCGTGGTGATCAACACTGGGCTGCTGATGGCGTGCGCAGTGGGTTTGACGAAGCTGCAGGGACTGCTGCCATATCCCAGCTGGACCATCCAGTAGTCGTCTTGTTACACGAACAGCACAGCTCGAACAGCACAGCTCTCCGACAGGACATCCCACCAGGGTGGTGGGAAGCCGCCGAGGGGTCCCTGGGGCCCACCGAGGCGACCCCCCCAGGGAGAGAGGAAGTCACGGAAATGCTGGTGAGGCGCATGGGGTGGAGGCTGCAAAACGGCCTCAAGGTGGCACTCCACGAGTACACCGTGCGGTATGGCACGACACTGCAGCTGCAAAGCCTGGGGGAGGCGAGGCGTGCGGCGCACACACGCTTTGTTTGCGAAGCGCTTGGGGTAGAGGATACTGCGCCAGAAGTGTCGAGGATGGTTTCCAAGGTAATAGAGAACATGCAGCGGATGTGGACGGAGGCCAAGTGGGAAAACTCCAATAAGGAGGCGTATTGGCGACTGGCGGTTGATGGCATCCCAATGCTTGGTAACTCCCACATGAGGGGGGCGGCGGTGGCCCCTTGTGGATGCGGGACGTACCCCGGCGCCGGGGCGATACGGCCAACACCCAGGCAACACCATTTTGGGGGCTGTGGGGTGGCACAAGCGGTTGTCGCACAGATCGAGGCAAGGCTAGGGGTGAGCCTTCAAAGGCAGCAGGTGTGGCTCGCAACGCCCCCCGTGGGTATGCAACAGTGTGTCTGGGATGTTGTCGTCTTGGCTGCAACCAGTGCCATGGAAACGGGCCGGCGAGCCCTGAGGGCCGACAGGTCCAGGAATGCGGGCGGGATCCCGCGGCCCTTAGGGGACGCTGAAGGGCTAGCCGCCCGGCGGGCAGTGGCAGACTTTTGGAGCCGACTCTACGACTTCGCTGAGCTGGGAGTCCCAGTGAAAGGGTGGTCAGCGGTGGGGGCTACACATCCCATCCTGAAAGTGCAGGACGGTCGTCTTGTGTGCCGAGGCCCGGTTCCGTCAGGCCAGGATTCTTAAGCCCTGTAGGTACTCTGTCGTAATAGACCGCGGGTGGACAGGGCACTGACGCCCAGTGGAGCTATCGCTAGGTGTGGGCGGGTTTTTCGGCCCGGTGGGACCGTACGGGCAGGCCCCTGAATGGTGACTCGCGAGCCCCCGTGGCCCTCCAAGACTACGGGCCACCGCTGGAGAAGTGACCCCGCCTTGGTGGGTGTGGTGGTTCGCTAATAGGGGCGCCCTGGTGGCTAACTCCCCCTGAGCGGGCTTTATCCCTTGCCATGCTTGGTTCTCAGGAACGGGGTGGTTCCCTGGTAGTGTGGGCCCGGGGAGTGTTTCGGTGCACTTGGGGAGCCTGTCCGGAGCGCCATGGTGGCGTTAGTTCATTTAGGCAGTGTATGGTGAGGAAGCCTCGGCTGTCGCCGGGGCTGTCACCGATGACCCGCGGGGTCCGCTGTAACATCCTAATAATAATAACAGCTCGTCCACAAGGAGCGCCTGTTGCGGCGGATGTAGTGATGGGTGCCATGCTATATGGCAGCATGGCGATGGCAAATCAGTCGGGCACAGCTACTGCACTCAAATGCCATGATTTGGCTGGCACTGTGCACCCTCCAGTGCGGTTGCATCGTAATGTACTGAGGGGCACAGTCTGCAGGCAGCGGGTTCGGGCCAGCGGGTGCTGCGGCACGTGTTGCACGCGGGGCACAATCTGTCCCACATGGGACTTCATGCATCGATTAGTCCTTCAGTAGTTTCGGTTCACCTCCACCGTGGGCTATGGTTGGGACCGCTCCAGGGTACGTCCTTGTTCATTTTTCCGATTTGGGATGTATTTGCCGCCATGTGCTATCCCAACTTGTGGATTGCGTCGCGCTCGGATGGGATCACGCGGTCATGCAATTTACGTGATGTACCGCGCCAAATGACTTGCGTTACAGCTATGTGCCATACCTGCCACATGCGCAGCACACATCACGCTGGACCGCGAGGGTGGAACCATGCAAATGTCCGTGATGTGGGTCCAGCCGTACAGATCCATGCGATGAGAGCCTAGGATTGGTAGATTGCAAGAGGAAGGCAAGGGGACGAGAGGCAGGAGGCGCACGGTGGAGGACTTCTGTCCTGAGATTTACGGTCTCCTTCCCTTGTAAGTCTACGGAATATCGATCGGAGAATGTCAGTGTCCATCTGAAAAATTTGCATGCAACAGGCGAAGTGCGCACTCCAAACTACTCTATAACCGTTAGGGAAGCAAATCCGCAATGTGGTTGATACCATGCTGTTTATTGCCGCTGCGCCGGCCGCACCCCACCCACCCTGCAACATCACCAGGACGCGGCAGATGTGGGCGCGCAGCCTGCACTAGCAACTTACCGCCTTGCACAATCATTCTGGCCCTGGCCAACCCATCACCCAGATGTCGCGCTCGTGGCATACAAACAGGCAGCCAGCAGCGCCGCGCACGTGTCAACGGAGCCACCGACTAACCGCATCACAATTCACCTGGAAAACCAGAACAACAAACCCGTACCCACCGAACCATGCCCAGCAAGCAACGCCTGTGCCTGCCTTCCGTAACAAAGCGCAAAAAGATAAAGCCGGAGTCGGTTCGTATAGCAGACGCTCAGCGGCCCCCAGTCAGCGCCTATCACGAGGACCCGCCTGCACAGCCACGCAACAGCTGACCTCCTGCACACACACGCACCTCAATTGAGGACCTACAGAACAGCAAGCCTAGGCCGATGCTGCAACGCACTGCGCGACCTCCTACACTCCGCCGTTCCCGGTGAGCAGCTGCGGGCTTCAGACAGGCCTCCTCGAGGCGCTCGGCTCAACCACGAGGCCCATCTTGTCGCATCCGCCCAGCCAACTCAGATAAAGTGTTCGCTTAGATAAAACCCACGCCCAAACCTTGCACCCTGACAACGCGAGGCCGGATTACATACACTACGCAGTTGCTGCCTCAACCTTGCAACCCCCGCATGGTGAGAACATGTACCGTTATTTCCCGCCTCCGCGCACACAGCACTCCAGCCCGCCTCGTCAGGACGAGAACGCCGCGACCCGCGCACCCGCCTCCGCCACCGCCACCGCGACGCCGCCGAGCTGCAGCTCCGCCGCCAGACAGCCCTGCAGCGCCAGCCCCGACTGCAGCCCTGCGCACACGTTCACCCAGGCGGCCGCGGCTGCGGCCGCCGCGCCCGCGAGGGCCCCCGCCGCGGCGGCGGCCGTCCCTCCGGACGACATCGACATCAGCGCGCCGTGCACACGTGCCGAGATGCGGCCCAGCACAAGCCGCCGGCGCAGCCGCGAGCGCTCCGCGGCCTCGTCAGGGGGCGGCGCCTGCAGCGCCGGGCCGCCGTCAGCTGCAGAACCAGCAGCGTTCAACGCCAGTTGGGCCTCCTGGACCTGTCGCGCAAACTCATGCAGGACCACCAGGCTCAGACCCTCCGGAGGGGCCGCAGTCGCCGCCGCGGCCGCGGTCGCCGCGCCTGCGGCTGCCGTCAGCTGACGACCAAAGAGCCCCAGGAATCCGCCGTACAAACCGCCGCCGATCGCCCACGACGGCAGCGCCGCCGCCGCCGGCTCGAGCTTCGCCACCATGGCCGCGAGCTCGGTCCAGGCGCCGGAGAGGAACAGCGCCGGCGCCACGGACGCCACGAAGACGTCGTGCGCGCCGGCGGCGTCGCCGGCCGCCAGCAGCGCGGCGCAGCGGGCGTCGTCGTCGCGCGTGTACTGCGCCCACGTGGCCTGCGCCTCCGCCAAGAGCTGAGTCGGCAGGTTGAGGGTTTCCTCCAGGAACAGCTTGCGGCAGCTGTGTACAGACACAGCAAATGAGCAGGGCGAGGAAAGGAATGTATGGAGCAGGAAAGTAGGAGCTCAGGGACAGGGCTCGACCCGCGGATCCGGGAGTTTCGCCGACTCGCTGCTCCCTGGCCTTCTACAAGGGCGCTCGGGCGCACCCACGCACCTACACAGCAGCCCAGCGACTCACTCACTTCTCCTCCCTCCGAAGGCCGTGGTGTCCGAGCCGATTGAAGCCGCGCGGACACTACAACACGCGCAGCACGCACGCGCCCATCAGCCGGGCCAATAGCCCACGTCAGACTCTCAACCTCACCCTGAGCCCATCCCTGGGCCGCACCCTGCGCGCCCTGATCCTGTGTCCCCCATCGCGCCGCGCAGGTCAGCCCGTGAGCGCCTCCACCCCTAGGGCCCTGCCCAGCGACCGAGCTGTTGGGGGCTCTTCCCCCCCGCCGCCTCCCCCGCCGCCTCCGCCCCTAGGGCCCTGTCCGGCGACCCACCTGTCACCCGACCACTCCGGCACCGTCATGGCCAGCAGCTCCCGCACGACCCGCCGCCGCACCGCCGCGCCGCCCTTGGATGGCAGGTCGGGGATGGTGAGTGCCACAAACACGGCCCACTCGCACAGCCCGCCCGCCAGCTGGATCTGTGAGATGAACTCCAGCGTCGTGGACAGCATCTCGCCCTCGTAGGACGAGCCGCGGCCGGCGCGGAGGGGGTCCTCGTCGCTGTCGCCGCCGCTGGCATCGCCGGGTGTGGGCAGCACACCAACGGCCTGTGGTGGGCAGAGGCACAGCGCAGTGACTCACATGACTCACTCACTGGCTGACTCAACACACCTGTTTGCTCAGAGCAGAGGCCGTAAGGACGTGGGCCCGAGTGCGCTGTTCAAGATACCCTATTCGCCTATTGGTTTGTGCATCCCGCTTACTTGAAGGTTGCTACGTGGCCAGCACGGACCTCAGGACCAGCAGACAAGACCAGGCATGGAGGGCGCCGTCCGTAATTGATGAGGGCGGTGGTCGGAGGTGGGACGCTTATCAGTTCACCCCAGTTCACCCCGGAGAGCCTTACGGCTGCAAAGGGGAGGTGGGGTATAGGAAATTGGTGGGGCCGCACCCACCCGCCCGCCCGCCCGCACCTGCAGCGCCGTCATCAGGTACCAGGCCAGGCTGTGATCCAGCGGATTGGGGCTGTAGCCTGCGCAGCGCAACAGCCTGCTACAGCCACCGCCAGACAGCCATGCCTCCTGCGCACGTGCCGCCGCCGCCGCCATCCCCGTCGCCGTCGCCTCCTGTCCCGCCGCCAGGCAGTCCGCCGTCGCCGCCGCCGGTGTCGTGGCCCACAGCTGCATCAGCTCCCATTGCACGTCCGTAGAGCCGGACGTGGCGGCGCCGCCGCCGACGGCGGCACCCGTCGCCGACGGCTGCAGACCCTCCACGTGGTACGGCGCCGGGTGCGGTACAACAGCCGGCTCCGCATGGCGGTCCATCATGTACTGGTTCATCGCCGCCACGGGTGAACTAGTGTTGGGAGTGCCATACCAGAGGTACAGGCCAAGCAGCCGGCGCCAGTCCAGTGACATCAGCCTCTGGGTCTCCAGCACCTACGCAGGGCAGTGGGGTGCAGGGCAGTGGAGTGCAGGGCAGTGCGCGGAGGCAGCCGGGGATCCTTGCAAGGCGGAGCCAAGGCCCCGGCCGGCGGTGATAACGGCGGAAACGGTGGCAACGGCTGTGGAAGGGGCGTGGGTGCGGACTTGGATTTGGGGGCTGTGACCCGCGCCCTGCAGCTGAGCAGAGGTTCCCCGGCAGCTGCGTGGATCGGCGGCTCGGCCTGCAGGCCTACCGCGCTCGCCTTGAGACCTGAACCGCGGCGGCCCGGCCATCACGATGTGTTGTTGCTTGTATAGTGGTATTAGGATGTTCCTCACCCCAAGTGAAGAAGAGAGCGCTCCCCGTCATGCAAGCATCAACGGTCTGGGGCGGCGCCGCACATCCCCCTCTTCCCCTTCCCCGGCCCGCGCATCTCCACCCCGCGCACCTCTCCAGCCAGCAGCTGGTACGCCGCCAGCCTCTCAGGGGCCAGGTGGTCCAGGAAGCCCGACTGCTGCCACACGGCCAGCTGCGTGGCCAACTGGGCGCGCGCCGAGTCGCGGCTGCCAGCCTGTATGGACCAAGCGGAGCGGGGCCGATAATACCAGCCAACGTCATGTAGGAGGGTGGACTCGCAGGGGCTGGTTTGAGGAATTTGCAGCTTACGACGGAAGTTCCAAGGGGTATGGGAGGTGAGGCGCGCCCCGCAAATGGTGTCGATGCGAGGAATATGAGACAGCAGCAGCAGCATCGGAGGCGGACGGCCATGCGCTCGTAGGTCCCTCACCGCGGAGTTCCAGATGGATGTCCCCCCAAGCGCTTCCCTGCCCGCCCTGCGCCCCTTGTTCGGCCTCACCCTCGCCACCAGCATGGCCAGCCGCGGATCGCCCGCCGCCACCGCCGCTCCCGCCGACGCCGCCAACTGGTGGGCCGCCAGCAGCTGCAGCACCACCGCCGCGGGGCTGCCCGCCGCCTGTAGGTCCTCCTCCACCCGCCGCCGGGCCTGGCGCTGCAGCCACAGGCTCAGCGCCGCGCGCCGCTGCTGCGCCGCCAGGAGCGTGCGCGGCCCCTTGCCCGCATCCACCCCCGCCTGCGCCGCGGCGCCGTGCTCCGACGGCGGCGCCGCGGCGCCCGCGTCGTTCATGTCGTAATCCGACGGCGTGGTCATGCCAGCGGTCGGCACAGCCGACGCCGGCGTCCTCGCCGGCGTCCCAAGGGTCATCATGTCTGCCCCGTCAGCATTTGGCGAGCCGGCGGCGCCCATCGGCGGGAGAGTCGCCCCCGGCGGCGGCGACTCCTCTCCGGCAGCCGCCAGCGGCGCAACGCCGTTGGCGTCCGGATCCGGCACCTCTCCGTCGATCTTGGCGAAGAGGGTCTCCACCAACCTCCACGTCTCAATCTCGTGACGCAGTCGCAGCGCGTCGGGGTGATCCACGTCAGCGTCGCCGCCGCCGCCACCGCCGCGGCTGGTTGCCGCGTCGGCGCTGCCGCCCAGCACCTGCTGCAGCTGCTGCTCGCACACGCGGATATGGCGGGCCACCAGCACCGCCAGCTTGCGCGCGTCGATGCAGAGGCGCCAGTACGGCACCGGCACCGCCGCCGCGGGGGTGACGGCACCGGCATCGCCGTCGCCGTCCACGTCCTCGCCCTCCGTCGAAGTGGCCCCCTCCTGTGATTGAGACCGGGAGGCGCGGGGACCCGGCGGGTCATATAACCCCTCCTCCAAAGGTGTGGCTATCCACGGGCTTCTCCACTTATCAGTGCCGCTTTCAGCAGGGGTGTCACGGCGGCGAAGGTATGTCGTGGCGAACGACAGTCACATGGGAGGAAGTGCCGCGCTTTAAGGTATCCTGAGCATCCCCCAACGGCGGCCCGCCTCAAATCCGACCCCCGTTCGTGCAGTCCCCAAAGCCTGCACAACCAGCCCCGGTTCGATAGGGAAAGGACAGGGGAACCCAGCGCGCCGTGCCCACCTCCGCCGTCCCGGCCAGCGGGATGCTGGCCTTCAGGTGCTCCTGCAGCCCGGCGCGGAGACGGTCCCGCAGCGCCTCCAGCCCCTCGGCCTCCTCCGCGCCCGTGCCGGCGACGACCATGCCGTACGAGGCCTCGCCGTACGCTGCGCCCTCGCCCTCCACGCGCACCCTCGTGATGCAGATCTCGGTGGCTGAGGACGCATCCGCCGCACCTGGACGTCACGCCCGTGTGGGCAAGCACCGGGTTTAGGCGAAGAACCAGCTCAGAACGAATCTGATAACGCCCAGCACTCGTGAACGGAAAAGCACGCAGCGTGTGAGACTGAACGTTTTCGAATCTGTACAGATTTGCACGCACGCGGTTTCGTTATCGCGCGTGCCTGTCCTTACTTCCCCAACCGCTGAAGCAATGCTCCCTCGCGATGTGGTGCAGATCCGCCACACCTATACATGTATGTACGACAAGCATACCGAACCGAGCAACCTTTTCCAAGCCCCACGACCCTCAACAGCATGTGTCATCATCAGTGTGCGTCCCTGGGCCTTGGCCCGCCACATTTCCCCCGGGCTGCTTGAGATTGGTTGGTCGGGGATAAGAGGGCAAGGGTCAGAGCGAGTGTTGCGATGCCCGGATCGAGCTCACCGGGAACCACCAGACGGCCTCCGGGGCCCCAGCCCACTCGGAAGCCGCGACCCATCGCCAGGCCTGCGTCTGTCAGACTGCCCGCAGTGCGGATGTCCTGCAAACCCGCGGGAACGGGGACACGGCCGCGGAACAGGGTCAGTTGATCATCGCGATGCATCGGAGCACAAAATACAAAAATGAGGTATCTGCCACGAGAACAGAGCCCGGTAACAGGGACGCAACCGCACACCGATGTGCGGCACCAACAGGCCAGATCTCCCGAGGTGCCAACCAGACCGCCCAACCAGACCGCCCAACCAGACCGCCCTACCAGACAGCCCTACCAGAGCGCAAAACCAGACCGCCCTACCAGACCGCCCTACCAGACCGCCCTACCAGACCGCCCAACCAGACCGCCCTACCAGACCGCCCTACCAGACCGCCCTACCAGACCGCCCAACCAGACCGCCCTACCAGAGCGCCCTACCAGACCGCCCAACCAGACCGCCCTACCAGAGCGCCCTACCAGACCGCCCAACCACACCGCCCTACCAGACCTATCGCTGTCTTGACCATACACGTCCATCCTAATTTCTGAACCTCAAGATTTGCCGGTGGGGACAGACCGCTCTATATCGGTATCTACGTCTCCGCGGCAGCAGCCGCACGCGCTGCCGCCGTCACACACGCACCCCTAGAGCCCCAGGCTCACCCTCAGCGGCAGAACCGCCGCCGGCGCTCCGTCTGTCATCAGGGCCACCGGTCGGGTCGTGACGGGCCGTGCGAGCGCCAAGCTTATCGGGGAGCCGTTGACGCCGCCGCCGCCGCCAATGCCGTCCTCCGCGGACCGAAGCTCCTCCCCGCGGGCCACCACGGCCGCTGACGTCACCAGAGAGCGACAGGGCGTTGCCAACGGCATCATGGGGCAAGGGGTCAGCGCAACAGCGTGCCGTCCCAATGAACACAATCCACACGCAGTATGATCCATGGATGGATGAATGAATGACGGCACGCATCGGCCAACCTAGCGCGGCAACGAGTGTGCAGCCTCGTGCTGATAATGTGCGCCTGCGGAGGAGCCGACAGGGTTACGACGACGTGGCCCCACCGAGCGCGGGGTTCACACGCGCCATGCGACCTGCGTCGCGACGAGGCCGACGAGATGGATGAGCTCTGTCCGGCAGGGTGCACATACCCGGTCCGGCTCATATCCCGATGGTTGATGTCATGTACACCGGTGTACCCATCCGTACCTGGCGCCCCCGGTGCTATGGCCGGTGCTGGTCGCCGCCACGCCGTTGGGGCCGCGGGGCCGGCTGCGGCCGCGGCCTGCGCCCGGCCAGCTGCGCCACTGACCCGAAAGCCGCCAGCCGCGTTCGCAGCCGCAGGTACCAGCTGCATGCCGCTGGTCACCGAGCCGGGCAGAGCCTGCAGCCGCTGCTGCTGCGGCGGCGGGGCTGGCAGCGCCCTGGCCACGCCCACGGCGGCGCTGCCGCCAGTGCTGCTGAAGAAAGCGTCGTGCAAGGCGCGGACGCGGACCGGGTCGTGCGCGAGCGAGTCGGGAAGGGCGTGCTGCAGCGGTGCCGCGGGCTGGCTCGTCGGGCCAGCCGCGCCATCGGCGCTGGCGGGGAAGACGTGGGTTTCCGTCATCGTCGAGCCGCCGCCACCGCCGTCACCGCGGCCGCCACGGCGGGCGACTTCCGGTCCCACGACGCCTCCAGAGACCTCCCCGTCCGCCACCAGATCGTCTCCGAAGCGCAGCTGCGCGCAGGCTTCCGACATGTCCTGGTCGGGACCTGAGTACGTGAGGGGACAGCGCGGGTATGGTTTGGAAGGCTCAACTAGGTGCGGGTTGTGGGTTTAAGGTTCAGGGTTTAGGAAAGAGGTGCCCTGGTAGTGGGGCTGTTGGCATGCAGGGCGCTGAAATGGAGCTGGAATCATTGGAAACCTAATCAACATGGCGGGCAGCAAATCTTCTGGAGAAGTCTGTCCTAGGGTGAGGTGGCGACTCCCGCCGCCCATGCAGCGCGCCGATGGCACCGTAGTCTGGATCGGCCATCAGCCGGCTGAAACTAACGTTGGGATGTCTTGTGCAACCAAATGGTATTTGTGAATTTTGGCTTCGCAGTCCCCCGGAAGGCTGAACGCTCTTCAATTGGGCGTGTCTAACTTGGGGTGCTGCATCCTCGTTTGTGCAAATCCTGGGTTGCTGAAAGGACCGCTCCGCCAACGTTCTGCGCGTGCTGCGACTGCCGGAGGGCCCTGGGTTGTCGTGTACCGTGCAAGGTTGGGGAATAACTACCGATACCATGTATTTTCAAAAGCTCCACGGGGTGATACAGCAGATCATGTACCTCAGCGGGGCGGTCAGGTTCTGCTGTCGTCACAGCTCATGTCCGGGGCCGGGACCAACGCGTCCAACTCAAAATCGCCGCCGCCAGGCACAATACCAACTCGCATGTAGGTAAACGTGCACGGCCATCAACACGAGGTGTTGGTCTCGAAGCCATGCCCGCCACGCCCAGATTGAAATTGTTGGTCAACTCGCAGCGGATCCAAATCATTGTGCCAGCCAGTCGCCCGCAACAGCGCAGGCAGCCTACCAGGTATCTATCCGTTCAAAAAGGGATGACCTAGTACGACAACGCCTGACTGGTCGGTGTCCAAGCACTATCGCGTAGCCAACATCCATGGACGACCCGGGGGGTTCCGCCACTTGTGTCCACGGCCAATGTGTCCAAGGCCAACACAACCGCAACGCAATCAGCTCTGCCTATGAACTCATCTCCCAAGCCAGACATTGGTCACGAAAACCCGCTGCGCGGGGGTTGGACAAGCGAACGCGGCCGCACTTACTACAGAGACGCCTTCCGTAGCTGCAACATTAAGCGACACAGCAGCTGCAATCTTACGTGGCACAGATTCAGCGCGGTTCAAACCTGCCTGCTTGATGAGAGCGCCTACTTTCTGTTCTGCCATCCCCATCACCCACAAGCCCCTTGGTTGGACTCTACTAAACTATTTTCCAATGACCTGCTCTGACCATATAAACTGCTGTGCGACACGCCAAAGCCCCCACCCACGGCCTCAAGGTTAAAATCAGGCTTGGTATCCCGAATTCTTGACCGGCGTCACTGAAAACTCCCCTGCGTGGCCGACGCCACACTTTGCACGAAGCGTGGCCACCAGTGCTTTTACTATTGCAGCTGCGGCTGCTGTAGCAGTGGCGGGTACCGGTAAAGACACTGGCGCGAACAACAGCTGAAAGCATGGCTGTATGACGAGACTTAACTGTCCACCGTCACATAGGTTGTTGACGCAAACATCCGCCCGGGTTCCGGCAACCGTCTTCCGCAGCCGTCCCACGGGTCGCCACGCCACCTGCGCACCAGGAGGGTGGCCAGGGTGGCGAGCACACACTCGTGATGGAAGGCGGAAGGGAAAAGACGGTCGCCGGAACCCGGGCGAAGGGCATACCGCCAGCTTGCGCGACAACGATTGTGCAGAATTCAGGGCTATGAGCGCAGGGGCATGGACAGAGACAGGCGTCTTTACTATAATGGGTTACATATATAGACGAACGCCACAAATCGGTGAAGATCAATGGCGCTCGCTGAGTGTGCCCTCCACCACAAGGTCCGACTAACTTCGCTCGTCCTATGCTTTGAAGAAGACGTCAGGAATAAGTTCTTATCCTAAATTTCTTACAATTGGACCATACATCAGATCAGTACATAGCAGTGCCCGGGCACTTCGTTGGGCGTTCGCACCACCACGTACGACGTAGGAGCAGGGGCTTGCAAACACGGCCGTTAAATATACAATACAGTACGCCTCGTCTGCAAAATCCGCAGGAAGCATTGCTCGGAATACCC
The DNA here is from genome assembly GCA_003117195.1 of Eudorina sp. 2006-703-Eu-15. Classification (NCBI taxonomy): domain Eukaryota; kingdom Viridiplantae; phylum Chlorophyta; class Chlorophyceae; order Chlamydomonadales; family Volvocaceae; genus Eudorina; species Eudorina sp. 2006-703-Eu-15. Next base: position 901,839 of record BDSI01000032.1, read on the forward strand.
CAGAGCTGGCAAAACACAAGCATGGATGTCGAAACCCGCAACTGGTTGACAACTGTACTTGCCGTCAACATGCATCAGTTTTAAACGCCGGCCCTGGTCTTATTAACGCGTGGGTGACCTTCGCATTCACGATGCACAGAGATTGTGCGCCACGTAAGTTTGTCGCTGAATCACGGCACATCTTTCCCATGTCCCTGCATTGGCCTCCTCGGCCACTGCCATGTATTGTTCACTGGATTTGCACGAAATCGACGCACTATCCTTTCGCTCCAATCGTGATGCGCCTGGTCGCATGCGTACAGCATAGGACCGATGGGCAACGCAAGGAGAACATTCAGCAACCGCAAGTGTGATGCACCTACACCTTTCCTCTGTCCTCTGTCTTCGGCCCTTTCCTATTCTCTTCTCAAGGCAGGCCCTACGAAAGGTACCATACCTTGTGTTGTTGCAGCTTTTGTCTTAGACTCTGCACTAATTACTGAACGATAGGTTGCGGGATAGTGGCGGCTGCCACGTGCGACCGCCTCACCACGCAGGCATCAGTCGCCGCCACCACCCACCTGGTCCCATGGTACCAGTTGCCTCCGAGCCTCCCGCCTCCGGCAGCGCCAGCACTCCGCTGGGCTGCTGCCGCTGCTGCCATCGCGCCCCCACCGAGGGCTCCATGCCCGAGTCCTCAGCCGCCAGCGCCGCTGGCACCCGGCCAGCCGCACTTGCGGCGGGCCCACCAATGCCGCCGAAGGCAAAGCCACGCAGTCCCAGTCCCGCCAGTCCACGGCCCGCAACGGCGGGCTGCGCAGCATGTGCCATGCCGTCACCCTCCGCCTCCAGACCCAGACGGCGAGGTACAGGCGCTTCGCCGACGCCCTCCTCCGGAGGCGCCGGCCCTGCGGCAGCCGCGATCGCGGCTTGCGGGCCACCCCGCGCGGCGGGCGTGCCCACAGGCGCATCTTCGTCGTCATCAATATCCATCAGCCCGTAGCGGCTGAAATGCTCCACCTCAAACTTCCAGACTCCGCCATCGAGCTTGTATGATAGGAACTTTGCGCCCATGCGGCCGCACATCTGTCGCAACGCCTTCTCGTATGCCTGGCCGCGCGGACCTTCCTTGATCGGCGCGCCAGTCTCCTTATCTTTCTTGTAGACGCCGTACAGCGTGATCTCTGCGGGCTTGTTCAGGCCCTGGCCCTGCGGCGGCTTAACGACCGCATCTGCGTAGCACAAGACCTCGCCGTACGATATCGAGACAATGTCGTACAACGCCACCCCGCGAACGTCCACGGGAACCACCCACCGGATCTGCCCCACCCCTGCCCGTGACACCGTGAAATTGGACACGGCTGCCAGGTTTTCGGGGTTCTGGCTGTGCAGCAGCCGCAGCTCGTCGACGTTGGGGCTGAAAGAGAAGCCCTCGGAAACGAGGCGGCCAAGACGCGGCAGGTACGGTTCAGTCGCCGGCGCGTCTTGGAACGCTGCGGCTCGGCCTTGCGCTGCCGCCGGATTACTCGGGCCCGCGCCAGCGCCCGGGGCCGCTGCCGCACCGCCCGCAGCAGCGTAACCGTTGGCAAAGCCGTTCATGCCGGGACCATGTCGGCCGGCCGGAGTCTCAGTGACGGGGACATCCACGTGACCCACATCATCCCCGCCCGTGCCGTCCGGTGTGGCTCCGCGCTGCGCTGACGGCGGACGCGCCGGCGACAAGAAGCTGCTTCCGCCGGCCGCCTCCGTCGATGGCGGCGGAGCGGCGATGAAGAGCCGGTGCGGATTCTGGCGCAGCGGCAGAAGGCCCGTGCCGCCCGCTGCAGCCGCCGCCACGGCAGCCGCAGCCGCGGTGCTGCCCACGCCGCTGGGCACCTGCGGCGTCAGCAAGTCCGAACCTCCCAGCGAGATGCCGCCCGTGGCGGGCGCCAAAGGTCCTGAGGGCGGCAACGCACTCGCCCCTCCAATGCCCAGCCCCGACGGCTGCTCTGTCCTTGTCCTGACCGACGCGCCGTACCTCAACGGCGTCGGGCGGAGAGACAGCAGCGGACTCGCCTTGCTGGCGCCGCTGCTGATTGAGGTGTTACGCGCCGCGCGGGTCGTGATTCCCACCTTGACCTCCGGCACCGACGGCAGGGCTCCGAAGTTGCCGTAAGCGGGCTGCGCCACCGTCGGCGGCTGTGCCATCGCCACTGTGGCACCGGTGCCGCCCATGAAGCCGCCCGTAGCTGCCGGCGCGGTCTGCTGTCCAAACAGGGTCGAGCCGAATGACATGGTGCTGGCGGTACCGGCGTTGCCGAAAATTGAGGGTGAAGAGGCGGGCTGCGAGGCAAAGCCGAAGGGAGCCGTGCCAAAAAGCGAGCCGCCGGCAGCCACAGGCGCTGTGGTGCCAAAGGGCGTTGTGGTGGTAGGTGCGAATGGAGAGGCTGGCTTGGCCGCGGTGGCTCCAAACGCACCGAACGTGCTATTACCTGCACCAGGACGTGGCAAGATTGAGCTTCCAGTCAGTCATCAGAATGTATCGAACGCATATCGTACACGGGCTCAGCACATACGAACAAAACGATGCGTGCACTCACGGGTTACAGTACGTGACGCAGCTTTCCCATACCATACTCACCGAACGCAGACGCCGAGGATGCCGCACCGAAAGGAGATCCGACAGCGCCCAGAGTGCTGGTGGTACCGCCAAACGGACTGGATGCTGGCGCGGTGCCAAACAGTGACGTGGCTGGCGCAGATGCTGCCCCAAACGTCGAGGGGCTGCTGGTGAAGCTGAAGGATGCAGCCGAAGACGCGCCTGCACGCCGCAAAAGATTTCGAAACGAGAAGCATGCGATGAAGAAAGTCGAGTCCGATGGGGTTCCAGGCGCACATTTCAAACAAACAGAACACACAGCAAATGCTACACGCACCATATTCCGTCACGTTACATTGACAATGATCCAAGCAGCAAGCACATCAGTGCACTTGTGGTATGTAGCACAGGCCCATGTACACTCCCGCACCCGGTGAACTCCTACCAGGTAACACCCAGGAAACCCAGACCCGGCGTCCACTTGCCTCCACTCAGAGTTACGACTTTGTCCTTATAAGAAGGTACTGAATTTGCGGGCAAATTTACATGCCCGCAAATTCAGCCGGTAAATCCCCAATCCCCACTCCAATTGAACTCGACCCCGACCCAGTGCATCCAACCCTTGCTCACCTCCAAATGGGCTCGTGGTCCCAAACGGCGCGGGGGCCGCGCCAAAACCTGTGGTCGTTGTGGTTCCAAACAGTGATGGCTGGCTGGCCGCCGCCTGTGGTGCCCCAAACCCGCCAAATGCTGGCGCAGCTGTGGTCGCGCCAAACGGGTTGCTCGCCGCTGCTGGCGCAGCAGCGGTGCCAAACAGGGAAGGCTGACTGGCCGCGGCTCCAAAGGCGGGCGCTGTGGTGGTCCCAAACGCGGGCGCCGACGCGGTCGTTCCGAAAGGGTTCGCCGGCGCCGCCGCGCCGAAGCCGGTGGCGGCTGGCTGGGTCGTCGCGCCAAAGCCGCCAAAGCCACCTGCTGCAGGGGCAGGCGCGCCAAACGCGCCCGCAGCAGCAGGTGCTGGTCCCGCGCTTTGGTTCTTCACCCCCTCCTGGTAGTCCTCCCACCTGAGCTCTTCATGAGATTTCGAAATATTTGGTGGCTGGAAATTCGGGAGAGCTGACATGGATATGAGGAAGGTTGTTGGCTGCCCCGCCGGGGCGTCCGGATCCTTCGTTTTGGTGTAAGGCACATTCCGTGTGCCTGCTGTCGGCGCGCCCGCTGGGGCAGCTCCAAATCCTCCGAACCCCGCAGCAGGTTGCGCCGTGGCACCGCCGAAGGGCGACGGCGTCGCCGCCGGGGTCCCGAACAAGTTGGTCGTTGTTGTGCCTGCGCGCAGACGACAGGTAGACATGTGACACGACGTAGATAGCGGCCTATGCACGCAGCAGCTTGTGGCATGTCCTTGTCAGACAGCAACCAAAGCAAATCGTCTCATGCAGCTCATTATAAGTACCCTTTAAGGCTCAGTGCCGCAAGAGAACTCACCAAACGGGGCTGCGGCTCCAGCGGCCGGGGCCCCAAAGCCGGTTGCGGCAGGCGCCGCGCCAAAAGCCGGCGCAGCTGTCGCACCAAATCCAGTCGTCGTGGCACCAAATGGATTGGCAGGCGCTGCAGCTGGGGCGCCGAATGCGGGGGCGCTGGCTGCCCCAAAGCCCCCAAATGAAGGCGCGGACTGCGGGGCGCCGAAGGCGGGGGTCGTTGTTGCGCCGAACGCAGGCGCAGGCGCAAGGGTGGCGCCAAAGGACGGCGCTGAGCCGAGCCCTGCACCAAAGGCAGGCGCAGATTGCGCTGGAGCTCCAAATCCGCCCGTCGTCTGCAATCAATGGGCCCGGGCTACGGTCAGGACAACCATGTGGAACAACGCGATGGTGCAAAAGAGGCTTGAGGAAAACGTAGCTGGAGTTGTGTGATAAACTGCCATACCGCAGGGCCCATACTCTCATACCTGTGTCGGGGCGCCGAAGGGGTTGGGCGCGGCTGTCGTGGTGGTGCCAAAACCTCCAAAGCCTGCAGGCTTGGCAGCAGCCTGCACGTGCGGAACACCAAATAGGGTTTATGCATCTACAGCAGAAGCAATCCAGGCCGTTTCCAGCAATGCCTTACCCCAAACGCGCCAGTGCCAAAACCTGTCGTGCCCGTTGTCGTCCCGAAGGCGGGAGCCGCCGCAGGGGCCGCTTGCCCAAAAGCAGGTGCCGGACTCTGGATGAATTGCACACAACACAGTCAGCAAGGGCGTTTTTTTCCTGTAGTCCGCCGCAATGGCGCGCACCTGCGCTCCGAACAAAGGTGCGCTTGCGCCTCCAAAAGGACTCGCTGGCTGCTGCGCGGGCTGGCCAAAAGTTCCTCCGAATGGACTTGCTGGCTGTGCGCCGAAGGCCGGCGCAGGCTGCTGCGCAGGCTGGCCAAACGTAGTGGTGCCTGCAGACGCCGCCATGCTCAGTGCTTTCCCGATGAAACATGGCCACGTTATAAAGTACGTGCAGCATATTCAACTAGACCCGCCTCAGACAACTTAAAAGGACTTACCGGTAAACCCGAACATGGCTGCCGAGATCCCAAGGTCTACACGGTATCCCTCAGGCTTTAAACACTATGAGACCGACCTAATGGTCCGTCACGCAAACACGCCGAACATCGCTCCCGTCGCGCAACCAACCCAAAACTGTGTTTGGCGGGATACTCCAGGTCGACGAATTTGTGTAAAGGAAGTAATAATCAAAGGCAACCAAACACTACATGTAAGTATGTCAAGCTATATAACTGTGCCCTGATTGGGCCTGTGAAGATGGGCGCATCATCATTCAGGCATCGGGGGACTCGTTGGGCCCCTCCTCCCCGCCCCGCACAGCTCGCACTCAGCAAATCCCTATCACCAACCACACTTCTGAAATTTGCCTAAGAATACCATTGCTATGCATACGGCGTTATTTTATTTCATAAGGTTCTTAGTGTAGACACAGTGGTGTTTACCGCGTGGCACCGAAGGCCTCGCCTGCCTGAAGAGTCAACAAAATCGCTTATAAATGGCTGTGTTGCATTCCTCTGTGCCGAGGTTAAGGCCGTTTAAGGCTTGCAAAGCGAAGGCAGGCACAATTCCTCAGTCGCACTACAACCGGCGCCCACATCGTCATTTGATCCGTGCTGCTGTGTCGTCTAACCAATCGGACAAGGTAAATCCATTTGCTAGATGGACCCTGATCTGCCCTCGCCCTCCTTATGAGCTGTGGACGTGAAGGTGCTTCGGCTTGTCTTGCAGACATGTCCATCCGACTGGGCTAAGGCTCTTCGCATCGTTGCAGCCGGAACTCTCGCCTCGAGTTTGCTTTGGGTGGCGCCGTTGCCAGCAGAGGCGGATATGCAGGTACGGATGCTTGCCTCCGTCAGCTGGTCCTCACGGTTGCGCGCGTCAGTTGTTGCACAGCTGATGAGAAGTCAACTGTTAACCGCCAGTAATCCACGTCTGAACGCGGCGCGCAGATGGTGTCCCCGCAGATGGTGACCCAAATGGCTCGCCCTCTGCCGAAGCAGACAGTCGATAAGGGGAAAATCTGGGGCGTCTTCATCGGTGGTGCTATCTGCCTGTTTGGTATCACACTTGCGGCTGAGAACAACGAAAGCCTTTTCCCTGCCATCACCCGGGCAAATAAGGCGTTCAGGCAGGCCTCCGCTGAGATCGACGTGAGTGCTGGAGCGTTAGGGTAGGGGACTTGCCTGTGTGTGGCAACTAGATGTCTCCGGCATGGAACTTGTACCTTAGTGGTGTCCCACCGGGGTCATGGATACCCTGTAGCTGGGTATGGTGTGACGGCTGACCGCATCTCAGATCGAAGCACAAAGCGTATTTGTGCCACGAATAGGTTCTGTGCGACTTGTCACCACGATTTCGTATGAACCGCAATGGCCACCCGCTCAGTAATGAAGTCCCCCGTCGGTCTCGGCTGGGCCTTTGTCGGTTGGGGTGTGGCGGCGCATGGTATGCAGGAAATGGAGGAGCGGCAGCGGAAGGAGGAGGAGCTGCTGCGGCTGCGGCAAGCGCAGTACGACGAGGAGCAGCGGCAGCTCAGTTTGGTGAAGGACGGAATGCGGGATGCCCGCGCTCAGGTGCTGGGCACGGAAGCGCGGCCCGCGCAGGAGCCCGCTGTGGCGGCAGCAGCGGCCGCGGCGGCTCCTCTTGCAGAGGCGCAGCCATCGCCAGCCGCCGAGGCTGACATCCACACGTCTGTCCCGAGCAGCAGCGCGGCAGGCACCCCCGAACCCCCTACCCCCAGCACCTCACCCTACGTTGTCGTGGATGATGTGCTGCCGGACATGGGCGCTGTGGCCTGGCCGGCGGCCGCGGCCACGGCCGGGGAGCCATCCGCAGCAGGCACCAGCGCACATGCTGAGCAACCACCGCCGACGGCGGTTGCCAACGGCACGCCGTCCGGGGAGGCGGCGTCCTCCGGGGCGACAGCGCTGGAGGCGGAGGATGCGGAGTCGATGGCGCGGTTGTCGCGGCTACAGGGCTTCGTCTCGGGAACGATGGCGGGCGGCATGAGCCCACTGGAGGCTTACAAGGCGCAGCGGCAATGAGCCTCCAGGGCTTCGTGTGATCCGAGCCAGGGCCGCCGAAGTCAGCTTTCATCCCCCGTCGTACAACCCCTGGACCAGGGGTTCAGGGGCCTGGGTTTCTGTTGATCCACAGGGCCATAGTTGCACGTTTCATTCGAGTGGTGGAGCCGTCGTGTGCGCATATCGTGTATTGACAGGCCGGGGTTGACGGTGGGGGCTGACTAAGGTCCTCTGCGGCTTCTACGCACTAGGAGTCATCGTGGCAATCGGATTCGGGTCTTCCGAGCGGCCCTCGGGGCTGTGACTCACGACCGGCCTTATGCGGGAACGCGGCGACGTCAGGGCGTGCCGACGCCCTTGCACCCGCGTGTGCACGTGGGATTGATGCAACCAGCACAGAAGTTTGTTGGCAGCGCCTGGGGACAGTTGTGCGTGCGCGGGTATGAATGTTGTTTGGATAACCCCCTGAGCCTTTGACCCTAGCAGGGCCGGGCAGTGTCTCGGTGGCCTGGCATCGCTCATCAAGTGGTGAGCGACGGCTTGGATGGCGCAGCTGGCGAGAAAGATGTGTTGAAATACGGGCACGGCACACCGACCGGGCGTTCACCGTTCTGCGGCGGAGGCACTGCGGCTTTGAGGTTGAACAGTGACATTGGTTGGAGGGGAGCAGGTGACACCGGAATATCGTATGTCACGACCCACAGCTTGCTCCGCTTTCCTCCGTTGTCGTCAGCCGCTTTCCCTGAAGTGCGTCTGCTCAGGCGGCAGACTCCGGCGGACTAGTGTACATTTGAAGCCAAGCAGCTGCACAGTAGCTTTGAGAGTCAGTACCTGAGGAGGTCGACGAACCACGGCCCTGAGCTTCGTACACCTGCCTAAGGCTGGGGTCAGCTGTGCTCGACGCACACCATCACACATGCTGCCTTGGAACACACGCCGGCATACAGGCACATGTCTCTGTGTCCCAACCTATGGCATCTCACACGGCTGCGAGAACACGCCTACGCTCAACAGAAAATTTTGAAACACGGTGGACCCTAAAGCGGACCCTAAAGCACGGACACGCATTGGCTGGCGCGGCTGACGCCTGACCACTGAAATCGAGACACGACACTGCCAATCTGAGGGCAGCAGCTGGTTGGGGAGGATACGAGGTGTGCCGCCAACAGATCTACTTACCCGAGAAACTGCGTCTGCGCTCACAGCCCGCGATACAGCCGGTCGTCACCAGAAATCGGCGCTGCGGTTAGGTTTCCCACTCTCGCATACATGGTCCTAGTCCGTGGTTGTCCGTTGGCAATGCACCACACCTGATCTAGCGGCCCTGGTCGTTCGGTCGGAAACCAATCGACCACATCTACATCAAAATGTCCCTGTCTAGCCGCCAGCCATCCTGCGCAACGCGGTGTCCCCCAAAGCCAACCGCGCCGCCGAGAGTGCCCATCACAGCAGTCGATGCCCGGGGATAAAAAAATAAACCCCTGCGTGGACATTCGATTGCGACGCCCCTTGGTGCCGCGGTCGGTACTTTCCATGGCTTTCCCAACAAACACCACCTCCCAGCAACCCCGAGTCAGCGACCCGGAACCCCGCAGGCAGACGGCGGCTTCCACGGCCGCAGCCTGGCGGACACGCACAAGATGGGAGGGACAACTGCTCGCAAGTGCGAGGAAACAGCCGCCCATCCCCCGCCCAGGGTGCGCACCGCGGTCCGTATTCCATGACCGACCCCATCGAACAGGGCCCTGCTCTGCATGCAAAATGCAACCAGCCTGTCCCTGGCAAAGTGGTGTCATGCTGCACCCGGTTGTGCAGCACCGGTCCTGCATCGCACCGCCGTCCCCCGGAATCCAGAGGGGAGCTCCTCCGTCATGTCATCCGCGCAGGGCCCCAACTACCCGTTCCCGTTTGCCAGCTGACCATCCAATGCGCCCTTCCCTTTTGACTTGCTCGATTTGTCCTTTTTGCTGGACTCCTTGCCCTCCTTCTCCTTCTTCCCAGATTTTTTTTCCTTGCCCTCCGCCTTGCCCTCATCTGCGCGAGTGGGCTGAATGCCCTCCGTCACTGCGTCCTTCTTACTCGAGCCTTTATTGTCCTTCTTCCCCTTGTCCTTGGCCGGCTTCTCGTGGTGGCCTGCTGCCAGCGCGCCCGCCGCGTTCGCAAGGGAGGCCCCGCCGCTGGCAGCCGCAGGCGCCTTGACACCGTTGGCTTTCGACTCCGGCCCAGCGGCGGCGGCTCCCTGCGGTGTCCCCGCCCCCACAGCTGCCTCCCGTTGAAGTCGATCAGCCGCCTTGGCGGCCGCCGCATCCTTGCCCTTCGTATGGTCGCTCCGCTGCTTGCTGTCCTTCCCTTTGTCCTTGTCTTTGGGTGTCTTGTCCTTGTCTCTATCCTTCTTCATGTCGCTCTTGCCGCCGCCTGCCGCCTCGTCCTTGCCGGCAGGCACCCCGCCCGTGCCCTTGCCACTCTTGTCGTCGCCCTTTTGACCCCTCCGCTTCGCCACGCCGGCGTCACTGTCCGCCACACCGCCGTGCGCGGTGTTTGGGTCCCGCACTTCCGGCGCCGCCGGCTTTGGCGTTGCGGCCGCCGCTTCCCTCTTCGTCCCGGCGCCTGCGCCCTCCTTTCGCCGCCGCTTTCCCTTGGGGTCCTCAGGGGCGTCTGACTTGCGACTCCGCTTGGCAACCTGCGGCTTCTCGCCAGCGGCTCCTGCCGCCCCGTCCGTGGCACCAGCCCTCGCTGCTGCTCCTGACAAGCCCTGGGTGAGGTCCGCACCGTCTTCATCGGTCGAGGCCGGCGCTGTGCTCGCGGGCTCGTCCAGGCCGCCGAACGCGAATGCGTCGTCTGTGGGGTCCGTTGCACGCGAGGGGCAGACAAGCCGACGATGAGGACAGCCTTTACTATGACCTATAACAGCGTGTGGGGCCCTACTTTGCCTACCTAGGTCGCGTCGGCGGCATTCGGCGGAGCAGAGGCGAAAACAGGAACGGGGTTGCAGACTACCACGCGCCACGACTCTGGGGTTTGACGCCCAAGGATGCGTGCCCCCCTCCAGGCCCAGGTGGACCGGTGGATGTGCCAATGCCGGCCGTTGTTCACACGCGGGCTCACGTGTTGGCGTGCGCCTTGTGAGCAACTGTGCACGGTAAGCCCGTACCTGCTGCGTCACGTCATTCCCAGCACGCCTTCCCCAGGGCGACCGTGTCCCAGTGGGCAAACGGGATTCTGCATCATCCTCAGAGCGGCCAACCCGCCGGAGGTTCGTGTTCGTAGAGAGGAAACCCGCCCGACCGGGGCCACGTGTGTAGTACCCACCTGTTGGCCATGCCTGCTCCGGCTCATCAGTCGGGTCAGGCAGCTTCCAGTCGGGGTGCAGGAAGTCCGCCGCGCCGGTGCTCGGGTCCTCCATAGAGCCCGTGATCTGGAAGAAGCCGCCGTGGTCCTTGACTCTGCCGGTGGTGGGATACCGGGTTGAATATCAGCAGATACAAATGGGATCTGTCAATTAGTGGGATCCGCATCCGCTGGCTGTACTTACAGGCGCCTTCAGCCCAATGTAACTGGTAGTTTTCAAAGCGAAGCGCCAGTGAAGCGTAAGGTAAATTAAGGTTTTCTGCCGAATCCGAGGATCTGTACGATGTATGCAGACTTATCTGTCCCGGCAAGTGACAGTGTTGCTCATTCAGGTCTTTACGTAGGTACGTCTGGTTACTGCCCTGAAGCGGTTGGTCTTAGGCCTAGTTTTCTCGCTTCGGCGTAATGCGCCCACACCCGGCCCTACCCTATCACGAGGATCTGATTTCGTTGCTTGCATATGCCCCTCAACGGAGACCTCTCATGATACCCATTGCAACTGCAACATAAAGTGAAGACGAGGCTATGCGACGCGACGGCCTCGGGCCAGACAACGTGTTCAAGAGCACCAGCGAAAATACCGATGGTATAGGGAGGGAGCTCCTGCGGGGCCCGCGGGCCTCGAGCGTGCGGCCGCACTCTGACACCCAGATGGTGCGGGAGACGCATCTCAACGGCTGCCCACTCACTCCTCCACTTTGAAGACCACGTAGCTTTGCTCCTGTATTTGGTGCTCCGGCTGCTTCAAGTGAATCCATTTGCGCTCCTGGAGGCGGCGGGGACCACCAGGGGGGGCAGTCGCGGTTGGTAATGTAGCGGCAAGGGGGCAGCTGGTGGCATTCCTTTGCGAGCCGGACTCGTGGACCATGGGACCGCCTGATAACGTGATAAGCCGTGGCGCCCGGACAGGCCAGATGCGTGGACACCACGGGCGTCGTTACCCACGACGGGTTGGCAGCACCTGGCCCCGTCCCGCGTCCCTGGCCCTGCCCCGCTCTACTGAGTCTGGTACCACACGTCCTGAACCAGTGGCGTGTCAGCCTGCCCAGCTGAGCCTGCAGGGCCCATCCCGTGCGGCCAAGAGTGCAGTAGCGCAGTCGCAGCCCGGGGGGGAGGCCCGAGCGCACCTCTCGGAGGAAGTGCAGATCCTTCCGGATGCTGCGGGCGGGGATGCTGACGTTGAAGACCCCCAGCACAAGCGCGGAGATGTAGTCTTGACCCAGATGGTTCACGCGGCCGACTGCAGGGGTGGTGTGCGTGGGCGTGGGGCGGGGGGAGGTTGGAGTCCGATCGTCGGCGCCGGGCCTTGCGCATGACGCAGCACGTTGTTGAGTCGTTGGCCCCACTGACGAACGGTTGGGTGCACCAATTTGTATGTCGTTGTGGGCTACCAAGGAAGGGGGGCCACCCACACGGCGACCTGACCCAGAGGGTCTGTAGGTAGGTGTGGCTAGGTCCCGTCCGTAACACCACGGTCTCACCTAGCCTCATGCCCTTGGTGGGCTTGAAGACAAGGACGTCGGCGCGGACATCCAGATGGAAGTACGGGAAATATGGATGGATGAGCGGCTGCATGCGCAACGATTACGGTCAAGACAACAATTGGGTCGGCGGCCGGGGCGGCGGGAGCAGCAGGGTAGGAAAACCAATCCCACACCTTCTTCGTAAGAATCTTGAGATTTGAATATGAAAGCAAGACACCGTCGAACTCGTCGACATATCTGCGAAGGAAGCGATTCCGAAAGTTGTCGGTTTGTGATAGCTCGGCGGCGCCACAATTGCAAAAATGCCGCCCTATAGACTATGGCAATACCTTAAGAGGTTTAGGTTTAATTCCTCCTTGACGCCAACCTCAACGTTGGCAATTGTGCTCGGGTGGAGCTCAACAGCAAAATGCGTTCGTGTCTTGTAAAGACCGTTACTGCCCAATCCAAATGCGCTCATTGTGAAGGGATTTCACACAGCCATAGCGTGTATAGTTCACTCTGCCACAGAATATCACAGGTGTTTTACCGAGTAAGACGACACATACAGGACAATATCTATTATTGTAAGGTAGCCACATGGGGGCCTTGGGAGCGGTAATTGCATGTTGTGGATTGACTATGGAGAATTGCAACTGACAACCATCAACCGCTACGGTCGTTCGAAGCACGCAGCAGCACGCAGCACGGCCTCACGGTAACACACAACTTCAAGCACAACGTCTACAATTACGTTCGGTTGCTAAGCTTATACCTGGTTAATGACTTTAAGTTTAACGTCGCTTGCTCAGCTGCCTGAAGTAGCAGTTTTCAGGGACATTGATGGCATCCATGACCTTGTATCACTAATAAGTATTGGCCTTGTTTAAGCAAAAAGAATGGCTGATGTTGCTGACTTCGCTGAGGACGGGTTCGACCCGATCAGCTGGATTAACCAAGCTTGTGGGAACCGTCCTGCCGAAGAACCCTTGGAAAAATTCCTCGCGGAGCTGGAGATGCGACTTCAGCTGAGCGCGGAAGACATTGAGGCGACTCTGGGCGACAACAGTGCGCAGGCGATGCGACGCATACCCTTCGCAATTCAGGAAATATATCGGCTGCAGGGCGACATACAGGGCATGCAGGATCAGGTGCAGATCATGACACAGACGGTGCAGCGCGATGCCACGGAAGCGCGTGTCAGCGTGGCGCATATCTCCGAGGTCCACCGGGTGAAGGCGAACATGGAGAGCGCGTGCAACTCCCTCAAGGAGGCCACCGAGTTGTCCGGCCTGTTCGTCAAAGTGGAGGAAGTATTCGCGGCGGGTGACCTGCCCAAAGTGGCAGAAATCCTGGCCTCCATGCGACGCAGCCTCAGCCTCGTGGGCGACGTTCCCGAGTTCCGCGCAGGTATGTCACTACAGGCAGCGTATCGCCCCCTTTCCCGCTCTCATTATGTGAATGCAGTTTGAAGGACGTCACCCGATGCGTCGGGGAATTGGGGGTTTAGGCTCCCGAACCCGGGAATACTGGCGCCGGTTAGGACAGGCGAATCGCCGAGAAAGAGAATTTGTGCACCAGGAATCTCGCACAGTCGCGCTAACATCTGACAGCGATAGAGAGGACTCGCCTACAGGCAGGAAGGAGCACTGGTAGGCATGAAGCGGCACATACATGCTTGCCATGCACAAGCGCGAAGCCATCTGCGCATTACCGACGCACCCACAGCACGTGCGGTACGTGCATGCACGTGCGTGTGTGTGCTCCTTCCGATCAGCTCGCTTATGAAAGGCCCCGCTGCTGCACCCCGTCGGCCCCACATCGTTCCGCTGCCAGGCCGCCAGAAGCTTCGCGCGCTCGAGGACCGTTTGCAAACGCAGGTGGAGGGCAGCCTGGGGGACGCCCTGGCGCGCGGCAGCGATGACGAAACCACACGCAAACTTTGCGGTCTCCTCCTGGCAGTGGACAGGTGCGCGTGGGGTGAATGCCGTTCTACATCACCCACACAGCAATTACTGTAATTACTAATGCCTAATACATCATATGTATGGCCCGCGCGTGACAACGGCACGACGCTTTGCCACAGGGGTGCGTCAACTCAGCAGGTCCCAGCGATAGCAGCACGACAGACATATTTCGCAAACGCCAAAACCTCGGTGTGCAGTACCTGTTTCGTGTTGTGCAGTACCAGAATTTCGTGGGTCTGGATGCGGTATGTGGCAGGCGGGTTGCAGGGCTGGGAGCACGGCGGGTGACGCGTGTGGCCACTTGGCCGCGATCACCTTGTCACGGGAGAGCCGCGCGGTGTTAACACCCAAGAGACGGCAGCGCAATTGCAGGGGCTTCATTCACGCGCCGGTGCCTTATGGCTCCTACTGGACGAGGCATCACGTCGGGACAGCACGCCGGGACCGCATGAGTCCCGGCGTGCTGCCCCGACGTGCTGCCCCGGCGCGCTGTCGCCTTGTTTGATGTCACACCAAGTCTTCTTGACCTCACCTGGAGATGTGTCATGATGTGGTTGGTTCGTTCCTGAATCCTGACAGTGATCGCCGGTCCCTGCGGACGCGCGTAGGTACGGCACCATTGAGAGCCTGTACGTCTCAACCAAGCTGGCCAAGGTGCACTCGCTGTGGGAGGAGCACGCCTCAGCCGCGGCTGGCGGTGGCGCAGACGCGCTGGCTGCATGGCTGCCCGCCTTCCTGTCTCGGCTGCTGGCGCTGCTGCAGGCGGAGGCGGCTTGGGCCGCGACGGTGCTGCCTGGCCAGGCGGCGGCGCTGCTGGGGGCGCTTTGCCTGGAGGTGTTCGGCAAGGTGGGTATGACGGCCGGCATCGTGAGACGGGCACGGGGGCACGACGTGCTCTCATCGACTGCGCAGTCTCTGGTGGATTCAACAGGGCCTGTGTATTGCCTGCCGACGTGCCGAGTCTCTGCGGTATGCCCCTTGCAGATGAGTCTGCGCCCTGCATCAGCGCAGTGTGCTGGCTGGTTTCGCCGTAGCGTGGACTCTCCGGTCCATGCCGCACGTTACACGCCGCACGCTTTAGACACCCACGGTCGACTTCTTGTCTGTGCGGCACGTTGAGGACGAGTAGCATGCATTAGACGCATGGTGGTGTGCCGGGCCTTATGCTGACCTGGAACTGAACTTCAAGTTCGCTACTGCGTATGGTATCTTCCTGGCCCCCTGCCGCCCCGCAGATCAGCAAGGCCGTCCGGGACCGCATCGCTCCGCTCCGCTCTATCGGCCCGCTCTCGGTGCTGGCGAGGGAGTTGAGTGCGTTCGGGCGGGGTCTGCACGAGCTGCTGCATGAGCTGGAGCCGGGCAGGCGAATGGAGATTATCCAGCTGGTACGGCCGGCAGCGGTGGTGCGGGGTCTTTAGGTTAGGGTGTGCCGCCAGTGCCATGGTCAGGGGTATTGTCAACAGCAAGCCTACCGTGATGTTAGAAGGAGGCTGGGGCCTTAGCCCTGCCTAATTGTCAGTCAGGGGCCGTTGGGTCAAGGTATGTGACTTATGGTCGGGGTTCGTTCGGAGGCCGCCACCAGAGATTCCTGACAGCCGGACGGCTGCAGCTCACCATTCGCTCGGTTGGTAGGTACGGATCCGTACGGCTAAGGACGGGCCGTTAACAAGCAGTCGCAGTGGCGCGGCAGTACCCAAGCACGCGTCGCGGTGAATTGCGACAGTACTTGCTTCCCAACGTTCGCGATCTGCCGGATTGACTGACGTTCAAAAACTTTGCTGGCTGACTTCATAATGGTGGTCCCCGCGCACGGGCCAGGTTTACGGGCCCCTGGAGGACAAGGTGGCGACGTACGGCGACCTGGAGGCTGCTCAGCTGCAGGCGGACCTCCGAACGGCGCTGCCGCCGGCGCCGCAGCCCGCCCCTGGAGCTGTCGCTGTGCCGGAGGATCCCGAGGCGGCCGTATCGCGGCTGGGAAGCTCCATCAGACCCGCCTTCGCGGCGCTGCATGCCGCAGTGGAGAGGTGGGGGATGCAAGGAGACGTGCCGAAGGGCCGGACAGCACCACACCGGAGGTCAACCTCACCCTGGGAGGTGTGGGGACAGGCGGCCGGCAGTGCGATGGCATTATGCCATGGCCGGTGTCCTCTGCCTATTTCCAGGGTCATTGCAATGCCGCGGGCCTGCTGCCGTGCATTTCGCCATCTGGGTTTCTGTAATACGGAGGGGCCCTGGTGACGTTTCCGTGGCGAGACATGTGGACTACTGGGTAAACGGATGAAGGTCAGCTTCAGCCACTTGGTTCGGGGATGACGCTCCTTTCTACATTTGCCTGCCTCGTGAGGTTTGGTAGGGGTACTGCTGTCGGGTGATGGTGGAAGGCGATGGACCGGACCGCGCCGTGCTGGCCCGCGGTGGTGGCTCCTCATCCCACCGCCGCGCCTCCTTCGCCGCGACAGGTGCAACGCGCTGACGGGCGGCAGCGAGGTCCGTGCGCTGCTGCGCGCGGTGGACTCGGAGCTGACGTCGTACATCTCCGCCATGCAGTCGGCGGTGGCGGGACTGGGCGCGCGCCAAAAGGCGCGCGCAGCCGGTGGCGGCGCCGCCGCGGAGGACGTCGAGGACATCGCTAATGTGCTGCAGCTGATCAAGGTCAGTGCGCGGCGCGCCTGCGGAGACTGCTCGGACGTCAAATGTCCTTTCATTGTCCTCGCCGCCCTGCTCGGCGATGTATCTTTGAAGCGTTCGGGTTGTAGAGTGAGCACCTTTGCATTTCAGCCCTAAGCCTGAGGGCATCCCGCCCTGTGCCAAGTGCCGGGTCAACCTCATTTGCCGGCTGTTGATTCAATGCCTTGTTCACGGAATGACCGTTGTGCGGAAAACTACTCCTCATCCGGTACGTGTCAGGTTGGGCGGGAGCTATCGGCGGCGGTTGGGCGTCTGGAGGCGGCGCTGCGGACCGCAGTCGGTGCCGCCGTTGGCCGCCTGCAGGCCCTGACCGCGTCAGCAGTAGCGGCGGCCTCGACGCCGTTCTCCACAGCGTCAGCCATCGGTGGCAGTGGACCCTATGTGCTGTCCGGCGATGCCGAGGCGGATCCTGTGGCGCAGCGGCTGGTGGCGAACCGCGGCGAGCAGCTGGCTAAGCTGGGCAAGCTGGCGACCAGCCTGAGCGACCCGCGATTCATCATGTTGCCAACGGCGGTCGCGCAGCTCGACGCGTTCGCGTCGACAGTGCAGGTGCGGTGCGGCGGCCGCGTCCCACGCATGTACCGTCCGTACGTGCACCTGCACCGATACGATAGCTCGTGGCGCGATGGGAGCGCGTGCGCGTGTTGTTACAAAGCGCAGTCGCTTACTTTGCTGCGACTGGAGTTCCCCAGTGGATCGAGTCCCCACGAGTTGGCCCCGGGGGATCGCTGCGTTGGTTGTATGTGGCCAACCTCTTCCGCCTGTGCCACTGCAATGTTTGGCGGCAGTGCCGTACTAGACGCTTACGTTGTTGCTGCAGCGGTTAGGTGGTCGGATGCCCTGGCATCCGTGGCGATGGGTACAATGCGTTGGCCCGCTGTCGTACCGCCAAATCAACGACAAATGCCATTCCTCGTTATCCTCACCTTTCATTACAAAACCTTATGTCTGTGTGATGGCGTCGGGTTCACCTCCTCCCTTCCGCTGTGCAGTCAACGGTGTTCGATGTCCTTCTCGCCCGAGTGGCGTCGTTGTTGGCACCGCTGCCCTCACTGCCGGAGTGGCGCAAGGCCGCCGCCAGCTCAGACCCTGCCTCCGCCGCCGCGCCGCTGCCCTCGTTCAACACCTACCCTCTGCCGTACGTCACGGCCATCGGGGATCACTTGATGGCGATGCCGCAGCAGCTGGAGGTGCGGCCAAGACTTCCGGTTGGGGATTCCGGATGGCACATGATATTTATTTCTGATCATGGGCGGATTTGTGGGAGCACTCAAAAGACATATGGTCTTGTGTTTCTAGTCGAGTGTACATCGGTCACATACTGCGGACGACCCGTCCGTGCGCGCAGCGTGGAGGGAAGTGTGCCGCAGGCGGATGGGCGCCACGCTCCACATGCCAAGCAGCGCGGGCATGACCCTGCGTGAGAACCTTGGCATGCCACGACACACGCCCCGCAGTGTGTTGCGTGCAATGGACGACGCACTGCCAGCATTTGCGAAGGCGAGGCACGTGAAAGGAACCCGAAGACGGACAACTACGCGTGCCAGTCCTTTCGGCTGTCAAAGCGGAGGCTGCCGCTGCTCTTTTGTTGCTCGGTGCTCTGCCCAGGCGCTGATGGGCGATGTCGGCGACGAGACGGCGGGTGGCGGGGCCGCGGGTGCGCCTGCGGCAGCGGAGGGCGCTGACCCGTCAGCGGAGTGGGAGGAGCTGGCGGCGGAGTGGCTTGACAAGGCCGTCAGCGGCGCGGCGGGGATGTACGCTGACGCCATATTCAAGATCCCCACGCTGACGGAGCAGGTGCGGTCCCGCCTGCCTGGGCGCCGGCATGTGTGGCATTCACGATGCGCCTTACCCGGACTGCTTGGCGATCGGTCGCGTTGCAACAGGATGGCCATTACCCGTCAGTCTGTCAGTCTTTTCTCCCCTTGCCGCGAGGCATCAGTATTTTACAGCATACGGTACCTTGACGCGCTCTCGTTCGCATGCATCTCCCGCGGCTGTTTCGATTCCGACTGCCCAGGGCGGCTGTCAGCTGGCCACGGACGTGGAGTACTTCGTCAACGTCATGGGCGCGCTGCATGTGGCGCCGCCGCCCAGCCTGCTGACGGTGCAGCTGTTGGCAGGTGCGGCGCCGGAGGAGTTCAGCGAACTGGCTCACGGTGCGCTGGCTGAGGGCGGAGCTGATGGACCCGCGCTGCGGGCGCTGGCCACCATGCGGCACTTACAGGTGGAGCCGACGGCGTGATGGAAAGAATGGCGGGGCACAGGAAGTGGCGTCATTACATGCGGGCGGAAAGGTTGGGAGTTGAGGTATTTGTGGATCTTGGTAACAACGCTGCGTCTTGAGGCAATGAGTGTAATGAAGGGTTATGGACACCAGGTTCAGCACATGGTGGCGACGTTATGTAGCGCTGACATTGTATATTCGCCATCTTTGCAGCTTAACGTCTTATGTCATCGTACCAAACCATCACAGTTTGGAGTGTTTCCACAAGGGGCTTTTGACTTCGTACAGATGGGTTTTGAGTGCACGCAACGGAATGTCATCTTGGATGGACGTCTGGTGCTGTTGTGTATGACAGTTGTACGCGGTTAACTGAAGCAACGTTCAAAATAATGCTGCACCTGCAAGCTGCAACGGTTATGTGGAGTGCAGTAGTAATGGTCTCTGGCTCTATATTATCAGGATGTACAGGCGTTTGAGAGGTCCCAGTCAGGGCTGATGATAGAACCCTCTCACCAGCTCTCAACAGTCAAGTCCCCCACAGAGCTCACTAATACACCGAGCAATGCCTGCCGCGGTATCCACTTACCAAACTTGAAACACACAAGTCTCCAGGTACTGCGCATCACGCCAACATGTAAAACCAATACCACATTCTGTAATGAGCACATTTAAAGCAGAAATGGTATTACATGGTACGACCCTTGTTTACCACTGCCCTCCACGCAGCTTCCGGTCAATCTCGAGCATTCCCTGGTTTTGCAGTAATGCGTATGAACAGTGGAGGAACCTGACTCTCTGGCCCGTGCGAAGGGGCCACCTATGGCCAGCGCTCAGATCCTAGCCACCCCTTCGCCAAAGAAGACCTCCCAGTGTATCCCTCGACCCCCCCCTCCCATTACAAATCAACCCTAGCCAATGTTAACCTGTCGATGTCCGCGCGACGAGGCACGGAAATTCGCCGGAACGACGTTGTAGGCCTTAAGAACCTGCAAGTGGGCAGATTGTTTTGATTCATTTGAGTGCCAGCACCAGTGCGGATTACCAAGTTGTGGGTCATCCTGCTACGCTATGACATAAGGTTAGTACCTAGGATGATTATTACCGTAACACATCCTTTCTTGGGATACCCCACTCACACAGAATGCTATCTGAAAGCATACATACAGTTCATGTGAGTGCGCTCATGTGATAATCCCAGAGTACAAACCCCGTGTGCCATTGAGGTCAGCACGAAATCAGGGCGCATGGCGGTCTGGACACAGAAGACCGAGGGCGAATTTGTGTAAAGCAGTACTGCATCACGGGCCCTAACATTCACCGCACCTGGTGCCGGTCACCATACAGCTCTGTGCTTCAAAGGATTCTTGTGCGTTCTTGGGCTCCTCGCTCCAGCCTGTCGCCACAGGAGGCGATTCGACCTCTGGGAAACCAAAAGCCGCGCCATCAACCCTCAGTGGCGTGTGCACACTGAAGCATAACCCACCGGAATCGGGAATGCGGCCTTGGGAAGCCACCGCCGCCCCGCCAAACCTCAATGGCCTCTGCACACTAAAGAGCAATCAGCTGCGACTCCCAGACCGTGGGAACCGCCCCTCGAAACCTCAGTGGCCTCTGCACACTGAAGAGCGATCAGCTGCGACTCCCAGACCGTGGGAACCGCCCCTCGAAACCTCAGTGGGCTCTGCACACTGAAGAGCGACCGGCTGCGACTCCCAGAGCGTGGGAACCGCCCCTCGAAACCTCAGTGGCCTCTGCACACTAAAGAGCGATCAGCTGCGACTCCCAGCCCGTGGGAACCGCCCCTCGAAACCTCAGTGGCCTCTGCACACTGAAGAGCGATCGGCTGCGACTCCCAGCCCGTGGGAACCGCCCCTCGAAACCTCAGTGGCCTCTGCACACTGAAGAGCGATCAGCTGCGACTCCCAGCCCGTGGGAACCGCCCCTCGAAACCTCAGTGGCCTGGAGCGTGATGTGCCGTACCACCAGTTGTCACGGCCAATCAAAACCTCCATGGCGCTTGCGACCGGAAGTTGCAGCGGTGACGACTCCCGTGGGGAACCGTCCACAAACCTGGAACGTGCTTTGGCACTCAGGCGCGATCAGGCACACGACGTGTGGCCTTCCAATTATCCAGGGTGTTCAGTTGCATTAATGCACTGACCCTGCCAAGAGGCCTATACCTCCGAAGTTGAGTCTTGCCTTGCAGCAAGCTGATAGATGTTGGTCGCCATGCCGGCGAACTTTATTTGCTGTATCGGCGCAGAATAGTCGCCATTTCGGCGCATATTGCGGGCCATATCGGCGCAGAATAGTCGCCATTTCGGCGCATATTGCGGGCCATATCGGCGCATACTGGTCGCCACGTAGGCGCATATTGCGGGCCATATCGGCGCATACTAGTCGCCACGTCGGCGCACATTGCGGGCCAGGTCGCCACATCGGACAATGTTGGCGCTATACACAAGGCCTCCTTCGGACAGGGAGCGTCTTGTGGTGGGCAGTTGCCACATACACCGTGTAGGGTGTGCTGTGTTGCGCAAGGGCCACTTGGCAAGTTCGAGCAGCTGAACTTGCCCAACGGCTGCAGTGGCTTTGCAACCAGGATCCTCACGAGCCATACGTCGCGTCACACCGACTCGGTACGGCAGGACAACTTGCCCAGCAGCAGCTGTTGGATACTTAGCGACAATCCTGACTCGGTGCAGGAAGCTCCGTCGCAAGGTAGTGCCCAGCACTCCGTCGTGACTCCTAACTCGTTGGTGGAGACATGGCCGCATCGACGCCTCAGCATAAGCTGAAACTGAGCCTCCAATTTCCAGGCTGCGTTCGAAACACGATACTCTGGGCTGAGCAGCAACTTAGCCACTTGGCCCTAGAGGTCCTTCGTCAGGCCACGGCAGGTCAGGTATTGAATCTTGATTGTCAATACAATTGTCAAACCGGCGTTCGTTGGCAGCACCTGCGCGGAGCACGCAAGGAATAGAACGCCCGACATGGGGAGGCCCGCGTTGTGAAGACGCAGAGAACGTTGCAAGCATTCTGGAATACCAAACATAGACCTATCAATACAGAGGGATATCTCAACCTTTCTACATATCATACTGCGAGGCCCTACCACATTGACCCGGGGTTTCCTCGCGGGAACGAACAAGTTGATGTTGCGCGCTCCCACAGAAAGGACAGTTCAAGTTCGGTCATATATACAGACAGGGGCCGCTGAATCCTAGACACAAAGACCTTGGGGCCCCCTCCCCCCAAATGCTGAGATCTTGACATACCTGCTATTGCAGAAAACGTAATTGGATTCATATCTGCATAGAAAAAAATCCCCCTGTTGGAATCACCGAGCAAACGCAAACACAGGAGTTCCCCGAATCAGTTTACCTCAAGGCTTGCAAGCGAAGACCTTGAACGATCATCAGTCGACAAATACAATATTGTGAGCCTTAGACAGTACTCTGGTCACTCACAAGTAGCGCATTGTACGGTAACGTCAGGTTTCGGAGAGTCGGAGGGAGAGTCGTCCAGGTCCGGACATAATATTACATAGAAAAGGTATCAGGATATGCGTGCGCCTCCAAGGTCTGCGTTCATGTGAAAAGTTCCCAATGCGACAGGCCCTGTGGACATTTTAGTCACTGGCCCCTCAGCCACCTCCAGCGGCCCCTCAACCGTCTCATGGCCGTAACGCCCGCGCCCCAACGACCGCGCCTCCCCTTCCCTCCCCTGAGATCCGCCTGCTGACCTTCCGGGCCCCCGGCCTATGGCCCCAGACTCAGCCTGACAGGGCCTGCCGAGGCTCTGGGCCGGGCTCCCGGATCGCCGGGCTGCCCAGAGCTCGTGTGTCGTCACTGTAACCAGAGGAAGATATTAGACCAGATATTTAGGATTGATGCGCGGCCGACACCTGCACCGGGTCATGTCACCGCTTCCTTGCCTGCAGGGATCGGGTCGTCCACACCCGCCGTTGGGGCCTGCTCGCAGACCTCGTTACTGACGAGCAGATGACCGCGATGGGGTCTGGAGAGCCCACGCCTGTCGCTCTGACCAGCACAGCAGCTGGCGTTGCAGCCCGCCATACCGCCACACCGGTGCACGCCTCGATACGCATGCCAGCGCAGCAGCTGGCGTGGTAAGCTCACCCCTCTTCGGCCTCAAAAAGCCCTCCCCCATGCGTCCCTGCGCGGGACTGATCCGGCACAAACCCCACCAGCAATGCCCCTTGCGCCTCCGGCACTGGGCAGCTCCGCCGGCACTCCCGAGTGCAGGCACGCCGCAGCCAGGGCAGCCGCCAGGTCCACCGCTGCTCAGCCACCGCGCCTGGTTCCCCGCCAGGGGCCTCCGCGAAGAGCCGCGGGCAGGGTGTACACTTCGGCAGCTGAGTCTGCAGTCCGGGCAACCACACTCACATCCCACCATTAGCACCTGAGGAAAGGCCACCTCTGCAGGCCCCGGCCGCGGATTCCATTATGCCGCCTATTGCAGCGACGTGGGTGACACCCGGGCCGCCATTACCTTCTACCGACCTTTCCCCCTCATCAGCGGTGCTGCGGCCCCTGCCGACCGCCGCCCAAGCCAGCCGCCCCTCTAAGGCCCTCCTGAGCCCTCCCTTCTTCGCCACAGAAACCCGCCAGGGAGGCAGCCAGTCCCTGATTGCCCGGAGGGCGCCTCACAGTCGGTCGCACGGGAGGCGCGGCGGCGCGGCGCGCGTTACCGTGCGGTTGCCCTCCACCAATGTCCCAAGTCCCATACATGCAAACCGGGTCAGACATGCGTCCTGCGCCTCTCAGACATTTGGCCGCCCCTTCCTCCCAGTTCGGTTCCCTGGCTGCCCGCACCGCCTGGTGGTTGGCCAGGGGTGTGCTGGGTTTCTCTTCACCGTTGCATCAAACACCAAAACCGCTCCCCACGCACACCACCGCACGTCTGGGCTGTTTCTTTTTAACCACCGCACCACCCAGCATCAAAGACAGCACCGTCGCGAGTACCTGTCTAACTGCCTCACATGACTGGCCGGCAGCCGCGGCGGCGCCTCAATAGCCCTACCGCAATCACAACTGCCCGATCCGTTGCCCGGTCATCTTATTTCCAGGTGCTATACGGTACCACGACAGGCATCTCGACATCAAAATCCCACAGATAAGGAAGTCCACTGGTTAAGGATGTCCATTGGTCACTGCATGCGGGCGTTGCGCAGACAGCGCCCTGAACTCCGGCGGCATCCCAGGAGCGCCGCAGCACCCAGCGACTCTGCCGGTCATCGACGGGCACATGCGATGTGGGTCAACGTCCACCAGCGCACTGGCTTGGCTTGTGACCGCCCAAGGCCGCCGGGGACGACACCAACTGTGACTGGGGGGCGGCAGTCCGAGCCATATTCACGTTGCAGCGCCCCATCTACCCTCGTCCACGTGCCCACGCACCACTGCCGCATCCATCCGGGTAAGGCCCCGCCACTGCGGCAAACCCCCTCTACACATATCCGAGACACCTCTTGCCCGCCATCGACTCCGATCCCCGCCCCGCCCCGCCGTCACCGTCCACAGTATCGCTACCCTCGGCGACGGCCCCGTGTCCGACAGTGGACCTGCTTGCACGACTCGCTGCAGTACCTCCCGCCGCCGCCAGCCCAGCTCTGGGACGGCTCTTGCGCCGCCGCCAGCCGCAGTCCCGCCTCTTTGTCCCCCTCCATGTTGGCGCAGCGCGGGTTGGCGCACAGCGGCAGCTGCAGCGCCGCCGCGACGAAGCTCGGCGGCGGCAGCACGGAGCCGCGAAGCCCCTCCCTCGCCCGGACAAGTCTCCCTGGCTCAGCTCCCCGCCCGCCATCACAGTCGGCGCGAGCTCGAAGATGTGCCAGGCAGCGTCGCCCACGTCCCCCCTGCCAGCCAGTTGACCAAGCAGCCAGTCCAGGACCACACTCTTCCTGCCCGCGGCCGTCCGCAGCTGCCCCCGCAGCACCGCGCGCGCTTGGAGGGGCAATGTCACCATCAGGAGCCGCAAGGCGGCAGTCATCGACGCGAACACTACCGCGCTGGCTGGTGGAATACCCTGCGCGGCCACGTCCCAAATCAGACCCTCCACCAGCCCAGGCAGATCCAACACCTGCAGCAGCAGCTCCTCCCAGCTCGCAGCGGCCGAGGCCAGGAGGTGCTTGTCATGGGTGCCGCCATCGCCACCTTCGCAGCCTGATGCGCCACCTCCGCCGCCTGATGCGCTACCGCCGCCGCCGACCTGCGTGGCATCGTTTACTGCTGATGACGCCACTCCAGCGCCGGCCTTGCAGTCCAGGTAGGCCTCGAGCAGTGGGCGCACCAGCTCAATCATAACCAGCCGCATGGTGGCGCCTATAGCGAGTTCACACCGGCTGGCCATAACGGTGTCGAGTAACGACCGCAGGGCCTCAAGCATTCGAGTGACGCCGAATGAGGCCAGGAGCAAGAGCTGGTGGAAGGGCTCCGGTGCATCACCCGCGTCGTCGTCGTCGTCGGAAAGCTCCTCGTCGCCGCCGCTGCCAGGGTTCCCCTCCCCGCCGCTGATGGCGACCACGCCTGTGCTCCCACTGACACTGTTGACACCACCGCCAATGCCAGCTCCAGAACCACCTCCAGCGTCACTACGCGCGTCGCGGCATTCACCGCCAGGGCAGCCCCAGCCGACGTCCTCGTTGCCACCTGGGCCGACTCCACCCCCTTGCGCCATCGCAGCACACCCGCTTCCCCCCCGCGGCGGCGGCGTCCGGACCTCGGATGGCCTCCGCAGCTGCCGGGCGGCGATCCGCCCACGCAGCCACCAGCGCTCGTTCACCGCCAAAGGGTATCCGTGCTCAGCCGAAGCTGACATCGCTAGAGTCGATATTTTCAGGCTCGCCAGCAAGTCCCGCAGATTGCACAAGTCGTAATGTGCGCGGTGGGCGGCGGCGATGGCCTTTGCTGAGGTCGCCAGCAGTGCGGCCACCTCCTTCAAGTCGCCGTACGCCATCAAGCTGCCCAGCCCGCGGGTGTCGTCCAGCAGTGTTTGGATGCCGGCCAGGACCATCGCCAGCTGCCGGTCCCGTCGTGTGTCATCGGCTGAGATGGAGGCGGCTTGACGCATGGTGCTGCGTATGGCTCGCTCCAGGGCGGGGACGTAACCGGCGGCGAGGGCTGCGGCGAGGTCCGGGCTGGGCTGCGGCGGCAGGGCCGACCAGTTCGAGCCTGAGGGGTCCGTGAAGGTATTACGGTGGTCGCGTGTAGAGGTGATGATGGACAGGGTGCCGGTGCATGGGCCAATGTCACAAAGTAGACACTGGTGGCGGCTGGTCCAGCCTGCCGGACGCTGCAGGTACTGACAAAACCTCAGGAAAGACACAGAGGGGCAGCCGGGCACCTGCGGGCAAGCCGTAGTCCGTCCCTCCGTCCGCCGCGCACAGCTGCGACACGACGTGCAGTAGCAGGAAGTGCTGCACGCAGGCCCCCGAGATGGCCGCGTCCGCCCATACCTTCAGCCGGCGGCTGTACCTCGACGATGCCGCAAGTTCATGGAGCGTCAAGTGAATACACACGGAGGCCCATTGCACGTTCGTCTTGCCCTCCCTTGCATTTCTTGTCGCTGTACTATCGCCGCCGCCGCCGCCGCTGTTGCTCCCTAAGCCCGCACTGCGCTCCGCGCACATCAGCACCGTTGCCCGGGCCGCGTGCTCCAGCACCCGCGCTTTCAGAGCAGCGACGCCATAAAAGCGCTGAGACACGCCCGCCGTCTCCTCTTGTCGGCCGCAAAGCGCACTCTCGCCTACCATCGTCTGCAGCAGCGAGGTCACCTGGTACAGCGCGTGGAAAATGCCGCCGTTGCCACTGGTGCCGCCGCCGCCCCTGTCCGGTGTCGGCTCGCCCACCGCCGCCGCGCACAGGGATGCCAGCAGCCGCGCAAGGCCCTGCGCCAGGTCCGTGTGGGTAAGAAGCCGGATCAGCTCCAATCGATCCGACACCGCCAGCACATGACGGCCATCTCGTTGTGACAGGCCGCATGTGACGCTCCGGCCCAACGTGTATAGAACGTGACAACACGCCTCCAGGTCGGCGCTGTCATTGACCGCGAGAAGATGGCACAGCTGCCTCACGACGCATGCCAGGAGAGCAACACGGAAGCAGCGGGTCTGTGGATCATGCCAGTCCGCGCCAGCATCCATGTTGGAGTCCAGGACTCCTAAGCTTTGGAGCAGCTCCAGCGAAATACGGAACTCATGACATGCAGGGTGGTCCGCCAGGTCAGCCAGCCGCCTCACACACGCGTGCATGTCTGCCCACATGTTGCCAGAACGAAGTCGGGGGGCCGTCGCTGCCTCCCTTGCCGACCCGCCCGCATCTTCAGCGCTGCTGGTGGAGCCCGCGTGCAGGGACCCCTCACCGGCCGTAGATCCCCCGCCGCTGCCGGCCGTAGGTGCCCCGCTGCTATCCGGTGGGTTGGTGGCTTCGGAGCACGATGGTGGCGCTGCTCCAGCCGGGCAGCAGTCCACCTCCACGCCGCCCGGCGGTAGGCGCTCCAGGGCGACAGCTTCAGTCATTACTGCAGGCCCAATCCCAGGCTCAGGCCCGAGCTCAGGAGTAAGCCCAGGCCCAGACCCAGACTCGGGCCCAGGTCGAAGTTCCCGCCCCAGCCCCGGCTCAGGCTGTGGCCCAAACCCAGGTCCCAGCTCAAGCTCAGTCTGCGGCCCAGTATAGCTGGATCCTAAATCGCCTGCTGACGTAAGGGTGTTAGCCGCCCCCGCCGCAGCATCAATGCATAGCGGCCCTGCCGGGATGTAACCTGCGCCAAGGATGCCGCGGTCCGTATCCTCCGCACCGTCAGGTACCCGGATCAGCATCGTCTTTGAGATCAGGGCGAGAGGCTGACCACATGACAGGGCCACGGGGATACAAGACGGCGCAGCAGGCTTCGGTCCCACTGCTGCCTCCGCGGGGCGCACCGCCGCTGCAAGCGCCACAGCGGGCCCGTCACCGCAAGTGCTGGGTTGCACAGCGGGCGTGGTGGCTGCATCCGCCTCTGCTGCATCAGCAGGATCTGCTCGCAGGGCAGCTGCTGTTGCCGCTGCTGCACCGCCCGGCGTCACGGCAGGGGCGATGGCGCCAGCTACACAGGGGGCAGCTGCCTCATGGGGCTCGGACCCCACTGCGCCCCTTACGGCGGACTCCTGATCACCAGCCAGCTCTGAACCTGCCGCGGCTAACAGGACTGCCTCCACCGCCTCCGCCGCTGCTCGCTGTGCGCCCGTCACCTCCCCGACCAGCCGCACACCGCACACGCAGGCGGCCAACATCGCCACCGCGGCGGCCTCCTCAGCTTGGAGCGCGGCGGACATCGCCGCGCCGCTGTGGCCGGCCGCCAGAGCAGCCCGGGACACCACCTGGATCTGGGTCCGGGCCAGCAGCCCCGCAAGTTGCGTCACCAGCGAGAGGGCCTCCGCAGCCACGCGAGCCGCTCCGCGCTGAGGGCCATCGCTGTCCTCCGGCATCAGGAGGTCCGCCAAATCGGAGAGAATCGGCTTCCGCTACCAGGTGTTCTGGGTTGCAGTCATTTGGAGGTCCCTCTGTTGGTTCGGCTGTTGCTGTCGGTAAGGAGATACCGTCGACAGCCTGCCGCGCGGCTCTCAGGTAGAAATCGACGACCAGCGTCGTTGTCGCGTCGTCTGGCCAGCTGCAATCGTCTGCCCCAATGGTGGTTTGCGCTGCTGCTGGGGCCAGCAGGCACCGGCATTTTCTTCAACGTGAGCAAACCTCCACGACTTCGACCTCGACGGAAGGACCATCAGCCATCGTGCCGTGTCGATACAGCGAGAGCGTCTTATCCTCCTTCGATCTCATGAAGGTAAACCCGACATGACCCAGAACCTAAATCCATGTCCTGATAGCGAAGGGAACCTAACGTGACCTGCCCTGCAAGTAAGCAAGACGCAATGATTAGCCCACTGTTGTTGGCGACTCGCGCAATAATTTATTATACCTTTGTAACAAGCGGTCTGGTCGGGGGCCAGCCTTTTGAAGTATATCGGAGGTCCAACGTTTGAAATAAAACCTATACAAATTCCAGTTCGTTCCCAACAGTGACGCAAGAAATTATTAATGCAGTCAATGGATACTTACTCACATAGCACTGGACTATGCATAACGCAAATAGGCGATCGTGTGTATGCGTCGGAGTGGTTAGTCAACCGGCCGTTATTCGGTTACCAATACGGAACGTTGCATCCTGCATGTACCAATTTTAGCCACCGGACGTAGCGACATACCGGAGCACCGGGCGTGGTCATATCACATGCAGTGACATGTTCCTCTTGCGGGTTCTGGCTTTTATTTTCAGCATGCCTCGCTAAAGCTGACTAGTAATGAAGCGAGGGTCGCAGCATACCCAAGTTGCAGCCTGTTGCAGCCCCTGCAGATCGACGGAATGCCTGTCCATGGCTGCTCTCGCTACCCGTTGGCGGTGCACGTATCGTCGGTGTAGCTTGTAGTACAGTCCAGTATAGTCAGGACCCAGACTTGCCATATTGTTAGGGTAGGCGCAGATGCCGAGTCAAACAGTTCCACACCAACTGGACGAAGGCTGCAAGTTGCAACCCGCCAAATCACCCCACAGGGAATAGGAGCTCGCAGAGGGGTCACCAGACCGCTGTGGCGCTGTTGGGAGGTGGCGATGATCGCCGCGGGTGCTGCACGGTAACACTCCTGTGCGTTCTGCTTGTTTTGGCAATGATCGCTGCAGTGCAACGTTCCCTTCCACTGACAGTCTTTATTAATTAACCGTTACAAGGTGGACCCGTATCCCGACCGGGTGTTCCAACGGGCCCAGATAGCTCGTAGGTGCCTCGTCTCATCAACCCCTACCAAGGACTGCGCACCCATCCTCCATCACCCGTGGGGGGGTCACGCAGCCATACCGGCCACTACACCAGGTTACCAGCGTGCCAGGATTGCCTCTCCTGGAAACCGCGCCAGACCCGCTTAATCACACGGCGGTGAGGGGACGGGGATTCGACAGTCTGCTGGCCGGCTGGGGCTTGCCCTGGTATACACCGTTGATCCCTTTGGGGCCCGCTGTGGCGGATGGGCGTCAGGCTAGGGAGTCAGGCGGCCGACACAAGCACTGCGGCCGCAGCTCGTCGGCGCCGTGCACTGCCGTACGGCATGTGCAATTGTCGTGCGCGCGCCCCCTGCCAACACTTCAGCCTTGCAACCATGGCGTTGATCGCAGCTAGAGTCTCAGCGCTGCGGCGCGTCATCAACGGCGTATCGTTTCCAAGGCACCGTCACTGGCAAGAAGGACTGTTGCAAAGGGAGAAACTGCAAGAGTACGACACGCGTATCATGGGAGGCCTTCGTAACCGACCACACGTGGCGAGAGGGCATGTCTGCTTCTCCAGCACTTCACTGACGGCACTTCCACCCGCTTCCACCGCCTGAATCCCCTGTTCATGCGCACAGTGTGGCGCCTCTGTTGAAATGGAAGTTGAAGCGACCCTCGTTCCTAGGCCGTACATATTCGTCGTACTTATGACTCTAGAAGCTAAATTGTAATTTGATCAAGGGCCGACGAGAATGCTAAATTTTCAATGTACATTATAGCCTGCAGGTCCTTCAATCCATGTTTCTTGTCTGACAGCTGTGTACAAGCAGGAGCCCGAGCAAAGAGTCCACATCGCCCTTAAATATCAGCCACTGATCAACTCTAGAAACGAGTAGATTCCTGTCATCATGGATATACAATTTCAAATCCGGCAGAATGCCATGGAAATGCAGGAGTACATGAAAGACTTGTTCGATTGGCAGAGCTCAATCAAAAAGAAGGAGCGAGCTCTTGCAGCAAGTGCTGCTGCTGGCGATGGACAGGGCAATGCAGCACCGGCCCCGCGGGGGCGCGCTGTTGGCGCTGTCGCACCGGCTCCCGCGGCCCTCATGCAGCCCGCGCTCGGCCCCAAAGGCCCTGGAACGGCACCCAAGGCCCCATCCGCTGCAGCAGCAGCAGCTCCGCAGCGCGGCCCCGGCGCCGCTGCGGACAAGACGGCTGCCGCGCACACGTACTCGTCGTACGGCAAATGGGACAAATTTGATGTGGACGCAGCGTTGGCGTCGGACGATGAAGAGGAAAAGGCTGCGGCCCCGTCGGGAAGGGGCTCTCGCCAAGCGGCTGCTGCCGACGCCTCGAGATCCGGCGTCAGCGGCAAGCCAGGCACCAGCAGTAGTGGCGGCGGCAGCGGCGACGCCAGGCCGATTGGCAACGGTGCCGGGTCGTCCGGTGGCGACGGCCGCAGCACTGGCAGTAGTGACCGCCTCGTTCCCGTCGGCGCCGCGGACGCGTCTGCGTCCGTGAGCGCCCCGCCGCCGCGGACCGGCGGCGGCATCACCATCTCCGCCATTGACCCAGGGGTCGGTCCGTCCGAAGACCTGTTGAAGCCCGTCGCCACCACTCGGCTGACTAAGCCACCGCCCGCGCCGGCGGCGGCGGTGGCGGCGGCGGCGGCAGCTGATGGTGCCGCGGATCCGCCACCGGTCGCCTCGCTGCCGCCCATCCGCAACAGCCAGCCCACGACCGCGGACGCGTGGCGCGCTCGCGGAAACGACCTGTTCAAAGCCGGTCAGTACGACAGCGCGTACGAATGCTACAGCCGATCCGTGGAGCTACAGCCCACCTGCCTCGGTCACGCCAACCGGGCCATGGCGCTGCTCAAGCTAGGGCGTTGGCAGGTACGGCAAACTGGGATCTGGGTCCCCAGGACTGCGGACGAGGGGTGTGTCATGGGTGGTAGGCGGATGGGGGAACGGCGGGAGTAGGCCGGGGACGGATGACGCGCTGTTGTACACAATCCCAAGCAATCCCAAACTCCAAGCGGCCTTGAACTGCCTGGCACTGCTTGCTGACTGGCGAGTGGCGACCGGCCATTCGGTGGCCTCCCTCTGTGTGACCTCTGGTCCCGCGGCCGTTTGCCGCCTCTGGCTGTGGGGCCCACAGGAGGCAGTGGACGACTGCACCCGGGCTCTGGATCTGGATCCAACGTACGTCAAGGCCTACCAGCGGCGCGCCGCCGCGCACCGGCAGCTGGGGGCCTCCCTGGAGTCCGCGCGCGACTGGGAGTCCGCCCTGCGGCTGGAGCCGGAGAACCGCGCCACCGCGGCCGACCGAGACGCCTCCCTGGAGCTGCTGCTGACGGAGCAGAAGCTGCAGCCGCCGTCGCGCCGTGAACCGGTGCGGGTTGAGTGGGTGCTGCCGCCGCCGGCACAACCGCCGCCGCCGCAGCACCACCAGCCGCAGCAGCCGATGCGGGCAGCTGCGCTGCCATCCGCAGAAGACGAGCAGCGGCGGCAACGGGAGCCCCCGGCCGCAACTACGCCCGCGGCAGCGGCGGGGCCGGCGGCATCGGTCGATGTCGCGGGGGCGGGGACGTCCAGCGCCGCTGCGCAGGCACCCAGCTCTGGGCGGGCGAGCAGCCCAAGTGGCGATACCCCCGGTGCGGCCGCCGCCACGTCATCCCTGACGCCCGACACGGAAGCACCCGCACCCAAAGCGGCCGGGGCCCAGCTGCCGCCACAGCAGCAGCAGTCACTCCTGCAGCCAGCTTCGGGCAACACCACCACCACCGCCGCTGCCACTACGGCTGCTGCCGCTGCCGCCGCGGCGGCAGCGGCAGCAGCGACCGCCGCGGCGGCGGCGACCGCGCGCAGCGTGCCGCGCACCAGCGTGGAATTCGAGGCGGCGTGGCGCGGCATGGCCGGCGACACCCGCCGCCAGGCGGCCTACCTGGCCGCCATCCCGCCCGCCAGCCTGCCCACCATCTTCAAGAACAGCCTCACCGCGCCCGTGCTGACGTCGCTGCTGCGCTGCGTGCTCGCCGGCACGGCGCCCGCCGCGCCGCCGGAGGCGGCCGCCGCCTCTTCTTCCGGCGCGGCGGCGGACTCGTCGGAGGTATCGATGCCGCCGGAGGTGGGGGCGGCGCTGCTGGAGGGGTTGACCAAGGTGCCCCGCTTCGATATGATGGCCATGTCGGTGCCCTCGCGGGAGCGACAGGAGCTGCGGGCGGCTTGGGACGCCCTGGGGCAGCGGCTGGGGAAGGGCGACGGGGGGGCACCGGCGGCGGCGGCGGCCCTGGCGGCACTGCGGCCCAAGTTCCGGTTGTGAGGGGGCCGCCATCCGGGCGGCCGCGGCGGGGGAGGAATGGGTGGCGGCGGGTCGCTGGGGTGTGTGGCGGCGCTTTGCGTTACATGCCCTTGTTGGGAAACTTCGAGTCCGAGGTGGCGAGGACGCGGGAGGAGAGGGGTGCGCCGGGCTGCGCTGGAGGTGCGCCGTCGCAGCGGCGCCGGGCTGCCGTCTGTTCTGCGGGGCGCGGCGTAGGGCAGGCTGTTTTCAAGTCGTCTCCGCTCCTGATGTGCGCTGCACGGCGGCGACCACCCACCCGTCCACCCACCTCGTAGGGTTGAGAGCCAGCGTGCGACCCACTACTGCTGCAGCTCGGCGGCGGCTGACGTTTGCGGGGTGCGACATTGCGGGACCTTGGCTTGTGCGGCCTGGCCTGGGCTGCTGTCCGGGCGGCTGCCTGAAGCCTCATACCCATGTAAAGCGCAAAAGTGCGGAGCCGTGTCTGTCGGGGCCGTGAGGGCCGCCTTGCCCGGCGGACTGAGGGCGACGGGTGCGGCCTGGCCAAGGCTTTCCTGATCGTGCGTTGGAACAGCGGCAGTGGAACTCAGTGCCCCGCCCGACAGGAGATGATTTCAATGAAGCTTCATTCCCAATGAAGTAAGCTTAATGGGGCGCGGCGTGATGGGCATGTCGTGTACTCGTGCGACGACACTGTCGTACTGCGCTGTGCCAAATCATGCTCTGGATTTGCTCTTCTCCGAAGTCCGAACAGGCATGGCTGACGCGCGCACAGCCGCCCGACTGAAGCACCGTAAGATATATGCCCCGCCGCCCACACCAGTTCCGACGACGGCGTCAGGGATGGCACTGCTGACGACCGAAATAATTGGGGCAGCTGTTTGGGTAAATGGCGGCCCACACCCTACCGTATACCACAGGCTTGCAACCAGACGGGGTTCAGCCGCCAGTCGGCACAATCACGAACTTTGCTCAAGTAATCTGCCAGCTCATTCCACTCAACACGCGTGGCCTCACATGCCCCGCTGGCGACACCATCAATGGGTGGTTGGGTGCGCAGAGCCCACTTGGGTGCGCACGCCCGCATTCCCCTGGCCGCCAGCCAATTTCACCACCAAAGCGAGCTTTATGACTGTCGGCGCACAACTGTACTTGAAGGGGATCGGAGGCGACCCGTGTGCCACCACCGGTGTCAACGCTGTGCAAGGACTGCACATGCTATATTTGCTACCAGCATGAAGCAGCGGGACCCAGTACAATCACACCTGACGAGACTACAGAACTCGCGAAGAAACTAACCCAACAGCGAGACGTTGCGCTGACGAGCATAGCACCCACAACCACTCGTACAACCGTATGATAACATACATCAGCCACTGCACCGGCCATACGCCGGGAACGTCGGTTTCTCCTCTCCTAGTAGCTACGCTCATACACCACTAGTGCCGTACACCTATTGGTTCTGGAGCCCACACAGTAACCGGTACCGCTAGCAGCCCCCTCGCGCCAACCGCCCAGCTGCGTCTTTGCAGCAGCAGCGGCGGCAACAGCAGAGACATCCCGCCCCCACGGCCTGGGGTTCGCCACGTCCTTCGCGAACCCGTTCCGCCATGATCGGGTGGCCCCCCGTCCATACATGCTATGGCCCATCCAACGACCATCGTGCAAGCAGTACAAGCAGTACAAGCAAAAAAAAATACAAAACAAGGTAGCAGTACGGCAGCAGCACGGCGCCATTGCTGCTTTGGTTGCATCAAAATACCGGTATGATGCCAAGGCAACCTGGCCTTCACCTCCCCTGCCGCAGCAGCTCCGGCGGAAGCTCCAGCTGCCACCGATCCGATCCCGCGCCCTCCGCCCCAGCCGCCCCGCCCAACGCCGCCCTCGACCCCCAGATGCCGCACCCAGCGCTCCCGTCCTCGCCCTCACCGGCCCCGCAGCGGGCCCCCTCACGACCCTCCTCAACATCGCCATCACGCCTTCGGCCGCGTCCGCCGTCACGCCGCTCGCTGCGCCGCTCGCTGCGGCGCCGCCGCTGCCGCGCGCCTTCCCGACCCTCAGGCCCATCACCGCCGCTGCGGTGAGGCCTGGACCCCGCGGCCAGCGGACGCACCTCCCCGCCGTCATAACGGCCGCGATCCCGATCCCAATCACGGTCACGCCGGAACCTGTAGGGGGACCCGGCGGCGTTGTCCACATCGCCGAGCTGAGCGGGGGACTGAAAGCGCCGCTGCCGCCCACCGGCACGACCGCTGGCTCGGGTGGCCCCGCCCTCAGAGCTGCAGCCCCGGGACCGCTGGCGGCAGCGGCGGCGGCGGTGGTGTCGGTCAAGGTCCTGATGCTGGTGCCTGCCCTGGTACCTGTCGTCGCCGCTGCCGCCGCCGCCGTCGTCGTCTGGGTGATACCCGGTCCGATGGCGGACGTCATCCTTTGAGTGATCGTCTCGAGGGACACAGAGACCCTGGGCCCCCGCCTCCCCACCCCGATCCCGGCTTCGACCCCTCATCAGCTGCCGCCGCCCCCGCCGCGGACTGCGGCTGCGCGTCATGCTCGCCCGCCTGCCAGTGCCGTTATACTGCACTGCATACGTCTCACTTGTCCGCCTGCCCCTGCTGTTGCTCCTGCTCCTGCCTGAACGACGGCGGCGGCGGTGTGCAAGCCGTCGCTCACTCCCATCCACCGACCTATCGTCCTCGCCCCTGCCGCCGCCCCGGGGCTCGCCGAGTCTCCTCTCGTCACATCCGGGTTGAGCTGCGGCGCTGGGCAGCGCAGACATGCCCGTTCCAGGAAGGGCCTCAGCGCAGGGGACCCCGGGCACCAAGCGGTGTGCAGCAGCCGGCGCCGCTGCTGCCGCCGTCGCGGCGGCCGCGGCTGCGGCGGCTCCAGGAGGGGCCAGGACACAGTTGCTTGCCAGCCCCACATCGGCTCTTGGCTCCGCAGGCGCCGCGGCGGCACACTCACCGTGTAGGGCCGGTAAGCCGAGACCAAGCGCTACTGGTACTGCTGGTGCTGCTGGTGCTGCTGCCGGCGGCTCCGTCGACGGCCATCCAGCGCCAGCCGTTGCTGCGGACGGCTGCGGCTGCGGCAGAGGCGGAGGCGCCGGTGCTGCGCTGCGCGCTGCGAGGTGCAGCAGCCCCGGCACACCCGCGGGCAACTCGTCCCACCGGCGGCGCTTCTTCGCGGGCCGGGACTGGGTCTCCGGCGGTGCCGCCAGGTTCGCCAGGTGGTGTAACGCCTGCGCGTCGTCTCCAGCGACAGGCCTGCCGCTGCTGCTCTGGACGCCGCGGCTCGGGGCGGCGCTCCCAGCGCCCGCATGTGCCTGTACCCGCAGCGAACGGTTCGACCCCGCAGCGGCCCTGGGTCGTCCATGCGCCTCCTCCCCATTTCCATCGCCCCTGACGGTAGCAACACCCCTGCGACCACGCACCCCGCCGCCTCCGCCACCGCCGCTGTCACTGCTGCTGCTGCTGCTGCTGTCGCTGTCCAGCGTCAAATCCACCACATCATCCGCCGCGTCGCCAGTAAATGCCCCCGCAGTATGCCGCTGGCGCAACTGCAGTTCAGAGCCACGCTGCTGGTGCTGGTGGCGTCCGAGGAGCTCACGCTGTTGGGACCGGGGCTGTTGCGGCGGCTGATGTAGCTGCACCTCATCGACCCCCACATGTGCAGCAGCAGTGGCAGCAGTAGCACCAGCAGCAGCCGTCACCGCCGCCACCGCGGTCGCCCCTCGGCGCCCTGGCCACACGCCACCACTACCACCAGCTCGTGACCCGGGCAGCTGTGCGGCAGCGGAGGGCCCCGCCGCCAGCGCCAGGGGAGCCCCGGTCAAGCGGGGCCACCGCTGATGTGGCGGCCGCGCGGGCCGCACCCCGTCGGCATCCGCGGCTCCGACGGCGGCTGCAGTGATGTGATCGCCAGCGCTGCCGCAGCCGCCAGCGCTGCCGCCGATGACGCCGCCGCTGTCGTGTCTGTACTGCACACGGGCGTCGTACGCTTGCGTGGTCAGGCCCGACATCGCGAAATGCCTGTCGGGGACAGCAGGGGGAGATCGATTCGTCGTTCGCGCTTCACCAAGGACTTGCCCTTCCCCTGAAGGAGAGGAAAACAGCTTGACAGGAAGCAGAAACTAGTCGATAGTTGCCAAGCGGCCGAATTCGCAATCACGGCCGGAAGTGTCTCTGTGGCTATGGCGTGCGCACGTCCGGCGGCAGCGGCGGCCCCGCCGTGTAGGATGTATCTCCTCAGCTCCCAACCCCACACACACATGCACACGTGAGCAATCCGAGCAGTTTGCTTTTCGATGTTTTCTTCAGTCCAAGTCTCCTCCCAAAACGCACCGGAGCTCGTGCCAGAAATGCGCCGAGCGCTCCTGGAGGAAGGGGCGCAGCGACTCCAGGGGGCCCTGCAGCCCCGCCCCGCCGCCTCCTGCAGAGCTGCTGCTCAACCCCCCGCCAGTAGCTCCCCGCGCCGCTGCTGCTCCGCTGCCCGGCCGCTGCTCCCCCACCCAGTCGCGCTCCAACCCAAAGTGATCCACCAGCCCCAACACCATCGCCCGCAGCAGCGACAGATCCTACGAATGTCAATGACGTGTGCGGGTGCGGGTGCAGATAAGGGGCCGGGTACGGGTACAGATACGGCGGCAGTCACGGGGCGTCGAGCAAGTGTGGGAGAGGGTGCCAGTCCGGTGCGTGGGGAGGTGAGGGGTCGTATGCAAATCTGACCGCTCGCCCTCGGCGCGAGGGGCCCACAGCAGCCCCAACAGCCCCGAGCAGGTCGCTTGACCGCAGAGGGCGCTGTTTCTCCCGGGCCGGCAAGACCCA
Source organism: Eudorina sp. 2006-703-Eu-15 (assembly GCA_003117195.1). NCBI lineage: Eukaryota > Viridiplantae > Chlorophyta > Chlorophyceae > Chlamydomonadales > Volvocaceae > Eudorina > Eudorina sp. 2006-703-Eu-15. The sequence goes on from BDSI01000032.1 coordinate 939,575, forward strand.
TCGGGAGCCACAGACAGGCGCCTTCGGTGCCACCCCTCCTCCTGTCCAGGGCTCCTATTACCGCTTTGATCCTCCGCTGTTATAGCACGAAGGGTACACATTATAGCACGAAGGCTACACAATACTAAACGATTTACGTAAGGATTTAAGAACATTATGATGAATATATTAACCTATCCCTGCGCACAGTAGTTAATTCTGCTGTGGCCGGGGCAGTGCCGGCCTGAGACAAGAGGCTTAGCCTATTATCGATTACGGTACAACATCCGCCCTCACCCCCGCCGCCCCCACGAGCGCTTGCAGCTCCCGAGTCACCCAGGCCTCCAAATGCTGCCGCCGTTCCGCCGCCCGACTGACGGCCGCCGCCAGGGCGGAGGCTGTAGCCGCACCCCCCGCCGCCGCCGGGCCACTGGCCCCGCCGCGACCAGCGCCGCGGCTGCTGCCCGCCGCCGGCCCATTGCGCACCCCGACCGCCCAGAGATCCAGGTCGTACATGCGCCGCCGCGCCGCCACCGCGGCAGCACGTTCGTCCAGCGCCTCTGCTCCAACCCCGTCGCGCTGCACGGCGGGTGCCGCGCCACCGCCAACGCCGTACGATCCCGCCGGCCCGCCCGACGCCGGCGCCGGCGCGCGGGGGAACAAGCCAGCCGGCGGCGGTAATGCAGAGTACGACGTGGCCGCCTCGACCGCTGAGCCCCACCTGTCGCTCGCCCCGCCTCCGCCGCCCCCTCCTAGCGTGGCCGCGGAGGTCGCCGCCAGTCGCTGCTGTAGCCGGAAGAAGTACGGACGCGGCTGCCGCTGCGCCACCTGACCGGGGGGCTGCTGCTGCGGCTGCTGCTGGCTGCGACCCGCCGCATCCGCTCGCCCGCCAGCAGCGCCGCCGGCGCTGCTGCTGTCCGTGGCGCGTCGGAAGCGGGGTCCGGCGGCCGCTCGCCTGTCGCCCCCGCCCTCATACGCGTCATCTGCGCAAAGGAGGGAAACCAGCCGGCCAGCAGCCCGATCCTGACAACGTCCCTCGGCTCACTGGGCCCCGGCCGCGCAGCGGCTGCCGCTGCTGCTGCCCCTGCCCTGCTGCTGCCCCTGCGCTCTCTCCCGCGTCAGCGCGAGCCTCTGCGCTCCGCCCGGTTGAATTGCTCCGTACTCCGTACAAGCAAGCAATTGCTCCGTACAAGCCATTCCATGCTATCCACTGGACGCCCAGCCCGCCCGAACCCCCAGTCCCGAGCTTGCCTCTTGCTGAAGTCCCGACCCCGCGCATTTGCGCTGCCGCCCTCCTGCACCCCAACCGCCCTGTGGCCCCCAAGTCGCTTGACCACCCCCCCTGCGCCTAAACCCCGGCGTCCAGCTACACCACGGGGACACCGGACCACACCCAGACCACATCCAGGACCACAAGGCGACAACAATGCGACACGACCCACCACTCTCCGCGAGGCGGTCCGCGATGCGGTGCAGCTGCCGGAGCAAGTCCTCCGTATCGCCGCCGCGGGACAGCTGCAGCCGCCGCAGCTCCCCAGCCGTGCCACCCACCCGTGCGTCATGGCCACGCTGCTGCTGATGATGATGAGGATGCTGGTCGTCGCCGCGCCCCCGGTCGGCATCGCCGCCGCCTCCCGCCGTGTCGTAGTGCGGGTGGTGGTGGTGGTGATGGTGGTGGTAGTGCTCATGCGCGTGATGGTGGTGGTGGTGCAGGTAGTAATCGCTGTAGTTGTGCGGGTAAGCGTGTACAGGCGAGGGCGGCACCTGAATTTCGTTGAAGCTCGAGTCGTCCCGGATCTGGGTGATGTAGCTGCGGATACGGCGCTGCGCGGGATAGGGGGCGGGTGGGTGAGGTGGGAGGGTGCAACAGAGTTGAGGGGAAGGGGGACCGGTCTAGGGGGAGGAGGGGGAGGAGGAGAGGGCTGCGCATGGAGGGGGGCAGCAGGCAACCTCAGGGCTTTGGGCACGGCGACGTCATGCCGGGCCAAACCCCGTGCTGGAGTCTGCGGATTGGGGCCGATGACTTTGCAGCCATGTTTGGTATCCCGCGACTAGACCGGCACCACATTTTGTTCGTGTGCGGGTTGCTCGTTATAGCAGCAGGGGCGAGCCCTTCAGCGTCTAAACCCTGGATACGGTACATAGTCGCCCGAAGATGCACATTTACGTAAGCCAAGCTATGCTTCCAGCTGCATGGCATCAGCCCTACCTTACACAACGGGCAGAACCGTTTGAATTTCAGCCATTCCGCCAAGCACCCGCGACAAAACGTGTGCATGCACCCCGTGATAGCCTTCTCCAAGGGATCTAGGATGTCGGTCAGACCTGCAACAGGGGCACCCGGGTGGTACAGGCTTCAGTATTTGCTCTAACAAATGGATGACGTTGTCAGGTTGCAAAGAGTGACCTCTGTCTGAGGGCTCACATATTGGACAGCTCGGTAAGGGCTCAAAGGTTTCTTTCGGTGTGCCTTCGCCTTCCGCGCTCGATGAGCTCAGCTCGACGACCTCAAGCTGATTTCCAGGTCGTGGATTACAAGCATCCAAAGACATGCTTGTTTTAGGATGAGTAAATCATGTTCAAATCAATTGCAGAGTTATGCAATTTACAAGCTGCAACATGAAAATGTAACGTTTTACGTCTTCTTCTTCTTTGATCAGTTACCTTCCTATACAAAGACAGAAGCAGTCATCATCATTCATATGCTAAGCTACATGAGCGTTGTTGAGAAATCCTCATGAAGAAACGTTGCCGCACCAAGGCTGCCGTACAACCCCGTCCAGTTGCTGCACTCAAGCCCTTTCGCAGCTGGGCTCCTGGGCATTCTGTCAGCAAAATGCTTGCAGTGACTTTCAGATGTTGTTAGACGTCCAGAGATGTGAAGCTCCGAAACCCAAACCACCTGTGAGGCTTGCACGCATTGGCCCATGCTATGGGCATGCGCGTTGACGCGCCGCGTACAAAGCCACGGATTTCAGGTGCCCATCGGGAGCACGGGGTAGCATATGCTGAGTAGACGGCATTCTGCTCAGCTCACGTATTGACAGTTGTGGGCGCATTTTGATGCACCGCGCCTCGACAACCCACACACAGCCGACAACTCCGCGCCGCCAGCCTCCTCCTACATACCTGTCTCTGCATGTCGACCTCAACCCTACCAAACCCTCCCACGCACCCAACCATCTCCCCGCCGCCCTCCCCACATGGCCCGCGGGCAGCCAACTCTGTCCACTTCCTACTTCCACTTCCCACTTCCGCTTCCCGCTTCCGTTTCCCGCTCTCTCTGCCACCATCCATCCATCCATCCATCCATCCATCCGTCCGTCCGCCTGTCCATGCATCCGTCCGTCCGTCCGTCCAGCGCTCTAGACGCCCCCGCCGCTCCCCTCACCCGTCCAGCTGTGCGCCGCTCCGCACCCGGTAGCCCTGGGGCACACACCATGGGGACAAGCTGGCGCCATTCTCCAACATGGCCGAAGTCTGGGGCTCCGTCACCGCCAGAACCTGTAGCGGGCCCGGAACGCGGTGAGGAAAGTGGGAGAGGCGAGGGAGGGCAGTGAGGTTAGATAGGTAAGTGAGGAACGTCGGGGACAGGGGGGTTGGTGTCCGCCCAGCACCAGTCGTGAGTCCTGCCCTCCATCCCACCGGCGATACTGCCGGCTGTTCTGGTGGTGGGGTATTTGGGTTACGGCTTACGGGTGCTGTCGTACCTTTTCGTACAGGGCGTCGTTGGTTGCGAGGAGGGAGCGGTCAAAGACGCTGTACGCCAGGCCGTCGCCCGTGGTGGCCCGACCGCCGGCCTCCTCAAGGATGATCAGCCCGGCGGCCACATCCCACGGCTTGAGGTTGTACTGCCAGTAGGCGTCGATGGAGCCTGAGGGGCGGCGGGGAGGTCAGGAGGGCGGGGGGTGAACGTAGAAGAAACATACCACCGGACGGACGAAACACGCGGAATCAAGCCCAGTTGCACGAGACGATCTGCAGCTTGGTGGGCGCCGCCATGACGGAATCAAACACAGGCGCCACTGTCCCCCACCATCAGTATCCCTCGGCTGCATGGCCCCTGCTACCGCCCTATGTAGGATAAGTCCGCCAGCGGGTGGCGCCCCTGGAGCATAATGAGCAGGCTGAACACCTCCGCCACCACGTACGCTTGAGCACGGCCCAGAGCCCGAAAGTAACCCGTGGGTCTGCTCACCCATGGCGAGGTGGCACAGGTTGGCAGCCGCCGCCCCGGACATGCGCACCCCGCGGCACTTCTCCGTGAACTGGCGGTGCAGCTGCGTCAGCTGGGGCCAGATGTCGTCATAGTAGGCCAGCTCGGTGGCCTGGGGTCGTGGGATCAGAAGGAGGCGCGCGGAGGCGACGGGGTCGGGGTCAGGGTCGGGCGGGCAGTCCTGTTGCGGGCAGTCCCCGTGGCGGGCAGTCCCCGGCCCATCCCGATTGGTGTGCTCACCACCACAGCGTCCCGCAGCTCCTTGACCCGGCTGACGAAGATCTGATGGCCATCCAGGAAGGCCCCCAGATTGCGCCCCGCGGTGAAGGTGCGCGAGGTCCACTGCAGCGGCCCGCCCGCCGCCGGGAGGAACTCCACCACGCAGCCCGCCACGGGGGTGGCGTGCCGCAGCACCCCCACCGACACGCAAAAGGACGGGTAGCCGTGCGCGAAGTTGACGGTGCCGTCCAGCGGATCCACGCACCTACATGCTCGGCGTGTGGCGCCGCACGTGATGCGACGTGGTTAGCGAGAAACCCGCTCGACCCGGTGGTGTGGTATGGTGTGATGTGATGTGGTATGTTCGGGGTTGATAGGAAACGGCCCAAACACGCCCAGCCCGGCGATCCCGGTTGGTTCAGTGTGTCGCGGGGTGTGACGCGCGGTGTGGAGAGGTGGAGAGGGGTGCCGGAAAGCGAAAGGAATCTGGTCGGTGACGCCGGTCACGGAGGGTGACAGAGGGTTAATGAAGATGAAGGAGTGCTCTCCGACGGCCGGGAAGGGACCCGAGCAACGTTCTCGCCCCCCCAGCTCCACAGGCCCTGACTCCGCGCCGGCGCGCCGTTGCGTCCCTGGCTGGCCCCCACACCCCACGCACGACCCGCTAATATCTCTTCAGTCCAGGAGCTGCGGAGTTCTGTGTACCGGGGTCGGTGGCCGCAGTGCGCTGGTCGGCTGACGCCGCGGGGCTCCCGGCCGGCCTCTTTCCCCGACGCCCCAGCCCTGCCACCCTCCTGCCCCAGCACCCACCACAGGTAGTCGCTCTTGACGTCCCCCAGCACTCCGCCCTCCTCCCCCAACACCGCGTGCCCGGGGAAGGCCTCGCGGATGGCCGCCACCACCGCCTCCTCGCTGGCCTTGTCAGTCTCGGTTACTGGCGGGACGGGCGACGGGCGGGGCGAGGTTCGGAGTGCGCCAAGGCGTGGGCGTTGGGGGCTTGTAGGGATGAGGGGTGTGACGGCAAGCGGGATTGCATGATGTGCCAGTGAGGAGGATAGCACGGGGGAAATTTATCAATAAGGCGAGGCAAGTTGAGGTTTTGTGAAGCTACGTGATGTGACAACAGCCAGACAGACATGGCAGCAGCAGCGTCAGGGTTGGGCCCCGGTGGAAAGCGAACCCCGGGGGCTGCGGCGGACCCCCGCGCCGGTGGGCATGCTCGCGGGCACGACATAAGCGAGTACGGAAGCGCGGTGCGGACGTCGGGTGAGACCTCCAGAGGGCCCTGTGTGCGTGGTTGGGGTGACCCCGCTGAAACGGCACGCACGAAAGCTCTCCACCAACGCCGGTGGCGAACCGCGTGGCTCATCCCATACTGGCTCATCCCACACTGGCGACCCCGCACCCCGCCGCGGTTTGCGCCTATGCCACAGCTCTCGCCTCGCAGAAACGAGACCCCGAATCCCCGCGCCGAAACCAAGCAACCATTGCCGTACCGATGTCCGTGCCCTCCTTCCGCGAGATGGCTTTGGGCTTATCCAGGGCCGCCATCACGATCTGGGTTGAGGGGGGACCCAAGTGGAGCGGGGCGCAGAGATGGGGAGAACGAGAAGGGAGGGCAGACAGGCGGGTTGGTGGGCCGGCCAGGCAGGCCCAGAGGAAGGCGACGTTCGGGACTTACGTGCCGGGCATGGCCCCACATTGCGGCCGGGTTGAGCTACCTTCGGCACCAGGACGGTTGATCTCCCTGACCCATCATGACAAGCGGCTCATCAGGACAGATCAAGACGAGTACACAGTCGGTCACGGGCGGCAGTTGCTTGCAACCTGCCGATTGCCAGAGCCCCTGCTCCTGCCCCTGCCAGCGACACACGCTCGTTGCGTTCCGTGGGTGTCCTTCCGTGTGTTATGCATGGGTGAATAGGTGCGTAAGGTGCGCTGGGAGGGCGCGTTCGGAGGCTGCCCAATACGGGCCGCACCCCACTGACTCCCCAGTGTGTGGTTGGTGGGGAGGCGCCCGACTGTGTCATCAATGATCCACTGGGGTCGCATGAAAACCGCTTCATTGGGCATTCGCCCGTGGGGCACCTGTGGCCAGCAGCCCCCTCCAAACCCCGCCTCCCCGCCTCCCTTGCACAGCTTGGCCTGGGCCTCCCTGACCCGGCCTGGGGCCGCGGGGTGCATCTGGACCCAGCGCCTGCCCGTTCTGAATCCGCTGTCAGTAATCGACAGCAGTACGTCCGAGGCAACCCGATACTGGACCATTGCCCCCTGCTCTTACGGTCACAGCTGCTCGCTAGTACCAAGGTGGAGTACGGATGTGTTGGGCAAGCGCGGGCCAAGGGACCGTTCGCCTGGGCCCGTGCCAGCACGCCTACAGCCCCCACGGGCCCCCTCCCCCGCGGATCAGACCGGGCCAGTGGACCCCGCCCCGCAGTCGCCGCACCTTGGCGCCCTGCTGCGCTGCCTTCTCCGCAACAGCCAGCAACTGATCCGCCGGTACCTTGGCAGCTCGCACAACCAAGCAGGCCCGGCTGCGCGCAGCTATGGCTGCGGCAGGCAGCTTTCGCCGGCCGGCGCATCTGCAAGGCGTTGCTTGCGAGCTGCTTGGCAGGATTGTACGCTGCATGGGTGTTGATCCCTGCCTGGCAATCAGCCACGCGATGCAAGTCGGATGTCTTTGGCAGCACCCGTGACGTCAAGAGATCCAAAATGACTTAAAATTATATGTCCCAATTTGTGAGATTGTAACTTTGACTGCGACGAGGGCGCATGTCGTGATCTCGGGTTGTCAGGACGGTACCGGAAAAGGTACACACCCTGATCCAACAACCACATCAACTTGTTGCAACGCGGCTTCATTTGTATTGGTTAGATCTTTACTCGAAAATCAAAATTGGGAAATCGGGGCATTGACCGAGCTCAATTTTCACGCAGCAGGAAGCATTAAGTTGCGACAGCAAGCATTTATCATGCGTATGATTGACACCAGCAACGGCATATCGTAAGTTAGAACGGGGAAAATGCTCAGTAGCTTCACAACCGTCAACGGGCTGAAATGGCGCGAAAACTCTTGCCACCTTCCTACATATTACTGCACCGACAGATCAATTGCAGACCATGGGAGCGCACGAGGAAATGGAATTGCATGCCGTCATGTACGAATAGCTTCTCGCGTGAGCTTTTGGTTTGGCGGTCTCGGCTCAGAGGATACAGGGAGGATACCAGAAACGCTATGTCCTTATACCCGGTTTTTCCGTTAAAGACGGAAAAGAGGGTTATAGCCCAGGGGACAGTTGGGCCTTATGTCGGACCCGTATGTGGGCCCCTGTACACTGTACAAGCGGTACGCGGTTGCGAGGGACATCAAGGATTGCGGGCCCGTTCGCCAAGGTCGCTGTGCGCAAGGATACGGCATCTCGAGTTGCATTGAAGTGACAGGTTGCGGCGATCGTTCGCGTATGTTTGCGTCAGAGCACATGGATGACTGAGCTGAGGAAATGGAGGGGCAGCGACGGATTTGGGCGTCATCACGATAACGAGAATGAATTGCGTTTGACTGAAAGAGTTGGGTGCGCTTCTGGCATTTGTTTGGGTTCCAGCGTATTGGTTCCAGTGAGGTACGCGTAACCGAGGGACATGGAGGAAATCAAGGCCCTTCGCCAGGTTCGGTTAGCGCAACGATAGAGCGTAAACAGGTTCATTGAATTGACAGGTTTGCGAGCGCGTTGACATTTGTTTGGGCCGAAGTTGATGACTGTTCGCAATTGGGGAACCAGAAGCGCGCCATTATAAAGCTAGGAAGTCATACCAAATAAATGTTACGGCGTTTTGACATACGGTAACTGCTAAGAATTCCACAAGAAGAAAGTTGAGGTAGGATGGCACCTGGTGGCAAACCTGTAGTTCAGAAGACAACAATAAACAGGCAGAAGCTGGGCAATACAGTCCTGAGGTTATGCACGGGTGGGACCAGGTGCAGTGTTAGGGCTCGTGGGGCCCTTGGATGGCGGATGGACGGGTCGGGTGCGTCGGCCACGGGCTGGGTCCACATGGTTTGCAGATGGGGTCACGCGAGGGGGAAGTATGGGATGCTTGAGCTTGGCAACACGGTGAGACACTGATTTATAATGTTCCAGCCAAGGCGAGGTGGGCCCCAAGCAGGGGTAGGGTCAGGTAGGTTGGACATGGTGGGGATCAACAGCAGGCAGAAGCTGGGCATGCCAGCAGGCACGGGTAGCACTTAGGGAGGGCGGCATGGGTTGGGTGTACCCCGAGAAGGCTGGGATTCAGATGGATTTAGGTCAGGATGGGCTTGGCCCGATGGATGGATAGGGATGGATATCGAACCAGGTGCCTATGGGCCTTGGGATGGCCCCTGCATTGCCTCTGCAAACTCCCATATGCGCCCCGCGGCGGTGGCCCGGTGTGGCTGCAGCGGGAAGTTTCCCGCGGCGGGTGGTGGGGAAGCCACCACGCGGCAGCATCACTTCTGGGCCTGCCGCGTGGCCCTGGCCGTGATGGGAATTACAGCTGTGGGCTCGGGTGAGCGAGCCGGGCGCAGCTCTGGGGGCTCGGGTTAGACGCCGCCCCGCGGAGGGCAGCTTCCCGTGTGGGGCCGATCTTGGCGCCGGGCCCTCCCAGTTGGGGGTCCCCATGCGTGGCTAGCGTGGCTGGGGCTCCGTGAGCTCCTTCCATCCAGTGTTGTGGGTGGCCGGGGGGACCCTGCAGCGTGCAGGGCCGCCCCCCGAGGAGTGAGGGTCGGTGGGTTTTTTTGCGCCCCGCAGGCGAGCCTGCTCCTGGCCCCGGCTGGGGGCGGTCGGGTGCTTGGTGGGTGAGGGGCTTCCTGCCAGCGACTGCCGCACATCGTCATGAGCCAGGCGTGGGCGTCCAGGACCTCAAGCTTCAGCGGCACAGGACGCGTCCGGGGTGCGGGTACTGGACCTTGGGGTGCCTGTGTGGGCGACTTCCCCCATGTTCTGCTTGATCCGTTCCCGTTGCGACTGTGGTGCGTCGCTCTTGCCCCATAGGTAGTGCTGTCCCGCTGGCAGTCTCTGCTTGTTTGGGTGGTTCTGCTGGCGGGTTCCCGTCCACGTTCGCTTTTCACAGCGATGTAGTGCGAGGATGCCTCGCTGCTTTGTCGGTGGGGTGTCGCAGCTCGCGGGGGTTTCCCTGTGAGGCACTGATGACGGATCCCTTTCACGGGGTCCGCGCATTTTTGGCTGCGGAGACCTTCCTCTTACGGAATGAACCTGACCGTTATTGGAGTTGCAAAACTCGGACGTCCAATGAAAACTGATTGATCAGTGCGAATGAGGAATGAATAAGGTAAGAAAGAGGCCTAGATGTCAAGGACGAGATGAGTGACTGTGAATGCCGACCCCAAAAGGGATCAGACGACGTCAGTGTTGTCCTTGGTATTGTCGATCGGGGTGATGTGAGGCGGGGTTCGAGGTCCCGGGGCGGACTGTGCTGGTGCCTTCACATTGAGATTGCGATGCTGTCGGGGGTTTATCAGGTGCAGATGGTGTTTCGGGCATGGGTGACGCTTGCCCCTAGAATTGGTGAGGTGCAGATGGGATTAGGCCCGGGTGGGGATGCGGTCGCTGGGGGCATGCCAGCAGGTACAGATCGCACTTCGGCAGGGGTCAGGTTGGGTGCCAATGGGGGATATTCCTGCACTTTGAAGGTTACAGACGGGGTCGGGCCCGGGTACTGTAAGCCTTTGCGACGTACATTGCCCCAAAGCATGGATGGGATGCAGTTGGGGGTTTTCCAGGTATAGGTGGATCACCGGGAGGGGTCCAGGATGCGTGGGTTTGGACATGTCTGGGGTGTACATGCCCCGAGAAGGTCCGAAATGCAGATGGTATCAGGCAAAGTCGGGCTTGACCCGAGAGGTCCAACGAAACAGGTGCAGATGCGGCCTGGAGGAACCCCTGCATTGCCTCCACGTACGAATGTTGGCATATGCCGCTAAGACGTTGGGGGCGGGGCGGAGGTGGCACCGGCGGCGGCGGTCGTGGTGGGCAGTGCGCCGGTCAAAGTAGGAGGACTGCGGCAATGCGCGGATGAGAGTGTGGTTCTTGGCATTGCCGGTGTCATGCGTCAGGGCCACGGACCGACTGGACCTTCGTCCAGTCGACATGCTACCATGTGGACGTCGTCTACATCGATAGACCCTGCTTCGCCGAAATGTATGCAGCATTCATGAGGATTCATGCTCTCTTTCAATCAAGTGATGCGATCGGCCCCCTACGCCCTTCTTCACATCCTTTCATCAAACCTACACAAAACAAAAAGCGGGATTGCCGTAGGCCCTTCTCGTACATTACGACTGGTCAGGGACATATCGTCTCAGCCATACAAGGGTCTTGCTCGAACGACGGTTGCTTGGCGGGCGTCCAAACCGTACTCAACCGACTTAACCGTAGAAGTGACCGTAGAAGGTGCTTCCTTGGTGCCTCCTTTAGATGAGGGGCTGCCGGCGGACTCATATTATAAATCTTACTTTTTAGGTCAACAAACATCATCTGTGTGCTGAGCTGCAACGTCCAATTAATAAAAAATTATCGTTGGCACTGAACCGGTGAACAAGCGATACAAGCCTAATTACAATTGCTATATTATTAGTATTCTCCATTGTTATATATGTTTAACGAAAAATGCGTTCGGCCAAAGCATCGGTTTTGCGGACCAGTAAGAGTCGTCGTCCTTCAGATAATCTTCATCTGCTTTGGGATTTGCGAAGCAGCATCTGTTTCAGGAAAACCAAACATTATTGTTATCATGACGGTAAGTGCTGATGGGACAAATTGACCTCTTTGAGTACCCCAAACGGACCCAACAAGCCAGATCAATGAAGCAACATCGCGCAATAAATATTAAAATTTTGGGTCATTACATATTTTTACGCACGGTTTCATACGCGCCTGATCCTGAAGGGTTTACGGTCGGCCTCGTGCCAGGCCTCCCAGTCAGTCCCACGCCATGCGAGTCCTGTCACAACGATGATTTAACGAACAGTGTTAGCCAACAGACTACAGTTTGATTACGCACTCATTCAGCTGGCCAGGCATTTTGGCAAATAACTTGGGTGGGCTGAAACGCGCCGCCGGCCTCGGCCTGAGTTAACGAACGCGGGTCTCCGTACAGCGTGTCGACGCATAGATGCACCCGACGTCACGCCTGCAGCCCTGCAGCATTCTCAACCAACACCTCAACATGGCCTGCATCAATCCTTCAGATCCAAAAGAGCTCGTTCCCGCCCCTCCTCCGGCAACCGGCAACGTTGGTATCCACCTCGGTATCCACCTATTCACTGTGTCCCATGCCCCCATTTCCTCATCCTTAGACTGTTGGACTTATCGCGCGCGCTCACGAGCCACGTACCCTGCCGCCCAAACATCTGCGCCCGTCGCCGCCCTTTTCCGGACGGCCCCAGCGGCGACAGGGGTCGACCCGACCGGGACCCCCGGGCGCAGCCGGACTCCTCACTGTTACAGCGGTGTTCGCTGCCGCACCCCCCCCCTTCCCCCTTCCCCCTACCCTCAACTGGCCCCCCCTTCCCTCTTCCCTCCCTACTGGCCCCTGTTCAACCCCCCGGCCACCGCCCCTATGTTCCCCAGGACGACCAGGACTACATGTTGAACTCCACTGACCCGTACTACATGCCGCAGCTGCACCGCCTGATGAGGTTGAGAGGCAAGTCCAGGGGGGACAGCGGGACTCGGTCCGGGGCACAGGCCGGGGTGGCGGGGGGAGGGGGTTAATGCAGCTGGCAGCAGCAGAAAGAGAGATGGATGGATAGGGGACTGGGGGCGCGGGGTTCGACACACCTGGTATTGAGGGAATAGCGGGGCCCGGCTGCCGTGGCCACACACAGCCGGTGGGTGAGTGCAAGGTGTAGAGCCGCCGTCATGTCACTGGGCGCCGCCGCCGCAGCAGCAGCAGCGCCCGCACCAGGTGCAGCGCCCGCGGAGGCTATCAGGGTCGGCGCGTGCAGCAGTGCCTGCAGCAGCGGCATCAGCAGCGCCTGCGCTGGGCAGCGGCGGGTCCATAGACGGAGGCGGAGGCCTCCGCAGCCGGACTCTCGCCGGAGGGCCAGGCTCGCGGGCCACAGGGGGGCATGGGCCATGCCTGCGTCACGGAAACATGCGACCAATGGGCTTGCGGCGGATGGGGCACAATGGAGCCGTACGACACGGGTGCGCCTCGCAGGAGAGCATCGTCGTGGTGACCAAGTGCGAGCCCTGCCTGCCTGCTCGGCCCCTTGCGGGAAAGGGGGGGGAGGCCAGGAAGGCAGCACTGGCACATAGTCACCAGAAGGGCGTGGTGCCGAGGTGTGAGGCCCCTGGGCAGCCACGTACGACCGGAGCCGTCAGTGCAGCAGTCTGAGGAGTGGGAACCTAAATTTGCGACCCTCCTCCCTTACCCCTCCTCCCCCTCCTCCGCCTCCCGCCTCCCCCTCCTCCGCCTTCCCCTCCTCCGCCTCCCCCTCCTCCGCCTCCCCCTCCTCCCCCACCCTTCCCCTTCCCCACCCCCTCGGCACCCCCCGCCCCGCCCTCCACTGGACCGCCGGCGTCCCGCTACACCGCCTCTTCTGCAACTACGCCCACATCGCCCGCAATCTCACCCACGCCGATTATGCCCGCCTCGTCGACCCCGCTCGCCCCTGCGCCTGCCACCGCTTCCCCGCCCTCTGTCCCCCCGGCATCCCCCACGTCATGTCCACCGTCCCCTACACCGCCCTACCACCTGCTCTGGCGCCCTTCCGGGACAAAGGCGCCCGCTACCGACCCCACCAGCCCGTCCCCGCCCGGGCCGCCCTCCTCGCTGACGTCCGTGTCCACGCCCACACCTACGCCACCCGCCTGGCCGCACGCTCCGGGCTGTCCGGCGTCGCCTACCCCGCGTGGGTCAACGCCTTCGTCGCCCGCCATCGGCCGCGCCATTGATGCCCACGCCGGCACGCACCGCTTCGACTGGCCCGTCCTGTCTGCTGTCGACCTCACCGCCCTCCGCCGCGCCGCCCGCGGCTTCATCATCACTGTCACCGACAAAAGCTCCGCTACCTTTCAGCTCGTGTGCGCCAAGATCTACGCCGAGAAATGTATGCGCGACCTGCACCTTCGCGACACCTTCGCCGTCCCACCCTCGCCCCCCGCCCACGCCCCCGACGCCGCCCTGCCACCTCCGCCCCCTCCCGCCGTAGCTCCCGCACCGCCTCAGTTCCCCGCCGTCGCCGCCCCGCAGCCGCCCGCCCCCCACCCCCGCCCCCTCCCGCCGTCGCTCCCGCACCGCCTCCGTTTCCCGCCGTCGCCGCCCCACCGCCGCCCGCCCCCCCACCCCACCCCCTCCCCCGTCGCTCCCGCACCACCTCCGTTGCCAGCCGTCGCCACCCCGCAGCCGCCCGCCCCCCCACCTCCGCCCCCTCCCCCCGTCGCTCCCGCACCGCCCGCCCCCGACGCCGCCCACGCTGCCCCTGCCGCCGGCCCGCCCCCTCCCCTGGCGCCCCCGACGCCCCCGCACCCCCCGCCCCCGACGCCGCCGCCGCCGGGCCCCCAGACGCCGCCGAACCCCCCCGATACTACCAGCCCACCACCTCCGCCGCGATGCACGAACACTTCCAACACCACAACGCCCGCCTCGCGCCCTGGCAGCTCTCCCTCGACGCCCACCGCTCACCCGCCTACTACGCCGGCACCCTCAAAATGCACAAGTCGCCCCCGACCATGCGCTTCCTTGCGTGCTCCCAAGCTTGCCCCGCCACCGCGCTCAGCGACCTCGTCACCGCCGTCTTGCGCGCCGCCGTCCCCTCCTTCGATGCCCTCTGGCGCGAACGCCTGCCCTGGATGTGCTTCTCCTCCCGAGCCGTCACCCGCCTCGTCGACACCTTCAACGCACGGCAGTACGTCGCCCGGGGCGCCACCGGCGGCCCACTGCCTCTCGCCTTCGACTTCGAACGCCTCTACACCAACCTCCCCCACGCCCTGCTCCGCACCGCCCTGCGCGACCTCCTCGCCGCTTGCCTTGCCGCCACCCCCTCCATCCGCGTCACCACCACCGACCCGCCGCCCCACCGCCCTAACGACAAGCCCCGCCACACCGTCACCTTCCACGCCGCCTCCCCTGGCCCCCGCTGTCGGATCCGGGACCGCACCGCCACCCGCGTCTTTACCCTCACCGACTTCCAGCTCGTCCTCGACTCCCTCCTCGTCTCCACCTTCATCGCCTTCGGTCCCGCTCTGGTCCGCCAGGTCAAGGGCATCCCCATGGGTATCTCCGCCGCCCCCTTCATCGCTAACCTGTTCCTCGCCTGGTATGAATACTGCTTCCTGCTGCAACGGCACCAACCCAACGTCACCCCCGCCGAGAAAGCTAACCTCACCCGTTTCCAGTACTCCCTCCGCCATCTCGATGACCTCCTCTCCCTACACAACCCCTATATCGGCGCCTACCTCTCCCGCGCCAAGGTTATTGGCAACCTCCACGGCATCTACCCGCCCGAGCTCTCCGTCACCCCGCAACGCCATGACCACCTCCCCGCCGGCTCCATCCCCTTCCTGGACATCCTCCTCGTTCACAGCCCCCACGCTGACCGCCGACGCTACCTCACCCAACTTTACGACAAACGCGTGCAACCCGCCTTAGCCAACGTCCGCCTCTCCCGCTTTGTCGCCCGCGACTCCAACGTCAGCGAGGCCTGCAAGCGCAACATCTTCACGGGCCAGTTCCACCGCCTTCGGCGGGTCATCTCCTGCCCCGATAATTTCTGTGCCGAAATCGCCCTCCTCATCCGCGCCCTCGTTGCCCAAGGCTACCCGCGCAAGCGCCTCATCGCCCAGTTCGTCAACCTGCTCGCGGCCGTCCCCCAAACCTTCTACTTCGCGCGACGCTCCACCCACAAGGATATGCTGGCGATCGTCCACACCCACCTGCGCGATCCCCCCGCCGCCCCGCCCGCCCCCGGCCCCGGCCCCTGACCGCCCACTCCTTCGCCCCCACACCATCGGGGGGTCGGCGGCTATCCCCTCAACGTTCCAACGGGCGCTGCTGTGTGACGGCGTGGGTCCGTGTGACGGCGCGGGTCGGCTTCGGGCCCGTGCTGGGTTTCGTTTGCGTATGCCCTCCGGGCCGGCGTCGGGTTTCGTGTGAGAGTGCCCTCCGGCGCGCGGCCTCCGGGCCGGCCCGGCCGTGTCGCCTCCAACTTGTAACCGTTACGACGTCTTCGCCTCCCCGCCCCTCTCTCTCCCCCCGCGGCACCTCACCCCGCACCGCACGTACCCAACACAGCCCGCCCGACCGCCCTAGGCACACCACCACGCGGCACCCCACATGCAGGGGCTGCCCCGCTACGACCGGGCACGGTGGGGAGCCATATCCCGAACGTGGCCCGCCACCCGGTCGTCCGTCCCCGCGTCCCTGCCCCATGCTTGCTCCCCCTGTCGTACATGCCGTACACGTCGTACGGCCTCCCGTCCCATATCCCACTCCCCCTCGTCCGCCCCCTCCTCTTTCGCGCCGCGCTGCCGCCCCGGCATTCTCGCATACTGCTTTCTTTTTGATGTTTCCTTTTGTCATTCCGTACTGTAGTTGCCACCCTCACTCACTCCGTTCCTCGGCTTCCCTCCCTGCATCGCCATGGCCCTGGACATCGCTCGCGGCGCCGCTACTCCGTCTACCACCACAGGTCGGTAAAGTATCTGTCCTCTCCGGGTTGGGTCGGGTTCGCATTTTGCTTGTTATTGCACTGCGGCAGCGCGGCCGCGCCGCCACGCGCCCGCGCGCGGTCCCTTTCCGTTGCTATGCAGGTACCGCACCACGTAAGTATACTGAGTTATGCTGGGTGTGCCCCGGTTCGTTCTTGGGGTTTATTTCTTTTTTCAATTTCTTCCCTTCCCCACCCCGCCAGGACTGGAGGTGCAGCACTTCATCACATCGGTGGCCAGCTGCTGCCCCAGCCGGACCAGCTTCTTCACCGGCAGGTGGGTGGGCTGGGGTGGGGAGGTGGGCGGGCCGGGGTGGGCCAGGAGGAGTGCGCAGGTGGGGCAGGCAAGGGATGGGTTGTTTCTGCAGTGCTTATGCTGCTGGTGTGGTTGATTCCGGGCGGCAGTGTCGGGAGGGGCGGAGACGGGCAGGTGGGAAACGTCCGCCCCGGGAGGTGACCGTACGGCATCCATCAAAGTGTGGGAGCTACCTTGTGCTGGGGGGAAGGAAGACCTGCGGGGGCCAGGTCCGGGAGGGGGAGGGGGAGTGCTACTGTGTTCGCCCAGAGCTCTCGCCCGGTCAGACCCCGCCTACCAACCCCTGCGCCACCCCTGCCGGGCCCCTTCCGGGCCAGTCACCCAGTCTTTTGCGGAGCAGCCTATCGCTGCAGCTGATGGTTTGCGGCGTGTCTTCTGCCCCTCTCACACGCCCAGGTACTGCCACAACACCAACATGACGTCCAACGCCTGGCCGCGGGGTGAGAGGGGCGGGAGGGTATGGTGTGTATAGGGTGGGGGCGTGAGCCCCTAGACTCCAGGTCAGGTCACTCAGGTATGGTGAGGCAAGGCAAGATAAGGTCAGGTTCAGGTCAGGGGCTTCGCGGGGGCAGCGCAGTCAAGACAAGCCGCGCGCGAGCGGCACCGAAACAACAACCCCGTCGCGCCACGGCGGCACCGAACATGGCCGCACGCACACCGCCCTCCCGTCGCAGGCGGCCATGTCAAGTTCATGATGGACGGCATGGACGAGCAGTACCTGCCCGTGTGGCTTCAGGTACGACAGGTTACGGTATTGCCATCGGAGTCCACGGGCGGGGAAAGTTGGAACCACAACCAGTCAGTCAAGCCATGCCGTGGCTGGAACCAGGCGAAGCCAGGGTTTAGGATGCGAAGCCCCACCCAGCGTCGACAGGAGGCCTCACCCCGCGCCGCCCCGTCCACGCCCGGCCTTGCCCGCCTGCTGGTGCAACCGTGTGAAGGATCTCGTGGGTGTCCCTGGGTGTGTTGTTGTGTTGTTGAAGCCCTCACTTGTGCGTACGCCGCTGTGTTTCCGTACCGGAGTACGGCACGTAGGCTGCAGGGTACGACACTCACCTGGTGGGCAAGTTTCTGAACGGCGCCACCCAGGACAGCCTGGGCAAGCTGGGATGCCCCCGGGGCTGGACGTCGGCAGGTGGGCGCCAGGGAGGGGAGGGGAACGAGGGAGGGGAGGGAGGGAGGGAGGGAGGGAGGGGAGGGAGGGAGGGGAACGTTGTTGGCAGTGAAGTACTAGGGGTGGCGGCTGGGCGGTCACACGGAGGGTGTCAGGGTATGCGGCTCTGGAAGGGCTACGCGCGGTCCCCAACGAGCCGACCCGTCCGGGTGCGTGTGTTTAGAATTGCAACCCGCCCGCCCGTCCGGGTGCGTGTGTGTGTGTGTGCTGTATTGTGCGTGTGTTTCCTCCCCCAGATATCCTGTTGCTGGGCGACACGGGCGGAGCCGAGGAGCTGTACTACAAGGATGTGAGTCTTGCACCGAGTTGCTACAGCTATTCTGCGCGTGAGCAGCTAGCGATCCCCCCCTTTTTGTCAATAAAGACAGCGAATGAGCGAAACCCCCCTCCCCCCCGGGGGGGCAGCCGCACCGACGGGACCGGGTCCGGGCCTGACCACATGTGCTTCACACCTGCCTCCCTACTTGCCTCCTGGATAGCCCTCCCGCGTACCCCACGTGCTGCAGTACCCCGGACGGCCCCGAATGCCCGGGCATCTGGGCACCTGGGCAGTTGTGACACCGAGGGGGCCCATCAAGGGCGCCGACCGACCCACCACCTATGAGGATACTGAGCGACAGGCCGAGAGGATCAACCACGGAATCACGTTCGGTTTACCTCTCCCGGCGCCCTCTCCCCCACCCCCAACCCCCTGTGGAAACAGCGAAACCGCGAAAAGTCACCGAATGGGTAAAATGGTTGTTTGGGCGGCGCCCGCTCCCCCAACCCCACCCACCCCCGTGTCCGCAGCCGTGTGTGTGTGTGTATATACACACACATATATATACACATATATATACATCATATATATACACACATACATATATACACATATGTATATATGCCGTACTTGATTCCGCGCGCGTGGTGTCTTGTACCCGCCACCCCAACCCCGGCCTCGCACTCCCGCCCCGCGCCTCAGTCCCCCAAGTTCCTGCGCGACTGCACCACCCTGGAGGCCTTCCCGGACACCTACACGGAGGTGGTCATCCGTCAGAAGGCGCTGCAGGTCATCGAGTGAGTCCGCTCGCGTGTGTGGGGCGAAGGGGGGGCGCAGGCAGGGCAGGAGATTGAGGTGAGGGTGGCACGGGGCTGGGGTCCTGGCGGGGGTTGGTGCTGGTCACGATATACAGGGCCGGCGGCTCGGCCCTCCTCCCTTCGGATGGGGACGTCCCTGCCTCCCTCCCGTCGCCGCTCCCTGCCTCCCTCCCCTCGCTGCCCCTGGCACGCTTCACTCCTGGTCGTTCCTGACGTGAGCATGCACGTCCGGGTTCGGGCGGGCGGGCGGGTTGCATTTCTAAACACACGTCCAGCGGTGTCGGCGCCGTTTGAAGATTGCCAGCGAAGCAGCGTCATCCCCAGTAAACCCACGTTTAAGACCACCCGCCGGGTCGCGAACGCAGCATCCTCACTCACTCCCGGGCCGCCGCACCGTCTACCGCTGCAGTCCTTCCGCAAAGCCCTCCCGCCCGCCTTCTGGCCTGCCGGCGTCCCCGACCCAAAGATTGAAACCCCCTCCCCAGCTGACCGCCGTGCCGCGCCCTCCCTCCACCCCACCATGCCCGTCTCCGCCATCAGCCGCGCCGCATCCTCGCCGGACCGCACGCCCTTCTTCCTCATGGTGTCGACCTTCTCGCCCCACGACGGCGAGGGTGGCAGCCTCACCTGGCCCGAGGTGGAGGTCAAGTACCGGGGCATGTTCGCGAACATCAGCCTGCCCGAGGTGCGGAAACACCAGGGCGGGGTGGGGTGGGGTGGGGCGGGGCGGGTGGGGTGGGGTGGGGTGGGGTGGGGTGGGGTGGGGTGGGGTGGGGTGGGTGGGGTGGGGTGGGGTGGGGTGGGTGGGGTGGGGTGGGGTGGGTGGGGTGGGGTGGGGTGGGGTGGGGTGGGGTGGGGTGGGTGGGGTGGGGTGGGGTGGGGTGGGGTGGGTGGGGTGGGGTGGGTGGGGTGGGGTGGGGTGGGGTGGGTGGGGTGGGGTGGGGTGGGGTGGGGTGGGGTGGGGTGGGGTGGGGTGGGGTGGGGTGGGGTGGGGGGCTAGCTGGGGCAATTGGGTTCCATTCATTGTTGCCTTTGCTCTCTTGAAGGAGGAGGAGGACGTGGAGGAGGAGGAGGAGGAGGAGGAGGAGGAGGGGACACGGACACGGTGGGGTGGGGTGGGGTGGGGGGCTAGCTGGGGCAATTGGGTTCCATTCATTGTTGCCTTTGCTCTCTTGAAGGAGGAGGAGGACGTGGAGGAGGAGGAGGAGGAGGAGGAGGAGGAGGAGGGGACACGGACACGCCCCCACCGGGAGCGTCCGTCCGTGGCACTGCTGTCGCAGCTGCCAAGTAGGCCGCCGGGAGCAGGGACGTTGGTGACGTTGGTGATGGTGCGGGCCTTGGGCGAGGTGCCCCCTGGTCCGGTGTGCATTGGTGGTGGTGCTGCTGCTGGTACGGTACTGCTGGTACGGTACTGCGGCTACGGTACTGCTGCCACGGTAGTGCTGCTTGTTTCTCCTGGCGCGCGAGCTCCGGCCAATGTCGTTCATGCCGGTGATGGTACCCACCACAGGTGTTTACGCTTTCGCACTGCTGCTATTGCTGGCGATTCCTAATCACTGCTGCTGCTGTTGCTGCTGGCCTTTCTGCTGTTGCTACTGCTGCTGCTGCTGTTGCTAAAGAGCGACAACTTTGGTGTACGGCCCCCCGACAAGATCGGCTACTACTGGCCGTACAACTCCAAGGACGCGGTGCGTGGACTCGATGACGTGGTGCTCATTTGGGGCCGGGTTTGCTGCCGTGCAGCACCGTCGGCCCCCGCGACTGAACCACTCGCGAGTGCACCGCACCGCTCTAGGTCGTACATCGGTGACACAGCCAGCGTCATCTCCTCACCAAACACAGCTCCGAAACCATCGTCCCAAACGAGATCAGCACCGCCGTTGCGGAGACTGACCATCGCAGAAGCTGGCAGCGCACACCCGACACTCCACCACTGGTGGGGTCGGGCGGATGTCTCGCTAAACACACCCCACCATGCACTCTGTCGCGCATGAACCCCCACAACCCTAAACCCTCTGCTTGCATTCGGAGCATGACCTCCCCGCCCTCGAGCCCCCACTCCTCTATTCACTCCAATCCACTCCAATCCCCATTTATATCACCGGCTGATTTCAGCTCTGCTCACCACCAACGCAGCCCGGTATGTGTGCGGCGTCGCTGGCTCCCTCCGTACACGTCCGTACAGATCCCGATGATCACGGAACACTACCAGTATCGCCTGGAGGCCCTGCGGTCCGTAGATGACACCGTGGCCGCCCTCACCTCCCAGCTGGCCTGCCGGGGGCTGCTGGACGACACCGTCATTGTCTACACCTCCGACAACGGGTTCAAGCTGGGCAACCACAACATCGCGCAGGAGAAATTCACGCAGTACGAGGTGGGCCGTGGTGGGCGGGGGTGGGCGGGTTGGGCGCTGGGCGGGGTGCAAGTGAGCGGGTGGCGGGCGGGCAAAGTGGAGCTGGACCCTGCTTGCTGCTAGCGCTGCAGTGCGTGCCTTCCTTCGCGCCGCTATGCCGGGCGGGCTTTCCTGGTTTTACTGGTTTTCGTTCTGCGGATGGCACCTTCCCGCCTGGCCAGTGGCCAGTGGCAAGTTTCATCTTCCAGCACCCAGCCGCCCCTTAGATCCCTGTCTGGTGGTTTCTGTTTCTTGGGTTTGTCATTGGGTTTCACCCCGCCCTCCTTCCGCCCGCCCGCCGGCGCCCGCCGCCCGTCCCACAGGAGGACGTCCGTCTGCCCTTCCTGATGGCGGGCCCCGGTGTCCCCCGGGGGGTCTCCACAGGTCCCGAGTTCCAACTGACCATGACTGACCTGACGGCAACGATCCTGGCGATAGCGGGTAGGCGGGTACGGATTGTACGGGTTGTACAGACTGTACGGATTGTACGACCTGCTCTCATGGCCTCTTCCCACATGCCCATACGCATATATGCCCTTTTGCCACCGTAGTCCTTTACTCGGCGTGCGCCTTGTAATGGACGGATCTTGGATGACAACTGCTTCTTCACTCGGCAGCAGACTTTGGCTGCGGTTGCGAGCTTCCTATTCGGCCGGCCCCCCCGTGTGATGTGCTCTTCATCAGTGCGTCGCGTAAATCGATGCGAACTGCCGCACTTTTTCGGAACCGCCACACCTTACCCCGCCAATCCTTACCCCGCCTGCCTCGCCTGCCCCGCCTGCCCCGCCTGCCCCGCCTGCTCCGCCTGCCCCGCCTGCCCCGCCTGCCCCGCCTGCCCCGCCTGCCTCCAGGTGCGAGTCCAGGCTCAACGGACATCGACGGCTCGCCGCTGCCGCTGACCGACCTGGCGTCGTTCTTCAACTCCCGGGCCCCGCCGCCCTCGAGCATCTACCGCCGCCGGCCGCCAGTGCCCCTGGGCGCGCCGCTGGATTCGGACACGGCCTTCTACTGCCGGCCGCCGCCGCCGCCGGACCCGCCTCGGCCGCCCGCGCCGCCGCTGCAGCGCTTTCCGCCGCCGGGGACGCCCTTCAGCGATGGCGACGAGCAGGACCCCTCTGATGGTCAGACGCGGAAACAGCAGGGGCGGCGGAGGCTGGACGGAGCCGGAGCGTCCTCCTCCGCCTCCGCCTCCTCCTCCACCTCCACCGCCTCCACCTCCTCCACAACTTCCTCCACCACCTCCACTTCCACCACCTCCACCACCACCCTCACCACCTCCTCTTCCTCGGGATCTGCTCCCCAACTGACGCAGCTCCTGGGAGGCTGGCGGCCTGACGGCTGGCACTGGCGCCACGACCTGTGGCTCGAGGTACGGCACGTCCTGACCCATGGGACACCCCGGGGGAGCCGTCTACGGCATGCCCGCAGCACGCGAGGTCGGGGCCACCGGGGGCAGCACGCCTGGAACGCTGCTGGATGGCTGGGCCAGTCCGGGAAGTATGGGCTCGTGGGCTTTATGCAAGGGAGCAGTGCCGCCATGTACGGCAACCAGGTCGGTGCAGCTGCCGGGGGAGCAGGCGAGACACCGGTTTACCTGAGATTAATTGTGAGATGTAATTCCCGTAATCTTTCTTCAAGATCCGAGCTTCAGTCGAAGATAGGATCGCCGCCCCCACGATGCCCAACCCACACGGTGCCCACCCACTTCGCTTCTCGCGGCTCAGTTTTCTCTTACACGGTGCCGTAACGATTGCCCCCGTTGCGCCCCGTCCGGCCCCTGTTTACCCATTTCCCATGTACCCCCGTTGACCGGCCCCCCCCCACTCCCCTCATCAGGAGCACGCCGCTCCGCTGGGCCTAAAAGGCTGGGCGGACCGAGTGCACGCCGCTGCCACCGCCGCGGCGGCGGCGACTGCCGCCACACACAGCTGGGGGACCGGGTTTCTCACTAAACACAGCTGGGGCGCCGGCGGAGGCGGTGCCTTCGGCGATGCTGCCAAGGACACCGCCGCCGCAGCTGCAGCAGCGGCGACGGCTGCTGCTGCCGCGGTGATGACTTTGGAGCCGATGCCGTCGGTCCCGGGTTCGATCCTCAGAGAGTACTCGTTGCAGCGGGTCCGGCGGGCCGTTGAAATGGCTCAAGAGATGATGAGGCAGCGGGCGGAGGAGAAGGAGAAGGCGAGGAAGGCGGATGAGGAGGAGCATCATCATCGGTACGGCGACCCGCAGTACGGCAGGGGCCGAGCACTGGGCTCCGCGGACGGCGGCGGCGGCAGCGGCGGCGTCCGGCCGGTTCCCACCAGCAACCTCGCCACCTGGAGCAATGTGTGAGTGGCGGGATGATGTATGCGGGTGTGCAACTGTATGGGGGAAATGCGTGCTGAATACGAAGCAAGGAAATCAGCTAGAATGACACCAACGTGTCTGTGTGAGTTCCTGTTTATTTGGTCACCACCCAGCGGCAGCCCCGCCAGTTTGTGTGTGTCCGCCACTATCATTTGTCCGCCATGCATTTCCCAACTACCGTATGGCAGATCCCGGCCCCATTCCTGCCGGGCCGCGCCTTACTTCCTCGCATCGTCCCCCGTCTTATTCCTTTCGTCTTCCTCCCTTAACCGCTCCCCCCTTCCCGCTCCATCTCGCCCCATGCAGGGCGCTGATTGAGTCCTGGCTGGACGCCGTGTTCAAGGGCAAGAACTACCGGACCGTACGGGCCTGCACCTCATTCCAGGCCTTTGAAGGGAGGGGCCCGGCCACCTGCTACAAGTGCGTGTCGCAAGTGCGCGGAACTGAACGGGGTCGTGCGCGGGGGCGTCACGATTTTGACAGCTGATGATGATCAAACACACTTCCTTCAGTGGTTTGAATGAAGCCGCTGCATGGGTGAACCCTAGACCCCAGGAAGCCATGTATGTCACATCTGGCAACTGCGACAGCGTGCATGCCCAACGGATGCCACGCACGGCAGTATCCGCCTCTCGCCTCCGAACGCGGTCACCGCCGCCGCCGCCGCTGTTGCCCTCGGGCCCCTCCTCCTCTTCCCTCTCATCCCCCTCCCCTTCTAAAGATACACGGTGCTGTGCAACCCCGTCCTGAAGCAAACCCCGGTGCTGACCAATGTCGAGCTGTACGACTTGGCGCTGGATCCAGCGGAGGTCAAAGACAGGTCCGTGCGTGTGTGTATGTGGTGCGGGGGTTGCCGTACGGTTGCCGTACATCGGGCAGGTGCTGCCGCAACGAAAGATCTGGTGGGCCTCTATCTTAAAATCTTCAAACGGGGCCGGGTCCGGAACCAGCTGGTGCCGCGTATGTCGACGACGTTGCACTGCCGCCCGCTCCCCTCCCTCCCTCGTCTCCCCCGACATACATGTATGTGCCGATGTGGTACGGATGCGATGTGACGCCGCAGGACCAAGAAGGTGCCGTACGACGACGCAACCGCAAAACTTGTCGATCGCCTGGATGCCGTACTAACGGTCTTGTCGTACTGCAAGGGAGAGCTGTGCAGGTGGGTGTGGGTCGTGGTTGGGTGGGACACGTGCGAGTCGTATCCGGCGGGGCGCCTCAGCTCCTTCGTGACCGGGACCCCCCGGCCCCTGGCGACCATTCCAGCTTTGATGTGCTCGAGAAGGTTAGAGCCGAGATACGGTTTGAGCCGAGGTATAGGCTGAGTCCAGAAAGGCAGACAGATTGAATGGATGATCGTATTATCGAGCCCGCTCCCTCATGTTTTCTTAACTTCTCGAAGTCGCGGCGGCTGGTCCTGGGGCCGCTGCTGGTCATAGCATTACCCCTCCAGGTCATCACTGCCTCCGGTGCCTCCGGTGCTGCTCTGCTGCAGGAACCCCTTCCTGAGGATACACCGGGATGGCAGGTGCGGGTGTACCACGCGCGGCCGGCGGGCCGTGAATGTGTGGTTTCGGAGAAGAAGCTGATGAGCTGCGCTGTCGTACACGCAACAGTTCTTACTGTGACGCCATTTGTACGGCAGGCAGCACACATTAGTACGGCACTGCAGCGCGCAACGCATGAGGGGTTGCGCCCGATGGATCTCCCCCTCGCTCGCCCCTCGCATACCTCTGCCCGGCCCCTCCCACCCCCCACCCCCCGCATCCCCCGACCCCCCTCGGCTCTCCGCTAACCGTGTACATCCTATACATCCTCGATGTGCCCCCGCCGGCCCCCGGCCTGCAGAGTGACCAACCTGGCCCAAGCCATGCAGCCCCAGTACGATTCCTTGTACCGGCGGTTCAAGAAGTTGTCATACAAGCGGTGCCAGATGTAGGTGTTGGTTGCACCTTGGGAGGCAAGACGTTTATTTGCGGTGTGTGTGTAAGCCACTGTTGGTCGTACGGGGCCGGCGCAGTCCTGTCCGTCGAAGGCCGTCGCATCCGTGCAGGGTTTCAGGCAGCTAGCTGCAGGTAACGGGTTGGATGGATAGGGGAGAATGGCTGGTAGGTCGACGAGCGGCCCGACCCAGAAACCGTGCATGGAACTGCGGATCTCATTTCTCATGGCAACAGCAACAGCAACGTGGGAGAAAGTAAGCAGGGACGCCATCTTTGATCCAACAATACTAACGCACCCGCGCTTGATTCGCTCTCCTGAAACACAGCGCATCCATCCGCCTCGATAGCAGTCGCCACCGCCCCTGCTGACCGGCCCCTCCCCGGCCCCCCTCATCATCACCCGCCCGCAGCTACTACGACCCCGCGAATGAGCTGCCCGACCCCTACCTGGCCGGCTACACCGATGACATGTCCTCATCGGGGAGCGCCCTCATCAGCCCCTCCCCGCCGTCCCCCGCGCCGTCGCCACGGCCCCCGCCGGCGCCGCGGCCGCCGCGGCCGCCGCCGGCACCGTCACCGGCGGAGCCGCCGCCGCCGCCGCCTGCGAATCGGCAGCCACCCCCTGCGGAGGACGGCCAGTCGCCGGATCAGCCGCCGCGGCGCCGGCGGCCGCCGCCGCCGTTGGCGCTACTGCCGCGGGAGCCCTCCCTGGTCGACTCGTTGCCACCACCACCCCAGGGGGCCCTCCGTCCTAAGAGGCAACAAACACCTGCCGTACCTCCGCTGCCGTTGCTGCGGCCCCCCACGGACCTGAGGCCACCACCACCGGCATCGTCACCGCCACCACCACCGCCTTCATCCCCGCGGAACACCCAACCGCCCTCGCCCAATCCACCGTCGCCGACATCACCGCCACCAACCCCGCCACCATCACCGCCACCGAGCCCGTCAACGCCGTCGCCCCCGCCACCACCCCTTCCTCATCCGCCCTACCCGCCGCCTCCGTCACCTATCTCGCCGGCGCCCAGTCCAATCTCCCGGCCTCCGCAGTCTTCGCCACGACCATCTTCGTCGCCTTCACCGCCTTCACTTTCTTCACCACCATCACCACCATCAACCCAACCGATCCAAGCCTCGCCCCCTCGCGGCCGTGCACCTCCCTCTCCGCGTTTCCCCCTTCCGGGGGCCGTCCCCTCAGCGACACGGCCCGCGGGCCCCACCGACGGGGATGCGACCCGCAGCCCGAGAAAGCCCCATCAGCCCAGACCGCCACCACCTGGGGCCACACAGCTGCATCCCGTCAGCCCACCCGAGCCGCGGGAACCGCTGCCGCTGACCCCACCAGCCGCCATCACTCCCAACCCGCCCGCCTCACCTCCCCGCCGCCCGCCTCCCCCAACCCGGCCGCCACCGTCATCTCCACTACCACCACCGCCATCCATGCCGCCGGCTAGTCCCTCGAACCCGCCGCCCTCGCCTCCACCGCTGCCACCATTACCATTATTCCCTCTGTGGGCCCCGGGCAGGGCCCCACCTCCTAGGTCGCCAGGCCGGAGAGCCAGCCCAGCCCCACCCCCCCGATCAAGGGCCCCTCCCAGTCCGGTCAAGCCCCCGCGCCCGCTGCGGCCCGCGGCGCCGCCCCGCCCGCCGCCACCGCCCCCGAGACCGCGGTCACTGCCGGCTTGAGGAGTTGTGCGCGAGGCTCAAAGCAGCCAAGTGGCGCGCTGTCCGATCTGGAACCCCTTGAAGCGAGCCCCACCCATGACCTGCTCCGACCTGGGCGGCGCCAGCTCCGCTACTGGGGGGGGGTGTCGTCCGACTCGGACTGCAGCGGGGGTCTGCTCACCTGGAAGGTTGATGGGGACGTTCAGCTCGGCCTCTTCCCACTCCGCAGCGTCCGGCCCGCGGGGAAGTCTGAGGCCGTGAAGGGAGGGGGGGTGGTGGGAAGCCAGGTCGGCCAGTGGGCGGCTTGGCTGCGGCTAGCTGGGATCACGCCCAACAGCTCGAGAGGATGCGGGGACAGGTGCGAGTCGTCCAAAAATATGTACATGGATAGTTCTCTTTTCCGATTCGTTGGCGGTGGGCCTGTTCCACAGCATGAGGAAAGGTGACGACGCGCGGGCGACGGCGATGCCGGGGCCGGCTGCATG
The DNA here is from genome assembly GCA_003117195.1 of Eudorina sp. 2006-703-Eu-15. NCBI lineage: Eukaryota > Viridiplantae > Chlorophyta > Chlorophyceae > Chlamydomonadales > Volvocaceae > Eudorina > Eudorina sp. 2006-703-Eu-15. The sequence goes on from BDSI01000032.1 coordinate 967,100, forward strand.
GCGCCGGGGAGATCGGCAGGACTGGCTTGGCGGGACTGAAGTGGCGAGGGGGCAGGGATTTGGTTGGTTGGTTGGTTGAGCGCCCAAGAAACTAATGAATGAGGACACCCGCCCCGGTGGATCAGTGCGTGGATTCTGACGGAAGGGCCTCCTTCCACCACTACCGTGTGCTGATAATAGTGAAGAGTAGAGAATTGGGTCACGGGAGACATACATCAGGCCGGCAACAGCAAACAGGAGCCATGATGTGTGACTGTGGGCAGCTCGGAGACGACGACGATCCCTTGGGGGCGGGTGCGGTGCTTGGGGGGTGGGGGGGTTGGGGCGGCGGCACTGCGAGATATCATCACAATGTACCACACTGTGCATCAGTATTGTTCTTATGGTGGCAGAAGTCGCTGGAGGTCGGGTGGCGGTAGTCACTGGAGTTTCGGACTGCATTTGGATGACTGAATCAGCAGGCTATAAATCGATGGGGGCGCATGACTGAATGAAACGCTGAAGTCGACAGCACAAGTACGGGCTGGGTGGTCCGGGCCACGGTGGCCCGTGCCGGTGATGAGCCGCCGCCTGCTGGGTGAGAGAGACTCCGTGCTGGCTATCTAGCTATGTCCCACATCCGCCCAGCCAAGCAAGTCGCGGCCGCCGGCTGGTCCTCCCTGGACTACCTACCAACGGCATGAGTTTGTATGTGGCCGCCGCACTTACTTGTGTCGTTGTGTGTACGTACATCCATACGGCTCGTAAGGACTCGACCCGGCAGCAGTCGTGTACGTACGGCTGCTGCGGGATTCGATACGTACGAGCGAAGCATGGTGGCAGGCCGTGACCATCTATCATTGCCCATCCAATGAGGTAGGTCTCCGTCGTACATGCATGTGTCAACGCGAAGTACGTAGTTGGGTGCTCGAATCGTACGGAAGGATGCCGTACGGGTGTGCGGGTACGGCACGGGGTGGTGTGCGGCCCCAGCCAGGTGCATGAAGGCTCGCATCTCGCACGGTTGGGACTAGCAAGCAAGAGTGGGACAACTGAGCCATCGCTGCCGGGACACTCCGCTAAAGAGTTGTGCATTATTACTGCATTTGTGATTCGACCTGAGGCCACCCCGTGTGGTCACCCCTAGCTGCGGTCCTAAGGGGCCGGTGTGTGTGTGTGTGTGTGTGTGTGTGTGTGTGTGTGTGTGTGTGTGTGTGTGTGTGTGTGAATCGTTACATATCTGCCGGGCCGACACTGGCCGGGGGCGCTAACCCGCCCCATACGGGAGACCGCCGAAGCACTTTCCCCCGGATACGGGGGAAAGGGGCGTAAGGGGCCTCTGTCCCCTCGCTCTCAACCTAGGGCGCGTGCCCGATCCCCGAGGATCGGTGACCGCTGTGCCCCCTCAAGGGAGTGGGCGAAGGCCCATCCCGGGCGGTCTGCGCCTCGCAGTCCGCTGTTCAACCTCCTCAAGTCCTTGCAGCACCCAGGGCGCGTTTCGGAGGCGCGCCCCTGCTTGGTGCGGTAAAACTAGCCTGGTGTGTGTGAATCGTTACATATCTGCCGGGCCGACACTGGCCGGGGGCGCTAACCCGCCCCATACGGGAGACCGCCGAAGCACTTTCCCCCGGATACGGGGGAAAGGGGCGTAAGGGGCCTCTGTCCCCTCGCTCTCAACCTAGGGCGCGTGCCCGATCCCCGAGGATCGGTGACCGGTGTGTGTGTGTGTGTGTGTGTGTGTGTGAATCGTTACATATCTGCCGGGCCGACACTGTGTGTGTGTGTGTGTGTACAAATGGCATATCGAGGTGTGTAGGTGTGTTCTCAGGCGGGCAGGGCAGGAGTGCGTGGCATGCAACGGGCATAGCGAAGCCCGGGAAATGGTGGTGGTGGGAAATGGTGGAAGTGGTGGTGGTAGTGCAGACATGCATACAGCAGTAAAGGAATGAGTAGCCCCGCGGAGTGAATAGCCCCGCCCGCCCGCACACCCCGGCGAACCGTACGTGTATGTGCGCGCCCGCCCCCAAGCCGCAGCAGCAGCTTGAGCGAGAGCGGGGGCTTGTCCTCCGACGACAGCCCACACACATACGGTGCATCACAGATTGTGTCTCGTTCAGTCTGACAGCTCGCTGTATCGCTAATAACTGCTACCACGAACGAAACCGCGGTGATCCGCTCACTTTTCCAGGGAAACGACCCTGCCACTCTCCCACTCTCCCGCACCCTCACGCCTCTATGTTGACAGTCAAGCCACCGCGCCGACCCCCCTCTCACACAAACGAACACGACGGAATCACGTCCTCCATTCCACCGGTATCCCCATCTCCGCTGGTGTATGCCCTCGCCGTACGTGTTACAGCCGCAGCTCTCGGTTGCTTGTCTCCACCAATGCTCTGCACGGTGGTTAGACCGTTATTATTCATTGGCGGTTGCTGGACGAGTCGGTTGTTCATTGGTTGCGGTTTCGGAGGTTCGTTGGGATCGCTCTCGGCTCGCTCCCGTGCCAACAACAGGTAGGTATCTTCACAGCAGTTCGTACACGTTCTTAACTTCTTATGTAACAGCACTGCGTACCTACCGCTTGAGGCTCCTGCACGTGCATGCGGCCCAAGGATGGCCCAGCCGATAGATCCCCCCAAACCCATCAAGCACCACTTGCCATCGCTAAGGCTGGCACCCTCGGCACCCTGGCCGCAGTCGTGGAGTACTATGGAGGTGGGTAATTGGTCCATTGGCAGACGCGCATGTGCTTTTCCCTCGTTGTAGCCTGAACGCGCGTGATGCATTGCGTCGGCAGGTATCGCGGACACTCTCGCTGCGAGGAGCGACCTGGAGCAGCGCTTCGGTATTGAGCCGCTACACGCGGCCCGCGTTCTGTCGTTCGCGCTGCCGAGGCAACATACACGGCGCGTCGCAGCGGCGGGGCGGCGGGGCACGGCCCGGCGAGGACGACGAGGACGCGGTGCCCTGCAACGACAGCGTGCTTCTGCCGGCCAAGTGGGTGGTGAGTTGCATGTAGCCCTCACGCTTGTACTGCGGGTGGGTTTGTGGCTGATGCTTGATGCCGACACGTTGGGCTCCTGGCACGTCCTTGCCGCGTCCTTGCGCGTCCAGGCGAACGCCAGTGTGCAGCGTGAGAAATACGCCTGTCCTGCTCTTTGCCTGTTTGTAGACCGCCACGGCTGCAACAGCAGCAGCAGCAGTAGCAGCCACAGGGACACCAGGTTCCACCGCACCGGTCCCCCCACGCGGCGTTACTTGACGTGTCCCCGGGAGGGAACCAGTTGCTGTGGCCGCAGCACCACCGCCATCACCAACAACAAGAGCAACACCACCTCGGCCACATGATGCCGCCGGTGCCCCGTGCACCGCCGCAGCAGCTGCAGCACCAGGTGGCAGGGCCCGCGCAGCCTCAAATGCCATCGCCCGTAGGGCACCCGCTGGCAACGCTAGGCACACCTACACCCACGCAGCGGGCAGGTGCGCTGCACCAGCAGCAGCAGCAGCAGCAGCAGCAGCAGCAGCAGCAGCAGCAGCAGGTACAGCTGCCGACGGCAAGCCCGTACATGCAGGCGGGGCAACACCACCCACCACACCCACATGCGCCGCTGCAGCCGCAGCAGCCACAGCCGCAGCAGGTCGTGCCAGTTTACGGGAGGTCTCTGTGGGCCAACACTGGGCTCGCCCGCGCTGCAGAATGGGACTGCCAACTGTGCCACGAGCGCCACGCGGTCTCCAAGTGCTGCAAGTGCGGCTTAGTTGTGGCGCCTGTGCAAAGCGAAGACGGTGTCATGTGGTTCCAATGTGGCAATAAGAACTGCCGCTTCTACCGCGTCGGTTTCAAGTGAGCAGGGTGCGGTTGTTTGGTAGGGAGACGGACAGAGCATAGCACAAGCCTGGTTGGTACGCGCCGGCCAGTGTGCTTCGTGCGTGACCGGCTTGCCTTTGTGCGGATTGAAAGCGCGTAGGTAGGGGGTCACGAGCGGCAGCTGATGTGGGTCGCATGGCAGCGTGGTTGTGTACATGGGTCCAGATGTCAAGAAGTTTGTGTCTGTGTTCGGTCGTATTGGCAGCATACCAGGCGCAACCGCATGGGCTATGCCCCCATGAATAATCTCACACTACTTACAGCAGGATGACATGCTGGGCCAGCAAGTGCGGCTGAATCCATAAAGCTAGGAATGGTGAAGTACGGAGCAGTGGAAGCGGAGTTAGGAGGACCCAGCTGTAAGACGCGATCTAACAAGAACGGCTAGTACTAAAGGTCGGAGACACCAGATAGTCAGCATCTACTTGAGTCCTGAAAGGTGGTATCAATAGATAGGTAGGGACTTAGTAGTGCGGATGTGTCGGGGTGTCTCCAGGGAGGTGCCGCACAGGGCCGAGCTGGTTCCGTAAGCAGAAACGTAAACCAGAAGTTAAACGGAACGAAGTTAGGAATGACACATTACGATGATGATAATGATAATGATATTGTGTAAGGTGCGAAGCCTTGTGTTACACCAGCCACCGACGGCTGTCGTATGGTATAGTTGCTTGTGCGGCAGGCATTGGTCAGTTTGGATGCAGCTTGCTGTTCATGGATGTGCGTCAAAGGAACAATGTTAGCACAGCCTTGCAAGTGTAGTGTACCGGAGGCCAGGAAGGGCCCACAGGGGCCCGCATCCCGCAAGGGCTCCGTGTAACCTGCATGCGTGTCCCCTGTCCTGCGCCGACAACTGGGCTTGCCGCCCGAGCACTCTGGAGTTGCTGGCCAGGAAATTTGAATTGCGGGCAGGGGGGCGCTTCGGCAATCTCCAGGTGCCGATCGACTCGGCAATCCAGATGTGTCGAGGGGGGGAGGCAGGGGGGGCGCTTCGGCAATCCGGGATGCCGGGCTTCGGCAAGCCAGGTTGCCGAACCAGCCACCTAACTTGCTGATGTAAGGGGGCTTCGGCACCTACATGACCAGAGGTTTCGGCAAGCCCAGCAATGCCCACCCTCCTGTCCAACATCCATGCCAATCCCGGCCGAGCCGGACCACTTAACTCATTGAACTCATTTTACTGTATTAACCACATTTTAATCATTCCTTTGCAAAAGCTAGCTGCAGCACATACTGACGAGGCAGCCAACGCTCATGGAGAACGATTGGGACCTCCGTGCGTTCGTCTTGGGACTGGACGATCTGGACGATGATGAGAAAGAGCAATGCATCTCGGTTTTGGAAAGGCAAGGTTTTTCGGGTCCTACTTTATTTTTGGCTGTGATGACCTGGACCGCTGGACGACGAGGAGAAGAAGCTTTGCTACGATGCGCTGGACAGGGAAGGATTTGGCGCTTCTAACAAGCGTCGAGCTTTCTTCCGTCTCGACGACGCCGAGCTGCGGGACGCAGGCATCAGTCGAGCTGCAGTGCGCAAGGTTCTGCGACTGGCAATGGGTGAGCCGTTAACGTTGCCGTCGCTGAATTTCCTGGAAGCGTGTTTGGGATTCTTGTTGCGCGTTGCGGTACGCGGGAGGCTTGGTTCCGAAGAGCTTGTGCGCGCCTGGAACTTGCCACTGAGTGCGGGTGGACCTGAGCGCAAGCCCTAGGTGTTGAGTCACGCGATTCAGCCACCGGAGCGGGAGCGTAGGCTGGCCGTGGGGATCTACATCTGCCGCTGTGCGTTCACGTTGCAACCGATTGCCCGGCTGTGGACCGCCGAGTCCTCACAGCGGGTTGGGGTTTTCCCGAGCCCAAGTACTCTCTGAGGATGTTTGTGCTTCCTTGCATGCTTCCCCCTTCAGGCCGCGCGGAGTCTGCGGCTGCCGGTGAGTGACTTTCAGCGTGAACTGTTGAGGCGCACTTGGTAGCGCCGGTCATATATATTGTAAGGGTGGGGGCAGGCAGGGGGGGTATGTGTGTATGCGTGTGTGGGGGGGGTATGTGTGTATAAGCGACAAGCGACCCTGGACACAAGGAGGGTAAGCTGATGAAGGCCCGCACCTGCCCTCGGTAAATGTAACCACGCAGAGCAGAGCCGGCGGTCTCACTCGCCAGCAGGTACGCAGGCCTATCGCCTTCCAATCATTGGGCCCCAGGCTACGATAGGGCGTGACACGGCGCCGGGAATGACAGGCTTTCACGTTGCCGGGAGCGGGCTTTGAGCAGTTGTGGACCGCCTCCGCCCCGCGCGCAGATGACAAGAATTTGACGTTACCGGGAGTGTTTAGCACTGTGAAGCAACCATTACCATGCCAATGCCTTCTGCTATGCAGGCCCGGAGCTACAGATGTTCTGGAAGAATCTGACTGCGGCTGAGCTGAAGACGGTGGACGACCGGAAGGTGCTCTCGCTGCCGCCGGGCGTGTGCTTCCCGGCCAGCACAGCAACACTGCACCAGCTGCTGCGGCGCACGTGCTACGACACCGCTTTTACCAAGATGCAGGGCTGCCTCGCATCAGGCATCCGGCGCTTCCTCGTCCTGGGGACACCAGGTGTGTCGTCAGGAGGACCGCCGGCACTCACATCTGCCCCCGTGCATGGTGTTGCGACCCCCGCGTTATGGCCCTGCTGTGCACTTCATGCTATACTCCTCGACATACCGCCAGGCATCGGCAAGAGCGTGTTCCTGCTGGACCTGCTCCACCGCCTGGCCTGCATGGGGCGCACGGTGGTGTTACTTTCTTCCCTTACCTACCCCAGCGCGCTGCTGTTTCAGCCCGCGGCCGCCGACGGTTACGGCGGCGGCGTGTTTGCGGCGGACAACCCCATCGAGTTCCAGGAGGACCTCAACAACTCCAACACGTGGTGAGAATTCCTAGTTGTTAGGCTCGCTTGGTCGCATTCGGGACGTGCTGGTGCTCCACGTTGCCACGCCTACCGGATGCGCAAAACAGATCGGATGCGCAAAACATAACAGAACCACCCTTTCCCATGCTCCATCTACAGGCTGCTGTGCGACTCCATCGAATTCGCGTACGTGAAAGCCATAACAGTGATGGCCTCCTCGCCGCACGCCGGCGCCTACAATGTAAGGCTGTTGACGACGCTCAATCGACAACAAATGGTTCGTCTATTGTCAAAGTTTGAGGCGCTCACTCGCTAGCGGAATCCGTGCCTTGCAGAGGTTTGCCAAGACCAAACACCTGGAGCTGTGGATGGGCCCGTGGAGCCTGGAGGAGATTCGCGCCGCACGCTGCCTCGAGCCGTACCGGGCAACCGTTGACGTCGAGACGGCGGAGCGGCTGTACAAGACGTGGGGCGGAATTCCGCGCTACGTACTGGAGAATGCCAACGTAGGAAGGTTTGTGGACGTGTGCGCGGCATGTGTATTGAACGATGCGTGATCTGCTGTCCGACACTGTGCGGAAAGAGTCTGTTGGGCAAGAGTATGTTTGCCGCCAACCAACGTTTGCTGCTCCCATCTTGCTTGTCTGCGTCCTCCAGGTTTCGTCAATGCAGCGGAAGCTGGACGACGCCCTGGGGTCCAGTGACCTATTCGCTGTGCTGCGCTCGGTGAAGCAGATCGAGGCCGCCCCTGAGGCGAGCCACAAACTACTGCACGTTCAGGTGATGCCGCGCTGGTTACTTGCCCCGGGGTCGTTCTTGTTTGAACCCCATAACACGCTCACGCCCGCCACCTGATGTGCAGGTGGACAACGCGTGTGAGAAGACCGATGTGGTGTTTGGCTCGGACGAGATTGCCAACCGTGTGACCGAGAAGCTTCAGGCAAGATTCATGCACGCATGCTAGTATCGATAATCAGCTGCGCATAGCATGGAGCCCTCGGTAATCTTGTTATTATGCTCGTAGGCGAACGGCATGGTGGTTCTGCGGCAATTCCTGACCTGGTCCGCGGGCGAGCCGACGGTTGCCAGCCTGCGGGGCCTGCTTTTCCAGGCTTACGCGTTTCAGGTGCTCGCACGCGGGGGCACGTTCCGGGTCAGGGACCTGACTGCTTCCGCAAGTGGCGGCGGCGTGCCGCATGAGGTGGTGCTGCCGCAGCTGTCACGCCTAGATGTGCAAGACCTGGCAGCAGCAGAGGCCGGCTGCCTGGTCATTCCGGCACGGAAGAACTTCCCGGCCATCGACTGCATGGTGGTGCTGCCAGCCAACGAAGGCGTCTTGACACCTCCCCGTCGGCTGCTGTTGATCCAGCTAACCGTGGCCGCTTCGCATTCGGTGAAGGACAATGCGCTGGCGGCGCAACTTAAGCTGCTGCCGGCGACAATAGGATGTCTGAAGCCGGCGCTGCTCTTCGCCGTGCCGCCTGACAAGTTCGACGGCATTGGCGTTCAGAAGACGTCGGGCACTGGGCCTCTGAGCGGCGTGCCGCAGTACGCGCTGGAGGTGCCCATCAGCGGCTTCAGTGAGAGCACCAACATGAGCAACGCCAAAGCAGCGGCGTGAACACCAGCAGCGCCAGCAGCACGCGGGACAGCCGCCGCAGCGGCCGCGTTTCACGTGAGCGGCGATGTGAGCAGCAGTGCGGTGCTCGTGCGCCCGCACATCAGTAGCTGCCTGCCAACGAGGCTGGGGCGACGAAGCCTGCCGCTGGGTGACGTAACGCGCCAAGCCGTCCGCGGCGCCATCGTCCCCATGTGGTCACTTGGGGCCTGGTGATTGCGTTGTGGAAGCCTTTTTAGTTATTGCATACAAAGCATGAACTTTGCATCGGCATCTCGTTTACTACATGTGAAGACTACCGGTCCACTGGACAACTGCGAACGAGTGTGGAGGAGAGCGAGGTCCGTGCTAAGACAGCGTGGAGTTGGGTGCGTTGCGGGGAGGGTCGGGGGGGGGACCCCGACGAGGGGGGTGCAGGGGGGCCCGAGCCGCCCCCGCTGCAAAAAGGGCATTTCGATGGAAAGTGTGGATAGCCAGGGGAGAGGGGGGATGCACCAGGGGAGGTGAAGGCCAGGGGAGGTTATGGTGACGGAAGGTGAATTTGTGCATATGGATTACAAGGGTCTTCACTTGGTTGGTCTTGCTACTGCAGCCTTTGCCGTGTTCATCAGTTTGATGTGCAACTTTTCACAGACATGTATTGATTGGAATGACCTTGAGCGCCAATGACCGGGTTGGCAAACACGCGCTTGCACGTTCCCGCCCTCACAGCCTCGCCTCTGACACGCCCTGCTCTGGGCCCAACTAAGCCCCAACTACGCTGCCTGGCACCAATCGGTAGGGTCGGGTATGATCGTGGCGTGTGTAGTTATCGTCCTGACTACTCATAACTGAGTACTGATGCACGCAAGGAAACAGGTGTGTAAACCGCCCCGCCGTGGCTTTATTTGGTGCGGATTGCGGAAGCGAAGGCGAGAAGGAACTGCGGGGCTGTGACACAGCGGCAGACGGGTGCATGTGACAGCAGGGGGATGGAGAGGGGGATCGAGAGGTAAAAAGAAAGATGACCAAATGGGTGGTGTTGATAAACACCGGTTTTGGGCGGAGGAGTCGACTAGGCCTTCTTGGCCCGGCACTTCTGCTGGCTTTGGCCGTGGGCGGCACGCACTGCTTGAGAGAGTTACATGCGCACGGCTCAGCCACACTTGCCTGCTAGCTGTGTTCTGATGATGATGCTGTTACAGGCGGATGTGTGGTCATCTCAGACCTGCAACGAGACTAACCGAGCCGCAAGGGCCCTCGCCTCAAAGCACCAGCGAATCAGCGCAAAAAGTCCACAGTCCAGACAGATCCAAACCATGGGAAAAACGTTGTGTGACTGTTATAACTGTTATGTAGCTGTGTTCTGCACTGCACATGCCACTAGTGCAAATTGCACCCACGGATCTCCTGTTGGTTCGGTGCGGGGTGTGAGTGAGCGAGGAGCAAGTTTTGCGCGAGTTTTGCGCGAATTCCCCGCCAGTTTTTGCCGAGTTTCCGCCGAGTTCCCCCCGCGCCCCGCCCGCGCGTGCCCACCAGTGACTATCATGCACTCCAGCGAGTCCCGCCCGCGCTGGAGCCCAACTGTCAACCGTGTGAGACCGTGTGCGCTCAGAGGCAGCTTATGGAAACCGGGTCAGCCCAGCTGCGGTCCTAAGGGGGCGGTGTGTGTGCGTGTGTACAAGTGGCATATCAGGTGTGTAGGTGTGTTCTCAGGCGGGCAGGGCAGGAGTGCGTGGCATGCAACGGGCATAGCGAAGCCCGGGAAATGCCCGTAAGCCACCAGACCGCCCCGGCCCCACCCCAGAAAGCAATGAGAAGGATACACAGTAAGGCTGAGGACGATGGACGAGCTGCGTAGGTCGGCACATGTCGGCAGGCTGTCGGAGTGTGGCTGAGCTGGTGTCGTTGGGACTACCAGCAGCCGACGGCGCGGGTCCGTTGCCCCCGGGCCACGCAGACACACGCAACAATGCTGTGAGTGAGGGCGGGCAACGTGCGCGACGCTGATCAGAGGAGACCCACCTGAGAGCAAAACGCCTCTGTAGTCAGCGCGCGTCGCCGCCACCGACGAACAAACCATGCACGTAACAGGCGTGCGTGTGTGTCTAGAGATGCAGGCGGGGGGTAATGCTTCCTTGGTAATGCTTCCTCCCTTGGTAATGCTGCAAGTTCCAGCGTCCGGGTGCGCATGTTTATTTCGGTCCGCGACCCCCTTTTGTGGGGTCCGTTGTAACATTCATTCATTCATTCGCGGGTGCACGCACGGCGTGGTTGCCGAGCCCTCATCATTCAGCGAGGGTGCATGGATGGCGTGGTTGCTGGTGGGACAGCCTGGACAGGCGCATACAGACGGGCGATACGCGCGGGGTCCAAGCAATTATAAAATTAAAGTTAATAATTATAATAATAATGATAGTAATCTGCGGTTTTTTGGATGATAAACCGACCCCCGCAAGCGCGCGGGTGCCGGCACGCAAAGTACGACATCGGCACATCGCACGTCAGCATCGGCGTGACCGTCGTACAACATCGATCGTGAGGCACAGACAAAAAGTAGTACCACAACCTCAGCAGTGGTGCTCTCCTCAAGTTAAAATGGGCGCAGCTGCCATCAAAAATAACGAACTAACGACGACTACACCACATTCCCTTCGCCGGGTGCGCCATAGGCGAAACCGCCATCACCGCACGCCGGAACGGGCAGCAGCGGGCTGGGTGACCCCACTTGCTTGTCCACGCTTCAGCGCCGCAGATCGGCTACCCCGGATGCACCCACCATCCACCGCCATCCAGCGCCTTCACAACTCTCATCTCCTTGCGCTTGCATCCCGCAATGATGCAGTCCAGTGCGTGTCGGAGGTGCGGCAAGCTGCCGCCGCCCCTACCGACCCCGCTGGCCGCGACGGAAACCCCCTCGCTCGACACCCCCTGTCTCTCTGCAGGGGTGCGACCAAGGGCGGGGCCACCTGCGCTGCATGCGAGGCAGGGTGGGTTGCGCCCCTCGACGGGGCGCTCGCGTCCCCGGGCACCTTCGTATGTGATGGTGGTGGTGGTGGTGGTGGTGGTGGTAGTGCAGACATGCATACAGCAGTTCGTGATAAAGGAATGAGTAGCCCCGCGGAGTGAATAGCCCCGCCCGCCCGCACACCCCGGCGAACCGTACGTGTATGTGCGCGCCCGCCCCCAAGCCGCCGCAGCAGCTTGAGCGAGAGCGGGGGCTTGTCCTCCGACGACAGCCCACACACATACGGTGCATCACAGATTGTCTCTCGTTCAGTCTGCCAGCTCGCTGTATCGCTAATAACTGCTACCACGAACGAAACCGCGGTTATCCGCTCACTTTTCCAGGGAAACGACCCTCCCACTCTCCCACTCTCCCGCACCCTCACGCCTCTATGTTGACAGTCAAGCCACCGTGCCGACCCCCTTCTCACACAAACGAACACGACGGAATCACGTCCTCCATTCCACCGGTATCCCCATCTCCGCTGGTGTATGCCCTCGCCGTGTTACAGCCGCAGCTCTCGGTTGCTTGTCTCCACCAATGCTCTGCACGGTGGTTAGACCGTTATTCATTGGCGGTTGCTGGACGAGTCGGTTGTTCATTGGTTGCGGTTTCGGAGGTTCGTTGGGATCGCTCTCGGCTCGCTCCCGTGCCAACAACAGATAGGTATCTTCACAGCAGTTCGTACACGTTCTTAACTTCTTATGTAACAGCACTGCGTACCTACCGCTTGAGGCTCCTGCACGTGCATGCGGCCCAAGGATGGCCCAGCCGATAGATCCCCCCAAACGCCAAACCCATCAAGCACCACCAGCCACGCACCAGGCCCTCACCCCGAACCGCTGTGAGTGTTTTATGAGAAACCCGCCCCCCTTGTGTGTGGGGGGGGGGATGAGTTAATAATGGCGCCACGCAGCGGCCAGCGGGCGGGTGAGGTCGGGTGTAGGTGTTGAAAGATGGCTTCGCGAGATGGCAGAGGCTTCTCGAGATGCGCGGACAGTGCTCCGCCGCCGCACTGTGTTTTGCGGTGTGGCGCCGGCAAGCAGTCCACGACGCCTGCTACAGGTACATACGTCTTGAGGTGAGGTGAGGTGCCCCGCTCGCTCACTCAGACCTGCCGTATCACCATCCGCGAGGCCAGGTCCCGGGGCAGCATCGCCGCTGTGGAGGGGTCCGTGGCGATCTGAGGGCGGCGGGTTTGAAGGAGGGGGTCGGGAGGCGGGGGCGGGGGTAGCGGGGGAGGGGGTCATGACGCGGGGAGGGCGCCAACGGACGGACCGTCATCGCGTCACGGCCGTACCTAGTTACATGGGAAATGGGAATGCAGCTTTGGCTACCACCGATGACCCTCGCGCGGGGTCCACTGTAACACCCTTAACAAAAATGGGAATGGCCCAAATGCCGGTATTGCTAGACGTCCCTTGCGACTGGCGGCAGTAGTGGGTGACGGAGCGGTCAGCAGGGCTGCTGGTACGTAGGGCTGGTCAAATGACTTGCTGCTCGTACGGTACCCGGCAGCAGTCGGGAACACACGTAGGGTTACGCCGGGGCCCAGCGTGGCTATTTTTTGCCACCCCCCGGGGCAGCTGCCGTACACCGTACAGCGTACACGTGTCACGGCCTGTCCCGGCCTTGTCCCGGCGGCTCCACTGACTCATCCATCTGGCATCCCCTGACCTGACCCGACCCGACCCAGGGGCATCTCGACCGTCCACCCACCGGCCATCACACCCGCCACACTCACCTGCCCCGCCTTGGCCGCCGGCGCCACCTTGCGCAGCACGCTCCATGACTTGCCCCTGTACGACAACTGGCCATGCATGCTGCCCGCCACCAGGCAGCCTCGCAGCTCCCCCCACGCCACCGCCCCGGCGGCGCGCAGCCCCTTCCACACCACCACGCTCTGCTCGGCCTCCTCCCCTGGACCGTCGCCGCCGTCGCCGCCGCCGCCGCCGCCGCCGCCGCAGGAGAACACCACCTCCTCCGTCAACGGGTGATCTAACAGCTCCTCCGGCCTATGTACGGCACACGTACAGCATAGTGTTCTATGTCAGTAAGGTACAGGTCGAGGCGCGACGTTGAACACCTGGTCGGGATGGCTTTTGCGACATGCTGCACATGCCATGCATGCCGTACATGCCGTACATGCGATACTGTGTTGTACAGGCGCACGAAATACAGCGTACATAAGGTACGGACGCGCATGAAGTACGTGCACACGAAGTGCTAGAGCACACGTGGTTTACCACATGCAGTACAAGGGCAGTTGGTACTGACGACATGAAGTACGGGCACATGTCGTAAGGGAACATGCAGCACAGGGACGAGCGGTACGGTGACCGGTGTTTAAGCATCCGCCTCACCAGTCGATCAACGGCAGCCGCCGAATGCTGGACATGAGCCACTGAACTCCGATCGCCGGGGGCGCCTCCAGAACCACCGTCATCACACCCGCGCGGAAGCCGCCGGCGCCGCCAGCTGATATCCGGCGCTCCGTGCTGCCCCCGCCGCCGCCGCCGCCCCCGCCGCCGCGACCAACGCCGCCGTACAGCAGTGCCTGGCCAGGCAGCGAGATACGGCGGTCTCGCCTTGCCGTACCCTCCGTGTTGCTCCGATCCCTGAACAGAGGGCCTGGCTCCAGGGAGTCGGGTCCGGCAGCGGCGGCGGCGGCGCCGCCGCTTGTCGTGCTGGCGGCGACACCGTCAGTGATGATGGCCAGTGTGCCTGACTCGGAGAAGTGCGTCCGTCGCCGCCGTGCCGTCGGACGTTGCTGCGACAGCCCCTCGGGCAGCCAACCGCCGTCGGACTCGGACGGCAGGCGCAACGACAGCTGCTGGCGCGGCTGCAGCTGCTGCTGCTGCTGCTGCTGCTGCTGCTGCTGCTGCTGCTGTTCCTGCTGTTCCTGCTGCTGCTGCTCCGGCTGCTGTTGCTGCTCCGGCTGACTCGGCCCGGCTGCTGCGCCAGCGGCTGCGGTGCCGTCGGCTCCCGCCATGCTGCCGGGCGCGGATGTCCTGCTCCCCCGGGCGAAGTCCAGGAACTTGGGAGTGGTGGATCGCGACGCTGTCCGCGGCCCTCTGGCGGGCGCCGTACTCGCTGCGGCGGCGCCGGCGGCGCCACCGGGCGCGCGGCCCCCTCGACCGCCACCACCGCCGCCACCACCTTCCTTGTGGCCCTCATCATCCTCGAACCCCGACATCAGCCCCGCGAACTCCATGGCCCCCTCCGCGACGTACACCCGTATGCAGCTTCCGCCGCCGCCGTTGTTGGACGCGGCCGTCGCGCGCTTCAGCTCGTCCGTCAGCGCCTCCTGGAGCATGCGCAGCCCACGCGTGGTGGCGGCGGCGTTCCAGGCCAGGAGGGAGGGGACTCCCACGACGGACAGCCGGGCCACCGTGGCGCTGCCGGACACGGGGGCGTGCAGGACCCCGGCCAGGGGCCGCAGCACCATGGCTTTGCGGAGGAGCGCCCGCCGTTGCTGCTGGAGCGCCAGGCGGCCCGCGAGGTGACGATGGATGACCTGCGGGGTGTACGGCATGTAGTACAACAACATACTGTAAGAGGAGGACATGGGTGCAGTGTCGTACAGTAGATGTGAGGAGGGCGTGCCCAAGGTCGTACGATGCGGTATTGTGCGACGGTATGCTCGATACACCGCACCAGAGCACAAGGTGGACCGCGTTCGGTGTGTGAAAGGGGACTGTTACAAAGGGATGAGCGGTGCCTGCAATGGAGGAGTGCATGGATGAGGCTATGGATGTGCAGAAGGTGTCAGTTGGTTGGTTACGATGTGCCTGAACCCAACTGAACCCAACTGATCTCAACTGAAACCAGCTGAACCCAACTGAACCCACCTGGAGGAGATGCAGATCTGCCAGGCCCTCCGACAAGCAGTACCGACCCATCCACAGCAGCGCCAGGTGTTGCGGCAGGGATCCGGACCCGCCGCCGCCGCCGCCGCCCCGGGCCCGAACCAATCCCACACCGTCGCCTCCGCCACCACCGCCTCCGCCCCCGCCGCCCCCGCCGCCCCCGCCTCCTCCTCCGCCGCCGCCGCCACCGCCACCGCCGGCGCCCCCAGCGCCGCCGCTGGCCGCCTGCAGCAGCGCAGTGTGTGTGTGCTGCGACATCAACACCATGCCCCCCTGCCCCGCGTCGCACACCGCCTTGGCGAGTCGAAGCGCTTCGCCACTGTACTGCATCCGACCGCTGGCAGCGTTCCGCGAAATATCCTGCTGCGACCTTACCCCGCTATGCAGTCCCATCCGTACCCGCAAACCGCGGAACACCAACCGTGTGCCGGCGGCGTTGGCGGCGGCGGCAGCTGCGGCGGCGGCGGCGGCTGCGCCGCCGCCGCCGCCGCCGTTGCGTCGGGTCCCGCTGCAGCTTGCGTTGGCGGCCACAACGGCCCCTGCAGCGGCCGCGGCAGTGGCATGTGTCCCGGAGAACGCCGCCGGCGGCGACGCGCGTTCGAGCTGGGGCAGTGCGCGGGCGTTGGAGCTGCGGTCGCTGGCGGCCTCATCGTCCGGGACGGCGGCCGCGGTCCACTGCTGCTGCAGCATGTCGCCCAGCGTCATGAAGGCGCACGCCAGCGGGCTGCCGCCGCCGCCGCCTGCTGGGGCTCCGGCACCGAAGCTTGAGGCCGGTGTGAGGAAGCCACCGCCGCCGCCGCCGCCACCGCCCGTGCCTAGGCCGAAGCCAGCCGGTCCCGCCACGGCGTCCGTCGCGCGGCTCCGCAACGAGGCCGGACTGCGGCCCGGGCCTTCGAACCCGCCTCCGGGTGCCCCGGCGATTTTATAGGTAGGTGCCAACAGGCCGTCCGACAGGAGTGACGGCGGCGATGGCGGCGGCGCCGGCGCCGGCGCCAGCCGCCGGGGCATGGACCGGATTCGTACCGGCTCACGGACCAGCGACCTCGTCGCACGCAGTACGACTTGCCGGCAGCGGTCCAGCACGTCCGCTTTCCGAAAGCTGCCGCTGCCGCCGCCGCCGCCGTACCGCAGCAGCATCGCAGTCCCCGCCGGCGTCGGGGTCGGGCTCTCCCCGGCGGGCCCCTCGGACTCACATGACACGTCGACGGGGGCCCCGTGGTTCGCCGCCCGCAGCGCCTGCAGGTGGTTTCGGAGCATGTTGGACATCGAGCGAGGCAGCTGCGTGCCGTTGCGCGCCGCCGCCGCGGCGGCGGCCGCAAGTGCCATGGCGGAGAAGGACAGCGCGCGCACATGCAGCGACGGCGGCAGGGCCGGCCCCGGCGCCTCCGCCGCCTCCGCCGCCTCCGCGTCTGCGTCGTCCGCCTCCGCGTCGGTGTCCACCTCCGCCAGGGGGAGAGCCAGCGGATTGAGGCGGAGCGACTTGGATTGCCCGTTCGCCACCGACGCCGACGACGCCGCCACGGATACCCCCAGGTACTGGGCCAGAGACGGCACGCTGGACAGCCGCGCCGGCGGCGCGGCCGTCGACGGCAGCGTGAGTTGACCGAAGCTGAGGGACCCCGAAGGCACCAGGCTGGGTGATCGATGCAGCGGGAGGCCTGGGTACGCGGCACCCGTCGCTGCACCGCCGTAGCCGTCGCCGCCGCCACCGCCGCAACCATCACCTCCGCCGTCGGTCGCAGCGTCCGCCGGAGGCGCCTCGCAGTGCGGTCCGGCCTGCCTCAGGGAGCTCCAAAAGGGGCTGCCGCCACCCGCGGCCAACAACGTTGGTGTCGCCCGGTAGGAGCCGCTGCGCCGTGGCGGTTGCGCCAGTTGCGGCGGTTGTGACGGTTGAGATGTGCTGGCGATGTTGGGGTCCAGACCCTCGTCCAGCGTCTCTACTTCGCAGTTCGACAGCTCCGGTGTGGGTAGGCCCGACACGGACAGGGATGCGTACGCCTGCTGCACGTCGATGAAACAGCTGGGCGGCGGCCGAAGATAGCCGGAGGACGTGGCGGCGGAGGCCGCGGCGGCGGTAGTGGCGGCGGCGGCGGCGGCGGCGGCGGATCCGGTGACGGCGGACCGACCCACGTCCGCGTCCGCGGCGGCGGTCCCTTGGCCCTGCCTCTGCAGGGACGGAGATTGGATGGGGACAGAGGAGGCCGGCTTACGGTGGCGGGTACCTAGAACCCATGGGCGTAGTACGGTATCACAGTAGCGGCAGTCAGCAATACGGGTATTGATCGGGTCCAGAGGATGCACGCGCATCACGGTGTCGTACAACAAGTACGGAAGACGTACAACACGCTACGGAACCGCGATCGTGTGACAAAGGTGACGCGCGACTTACCGCGTCTGGCACCACGGGCAGCACCCGCGTATGGCAGCGGCAGGGCGCAACGTCAAAGCTGGACCCAGTGTCATGTGGGTACGGCACCTGTGAGGCGGTACGGCTCTGTACGGGGACTGCAGCCAGAGGGGTATTCACCGCGTCATCCACAGCCGCACCCAACACTTGTCCGGCCGTGACAGAGCGCAATCGCCCGCAGGGGCTGTCGCGCACCAGGCCCTGCGGCCACCCGCCGCTGCCGTACTCCAGCACTGCCGTACATCGCGGCGAGATGGTGGCGTCTGCTCCCGCTCCAGACCCGCTCCCGCTCCCGCCGCGGCCACCGCCGCCGGCACCACCCTGCACCGCCGCCGCAGCCGCCGCTCCCGGCGCAGCCAGCGGCGACCGGCTGCTGTGCCTGCCGTCGCCGCGGCCCGGAGTCGACCCGCCGGCGAGCTGTACGGACAAGTGGGTGGTGTGTCGGCGTCGGTGGGCCCCGGGCAGCTGCCAGGGCGGCGAGGAGAATTTCACAGCGGGCGTCCCCACGTGGGGGTGGATCCCCAGGGCCGACGCCGCGGTGGTGGAGTCGGTCCTGATGGACGGTGGGCTGCGGCGGCCGGGGTCGGCGACGTTGGGGCTGGGTCGGGAGATGCGGCCGCCGTCAGATACGAGGGCCCCGACGACGGCGGTGTACGGCACTGAGGGCAGCGCGCCGCTGACGGGGCCCGGGGTGTACGACGAGCAGGAGCTGGCAGCGGAGCCGGCCTCGTCGGCGGCGTCACGGCCGTCACGGCCGTCGCGGCCATCGCGGCCGGCGGCGACGCCGCCGCCAACGCCGCGCGCCGTGGAGAAGAAGGACTGGAGGGGCGGCAGCCGGCCGAAGCTGGACTGTTTCTTGCCGCCGAGGATCTCGGAGGTCGGCCTGCGGGTGGGTGGGTGTGATGGGTATGGGTGTGACGGAGGCGGGGACGAGGAGGGGGAGGGAAGCCGGGCGGGCGTTGGAGGGGATGGCTGGCGTCCGCGTCGAAGCAGTTCTTCCCGGGTTTCGATCGGGGGATCCGGGCCCTTGCGGAACTGTGGATCTGTGGAAGTAACCCAGAGGGTCGAGACATGTGGTTTCGGCGGGGTTCGATCCCGTGCTATGACTACAGCGCTACTATGAACGGCCACACACACACACAGACTGCGGCGGCCCGCATCGAAGCACGGGACGTACTTGTACGACATGTACACCTCCTCCGTGTTCCAGCCGTCTGAATCCGACGGCGAGTTGGCCCGGCTGAGGCTCATCGCGCGGCGGAGTCCCGGGGCGGGTGTGCGGGGAGTCTCGGGGGGCGGCAGCGGCGCGCTGGGCTGCAGCAGCTCCAGCGGCCAGGCAGCCTCCAATAGGCCCTGGGGGGGTGGGGCACATGGTTGCGGACCGTCACCACCACCACCACCCCACACACATACACAAACACACAAACACGCACTCTCCACAAATTGCAACTGGTTTTGATGGGAGGACTTTCTTTGCTGGGCACACTGTCACACAATCTTCCCATGATTCACATCCGCACGCACGCATCCGCTCCCACCCAACGGAACTGCACCCACCCATCCGCTCCAACCCATCCGCTCCAACCCATCCGCCCAATCCCTTGAGGGGGCACAGCTGTCAGGGATCGCGCGCGCCCTTGGTTGAGAGCGAGGGGACAGAGGCCCCTTACGCCCCTCTCCCCCGAATCCGGGGGAGAGTGCTTCGGCGGTCTCCCGTATGGGGCGGGTTAGCGCCCCCGGCCAGTGTCGGCCCGGCAGATATGTAACGATTCACACACACACACACACACACACACACACACACACACACACACACACACACACACACACACACACACACACACACACACACACACACACACACACACACACACACACACACAGATATGACAGATAACAACACATGCCCCGCGTGCCCTCACCTGCTGCACTTGCACGCAGAACACCACGGCATCTAGGGCGGTGTGGAAGGCCAAGATGAACGAGTCGCCCTGTACGTGTATGTGCAGGTTGTCACACGTTGAGGCGGGGTTGTGAGGCCCTCGAGGGAGGGCGTACGGCGGCAGGGGTGTCTACACGGTGTCACGGTCTACAGGGGAGTCTACACGGTGTGAGGGTGTGAGGAGGGGTTGAGGTACCGTGCCCTCCCGTGGAAGGGGAGACGGGTCGCAAACTCGCGATTGGGGTTTGCTGGTTAGGTTAGGACCTCGACATGCGGGGGGAGCATACACACGGTACGACATGCACACGGTACGGCATACACACGGTGCTAGGCCTGGGCCACCGCAAGATGGTTGCGGTGCCGGACGGACATCTGGTTGCATCGGACGTGTTTGCGTTCGCAGCTGTCGTTGGCGGCACGGAAGTGGGCTGACTCGTGCAGCTCCAGGGGGCATAAGGACACATGCCGGGCGTGTCACACACCCCTCGCCACGTGGTTGTGTGTGTGTCGTACAGGTCGTACCTCGGTGGCAGATTCGTATCCTCGGTGGTGCAGCAGCGTCTGCCGTACGACGCAGTGATGGGTCTTGAGCGCCGAGTCCATCACCGCTGCCGGCAGGTTCTCCCACAGCCGGGTGGAGTCCTGATCGGGCGGGGCGGGTGGGGTATTGGATATTGTGGGTGTATGGGTGTATGGGTGTGTGGGTGGTTAGGAACGGAACTATCCGGCCGACCGAGCCCAGGTGCAGACATGCTTACCATGTAACCTGCAAGGAAGGACATATTGGTTGTATGGGTTGGTCCTTATGAATGGGCTACAGCGCGCCTCCACACAGCAGCGGCTGTGAGGTGATTGAGTGAGACGTCAAGCCCGTCCAAGCGGCTACGGTGGCTGATACCTGCACATGCACCTGTTCGGTGGCTGAGTGAGCACGCCGTCTTCCCGGCCGGCCCGACCTCCGACCCCACCTCTATGTCGGTGACGCAGATGGTGGTGTGTGCCCCTGCCAGAGGTGGTCGTACGGCATCCACCGACCGGCGCCGAAACCCCCTGTGGCCGCCGCCCGACCACGTGCGCCGCCACCAGATGAACGCCACGGCTCCGACCGCCAGCAACGCGACCGTGCTCGCGCACGGCAGTACGATATCGTACATCACACGGCTCCTGCCCATGCCGCTGAGATGCGAACCCGTTTGCGCGCCGGCGCCGGGCGCGCCGGCGCCAGTGCCGGAATCCGTGTTCACCGCGGGGGCCTGCCAGTTGAGCGACCTGCGGCACGGGGCATGGGATGATGGGATGATGGGAAGTGCGCAGCACGGCTGCTTTGACGGCCGTGTCCCGATGAACCCCCAAGGCGACGCGGTCCCCCGCTCCCCCCTGAGGGTGTTTGTTGACAAAGGCCATCCTGTCCCAGGTTTGGTGTGCAACGCTGCAACACCCCCCCCCTGCTGTATCCACACAGCGCCCCTTCTAGCGGATCCAGTCGCCGCTTTCGACCTCCCAGCGCCCAAAGCGCCCGCTCATCATCACCATCACCACCATCACTGAGACGGGTCGAGGCCGAGGCCGCGGTGTCCCGGTCCATGGCTCATCGATCTTAAGGAGCTTGACAAGGACTCAAGGAGCGAGCCTTCGTGGGCAAGCGGCGCAGGCCGCTCAAGAGAGATCATCGCGAGGGGTGCGGGCTCCTGGGCGGCTTTGCAAAGTCCCGTCTGCAAGCCCGGGGGTTACGGTACCTGGCAATGCGGAATGAACCCCGGCCACCGGCGGGCCGCAACTGCGCGTCTTTACTATTCTGGCGCCCGTCCGTCCGTCCGTCCGTGCGGGGGGTGGGGGACGGCGGTGTTCTAAGGGTCCACACGACACCGCTCGAACGTGCGGTAGATATCGGTACGGCAGGTTTCAAGGTGTCGTACCTCCTGTACTGCGCCGCGAAGGCCTCCAGGGAGGGCTCCGCCGCCACCACATCGGCCAGCGCCTTCTCCAGTCCCGCGAGGATGTCGTACAGGGTGCGCTCGCTGGGCGTCGCCTCGGGTTGGAGGTAGGCGACCGCGGCGTCTTGGAGGGCCTTACTGTGGTGTCCGGTGGGGAATGGCAGCAATTTGGGCGCGCGGGGCGCGCGCAGCAGTGGCACATACATGTGCAGTGTGATGCGTGGTGTCATGGACTCATCATGGTGCAGAGCCGGAACCGGAGCCGGGCAGGGTAGTCGCTGCCAGGGGCTGCGAGCGACAGCGACACCAGCAGCAACGAACTGGAAAGGTTGTAGGATCAGTGCGGGGGGAGGAGGCGCGGTGGCTTCCTAATATATATATATATATATATATATATATATATATATATATATATATATATATATACAACATATGTATTAGAAATGAGCTGCAAGGCCACGGCGGTTTGTCTCCCAGCGACGGGGGCCCAGGGGACAAGGACGGGCACAGGGGCAGCATTAGCTGACAGAACGACATCGCCGTTCCGCCGGGAGGAGGGCGGCGGGCTGCTCGCCTGCAGGCCTCCTCGCTAGGCAGTAGTCACACACACACTGCAAAAGAAGGACGGCTGCATGCGGGGAAGTGGGGGAAGGGGACGGGGGGAAGGATGCGGGCTTCGGCTGAGACCCAAGGCCCCCCATGGCCCCACCGTTGCCTGATTCATCCGTATGATTTAGTCCCTGAATCTAGCCCTAGAGTCATCCATGCGCTCAACCATCCACCATGGAAAGCGGCGCCCACAAATTCAGATTGGGATTTGAATTCAGATTTGGATCCAGATTCAGATTCAGAGCTCACGTGACGTTGGTGGCCAGCCGTATCTTGAGTTCCGGGATGATGTTGGCGCTGCTGGTGGTCTGGGCGTACGCGGTCAGGAAGCGGGCCACGTCACCGCTGTCGTACCCTCTCGCCACCCACGTGGGCACGAGGTCCAGGGACAGGTCCTCGGGACGCGTGGGCAGCAGCTCTGTGGGACGGGTCACAGGGCCGGGTGAGGGGTACGGCATAACGGCACCGCAAACACACACACACACACACACACACACACACACACACACACACACACACAACACGCCCACAGCACGGCGCGTGTTGCGTACTTATGTTGTTCCTCGGGCGGCACGGGGCCCCGCCCCCTGGGCAACACCGCCGTCCTTTACAGAGCTGAGAGGTCCGGAGGGTGCCGATCGTCTCCCCGGCCGGAAACCGGGGCTCGAAGCACATCAGGCGGGGTCGTGGGAGGGCCAACACAGGAAGCTATCTACGTCACCCTGATGAAGGGACCAGTAGGCCCGATTATGAGGGGGGCAGTAGGCCCGATTCTGGATCCCAACAACATGGCCTCATCTCCGGATCGCGAAGTATCGTACCCGCGGATCTGCTGGAGCGCGCACCCGTGTCCACTCGCCGGCCCACCCAACCACCCAGCCGTGCACACACACATCCGCCCGCCCCGCCCGCCCCGCCCGCCCCGCCCGCCCCGCCCGCCCCGCCCGCCCGCCCGCCCCGCCCGCCCCGCCCGCCCGCCCGCCCCGCCCGCCCCGCCCGCCCGCCCGCCCCGCCCGCCCCGCCCGCCCCGCCCACCCACCGTTCAGTCCGAGCAGCAGCCCCTCCCGGGCGCCCAATACGGCGCCGCTGGCCAGCAACGAGAACAGCTGGTACGCGTAGAACTGCGGCGAGCGAGAGGCAGCGGAGGGTAACAGATAAGGTACCTGGGCGAGGCAGCCCAGCCGGAAGATTTATGAGTCGACGAACTACAACCTTCCGTTCGACACACCGTGTTCTCACTCAAAGTGAGAGGCTGCCGTACGTACGTGAGCCGTGGAGTACGGCATCTGCTGATGAGCACGCCTTCGCCGCTGAATGGGGTCGCGGGCTCCTCCTCCTTCTCCTCCTCCTCCTCCCCATTCCCATCCGTTCGCGTTCAAGGGTGACATTCCTGCACGAGTGGAGCACATCGCCGGATCGATCCCCCCCTGGAGGCTGGAGCAGTCCCCCTCACCTGGAACTGCACGGGGGACTTCCCGTTGAGCAGCATCAGGATGGTGGTCAGCCCGATGGGCCGGTTGACCAGGACCTTGCTGTCGCCCTGCGGCGCAGTGACGGCGGGTTGGGGACAGGGACACTGGGTTCACTCTTCCAGTGCGTGGAGGGCGCCTCCCTCCCTCCCTCCCTCCCTCCCTCCCTAGCGCGCGTATGTGAGTGCGTGCGTGAGTGCGTGCGTGTGGCTGTGTGAGCTCAACAGACGTGCGGGCGCGTTACGTGCTTGCTTGGGGGGGAGGGGCACAGGGGCCGCACTCCCGACCATGCGCCGTGCCCAAACATTGACGCAGTGCAGTGCTGCACATCGGAACCGCACATGGTTGAGGAGTACTACACCAGCCCTCTTCCTCAGTGACCCCCGAGTCAAACACCCAGGCGGCACACACGCAGCCACCCACGGTCACGGGGCCAGTCCACGCCCGCGCCACCGCCCGCGGCAGCCCGCCGCCACGCACGGCCGCCACTCCCAGTCGCCACTCGCCAGCAGTCGCGCTGTATCACTCCCAGAATTCCCTCAAGAGTTCAAGTTGTTTGCGGCGGCCCCAGGGGCAGGCCCCCACGGCCCCACCCCAGGGGCAGGCCCCCACGGCCCCACCCCAGGGGCAGGCCCCCACCCCAGGCCCCCATCCCAGGCCCCAGGCCCCCACCCCAGGCCCCAGGCCCCCACCCCACCTCCGTCACCGTATCCGTCGCCAAGGGACACAGCGGGCGGGTGCAGGGCACCAGCTGGCGCGTGGAGCGGTCCAACACGCGGGTGGAGCCGGGCAGCAGCGCGAAGCCCATGCGGCCCCGCGTGACGGTGTGGTTGGGGTCGGGACCAAGGTTCCCCGCCTGCGGTGGCGAGCGAGTGAGCGGCGAGGAGGGTGTGAGGAAGAGAGGACAACGCCAGGTTGGTGCTGGACGCGGTGCCGCAATGCACCCATCCACGCGGCCCTGCCTCCCAGGCCCCAGCTGTCCCGTCACGTCACGGCGCGGCGAGGCGCCACGGCTGTACGGTACATTCCCGTTTCCTGGGCCCGTCGTGGCATTATTCATCCGTACCTCGCCGTACAAGGTGTACGGCATGGCGTACCGTACCTTGAACATGGAGGCCGTCGCCACGGCCATGAGGCACCGCCCCCGGATGAAGTAATCCTCCAGGCAGTCAGGGGCGCCGGGCTCGATGGGGCCCGAAGCCACCAGCCGTCGGAGTATCTGCGGGGCGTGAGAGTGTGTGGTGTGATGATGTGAGGAGGGGGTTGGGGGCGCGGCGCCGTGCCGGGTTGGGATTGCAGCGAGGCGTGGGCGTGGCGGGGGCTCCGGGCACGGGCGCACGGGTGCCACGGGTTTCCACAGGATGGCTGACAGCTTGAGCAGCTGCACACCCACAAAGAAAAGGTAACCGGGGACGAATCGTCAAAGGGGTAAGAGCTGACACCTGACAGGCCATGCACCGCACATTCCGTGTCTCTCGATCTGCCGTCCGTGTGTGTAACCCGTGCTACTAGTGCCATTGCGTCGGTAAGTGTAAAGCCGTTGCGATTGATCGGGCCGCTCGTCGGCTTCAGGGACTGAATGGGGGCTGATGCGCGTGCTTCGGGTGAGCCGACCTGACGGGGTTTGTACGGCAGCAGCGCGGCGCCCCGCACCCCCACCTGGAGCGCCTCTGCCCCCGCCGGGCTGTTGACCAGCTGGGTCAGGGTGGTGGGGTCCCACAGCACGCCGTGCGCCGACCCCTGGGTCTGTACGTAGCTGGCCAGGATTGTACGGAACATCATGTTCTCGTACCCGCATCCTGCGTACGCGCGCGCCACGGTGCGGTCGGGTTCAACACACACGCACGGGTCAAAGAGCCGAGGGCCAACCGGCCGGTCACATGCCACCCATATCGTCATAGGGCCGGCGAGTTCAGGTCGTCCAGCGGTCCAGGCCGATCCACAACGCCGTGCATCACACTGCGACACCACAGCTTACAGCGCTGCGCGGTCAATGGTACGCGGCGGGATTCGTCGGCGCGCCCTCCCAACCCACCCACCCACCCCGCAACATATTTACACTTTCTGTAATCCCCATGAGGCTGCCAGCTACAGTCGGTGTAAGAAAGGCACCCGTCTAAGCGCAACACGTTTGGCGGTGATGCTCGCGCTGCCGGCGGGGAGGGCATTCCAGCTCCCACCAGCTCCCACCAGCACCCACCAGCGGGGATGAGGCAGATGCCCCTCAAGCCCCCCACGCGGGGGTCGTCCAGTCGCTCCGCCATGTCCGCCAGCTGGTCCCAGGTGTGGGGCACACTCAGGTTGTCCCGCGTGAAGACGTCGTGCCGGTAGAACAACAGCAGCGGCGCGGGCGCCAGCGGCAGCGCCTTCACGGCACCGTCGTACATGACGGCGGCCCGGAAGGGGGGCAACAGGTTGTTCCACCGCAGCAGCCGGTCGTTGGTGACCATGTACGACAGGTCCACCATCTTGCCGGCCACCTATGCACGCGAAGGTATTATTTGTGAACCACAAACTTTTGTAAACCACAAACGAGAGACGAATGAGCCAGAGAAGCAAAAGGTGATCTCCGGGGGGAAAGCGGACAGCAAGCTGCTCCCTCGACGCAGCGCCCTCGCCGGGTCCCACGCTCCCACCGAGACTCCATGTTTCCGTCCAGGTGCTGCACTTGCTGAGCGAGTGGTGTACACTTTTTGTCACAGGGCCCTGATCTCAACACACGACCCATGGGGTGGTGCCGTACGGTACCTGCGCGGCGTCTCCGAAAGCGGTCCCGGTGGCGATGAGGGCGTCATAGCCGCTGATGGCCGTCGGCGGGGCGGGGTCCAGCAGCAGGCTCTGACGCAGAGTCTGGAAGTCCGCCTGCGTGGGGCAGCCCGGCCCGGCACTGCGATGGCCGATGAGATACACCCGAAGGCGGCCCGCCTCAAGCCGTCAAGAGCTGTCTCTTTGCTGCCCCGCATGACCAGGCGTCCTCCAGCGCGCGTGCGAGCACATGCTCGTCCAATGCGCTGCAGACGTGTGCGTTCTGACCGGACCGCCAAAGTGCTCGTTGTGATGGGTTTCGTGGCCCTCAGTTTTGGCTGGCCCCTGGTTTCGGGGCTGCCTTGCCAGGTGAGCCATATGCCAAGGGCTCCCTCCCTGTCCCCAAACCAACCAGCTCCCTCTACCGCGTTGTGTGTGGCGGACAGTCCGTAGTAGCACCGTAAGGGGGCCCGCCCGGTGGTTTCGCTGCTGGATTGACATGCAATGAGCTCGTCCCCGAGCGCCCAAAGTGCCAACACCCCAGCTAGCCAGCCCACCCCGATTGCCCCCTCTCCTCCTCCTCCTCCTCCTCACTTGCGGATGCAGTTGGAAGCTCACGGGCACACCGGTGATATTGGAGAAGGTGGTGTTCGCCAGGCCAGCCAGGGTGTCCAATAGAGGCAGGGATGGGCCCACCACACGCAGCGGCTGTGGAGGCGGGGGCGGGGGCGGGGGCGGGGGCGGGGGCGGGGGGCGGGGGCGGGGGGGCGGGGGCGGGGGGGCGGGGGCGGGGGCGCGGGGGCGGGGGGCAGCCCCACAGGCGGGCGGAGGATCATCACGGACGAAGCCAAGAGACACACACATACGGTACACACATACTCACACACTCCTGCCTTGCCTACAATGGCGGAACGGCGGAGGTATAGTGAGGGTGCCCCCGCACCGGGCCCTGGGCCCTGGGCCCTGCGCACTGGGGCCCTGGCCAGGCCGGCAGCCAGGGCCGCTGCTCACCCGCACGTTGTCCTCCCCCCACATGCAGGACCGCAGCATGGCGGTGAGGTCCAGACGCAGACGGGCGGCGGGGTGGCGGTCGTCCCCGGCCTGTGACTGCGCCTCGCCATCGCCGTACGGCTCGTTTAAGTTGGTGCAGCTGCACCGCGCGCGGGGCGGGACAGGCGGGGTTAGTCCGCCGGACAGCCGGATCTGGCTAGAGCGGGTCGAGAAATGCGGCGACGCGGTCGGGATCCGTCAGGATGTGCACCATCAGGATGACCAGATTAACACCAGGAGGGTATAATTCCATGTAATGCTGATTAGGGCGCGCAGTGTGGGCAGGTGCGACGAAGCCCGCGGGTCGAGCTTCGACACAAGGATGCACCCGCGGCCTTCACCGAACCAGGCCTTGACCATTTCCCTTATAACACGTGCATAATTTTACCTTTTCTGGAAGCCATTGAAAGTGGTCAAAGCGCAGCGCACGTCGGCTGGTTCGTCAAACGCGGGAGTAGAATCGCTGGGCGAGCTGGGACTCTGACATGCGCCTCTGATTGCGTACAAAATGAAGATGAGAGAAAAACGCCGGGCGAGCATCCTGTCGATGTGTCCTCGTCGGCCGACGCCGGTTTGTATTCTGTTGCGCACGGGCTCATCCTCCACTGCTGAAAGTCATGCTAAGCAAGAATTATGGTTATTAAGGCCATGTCAGAATTCCCTGGCATAAAGAGTCTGCCACCCAGCTGGAAGGTGAATAGGTCGGAAGGGCCACTGCCGCGCGCACGCGCGAACGCGAAGCTGTCTGCTCAGTGTATCTATAAGAATAATTGCAATTTTAACTTGATTCCCTGTTATTTGGCGTAATCGTGCAAGAGGAAACGGACATTGATGGCAAGTTTCTGTACTGGCCATGTTTTCCGGACGTCGGTCGTAAGATGCCAGGCCGTGTCGGAAGCGATTTTGATCGAGGGCTGCGACCAAGAGCCGTGTCTGTAACAATTTTGTTCGGGTAATCCTGGAAACAAAAGATTTTTCTGGATTTTTGGCTTCTATCCAGAGCACCTAGTTTCATTTGGTACGTGCAGGTACGCGCCCGTGCACAGCTGTCAGCGGCCAGTCTTCCCCAGGCGCTATCGGGCCTATCAACTGAAATGATCACTCGACCAGCGGAAAGCCTGAAAGAGCCAAGTCCGGGGCACTGGCCCGCCATTACGGGCGCATCAGGTAGTTTCCCGAACTCGCATGGCGGCTGCGCAACCTCTTGCGTCGCTATTCTCCCACACCTGCTACAACGGGGCTTCAGAGCATGTACGCGGATTGAAACCGACAGAAACTCCTTTGGCCGACGAGCCCCCGCAGTGTGGTATTAAGGCCCCGCGGTGTGTCGCGCGTAATTGCCAGCTAGCTTGGCCGCGGAACCTGCTGCCCAAATAGCCCAATCAACCCCCAAATCAACCAGCAGAATTCACCTGCCGCTGTTCACGGGCAACAAACACCTCTTCAGACAGAATGCGAGTACTTCGTTGTATCGCTGTAGGCTCTGTCGGGTTGGAGTCAACCGGCGCCGGAAGCCCGGACCCCCAACCGTCCGGCTGACCCGCCAGCTGCGCCAGGAAGTGCGCACCAGCCACAGGAGTTACGATACCTGAGACGCCCACGCTCCATGTAACCGTTACAAGGTGGAGACCCCTGGTCGCACGCGCTCTGTGTCAACGCGACCGACTCTCTGCCAGTCCCGCCGGCGCTCTGCCAAACCCCGCTGCCCGAAGTCGTCGCGTTTGCGCCCCGACCCAACCGCACCATCATGTGGTTGGATCCCTGCCGCAGCCAGAACGCGCATTGAAATGCTGCTCGTGCCCCCCAACCGCTCCCCAAACCCATGAATCAAGCAATCGTACTCATTTGAATATCACCCCCCCTGCCCTGCCCCAGCAGACTAGGGACATCGCACCCCGCGACTCCAGGTCGGAGCGG
Source organism: Eudorina sp. 2006-703-Eu-15 (assembly GCA_003117195.1). Lineage (NCBI taxonomy): Eukaryota > Viridiplantae > Chlorophyta > Chlorophyceae > Chlamydomonadales > Volvocaceae > Eudorina > Eudorina sp. 2006-703-Eu-15. The sequence continues at coordinate 996,378 of BDSI01000032.1, forward strand.
GGAAACCAAACCCGGGGGAGCGCACGGGTGCAGCTGATGCGGCTGCCAGGGCGGCCGGGGGCAGGCTTGCTTGAGCATGTCACACCAGGGGAGGTGACCCTAGCGCAGCGGCCCCGCGTGTGACGTCGGGCATACACACATCCGGCAGCCCCCAGGGACCCAAATCCTCGTGAGGTCCGTTCCTTCACCTCTCAACGAACACGAGGTGATACGGTCATCCGGGCGGTCGCCCCTTCGGTCCATTCCCCAAACCACCAACCTGTCCAACGTGCCCCCGCTCCGCTCCTCCAGACAAAACGTTGCCGGCGGAAGAGCATGTTATATAACGCAACCTAAACCCTAAACCCGCCCCGCAACCTACGTTTGCAGCGCCTGTACGGCAGCATGAGGAAACCCCCAACTGCACTCATGTTTCTCTAACCTCTGAACCTCTAAAACTTCTGAGCTCGAGCAACCGGCGGATCCCCTACGGATGCAATCCCCAGTCCTGCTTGATAAAATCCTTTACCGAAAGGTCTCCCACGCGAAACGCAAACTCACAAACATACTGGGCCGGATCGTGTGTCCTACCTCCTAAACCAACATACACAACATTTACACATTCACATGCCCTCGAGCACCGTAGGCCCGAGTCGTCCTCAACACATGGTGGTATCGTGATGCCACCCGTGCGCACGCGGAGGAGGATTTGGGCATGGGGCCGGTTGAGGATGGTGGCGGTTGAGGATGGTGGCGGTTGAGGATGGTGGCGGTTGGACCCCAACGGGGGGAGGCCGCGCACTGCACCCAGGCTCCACTGCCCCCAGGCATTCCCGCGTTAGGACGGGTACCTCGGCGTCCGTACCATCCAGTGGCCCACGACCCTACAGCCCGCTGTCCACCACGAGGAAGGAAAGCCACTCACGCAGTCCGGCCCTAGACCCTGTGTTACAAAAGGCCCTAAAGAACGCAAGACAACGGTCTTACCGTACCAACTGGTTGGACCAGACGTTGCCATCGTGATAGCCGCTCTTCATTGGCCGCCACCCGCCACCACCGGCAGCGGCGGCGGTACGGCAGCCCCTTGAACGAGGTCCCTCTAGAGGCGGCGCAACGTCGCCGCCGTACACTGCCGTACGCTTCGCGGCTTTGAGGTTGTACCCCACACCACTGGACCGGCACCCAACGAAGCCGTTACACGACCGCAGCTTCAACCCGCCGCGCTCCCCCCCCCAGCGGACCACCCAGTTCATACACCTTGGAGCTTACCACCCGCCAACCCCGGCCAACGACGTCCCCGCCCGCCAAGCACCGTACCGCCGCTGACAGCATCCGCATCAAGGGGACGCGGTCATCGTAGAGGCAGGGCCCGGGCGCGCAGCTCAGTGCCGGCCGCCACCGCCGCCCCGGCCTCCGAACCTTCCTCGCCCTCGCCCGCCTCTCCCCCGGAAGCCCCGACCCCGCCCTCCTCTGAAGCCGCCGCCACGGCCGCCGCCACGCCCGCCCTCCCGGCCCCCTCCGTGCTGGCTCTTCTGACGCTTGTTGTTGTGGAACGTAATCTCACCTGCGCGTCGCATTTACACACATACACATTCACAGGTTACTGTGGTAAGTATTTTGGTCCTTGGTTTGAGTCGGGCGGGTCTCTTATACATAAATATATAAACACAAACACATGAGCAAAACGCACATGTTGGGAGGGTGGCATACCCCTGGAGTCCTAGTCCTGATCTACTTGCACATGCGGCCGTTTGTCACCGTTACCATACCGCTACCCGCCGGCGTCGCAAGGCCCAATGAGGCACACGGCACCACGCGTCGGTTGCCGTACTCATCCATTGCGTTCGAACAGGCCCCTCACCCAGCCCTGCAAACCCTTTCCCCCTCCCTCCCTACCTCCCTCTCGCATATTTGCTCTGGCAGCAGCGCAGTATAAATAAGTCTACCAAACACCTATATCAGCCCTCCCCAAGCGTCCACCCACCCACCCACCCACCCACCCACCCGGGAACAGCTCCCCCAGGCACTTGATGTAACTGAAATCCTCCAGGGTGCCGTCCTTGCGGACGGCGAAAAAGGCGCGGGACTCGAAGTCCGCACGGAAGTGGCGGACCTGGAAGGCGCGCACGCCGCCACCGATCTGGGTTAGGGGGCAGGGGGGCCACGTGTCGGGAGAAAGAACGGGGGAACGGGTCGGGTCCGGATTAGGTTTTTGCCGAGTAGCGGCGAGATGAAAGGTATTCAGAGGTGTGGAGCACTCGACCGTCAGCGAACGGATGCCGGACGGGGTTGCTGCCGCTGTCGTGAAGTTTCCGTTCTTGCAAGGTGTGCGGCAGGCGATGTACATGGTGAGGCGCAGGGCATAAGGCATGGACAAACTGTTCTGGTGATTGGGGTACAGACCCGCGGTTCGCGAGCCTTCGCAGGACCGTAGCCCTGGACCGCAGAGGAGCTGAAGAGGGCCTCACGCGGCAACATCGGTCTACTGCGGTACGGTAGCGCGGACAACGCCGTCAGCAGGATTCCGGTATCTAGCGACCCCGGGGCTGTGCGGCGGGCGTGTCGCACCTTCGTCGCGGCCGAAGGATGCCCCTGCTGTATCAGGTCCAAAAGCGCCCGGTACTCATACTGCAGCAAATTGGATTACATTCCAAGGTGTTAGGCTAGGGTTCAGCAGTGAGAATCTCCACGGCCAAGTGAACGGAGCGAAGGCCGCAGCTTGCGACAAGACCCATCAAAATTGATTTGCATTTATGTTTTTTAAACAGAAGGACTAAGCTGAAACCCACCTCGTTCATGTCGGTGTCCATCGGAGCTGTCGACAAGAGGTGCTTAAAGTATTCCGCGCACTCCTTGCTGTTATTGAAGGTCTTGAAGCCAAGTTTAATAGGTCCCTCCCGAGCCCGCTTCTTCATGGGGTCGCTGGCCGTGCCGTCGGCGGCCGCATCCGGCACCGCGTCGCCGCCGGCCTCCATCTCCTCGTCCTCGCCAGCTTCGTCCTCGCCCTCTCCTTCATCAGCACCTTCTTCTTGCTCGCCCTCACCAGCGTCGTCAGCTGCTGCCGTGGCTTCCTCGGGAGGTGGAGCGTCTTCGGTTTTCACATCCACTTCCGGAGCTGCTTGGGCCTCCTCAACCTTAACCTCTTCTTTAACTTCAACGACAGCTTCTTCCGACATTTTTACTACGTACCCCTGATCAGAGATATCAAATAACAGCACTAGTTTGCAGTTTTAAGTGCGCTTGTCGCACGGCCTGCGTGCCGTACGGACAGTAGTCGCAGAGGCTGCCGCCAGCCTCATCCCTCTCCTTCTCTGGCAAGCATTCAGATGTCACCAGCGGGGCTTCCATACTGCGAGTTACATGATGTCCGCAAGGCTGCCCATTCGATACCGAGGTGCGCAATACGGCACAGGGGCGCTCGGGGCGCTCCTGTCGCACAGCGAGTCCGAGCTGCAGGCCAACGTCCGACCTCGGCGCGATAGGCTGTGCCACCGGGGGGGAAAGGGCGCTGGAGCTACCTTCTGTCAAGCTGCGCTGCCCGAGCCCTCCTGAGCAGATACGGATGCTAACCTCCTCGGACCAGGCACCGCTCCGACCAGTCCGGCTTCACAGCATCCCGCTGTCGGACATTCCCTGACCGCCGCACCACCGCGGGGGCCCCCCCAGCCCCCGCACTAGCCCCGAGCAGCCGAGGGTGCGGGTGACCGCGTACAGTGAAATCGGATGGCGCCGAGGAACTGGAGGCACCTGGTAAACGGTGAGCTCCGGTTCCGGATCCCAAAGATCCCAACCGCGCACGGCTCGCGTCACTGCCGAACCTCCGCCCCGAATACCGCGCTGTGACATTACGGCAATCAATCTTGCAATCCGGGCACGCCCGCACGCCCGCACTCGCCCCATCCGTCATCACGTCTCTCGTCTCCGCCTGCCACAAAGACGGCGGGGGGGGGGGGCAGACACCCCTCCGCGCCCCTCCCGACCCTGCGCTCTTCACCCCCGGCTCCTGCCCGCGCCCTGCTGGGGATACCGTACACCCGTACACCTGTACATGGTACATCACATCCCCCGCGGGACGCATCCCGGGGGTGAGCTTCAAACCCAGCTCAGCCCCAACAGGCCGCACCCGCGGGGTCAGCCTCCGTGGGGTCCCATCCACACCCCCCCCCGGTGGCGACCACCCCCGGCTCCCACCGGCGCCCCGGGGCACCGGCCCTGTTCCATCGGCATAAGGCCCCGCACTGCATCCCTGGAGCGCACCCGCCCCCAGAGTCCACCCCCGCTGCTGCTTCGCTCCACTGCCCCTCCCCGCCCCGCCCTGCCCTGAATTGCATGCCTTGGTGCCCTGACAGCGCGCCCGCGTTCGAATGAATCGCGATGCAGTGGACCCGGTGGACCCCGCCTTGCCGTCCCCGGTGGGCTCAAACACATATTTCAGGGCGGCTCTGGATGGGTTCCTCATTAAACACATACTTCAGGGTTTCAGTCAACCGGGTCGCCACCCGGCAGCTGAGTGGGCCCGGATGCAGACCTGCCTGCCTGCCTGCTGGTTGGGTGTGTACGATGCAGGAGGGGACCTTGTCGAGGTGAGGTACGACCGGAAGGACTCCAGGGATGGAGGTGGAGGAGGTGGTGGAGGAGGAGGTGGAGGAGGTGGTGGAGGAGGAGGTGGAGGCGGAGGTGGAGGAGGAGGAGGAGGCGGAGGTGGAGATGGTGCGGAGCCGCCGTCGGGGGCCGAGCCGACCGTGGGGGAATGACGGGCGGCGTCGGACGGGGGGCGGTGGGGGGCCGGGGGGCGGGGGCGAGGAGAGGAGAGGCGCGCGCGTATGTGTGCCACCGCTGGGTTTCGGCGGTACCGTATCGGGCGGCCGGGGCGCGTGCCGGGGCTGCCACATCCCTCCTCACTCCATCATCAGGTCCTCCTCGTCCTCCTGTCCGCCCTCGCGGGCCCCCGCGCCGGCGCCCGCCTCCGGCGGTGGCCAGGGCAGACCTCGCCTGCGGGGCGATGGACCCGCGGGGTTAGCGTCGCCTGTGGAGCCCTGGCCGCTCAAGCCCTAGCCCTGCCCCGGCTTCCGTCGCCTTCCCAAATTCCCGGCTTCCGCTAACCTCGGAGTCACCATCCCCGATTTCGCCCTCGCCCATACCACACCCTCGCCCACACCCTAATCGCCCGTTGGCCACCGAGAGCTGCGACTGTTTGGACCCAGCCTTCCCCCCCGTCCCTGTCTCCACAGCCCCCACCTGCTCATCCGCTCCTCAATGGACGGCTCCGTCTGCCGCTTCAACAGCGGAATGTGAGGCGCGCCGCCCCCGCCGCCGCCGCCGCCGCCGCGTCCCGTCGCCGCTGCTGCGGCTGCTGCCGCAGCGACCGCGCACGCGGCTGCAGCCAGCCCGGCGGGCGGCCCCCTGCGCCTCAGGCCCCGTCAGGAAACAGGAAACAGGGACACCGGCCAGCGGACCCGTCAGGCGGACATTTCCTTTTGGGGAGCAGGCGCTTGCAGCAGCTGGCGGATGGCGGCCTCAGTTGGGCTCATCGATGATGCCGATACCCGTTCACCGACACGCCCGGTCGCGGCTGCAACTCCCCCCCCCCGCATCGCCACGGGTCGCCCCCGCCCGCACCCATCCTCCCTCAAAATGTCGATCGGTCAATACAGCGGTTCGATCAATACAGCGGAACCGCGAAAGGCACCCATCCCCCCTTGGCCCCTTCTCACCGTTCGTCCGCTGCCAGCCGCGAGTGGCAGGCGGCGGTGAGCGCGGCCCTCTCCAGCAGGCGGTGCAGCATCCCCCCCACGTCCACCAGGTTGGCGTCCACGGCGGCGGCGCTGCGGCGGAAGGCCAGGCCGGAGAAGCCGCAGCCGTACAGCAGCAGCGGCTCCTCGGGCGCCATCGAGTACTGGGGCTTGCGGGGGGTGGCCTCCAGATCCAGCAGCGCCGAAACCACGTCGGGCCGCTCCTGACCGCGACCCACCATCAGCAGCACGGCGGCCATGCAGCGCACCTGCGCCAGCCAGCCAGGTGGGTGGCCGGGTGGGTGGATGGATGGATGGATGGATGGATGGATGGATGGATGGATGGATGGATGGATGGATGGATGGATGGATGGATGGATGGATGGATGGATGCCCCTGCCTCCCCTGCCCCCCTTCCCCCTCCTCACTTGGTGCCACAGGAAGGCGGTCCCCCGCACCGTCAGGGCGAACACCTGGTGGCCGCCGTCCGCCGCCGAGGTGGACACCGGGTCGATCGTGAAGGACAGGATCCGCCGCCGGAAGCTGCGGACCTGCGGCGGGCCGCGGGTGCGGGTGCGGGTGAGGGTGTGGGGACTAACCTACAGGGATGGGAAGCCCCATTTTCCCACGCCCTCCATTCCCGGGTGGCCAAGGATCCGTGGGACACCCGTTGCGTGCTCGCCTCCGGCTCCACAGCGGCGCCGCCTGGCCGCACCCTGGCCAAGGGCTTGCATGCCCGCGTGCCCACATGCTTGCACACCCACACCCGCACACCCACACACACCTTGCAGGTTATTATGGTATGGGTTTGGGTCGGCCGGGTCTCTTCTCTAAACACACACACATGCAGCCGCACAGCAGGGCTTCTCTCGCTGTCCGCACACCCACACAACCCCCTCCCACGCACCGACGCGACGTCGGCTTTGCAGAAATTCCTGAAGTCGTGCTCCCCCACGAACCGCGCCGCGGCCGCCCGCATCGCCTCAATGTCCAACGAGTAGGCGCACGAGGCTGAGGCCGCGCCCGAGGCTGGCTCGGTGGCAGCGCCAGAGCCGGAGGCCGATGCGCCATCCGCGTCGGCCGGCCGGGAGCCGGCGGCCTCCCCTGCCGCCCCAACGGCGACTTCTGCGCCATCTGCTGCTGCTGCGGCTGAAGTCACACCCGGCGGCGGTCCTAACCGCTGTCGTACGATGAAGTACTTGTATTCCCGGTACTGCGCGCTGAACCTGCACGCGTGAGGAAGTGAGAAGGGTTTAGAGAGGGAGGGAGGGCGGCGGCGGCGGCGGCGGGCGTAGCCCGGGGTCACCACATTGAGGGAAGACTAGGGTTTGTCCGTGGCGGAGCCCCGTGTTGGGCCCCCTGCCTTCCCTGCCTTCCCTCAGCCCCCCTGCGGACGCCCCGGTGACACCGCCGTCGCCGCCGCCGGCAGTCATATCGCCCGTTCGCCACCCACCCCCCGCGACAGGCACACAAGACCACCCGCAAACAGACACAGGCAAACCACAATTCACCCAAGCCTTTGGTTTCGGCCGGGGTCGGGCGGGTTTCACCCAAGCCTTTGGTTTCGGCCGGGGTCGGGCGGGTTTACTCGCTAAGCACACTGCTACCAGCACCATCACCCGCACCACCGCCGCAGGCCCTCATTCAGGGCGACGCTTGGGACAGGGACCTCAATCGGCGCTCCGGGGCCGGCAGCTGACCCACGGGTCGCGACGCCGCCCCAGGGGTCGCGACGCCGCCCCACCTGGCGTTGAAGTCCTCCGCCACCGGCGCCCAGCCCAGCACCCGCACCTCGGGGGGCAGCGCCTTGTTCACGAGGCGGGGGTAGTCGAACTCGGCGTCCGGGGCGGCCTCCGGCTCGTCCACCCGCGCGCAGGAGCGCAGCCGCAGCGCCACCACCTGCAGCGACCCACGGGTCCGCATCCGGGTGAGGCGAGACCCACACCAGCTCAGCCCTTCTCGCCATTGGAAACGGCCCCCACTCAGTCTTCACCCCGCCCATCTCCGCCCCGCCCCTCGCCACCCCGCCCCTCTCCACCGCCCCGCCCCTCTCCCGCAGACGGTCGTATCACCCCTCTCCTCCGCAACTCTCCATCCCGCCCCTCTCCACCCCGTCCCTCTCCATCCCGCCCCTGCCCAACCGCCCCACCCACCCGGTCCGCCCGTTTCTCCCCACCTGCCCCAGCGCGCTGACACCCCGGTCGGTGCGGCCGCACCGCGAGTAGTTGAGCTCCGAGATGGGGGTGGCCGCCGCCTCGGGGATGAGCTTCACCTTCCGGAGCGCCGCGAAGAAGACACCCTGGGGGGCGGGGGTGCGGGTGGGGTGGGTGGGTCGGGTGTAGGAGATTGGTGCACATCTACAAACTGCGCTGCTGCCAGAGCAAAGGTGGGTGGGTGGGGAGCGACGGGGATGCGGTGCAGGGGTAGGGGCGAGGCTCAGCAGGGTCCGCACCCGGACAGGCGGGGTGGTCGGGGAGGGAACCCCCACACACGGCAGTGCGGCAAGGCAAATCACCGCGGAGTGCGTCCCGGGTGGCTGCGGCCCCCGATCTCGTCCTGGCCCTGCCGATGCCCCTCCCTCCCTTCCCCACACGTCACGTCACGTCACTCGTCACTCGTCACGCACCTCGATGGTTTTCTCCGTGTTGTCCTGCCGGGCAAAGCCCTGGTAGTCCCACCCCACGTACATCAGCTCCAGGGCCACGTAGCGGGTGCGGTAGCGGCTGAAGTCGAACTCGCGGGGGGCTGTGTGGAGGGCGGGAGGGCGGGAGGGAGGGCAGGAGGGAGGGGGGCGAGGAAAGGAGCAGAGGCAGGGAGGGGGATGACGCGGGTCGGGCGGGCGGGAGGGGGGATCGCAAGCCGGCAGGTGAAGGGGTGGGGGCGCGGCGCTGACAGCCGTTGGCAACGACCTCGAGGGAATGAGGTCATGGCCCCCCGGGGAAGAGGGCGGCGAGGCGCCATGGAAGCAGCGGCCGCATGGAGGTTCGCGGGGCGGGGGTTTGGCAGGTGGTCAGAAGTACGACCGGACCCGGACCCCAGCCGTCGAGTACGAGGGCTCAGGAGACACCCTGCGCATCTGGCCCCGACAATGGCCGCCTGTCGCACCACCTTCCTCTTCGTTTACCCTGGGCACCAGTGCCCCCCCCCCTTTCCCTGCAACCGGGCTGGTCCCCGTCATGGCCCAGCGGGTGTACCTCGCCGCTGCTTCTTCTTGGGCTGGCCGCCCGGGCCGTCCCCCGCCGCGTCCCCCTCACAGGCGTCCATGGCCGTAGCGGCCGCAGCCGCGGCATGGGGGCCTGCGTCGCCGCCGCCATCGGTGGTCAGGGCCGACACTGGTGCGGCCGCACTGGGCGGCTCCGTCGCTGCGGCAGGAATGCGGAGGGCGGAGAGCCGGTGTGTGTGTGTGTGTGTCGGGGTTTGATGCCGGCGGGTGATGCACATCACATCCGGTGTGGGCATCCATGGCCGGCCGTTGACGGGACAGGGGTGTCCAGCAATCGCGAGCAGCAACGGCACGCGGCTGTGTAATCGAAACGCGTTGGCAATATTGGGATTCTTGCGTGACTGCTTGGAGTTGGGGACTGGCGTGGGTTGCAATGACTGGACTGCTGCGAAGCACACATCGCAGGTACGGCGCCAGCTGCGATGCCCGTCAGTCTCACCATTACTGCTAGTGGCCACGCGCATCCGATCCGCCAGCGCCGTAAGCTGGTCGGCCAGGTGCGGCAGCGGCAAACTGTCGTCGGCTGCCGCATTCTGGGTCAGCGCCTGCAGCTGCTGCAAAAGCTCCGACCGTTGAGGTAAGCGGGTTTCATCCATGCTGTGTAAAATTAAATTGGAGAGGCCCCGACTCAACGATCGAGCTTTCTGTGCGGCCCACCATGCATCCGCCGCAAGGCACCTCAGCATACAGTGTTAAAGTGTTAAGCAAAGCCACTAGTCCGCCAAGATATAAGTTTTAACTACAGGTGTTGTCTTCCAAGTTCGGCGTGAGAAGAACTCGATCCGTTTGGAGTTCCAAGCCTCCAGCTGACAGCTGATTGCGTTCAGGTCGATCACGCGTTGGTCCACTCCCGTTCACATTTGGTTTGACATTTTAAGTAGACCACATGGTATATGTCACAGTCTTCATATTCATGCACTTCCCTCGAGGCCAGGGTTCCGTTACGATACGGAAGCGACGGAAGAGACGGACGCTCTTTTGCAAACGAAGTCGGAAAGCGTCAGTCACCAGGCATCCTCACCTTTCATGGCCTCGAAGTGTACCTGGATGAGCGAGTCAATCAAATCCCCCGGCCCCCCTCCCCCCCAAACCCTATCTCTCCGAACTTGGCTCCGAAGCTCGATGGCAATATCCCTTCAGCTGCCTGCGCCGCCCTACGTTTGCCGTACGTGTTAGCATATGGGGCGAGCTGGAGGACGTTGCGCTGTACACCCATGGTTGGGCGTCGAGATTGGACAAAAGGGGAGCGAGGCAGACTTGCCGAAACCTAGCTTCACAATACTGTACGGCGCCGAGCACCGACTGCCCAACGTCCCAAACGAAGCTTGTTTGGTGCAGCGCATCCAGGGCGCGAACAAGAACACGAAGTACCGCTGTACCGGTGCCCGTTTGGTGAGGCCCAGACCGCATAGCCAGTGGTCCATCAGGCCCCAGCGCTGGAAGCCCATCCCGGAGACCCGGACGAACTACCCCTGGCACCCACCTACCTGGCCACCGCCTCTTGCGTGCGCATCTACCGCTAGAAAGCATCGCCACGGAGCCTCACACCCAGGACCACGAAAGGTGGCTAGCGACGGTCAAAACAGGAATAGAAGAATGGAGTCAAGACCGGTGCGTGGGTACATGAATCGGCCCAGTCGTACCTGTACGACTGTGTTTCAGTACGCAGCAGGGGGCACACCCAACCCAAACCAACCAGTCAGTCAAATCGGCGCGTCCCCCGCTCCCGGCCGCCGCGCCCCGTCCCTTGCACTCCACATCCTCCGCGTCCTCCCGCCGCCCGCCCGCCCCCGAAATCCCACCCGCAGCGTCGCTCTGTGACGCAGCTGACGTTCCCTCGCCCTCCTGGCCCCCTCCTCCCCGCGGGCCCTGACCTGCCGCTCCGCGCTCCGCCCCGTCCCTCAGCGCCATTCGCACCTCCCTGTGGCGCTCGGCGCAGGTGGTGGACGACCACGGTCGTCCCGCGGTGCACTGACCGCGGGGCGAAGAGGAGGTGGGCCGGCAACAAGCACGTCCGAAGTCCCCCCGGTGCGGTTCGGTGCGGTTCGCGGTTTCCCTTCCCCCGGGTGCGGTTCGCGGTCTGCGTGACGAGGTACGCTGCTACGAATGAATGGCGCTCGTACGGTTGTGCGCACGTACATCCGCACGCGTGTGTGTGTCTTCCCGACTCGGTGCACATCGGTGGCAGCGACTGCTCGTTCGTGCACAGCAGCCGCGCCTTGGGCTCCCTCCCCCCCGCGCTCTTCGCACCACTCAGCGCTCCGCATCGCAGCCATCCGCTCCTCCAGCTGTACATGCCCCGAACATAACCCTCGCCGCTGAGCCCCCCTCGCCGCTGATCCCCCCTCGCTGCTGAACCTGCCCCTTCCGAGCTGGTCGCCTGCTTGCTGCCCCAACCTCCCCGTCGGGCCCCCAACGACCGGCTGCACGCCTACGCCTCAATCGCCCAGCCCAGATTCGCCACACGCGACCCCGCCTCCCGTCGCGCCCGCATCGCCTCCGGCAGCCCCACCCTGGCGCACCCCGCCACCCCCAGCACCTGCAACCCGGGCAGCCCGACCATCACCTGCCGCAGCAGCTGCTCGTCCAGTCCTGGCTGCCGCCGTACGATCAGCCGCTGCGTCGCCAACCCGCTGGCGGCGGCGCCGCCGCCGCTCCCGCCGCCGCGTCCCGTCGTGCCTCCCGTCGCAGTGCCAACCCGGGCCAACGACCTCAGCAGCGATAGATGGCCGCCCGCCACCACCAATGTACGACAGCACCCCAGCAGCAGCGCCGCCAGCTGGTCGGAGGCGGTCCGCCAGGGCCGTGACGTCAGCAGCGACGTCAGCAGCGCGGGCTCGGGGTCATCGCAGCTCAGCGGCTGCGCGTTGTTACCGACACAACGACCGTCGCCGCCGCCGCCGCCGCCGCCACCAGCAGCCGCGCCCGTGCTGCCATTGGCCCGTGGAGCGCCTGCCGCTGCAGCGGCTGCGGCCGCTGTGCCTGCACCTGCACCAACTGCTCCGCCTGCGCCTGGTGCTGCTGCTGCTGCGCCTGCTGCTGCTCCCGGCTGTGCGGGTATGTCCTGCGGGCCCTCGCTGCCGACTCCCTCCCCCTCCTGGTCCTCGTCGTCTTCCTCCTCGTCGTCCTCGTCCCCCTCCTCCTCCTGTGTGGAGGCGGGCACCGAAACCACACATCACAGTCCACTGATGATAACATCCGGCACCTATCCATTCCGATGCGGGCAACACCCCTCTGCGCGGGTCCGTTTCCGGGTCTGGCGCTCCCCCTCGTGTCACGAGTCATGACCCCCAGTGCTCACCTCGCCGTCCTCCTCCTCGTCGTCGTCGTCGTCCCCGGCCGCCGGTGCAGCTGCAGGTGGCGGCTGGGTGGGCCCGTCCGCCTCGGGGGGGCCCGTGTCGTACAGCTCCAGGAGCACCAGCGGCAGCTGCGGGCGGGCGGGGGGGGGCCATCGGTCATTGTTTCGCGGTTTCGCTGTCTTTATTGACAATGAGGGGGGCGTAAAGGTGCGTGCGGATGGCGACGGGGCTGGGGTTTGGGAAGTGGTAGGCCGTTACAAAATGCGGGTGGCACTGGTGGCGGTGGACCACTTAAGTGGTGCGGCGGTAGAGCGAATCGCCACCAGCGGAGGGTAGGTGGGTCGGGGAACATCCAGTCCTCATCAGGCGGGGTGGCGCGCTGCCCCATCCCGCCCCATCCCGCCGCGCCCGCGCCCGACCTGCAACCGCTCCGCCATGGGTTGCAGCAGCTGAATCGTGAAGCCCGGGCTGGGACACCGCCACAGCCGCAGCCGCTGAAGTGTCGGCAGCCCGGCGGCCTGCAGGGCGAGGTCGGCTGCCGCCGCCGCAGCAGCATCGGCCGTCCCCTGCGCCCCTGGCCCCTCCGCCGCCGCCGCCGCCGCCGCCGCGGCCCCTCCGCCGCCCGCCAAGTGCGCCGCCAGGCGGTCCAGCGCCAGCGGCGCGCCCCCCGCGGGGGCAAACGCCGCCGCCGCGGACGGCGGCGGCCGCTTGCCGTACATGAGGCACAGCTCCCGCAGGTTCACCGGCGGCGGCTGGGAAGGCGCCGGAGGCGACCTACCACTGCCGCCTGCCGCTGCCATCGAGTTGGCGCTTGCCGTACCAGGTGCGCCAGCTGGCGCCGCCCACACGTCGGGTGGCGGCGGCGGCGCCGCCGCCGCCGCCGCTGCCCCGGCCGCCGCCAGCTGGCCCAGCTGGTGTTGGATCAGCTCCTGCAGAAGCCCTTGCGGCTGCGGGTGCTGCGGGTGCTGCTGGGGCTGCGGTTGCGGGGGCGGCCGCGGGGGCGGCGGCAGTGGCAGCAGCTGCACGGGCCCCGCCAACGCGTCCACGCAGACTCCGAGGGCCGCCAGCGCGGGCAGTGCGGGCAGCAGCCCCAGCTGGGGGGACACCTCCAGGCGGCTGCTGACCACAAGCCGCTCCAGGCCAGGGAGGCGGGCGGAGGCTGAGGCAGCTGCGGAGGCGGCGGAGGCGGAGGCGGGGGAGGAGGAAGCGGCGGCGCTGCCGGGGGCGGGTCCGAGGCCTCCCAGCAGGCCCCCGGGGTCGCCTCGCAGCACCAGACCGCCGACCTGCCGCCGGACAGAAGCCCCCGGGGTGGGGTGGGGGGTATAGCCAGGAGGGGTACGGCGTGTAGGAGGTTGGGAGGCCAGTCCAAACTGCGCTGCCCGGAGGCGTGGAGACAGAGCCAACCAGCCCAACGGAAGAGACATGAACCAAGCCAGTCACTCAGTCAGTCCGCCAGTCCGCCAGTCCGCCAGTCAGTCAGTCAGTCAGTCAGTCAGTCAGTCAGTCAGTCAGTCAGTCAGTCAGTCAGTCAGTCAGTCAGTCAGTCAGTCAGTCAGTCAGTCAGTCAGTCAGTCAGTCAGTCAGTCAGTCAGTCAGTCCAGTCAGTCAGTCAGTCAGTCAGTCAGTCAGTCAGTCAGTCAGTCAGTCAGTCAGTCAGTCAGTCAGTCAGTCAGTCAGTCCGCCAGTCAGTCAGTCAGTCAGTCAGTCAGTCAGTCAGTCCGCCAGTCAGTCAGTCAGTCAGTCAGTCAGTCAGTCAGTCAGTCAGTCAGTCCGCCAGTCAGTCAGTCAGTCAGTCAGTCAGTCAGTCAGTCCGCAGTCAGTCAGTCAGTCAGTCAGTCAGTCAGTCCGCCAGTCAGTCAGTCAGTCAGTCAGTCAGTCAGTCAGTCAGTCCGCCAGTCAGTCAGTCAGTCAGTCAGTCAGTCAGTCAGTCAGTCAGTCAGTCAGTCAGTCAGTCAGTCAGTCAGTCAGTCAGTCAGTCAGTCAGTCAGTCAGTCAGTCAGTCACGTCAGTCAGTCCAGTCAGTCAGTCAGTCAGTCAGTCAGTCAGTCAGTCAGTCCCGTCAGTCCGCCCGTCACCTCCGCCGCCCCCCCCCCCCCCCCCCCCCCGTCAGTCAGTCAGTCAGTCAGTCAGTCGCAGTCAGTCAGTCAGTCAGTCAGTCAGTCAGTCAGTCAGTCAGTCAGTCAGTCAGTCAGTCAGTCAGTCCGCCAGTCAGTCAGTCAGTCAGTCAGTCAGTCAGTCAGTCCGCCAGTCAGTCAGTCAGTCAGTCAGTCAGTCACGTCCAGTCCGCCCAGTCAGTCAGTCAGTCAGTCAGTCCAGTCAGTCAGTCCCCCAGTCAGTCAGTCAGTCAGTCAGTCAGTCAGTCCCCCAGTCAGTCCCCCCCCCCCCCCCCCCCCCCCCCCCCCGTCAGTCAGCCTCCCCAGTCAGTCAGTCCAGTCAGTCAGTCAGTCCCCCCCAGTCAGTCAGTCCGCCAGTCAGTCAGTCAGTCAGTCAGTCAGTCAGTCAGTCAGTCAGTCGGTCTACTGGGTGGGGCGGGGATAGGAAGCCGGTGAGCGCGGCCCGCCAGCTTGCGACCGAGTGCCATGATCGGAGGGTGGGGGTAGGGGTGGGACGAGCGAACTGAAGGACGAACCCCGTCGTCCTGCCGTACAGACAGCGCAAGTCGTCATCCAGGGCCTGTGTTTCGTGTCAAGCCCCCCACCCCTCCTCCCCGTCCTGCAACCCACCCCGGCGCAATCACCGCAACCCAGATCCCTACCACACCCTGTACGGCCCCCACCCCATCCCATTCCATCCCATCCCATCCCATCCCATCCCAGCAGCAGTTCGAGGGCAGCCACCAGGTCATGTATGTGTGTGCAATGGTTGTTGCCGATAACACCCCGGGGGCCCCCCTCCCCCCCACACGAACTCTTGTTCTGCCTGCCTAATCAACACACGCGCCCGGAGTCCCCGCCGGGCCCCGCACCTCCAACCCCCCGGACCTCCCATCCCCCCGGCACCCCGGCCCAGCCCAACCCAACCCACCCACGCACCAGAAGCGTCCGCAGCGCCCTCAGCTGCGCCAGGGGCTGTGGCGGGTGGCAGGGCGCAGGTGGCAGGGCGCAGGTGGCAGGGCGCAGGTGGCAGGGCGCAGGTGGCAGGGCGCAGGTGGCAGGGCGCAGGTGGCAGGGCGCAGGTGGCAGGGCGCAGGTGGCAGGGCGCAGGTGGCAGGGCGCAGGTGGCAGGGCGCAGGTGGCAGGGCGCAGGTGGCAGGGCGCAGGTGGCAGGGCCGTCAGGTCTGGTCTCGAGGGCTTTAGGTCAGAGCCGGGGGCGCACCGCGTCCCCACAGAGGGCTGCTCCGGGTACAGCCTCTCAGTGGTCAGCCTTACAGTGAGTGCACCAGCCCCAGCACTGCTGCCGGGAGCCTCGGTCGTTGCGTCATGGTCCCGTCGTTTGCACAGGGCTGCGCGGAGGGCTGCGCGGAGGGCTGCGCGGAGGGCTGCGCGGAGGCGCAGAAACGCAAAACATGAACGACATCCCCCCCAAAAAACCGTCGTGTACGACATGCCCCACTCTCGCTGCACACGCACCGGCACGCCTGGAGCTAAGAACTCGGGCCTCAGATCTCCCTTCTTACCCACCCACCTCCCACCCCCACCCACCTCCCACCCTTCCCACCTCCCACCCCCCCACCTCCCACCCCGCCCCACCTCCCACCCCACCCCACCTCCCACCCCACCTGCCACCCCGCCCCACCCCCACCCACCCTCAACCCACCGGCATATCCGCATCGGTCAGCGTGGTGCCGGGGAGCGCCAGCTGCTCCAGCGCCCACACCTCCTGCAGACACAGACGCATTCGGGTTCCGGTGGCATCTGCATCGAGACTGTCGCGCTAGACTCGTCCTTTCGTGCGCCCTCAGGTCACCTTCACACGCATATCTGTCTTGGTGTTTTTGCCCTTTAACACGTCTGGTAGGCAAATCACAAGTCACACGGTACGTACCACGGCATCGGGCGGTTCGGGAGGGTTCCCCACTACGAAACACAAACGGCAACATCCCGCCCCCGCGTGGGAGGTGCTCAGAGTTCACCCAGTCCCGCCCCGCCCATGGGTCTGTGAGGTTACGAGAGGTGGCCCACGGGTCAGCATCAGTGCGCCCTTTCCGAATAACACAGCTCAGTGGCCCACATACGGTACCCGCCTCGGTCACCGGCTGGCACATGAGCGGTATGTGCCACAGTCTAAACAGCGGCTCCCAACACCGTTCTGTCACAGCTGCCACAGCTGCCACAGGGATCCGGAGCAGCTGGCCCAGCCAGAGGAAGGAGAACTAGCTCGTGGGCCTCCCACCACTGCCTCCCGGGAGGAATCATACTGGGTTCACATATATACCATATACCCTAGATATACGCACATGCACATGTACACTGTGTAGGGTCGACGGGGTCCAGAGCCCGCCTCCACCGCCCCGCCGAGTCCTCCCGGGCCCGGGTGCGGCCCCCACTCCCACTCCCGCCCCCACTCCCACTTCCGCCCCCACGTACCCGCAGCGCCGCCAGCGCCGCCCCCGGCACCAGGTCGTCCGGCAGCCGCAGGGTGAGCTGCCGCAGCCCCTGGAGCGAAGAGAGCGTGTCGAACCTGAGGGCGGGCGGGAGGGCACCCCAGGGAGGGCACCAGGGAGGGCACCCCAGGGAGGGCACCAGGGAGGGCACCCCAGGGAGGGCACCAGGGAGGGCACCCCAGGGAGGGCACCAGGGAGGGCACCAGGGAGGGCACCCCAGGGAGGGCACCAGGGAGGGCACCAGGGAGGGCACCCCAGGGAGGGCACCAGGGAGGGCACCCCAGGGAGGGCACCAGGGAGGGCACCAGGGAGGGCACCCCAGGGAGGGCACCAGGGAGGGCACCCCAGGGAGGGCACCAGGGAGGGCACCAGGGAGGGCACCAGGCAAGTGAGCCCGTGGGCAGGCGGGCAAATGATGGGCAGGGGTGCGGGGAGGACAGGGAGGACTCGCGCGTGAGGCGAACAGGAGCTGGGCTTGGCGGCGGGATGAGACTGGCACGATCGTCTGGTCCTTACCCGTTGTGTGTGTGTGTGGGGGGGGGGTGAGTGTGTGTTTGTGGGTCCATCTTGGCCTGTCGGGTACTGCTGGAACAACTTGCGACTTGACTTTTCTTTCAACTCAGCCGGCCCGCCTCACCCCACCCCAAGTGCTGCTCTGGCAGCAGCAGCGCAGCTTCAACATGTCCCCCAACGTCCGGTGCCTCCACTCCACCCCACCCCACTTGCGTCAACCAAGACAACGCAACCGCGACAAAGCACCGACTGGGTAGCGGTTGTCCATCCCACCCCACCCCAACCCCACCTGCGCACCGCCCAAGCGGGCACCGCCAGGATGTGCACCGGCAGCCGCCGCACCACACCGACACCCGCCCCCGCCCCCGCGAAGGCCTGAACCGTGGCGGGGCTGGGCAGCGGCATCGGCGGCCCCTCCAGCTCCAGCCGCACTCCCGGCGCCCTCCTCGCCATCCACCGCACCGCCCAGGCGGCCTCCTGCCAGCTGGGCAGCTGGTCGGGAGGGGGCCACACGCTGGCGAGCGGCAGCACCCGCCAGTCCAACCGGAGGGTCAGGGGACCGCCGCCCGGGAGGCGGCGCGCGCCACCGCCACCACCGCCACCACCGCCACCAGCGGCGGCGGCAGTACCCCGGTGCGACGCAGCGGTGGAAGCCGCCGTGGGGTTGCGGCTTTTGTTGCCACCACTACCGCCGCCGCCGTCTCCGCGGCTCTGCAGCGCCGCCGCCAGGGCCTGCCAGTCTCGGCGCGTGAAGCAGCAAGACGGTCGGCGCCACCTGAGGTGGAGCGGAGGAGGGGCGGCGCGTTGGGATTGGGATTGGGGTGTGAGGTTCACCCGCCGCTCGCCTGGAGTGGGTTTGGCCTTCGGCGTAGCCGGCGGCGTGACGGTTGCGGCGGTGCCCGGACAGCAGGGCCTAAGGCAGCGAGCAAGGTTGGCAAGGTGCTTCCCAAGTCACCCGCACCCGTACGACGGCACGATCCAAGGATCCACTCCCACCGGCTGAGATCCAGAAGCTCCAGGGACGGCAGTCCCGCCAGCGCGCCCGAATCCAGCAGCGCCAACAGCTGCGCCGGGCCCGCAGCGCCTCCCCCTCCACCCCCTCCGCCTCCTCCGCCCGGCCCCGCTCCGAAACCGCCTGCCCTGGACGGGCCACAGCCCCCCGCCGCCGGCCCCGCCGCCGCTCCGGAACCCGCGAGCCGCAGCTCCCGCAGCTGCGGGAACAGGACGTGCAGCGGCGCGACCGCGAAGCGGCGGAGGCCGCGGCCGTCCAGCATCAGACGCGTGGTCGTGCCGTCCACGCACAGCCGGGTGCGGCGGCAGGTGGCCCGCAGGGCTTTGCGGCTGACGGCGTCCAGCCGGCCGAGCACGTTGACCGTGACGGCGGGGGGCAGCGCCCCGAAGAGCCACTCGCGCTCCAGGGTCAGAGGGGCGAGGTGGCCCGCCAGCCGGCGGCGCAGCGCCTGGCGGCGGCGGGAGCTGCGGGGGATCCACCAGGCAGGGACCAGGAATCAGGATTCGGGGATTGGGGATTGGGAGGGTACCGACGGGATGAGTGGGGATGCGTTATGGGAGAGCGAGGCGGGGAGGAGGACCGGCAGTTTGGTGCGGCCGTGCGGCCGTTATGGACAGTCGCAGGTTGCGGGTGCGGAAGTAGCTTTGGATGCTGGGTTTGGCAAACCGGAGCGCTTGGCAAAGACGGGAAGGGGGGCCGGATGGGGGCGGCAGGCGCATGCGTGATGCATTGATGCATGCGTGGACCCCACGACTGGTTCTATCCGCGCACGCAACGAGAGACGCAGCCTGTCGGGTGGAACTCGGTCATGGCGGTTGCTTCTTAGGATGGGGGTGTGAGAACTGAGATGTGGTGCAAGGTTGGGAGCTTGGTATACCTTCGCGTGGGCCGTACGACTCACCGGGCGCCGAAAATCGCGTCCACCAGAGCCTGGAGCGGGCCTGGGAGGATGATCGACGAGGTGTCCTTTGAAAGGATGTTGGCTGCCATCACCCATGCGCCGATGGTTGCGGGCAAAGCCGCCAGCATGACCTGTGCCATCCTTCGGCGAACGCCACCGGGGTGTCCACGACGCTGCGCTGAGTCTCTGTTAGATCCTTGCAAATGTGATAGAAGGTCTTTCGCCCTGTCCAGAAGCTCCTCGCAAAAACTATGGATCCGCGCTTGCGCTTCCTCCCACTCTGGCACTCTATCTGGCCAAGCTAAACCATCCATGCGTCCCAAGACATGCTAAGTGCACATAATCGAGGGTGAATCGACGAATAAATGAAGTGAATTGGGCGATTGCTTTACAATTAAGAATCTGAATAAAGTCGTCTGCTGCCAACAGCATGTCGCGCCGTGTTTCAGTGACGCACTTTAATTAAGCACAATTGGGTCAGTTGTAATTCAACTGAGCTCTCGTCGGGGCCAACGCCAAAGCTCTTCCTAAGTCACACTTTTCAGCGCAGCCACAACCGTAAAACCGTCAACAGTTACGTTGCCGCACGCCAGGCACTTGGGCTCACGGGCCGATGGACTGACGGACTGCAGCCATGCACAGGCATACGGAATGGTGTGCACGAACGTCTGAGGGATTCCCACACTCCAGACTGAATTAAACGAGCTAGCACTCCTGCCATGTACTGCCATCTAAATCCCGGTGTGCTCCATGGGTCAAGCCACGTCGGGGCTCCATCGCCACCCCAGACAGACACCCGGTCCTCCAGCCGGTCCTCCAGGGTCCTCCACGACGTAGCTGGCGTGTCAGTTGCCGCAGTGGCGGACGCAATGGTGCAACCGGCTCTCACACCTGGTATCCCGTAACTTCACAAACACACTAAAATGTCGATTGAAACGTTGTTTTCCGGAACCGCCTCATCCCGTCCTCCTGTATCAAAGGACAGCGAAACCCACCAGCCGGGCTCACGTCAGCCGGTCAAGACTGCACACAGACGCGCCATAAAGGCTCACGACGCATGCGACGACGACATATGGCGACATGGGTCACGTCTCCCCACAGGGCCACGTCCCCCCCCTAATGGCTCACGTCTCCCCGAACGGGTCACGTTCCCCCTCATCCGCATGCACCCCGGATGAGGCAAAACGATAGAAGCACCGTCGGACTGGCGCCGGGCCCGCACGCTCCTCACCTGCCCTCATATCAGCAAGGCTCCCCCCTCCCAGCAAGACCCCCTCTCATTCATTCCGAAAAATGCGCTCCGGGTCTTCTCCGGTGTGGCTCCACTTGTGGCCTACTTGTTCTCCTCGAGCCACTTTGCGATCGCCTCCTGCGACTCGGTGCTCAGACCCCGGGCGCGAGCCAGCTTGGCGTTGGAGGCCTCGAACTCAAAATACTCCTGGGGCCGGGGCAGGCGGGCGGGCAGGCGGGCGAGCAAGTAAGCAGGCAGGTAGGTAAGCAGGCAGGCAGGTAGGTAAGCAGGCAGGCAGGTAAGCAGGCAGGCAGGCGGGCAGACACGGCCGAGAAGCGGATGCCAACTGGGGGCTTCAGATATGCGGGCTCATCAGCCAGCTGCGTCGAGGCCTGGTTCCCGAAGGATCTGACGCCGCAGAGCTGTAGGGACCACGCACCCGCACCCGCACCCGCACCCACACCCGCACCCGCACCCGCACCCGCACCCGCACCCGCACCCGCACCCGCACCCGCATCCGCACCCGCACCCGCACCCGCACCCGCATCCGCACCCGCACCCGCACCCGCACCCGCACCCGCACCCGCACCCGCACCCGCACCCGCACCTTGAAGTTCCGGCGGTAGTAGTCCTGCAGCCGCTCGCGCTTGTACTTCTCCCGGTTCTCCTCCGTGCGCTTCAGCAGCTCTACGGGGAGGCGGCGCCGGGGGCAGGAACAGCCATGGCGGGTGACGTCGCGAGGGGACACCGAGCGCGCCCAGTCCGGCCTTTGGAGGGACGTTTGGCCGTGTACCGGTGTAGCGGATCGCAGCGCCGTCTCGTGCTCCCGGAGGGGCCCAAGCCACAAGCCACTGCCTGCCGTGCAGGCCTCACCTTGCACATACGGCGATGTCGAGTCGTCCACCTCCTTGTTGGGCAGCTCCAGGCGGGCCAGGCAGGGGCCCCCGGTGGCCTGACGGGGAGGTGCGGGGAGAGGCCGCACGTTGCCAGCTCAGGGGTGGGGAGGCCGACGGACACCGCAATGCGCGACGAGCGGGTGGGTGGGTGGGGGGTGCGTGTGCAGGCGCAGCCGAGCAGCCAGGGGCATCGCTGCGCACTCTGTCCCTCATAGGTGTCGGTGGGATGGGCGACGCATCTTGCAACCGGGAGCGTCTCCCATGGGAACCGTTCCGTTCAGCATGTGTGGGCGTTTGGCATGTATCTTAACGGCCGGATGCCATAGTTCGCCGGAATACCAAGGTTGGATCCTGGGGGTGGAGTGATTCGATTCCCTGGGGAATGCCTTCGCACCAGCATAGCGGCAGTGGAGGCCACCACGAGTGCGAGCAGCGAGGGCGACGGGGCTGCCAGCTGCTGCGTCACCGTCTGGGTTCGCGTCGCCATCGGGTCGACTGATTGCGACCGCGGCGCCACTGCTGATGCCCTGCACTCATTGCCCATCGGCCGCGCAGAGGCGCGCACGGGAGGGAGCGCAGGATGACCGACCACGCAACGACAGTTGCGGAACACCACACGCGTACAACTTGAAAGAACTGCGCCCAGTGTCTAGTAAGTCGCACCTGGGCGTGAAAGAGAAAGTCCGGACCCGCGCCCGGCGACCGTTTCGCACTGATGGGTGGGTGTGGACCCCAGTCTCGACAGACGACAGGTGCATCGCGGGCATTTCTCGTGGCAAGAGGATATATGTGCCAGAAATGTTTACTATGCAGATGCCTAAAATGATTGATGCGTGTAAACTTTGTGAATTTGTAAGCTGCATGCTCGTCCCAACCAGATCGAGATGTCGCGCGAAAGCCTTCAAGTCCATGCCCTGCACCCATTGTCCAATTGTTTTGAGAATCATAAGATGTGTAGTATGCACACCTTCCCGAGGGTTTGTCCTCGGTGTCGACACCACCAGGCGCACAAGCTCTTCACCTCGCGCAGTTTTCAAGGGGTAATGGAACTAAATTAGAAACCATTTGCTCACTAAAAATAGACAATATGTGGCGAGCGCTGATGTCCAGCCGCTTTGCGTCCTGGGTGGTGGGGAAGGTCAGCCTACCGAAAGCCCGGCAGCAGCAGCAGGACCTCGACTTGCAGCGCCTGTACATCCTTACCCAGCTTCATAAGGCGGGCGTCCAGGGCAAATCGGTGAACATGCAGCGAGTGCTGCTCGAGGTAGGCCCCCCCTTCCCGGGGGGACAGGGCGGCGGTGGTGGTGACGGGGTGGCCCGGCGCACTTCGCGTCCGCGCCAAGAGGTACCCAAGAGATGGCTGCAAGTTCGCCTCCCCAAGTAGCCTAAATATGGAGTCCTTTAATGCGAACATGAGGGGCCGAGGCGTTCAGGCAGCTCAGCCCAGTAGCAGTATCCGCGGGCTGCAGCAGGTCTTCGTGCCCTTGGCGCAAGACAGAGTTCGGAGTTCAGGCGCGCCGAAGCGTGTCAGATGGGTACGCAAGCAAGCAAGCCATTCACTCCCACCTCACCCCCCGCACCCCTCTGCACGTCTGCCCGTCTGTCTGCTCCGCTGTGTGTGTATCCTTGCCGCGCAGAGCCAGACCCTGGAGCCCTCCTCCATCAGACGGGACGTGGAGGCGGCCCTGCAGCTGCAGATCGTCGGCGTGGCGCAGGCGCTGCACGACATACTGCTGCAGGTACGGCATATCGTACTGGTTTCGGAGCCGGGCGCATCCGGGGCGCCCGCAGCACGGCTATCTGCCCGTGTGTGTGGGACAACGTTCCCCTCCTGCCCTACCCCGTCCAATCGACGGGGGAGTGCGGGCGAGCTAGATCCGAGGTCTGACCCGAGGTCTGGGACCCGGATGTCTCGGGAAACACCGCCAGGTCCGCTGCCCCACTCCACGTCTGCCTGCGGCCCTCGCGCGCGGGCTCAGCAGCTTCCTGCACATTCCCGTCGGAATGTTCAGCAGCTTTTCCCTATCCTGTCCCGCGCACCCCCTCACCCCCTCACCCCCTCATGATGGCCCCGGGGTTACCTGGTTAGTGGTTACCTGGCCCTGACCCGTGCGCTGTGCCGCAGGCGGGTGACCCCGCGCCCGCAGCTGCGGCGCTGACGGCCGCGCACCGACGGCTGGAGCGGCGGCGCGAGCGAAACGCCTCCGGGCTCAGCAAGCTCATCCGCGGCCTCACCGGCGGGGACACCGCCGCCAGGCGCCGAGCGGCCGCGCACCCGGGCTCGTCCAACGGGGCCGGGGCTGTACGGCAGCCCGCCGCTGCCGCTGCCGCTGCCACCGCCACGGCGACCGCAGCTCCTTGCTTGGATCAGGCGGGGGCCAACGCCGGCGGGGGCGAGGGCTCCCCCGGTGTCCTTGCACCCAGTGGCGGCAGCAAAAGTTGCAGCAGCAGCAACAACAGCAGGAGCGATGGCGCCGCAGGGGCAGCAGCAGCCTCTCCGGATGCGGCTGTTGATCCCGACGGAGACTGCGGTCGCGGCGGCGGTGGCGGCGGCGGCGGCGGCGGCAGCTGCGCCCCGCGGCTCAGTGCAGCGCAGCTGCGGGATGCGCTGCGGCGGCGGACGGGTTTCAGTCTGGAGCTGCGGCCCTCGTCGGTGCCGCACCCGGAGGCAGGTGGGTGGGTGGGTGGATGCCGGGATCCCTCACCTTCACTCTCGGGGCCGGCTCAGTTCGGGCCGCGGGGATGGCCTCTCTGGGTCCGTACGAGTGCCCCACCCCACGGCCCAACCCAGGTGTCACCATGACGTGTCCCTGCACGGCTGCACCCCCCCCCCTGCGTCTTGGTCCCCCCCTGGAGCCAATCACAGGCACGGGCCTGTTCCTGCGCGGGGAAGCCCGACCGGGCGCAGTCGTGGCGATCTTCCCTGGAGTGCTGTACGGCAGGACCCAACTCGCGCTGATGCCCAATTTCCCGAAGGTGCGACCTGCGGCACATGCGGCGGCCCCGGGGGGAGGGGCCGGTTCGCGAGGGGTGCTGAGGTGCGCTCCCAGTCATGTGCTATCTACGCACCGTACTGTGCCGTACTGTACGGTAATGTCTTACAAGGCTGTGCAATACAAGGCTGCGCGGGGCTCAGCGCAATGTCTTTCTTGGGTCTGTGCGGGGGCCTTCGCTGCGCTGGGAACACGACCCCCGGCCGAGGCGCGGCGCGGCTACTCCGTCTACCACCACAGGTCGGTAACGTATCTGTCCTTTCCGGGTTGGGTCGGGTTCGCAGTTTGCTTGGTATTGCACCGGCGGCAGCGCGGCCGCGCCGCCACGCGCCCGCGCGCGGTCTCTATCTTTCCGTTGCTACGCAGGTACCGCCCCACGTAAGTATACTGAGTTGTGTTGGGTGTGCCCGGGTTCGTTCTTCGGGTTTATTTATTTTCTCAATTTAACCCCCGGCCGAGGCCGCCGCGAGGCGGCTCCGCATGAACACACACACGCCCGCAGTCCGCGCTCTCGCAACCCCGTTCCCTCCCCCGCTCTTCACCGCTGGCTGCATCGCTCGCCGGCCTTCCCGCCCTCCAGGTGGACACCGACAACCCCTACCTGAGCTGCCGGTACGACCAGAGCATCGTGGACTCGAAGCCCTGGGGGACAGGAGACCCAGGGGTCGGTGACCCAGACCCAGGGGTCGGTGACCCGTCCCCGGGGACAAGCCGCGCTGGCACCGCGGACACGGGTGTCGCCGCGTCCTCCTCCGCCGCCTCTTCTGCCTCGCCCGCCGCCGCCGCAGCAGCAGCAGCAGCAGCAGCAGCCCCGCCCTCTTCTGCGTCGAGTAGTGGCCGCCGTTCGGGAGGTGGTGGCAGCGACGGGTCGCAGCCCTGGTGGACGTGGGCGGGGCCGCTGTCGGCCGCCCTGTCGCACCTGGAGGGGCGGCACCCCCTGGCGGTGGCGCACTTCGTGAACCACCCGGGAAAAGGTGTGTGGGGATGCCCGTGCGTGCGTGTGTGTTTGGTTTGAAGGCCCCCACCCGGACCACTCAGGACATGTGTTTAACAAGAAGCCCAGGCATGTGTGTGTGTGGTGCGGCCACGACACGCTGTTTGTGCGATGTCACCTGCCGTACAAAATGTACTGCCGCTCGATGGTGCTCGCTGCTAGGCTTCCTCCCACTGTGGCAAGGTCGATACAGCCGGGCTTTACTTCCCCCTTCCCCCGTTGGGACATGCTGGGACCTGGGAGGTTCCTCCTTTCCGTGGGAACCGGGACTCGGTGCTGACCAGGGTGGATGGTGGGTGGATGGTGGGTGGATGGTGGGTGGATGGTGGGTGGATACGTGCACTGCAAGACCGATCCGCAGACCTGATGGGGCCCCCCTTCAGGTGTTCCATTTCCGTTAAACCCCTCTAGAGATCCCGCGCCGTTAGCGTTCCCATCCTTCTGCCTTCAACGCTTCATGGTACGATATTGCCGCGGTGGCCCTCCTCGCGCCCCTCCTCCCCTCCTACCGCCCGCCCCGCGCGCCCCTCCTCCCCACCCGCCAGGCCAGTCCCCCAACGTCCTGGAGGCCTCCCTGGACCTGCCCCTCGACCACCCCGCCCTCCTCGCCGCCACCGACCGGCCCGGGCTGCGCGCGTACCTGCCGACCTTGCAGCCGCCGCTCCACTACGACCCGTACGGCGAGGACGCGGAGGAGGACGAGGACGCCGGCAATGAGAGCGACGACGACGACGATGTAGCCGGCGATGGAGATGGCGGTAAAGGCGGTAAAGGCGGAGGCCGCGGGGGCGTTGCAGTTTCCGGCGGGTTGACGCCCGGGGGGCTGCGGCCCGAGGCGCTGCTGTCCCCGCCCGGGGGGGTGGTGCGGCTGCTGGTGCTGGTGGCCACACGGGCGGTGCGGGATGGCGAGGAGCTGCTGCAGAACTACCGCATGAACCCGCACGTGGCGCGACCGGAGTGGTGGGTGGTGAGGGGGTATAGGAAATGGGTAGACATGGGGTGGGGAGGGGGGATGGCAGGAGGGGGGGCCGGGGAATGGGGGTGGGGTCGGTCTGAGAGGGAGGGGGCGGGAGGTGGGGACGGGGCGTGGGGTGAGCGAGGGTTGGGGGAGGGGGTGCGACACGTGGGGCTTGCCGGCTGGCCGGGCTGCGCCCCCTGTGTTATGAGTGGTTGGAGTCTCTGGAGGTGTGCGGTCCAGGTCAGGAGGGTGCGGGGAAGAGCCGGTCAAGGTCTCGAGGCAGCGCCGGCTGGCCGGTGTGCGGCCCGGGTGCGGCCCAGGACAGGTGCTGGGACAGGGGCTGGGACAGGGGCTGGGACAGGGGCTGGGACAGGGGCTGGGACAGGGGCTGGGACAGGGGCTGGGACAGGGGCTGGGACAGGGGCTGCGACAGGGGCTGCGACAGGGGCTGGTGAGGGCCAACCAGCGCGACCTGGCACCCACACCCCAGTCGCAGCCGCAGCTTCCCTCAGCAGCCAGGCGCCAGGCCCGCAACAGCCTCCACCTCCGGGGTCCCGTCCCGGGGTCCCCCGGGGGCTTCCACGGGGGTGCTACCCAGGCCGCATCAGACCGCACTTGGACCCGGTAAGCCAGGCCCCAGCCCGCCTGCCGGCTTTGACCACCGCGGAGGCTAACCTCCCGGTCAGGTGGCGGCGGTGCGCAGCGCGGCGCGGCGCGATGAATTGGGCCGCTGGGCCGCCGCCCTCACGACCTCTTAACCACATGGCAGTAGGGGAGGGGGCCACCCACCCTCCCACCCATTTGACCTCGCGGCGCAGTGTCCCTATCCACCCGACCCGACCCGACCCAGCCCCGCCCGCAGCACATCTGCTGCCTCCCCCTCCCCCACCCCGCACAGGTACGTCGTCCACGACGCGGAGGCGGAGCAGCGGCGCTGGGCCAAGGTCCGGGCGCTGGACCTGGGCTTCAAGGGCAAGCGGGGTGACACGGTGGCAGCGGCAGGGCCCGGGGCGGACAGCCACAAAGGAGACCGGGGCGGACCGGGGGCGTGACCAGCAGTTGAAGTGGCCGGCTCGACGGCGGGGGGGGAGGGTTGTTCTAACTCCTAGCGTAATGGGGCGGAAAGGCGGCTTGGCCTGCGGCACGCACACACACGCGCGCGGCATCTCTCGAGTGGCAAGGGGTAAGGGGGCTGGTACGAGGGGGCTGCGAGCAGGCCACATGAGGCGAGGTGAGGATGCGACGACCGGCAGAGCGATGGGTGCGGCTGGCCATGGTATTTTGGTGTGACTCAATAAGCCTGCATCAGGCCCGGCGGCACTCCACCGCTGCTCCGCGCGTGTTTACGGTATTTTGGTGGGTGTCGGAGCCATTCGCGGCTGTCAGGCTCGGGCGGGGATGCGCCTCAGCGCCCGCCAGCACCGCTCTGCAGGTACCGGGGTGGGGGCCTCGGCCAGAGGCAGTGGGACAACCACGGGCAGCAGGTATGTGGCCGCGAGCTGCTGTGCTAGCAAGTGTGTGCAGCCCAGTGGCCTTCCAAGCTGTTGGCCGTTGGAGGTGTAGGCCACAGCGCGCGGTTCAGAGCTGGAACCATTGCATAGGCATTAGGCTTGGGGGGCTAGGGCCCTAGGGTTGTGACTCGACGGTTTGTAAACGGTACTTGGAACCAACTAACGGCCGGAGAGCAACCAGTCTGACGAGCGTAGGGCCAGTGCAAAAATCGGCAACAGGTTATGATCTCAAACATGGTACTACTAATTTTTCTTGCGACTCAATAACCAGAGTCGGCTCCTAACATCCGTTTGAATTTTCCCCCTTGGATTTCCTTGCGGACAGGGCTGATCACAAACAGATCGCTATGTTGAAAAAGTACTCTAAACGGTAACGGAAAGGCGGTAACAAGAGCGGGGGTGCGTCTTCCGAGAGCAGTTCACGGCTTTGGCCTTACGATATACCAAAAATTACAGGGAGATCTTCAGAGAGTCAAGACGCTCTGGCTGTCACGACACGACTCTATGGCCGAGCGCTCAGGTGCTCCTTCCGTGGAGGTCGATGTCGTGGAGGTTTGTTCAAGGTTAAGGAGATGCCGTGGCCTGCTGGCCCCAGGAGCAG
This sequence comes from Eudorina sp. 2006-703-Eu-15, assembly GCA_003117195.1. Lineage (NCBI taxonomy): Eukaryota > Viridiplantae > Chlorophyta > Chlorophyceae > Chlamydomonadales > Volvocaceae > Eudorina > Eudorina sp. 2006-703-Eu-15. The sequence goes on from BDSI01000032.1 coordinate 1,024,764, forward strand.
CGCAAACCATCGGTGGGGCAGACCATGTTAGCTGGTTAGACGACACGACAACGGAGCAGGTCAATTTCTACCTGAGAGCCGCGCGGCAGGCTGTCGACGGTATATCCTTACCGACTGCAACAGCCGAACCGACAGAGGGACCTCCAAATGATTGCAACCCAGGACAACTGGTAGCGAAAGCCGCTGTGGCCTGCTCGTTTCTCTCCGATTTGGCGGACCTCCTGATGCCGGGGGACAGCGATGGCCCTCAGCGCGGAGCGGCTCACGTGGCTGCGGAGGCCCTCTCGCTGGTGACTCAGCTTGCGGGGCTGTTGGTGAGGACCCAGATCCAGGTGGTGTCCCGCGCGGTCGATTCTTCCCGGGCTGCTCTGGCGGCCTGCCACAGCAGCGCGGCGATGTCCGCCGCGCTCCAAGCTGAGGAGGCCGCCGCGGTGGCGATGTTGGCCGCCTGCGTGGGCGGTGTGCGGTTGGTCGGGGAGGTGACGGGCGCACAGCGAGCAGCGGCGGAGGCGGTGGAGGCAGTCCTGTTAGCCGCGGCAGGTTCAGAGCTGGCTGGTGATCAGGAGTCCGCCGTAAGGGGCGCAGTGGGGTCCGAGCCCCATGAGGCAGCTGGCCCCTGTGCAGCTGGTGCCATCGCCCCTGCCGTGACGCCGGGCGGTGCAGCAGCGGCAACAGCAGCTGCCCTGCGAGCAGATCCTGCTGATGCAGCAGAGGCGGATGCAGCCGCCACGCCCGCTGTGCAACCCAGCACTTGCGGTGACGGGCCCGCTGTGGCGCTTGCAGCGGCGGTGCACCCCGCGGAGGCAGCAGTGGGACCGAAGCCTGTACGGAGCGTTGACCCTGCTGCGCCGTCTTGTATCCCCGTGGCCCTGTCACGTGGTCAGCCTCTCGCCCTGATCTCAAAGGCGATGCTGATCCCGGTACCTGACGGTGCGGAGGATACGGACAGCGGCATCCTTGGCGCAGGTTGCACCCCGGCAGGGCCGCCATGCATTGATGCTGCGGCGGGGGCGGCTACTGGGCCGCAGACTGAGCGTGAGCCGGGGCCTGAGCCGGGGCCTGGGTTTGGGCGACAGCCTGAGCCGGGGCTGGGGCGGGATCTTCGACCTGGGCCCGAGTCCGGGTCTGGGCCTGGGCTTACGCCTGAGCTCGGGCCTGAGCCCGGGCTTGGTTCTGCAGTAATGACTGAAGCTGTCGCCCTGGAGCGCCTACCGCGTGGCGGCATAGCGGTGGACTCCTGCCCGGCTGCAGCAGCGCCATCGTGCTCCGAAGCCACCAACCCACCAGGTAGCAGTGGGGGACCTACGGCCGGCAGCAGCGGGGGACATACGGCCGGCAGCAGCGGGGGACCTACGACCGGTGAGGGGTCGCTGCACGCGGGCTCCACCAGCAGCGCTGAAGATGCGGGCGGGTCGGCAAGGGAGGCAGCGGCGGCCCCCAGCCTGCGTTCTGGCAACATGTGGGCAGACGTGCACGCGTGTGTGACGCGGCTGGCTGACCTGGCGGACCACCCTGCATGTCTAGAGTTCCGTGTTTCGCTGGATCTGTTCCAAAGCTTAGGAGTCCTGGACTTCGACATGGATGCTGTCGCGGACTGGCATGATCCACAGACCCGCTGCTTCCGTGTTGCGCTCCTGGCATGCGTCGTGAGGCAGCTGCGCCATCTTCTCGCGGTCAATGACAGCGCCGACCTGGAGGCGTGTTGTCACGTTCTATACACGTTGGGCCGGAGCGTCACATGCGGCCTGTCACAGCGAGATGGCCGTCGTGTGCTGGCGGTGTCGGATCGATTGGAGCTGATCCGGCTTCTTACCCACACGGACCTGGCGCAGGGCCTTGCGCGGCTGCTGGCATCCCTGTGCGCGGCGGCGGTGGGCGAGCCGACACCGGACAGGGGCGGCGGCGGCACCAGTGGCAACGGCGGCATTTTCCACGCGCTGTACCAGGTGACCTCGCTGCTGCAGGCGATTGTGGATACGTGCGGGCGTGCGCATTGCGGTCGGCACGAGGAGCCCGCGAGCGTGTTTCAGCGCTTTACGGCGTCGCTGCTGAAAGCGCGGGTGCTGGAGCACGCGGCCCGGGCGACGGTGCTGATGTGCGCGCAGCACAATGCGGGCGTAGGGAGCAACAGCGGCAGCGGCGGCGGCGATAGTGCAGCGGCAAGAATGGAGAATGCAAGGGAGGGCATATCGCACGTACAACTGGCCTCCGTGTGTATGTACTGGATGCTTTATGCTCTTCACACGTTTGCGGCATCGTCGAGGTACAGCCGCCGGCTGGAGGTGTGGGCGGACGCGGCCCTCTCGGGGCCCTGCGTGCAGCACTTCCTGCTGCTGCACGTCGTGTCGCAGCTGTGCGCGGCGGACGGAGGGACGGACTACGGCTTGCCCGCAGGTGCCCGGCTGCCCCTCTGTGTCTTTCCTGAGGGTTTGTCAGTACCTGCAGCGTCCCGTACGCTGGCGCAGCCACTGGCCAGCAATGGGATCAAACAGAAGGATGTGATCGCCAGACTCCTGATCAAGTCGTTCTACTGGTGGAGTTGTAACCACAGCCGGGCTCTGCCGTGCCCGGCCCGGGCGCTGCGGATGCTGTGTGAGCGGACAGTGGCCGCCGCCGCCAGCGGAATGGTGGTGGCTTTGGGAGCCGATGCGCCTGGGGCCGCGGAGGACATCGTGCCAGCCGCGACCAGCGCCGAGGGGCGGTTCGCTGAGCCTCATGACGCGGCCATGTTGGCGTTTGCGGCAGTGGACTGCGCGTTGGCGCTCGCACGCGATGGTGCGGGAGGCGATCTGCGCGGCCTCTGGGCCCCTGCTATCCTGGCCGCAGATGCACTCGCACGGCTGCCTCCGGAGGCGTCGATCGAGGCGTACAGCTCGTTGCGGCTGCTAGTGGAGCTGCCCCGTCCGCCGCTGGATGCCTTGGTGTCAGGTGAGAGCTCGGGGCTGCGGTACGACATATTGCAGTGCGGGCGAGCAAGGCGTGGATCGTTGGTTGGATAGTTTTGGTTGGTTGGTTGGTTGGTTGCATGTCACTGACGCGCCTCTGCTTTGTGACATTCGCCCATGCACCGGCACCCTATCCATCATCACCTCTACACACGGCCACCCGAATGCCTTCACGGCGCCCCTCAGGCTCGAACTGGTCGGCCCTGCCGCCGCAGCCCAGCCCGGACCTCGCCGCAGCCCTCGCCGCCGGTTACGTCCCCGCCCTGGAGCGAGCCATCCGCAGCACCATGCGTCAAGCCGCCTCCATCTCAGCCGATGACACACGACGGGACCGGCAGCTGGCGATGGTCCTGGCCGGCATCCAAACTCTGCTGGACGACACCCGCGGGCTGGGCAGCTTGATGGCGTACGGCGACTTGAAGGAGGTGGCCGCACTGCTGGCGACCTCAGCAAAGGCCATCGCCGCCGCCAACCGCACACATTACGACTTGCGCAATCTGCGGGACTTGCTGGAGAGCCTGAAAATATCGACTCTAGCGATGTCAGCTCCGGCTGAGCACGGATTCCCTTTGGCGGTGCACGAGCGCTGGTGGCTGCGTGGGCGGATCGGTGCCCGGCAGCTGCGGAGGGCATCCGAGGTCCGGCCGCCGCCGCCGCTGGGGGGAAGCGGGTGTGCCGCGACGGCGCAAGAGGGCGCAGTCGGCCCAGGTGGCAACGAGGACGGCGGCTGGGGCTGCCCTGGCGGTGAATGCCGCGACGCGCGTGGTGACGCTGGAGGTGGTTCTGGAGCGGCTTCAGGTGCTGCGGCTGCGGCTGCTGCTTCTGGTGCTGGCATCGGCGGTGATGGCATCGGCGGTGTTAGTGGGAGCACAGGCGTGGTCGCCAGCAGCGGCGGGGAGGGGAACCCTGGCAGCGGCGGCGACGAGGAGCTTTCCGACGACGACGCGGGTGATGCACCGGAGCCCCTCCACCAGCTCTTGCTCCTGGCCTCATTCGGCGTCACTCGAATGCTTGAGGCCCTGCGGTCGTTACTCGACACCGTTGTGGCCAGCCGGTGTGAACTCGCTGTAAGCGCCACCATGCGGCTGAACATCATTGAGCTGGCGCGCCCACTGCTTGAGGCCTACCTGGACTGCAAGGCCGGCGCTGGCGTGGCAACATCAGCAGCAAACGATGCCACGCTGGTCGGCGGTGACGGCAGCGCATCAGGCGGTCACGGCAGCGCATCAGGCGGTCACGGCAGCGCATCAGGCGGTCACGGCAGCGCATCAGGCGGTCACGGCAGCGCATCAGGCGGTCACGGCAGCGCATCAGGCGGTCACGGCAGCGCATCAGGCGGTCACGGCAGCGCATCAGGCGGTCACGGCAGCGCATCAGGCGGTCACGGCAGCGCATCAGGCGGCGGCTGCGGTGGCGATGGCGGAACCCCCGACAAGTGCCTCCTGGCTTCGGCCGCTGCGAGCTGGGAGGAGCTGCTGCTGCAGGTGTTGGATCTGCCTGGGCTGGTGGAGGGTCTGATTTGGGACGTGGCCGCGCAGCGCATTGCACCATCCAGCGCGGGATTGTTCATGTCGATAACCGTCGCCTTGCGGCTCCTCATGGTGACATTGCCCCGCCAAGCGCGCGCGGTGCTGCGGGGGCAGCTGCGGACGGCCGCGGGCAGGAAGAGTGTGGTCCTGGACTGGCTGCTTGGTCACCTGACTGGCATGGCGGGCGACACTGCCCGGCACATCCTGGAGCTCTTGCCGACTGTGATGGCGGGCGGGGAGCCGAGCCAGGGGGATTTGTCCTGGGCGAGGGAGGGGCCGCGCGGCTCCGGGTGCGCCCTTATGGGGCCGCTGCTGCCGCCGCCGAGCTTTGTGGCGGCGGCGCTGCAGCTGCCGCTGTGCGCCAACCCGCGCTGCGCCAACATGGAGGGGCACAGTGAGGCGGGGCTGCGGCTGACGGCGGCGCAAGAGCCGTCCCAGAGCTGGGCTGGCGGCGGCGGGAGGTACTGCAGCGCGTCGTGCAAGCAGGTCCACTGTCGGACACGGGGCCGTCGCCGAGGGTAGCGATACTGTGGACGGTGGCGGCGGCGGGGCGGGGATCGGGGTCGCTGGCGGGCAAGAGGTGTCTCGGATATGGACATGTATCGAGGGGGTTTCCGCAGTGGCGGGGCCTTACCGGGATGGATGCGACAGCACCGGCGTGTAGGAACGGTGGACGGGGGTAGATGGGGCGCTGCAACGGCGTGATGGCGCGGACTCCCCACAAAGGAGTTTCGTCGTCGCCCTCGGAGGCCTTGGGCTGTCTTCAGCCAAGCCAGTGCGCTGGTGGACGTCAACCCACATCGCATGTGCCCGGCGGATGCCCAGCAGAGCCACTGCGCGCTGCGACGCGCGCCAGGTGCGACTGAGGTTCTGGACGCTCTTGCGCGCGTGTCGTTGCGCGTGTTACCACTTACCAGGGTCGGTCGGTCGGTCGGTCGGTCGGTCGGTCGGTCGGTCGGTGGGCAGCTTGGGAACGGAACCCGGCGGACGGGCGGCTGTCATGCGGGAGGGGCGCCGACCGGTTGGTTTGCTTGTCGCATATGTGGAGCAGTAAAGGGATGGAGGGCCTGACACGGACCACATGGCATGAGGTGAGGGGACCGCACCGGGAGGAGTAGGCAGGGGGACATGTGAGAGGGGATACCGCAACTTCATCCCGGTTTGCATGTGCGCGGCATATCGCACGGTAACGCCGCCGCCGCCGCCCCTCCCGTGCGACTGGCTGTGAGGCGCCCTCCGGGCAGTCAGGGACTGCCTGCCTCCCTGGCGGGTTTCTATGGCGAAGAAGGGAGGGCTCAGGAGGGCCTTAGAGGGGCTGGCTTGGTCGGCGGTCGGCAGGGGCCGCTGCACCGCTGATGAGGGGGAAAGGTCGGTAGAAGGTAAGGGCGGCCCGGGTGTCGCCCACGTCGCTGCAATAGGCGGCATGATGGAATCCGCGGCCGGGGCCGGCAGAGGTGGCCTTTCCTCAGGTGCGCGATGGTGGGATATGAGTGTGGTTGGCCGGACTGCAGACTGGTCAGTACCGTAGTTTGGCACCGGGGTGCTCAGGAGGTGCTGTCAAGGTTGACATGGGGAGGAACCAGGTGCCCCACTGGGTTGTAATCTTCACGCAGGGCAGCGGCCCCTGCCCTGGCGTAGATCGTGGTGTGTGTTGTCCTCTTGTCCCCGACAGCTTGAGATGCGGCGTCCGTGGTTGTCGGGGCGGCGACGTCGAAGTTGCCAGGGGGTTCTGTGCTGCAACGACGCATGGAAGGGCTTTTAGAGACCGGGGAGAGGGGTAAGCTTACCACATGCAGGATTGGTTGTGGAGTTGCAGGACGGCTTTGCGGGCAGCCGAACAATGTCTGGTTGGGAGTCCAACACGCGGGGGGTGCATCGGTGCTGCGCGGCTGACGCGGCCACCGCCCCCCAACCGTTACATAGTTGAGAGGTACAGCATGCAGGACATCAGCAGGAGTTTTCCGTACAGCTGAAAACTGGAAACTACCGTAACCCCCGTCATCGCGGGGCGGTAGCGGGCGTGTGGGCGTTAAGCGCGGGAGGTTAGGCGGAGGCGGCGTCGGGGGCAGGTGTGCTGTGCGATGCGTGAGTGCGGTGGCAAGGTGGGGAGTAGCTACGCGGCACGGAGCTGTGCATGGCAGTTTGGCAGAGGTTTTGAGGGAGTGCCGAACGACGTGTGGGGTTCCCGATTCACACGGCTGTGGCGTCTTTCAGTGGGTGTGGAGGACAGGCGGCGGAGCTAAGAGTGCTGCCGGTGCTGCGTAATAGTTATCAGTAATCCAATGGCTGCAATCTGACATTGCGCGACCCGACCTGGGGCCGACCAAGCAGGGCACGGATGGAGTGCTGAGGATCGCGACCTCGTGAAGGATGGAAGGGCAGAGGGTGTCGCGCTCGTGTGTTGTCGGGGAGGAGCGGACATGATAACGGCCACATCGCGCCCCTGGCATGCCACGCAACGGCCGCGCACGAATTCTCCTGCTGCCCAACGCGTGCTGCTTGGCGCACACAGCGTGTGTACGGCGCATTAGTTAGCGGAGGTAACGGACACAACTGCCTGCAAGGTCCCAAACCCTCCCGGGCAAAAGGCGGGTCGTGATGTTGGGCTGGGGAGGCGGCGGCGGGTTAGGTGCAGGCACTGAATCGAGCTGAACTGGGAAAGGCTGACCCCGAATACGGCATTCATGCTGTGCTCGTACCGCGTCGTACGCGAGGTGCCAGAGGGAAGGCAGACGGACGCGGGACACTCCAGTACCCGGCGATCCCAGACGATCCAGATGGCCCCCCCCCCGCAAGCGGAGTGACAGTGCTTGTGTTCGATGCTTGCCACCCTGTTTGCTGCTCTCGAGTACATCCGTCCCGCGGTCACCAAAACACCCTCTATGGCAATAAGCCCCAACCCCCCAAACCACCCTCTACGGCAATAAGCCCCAACCCCCCAAACCACCCTCTACGGCAATAAGCCCCAACCCCCCAAACCACCCTCTATGGCACTAAACCCAAACCCCCCAAACCACCCTCTATGGCACTAAACCCAAACCCACCCTCTGTGGCATTACCCTTGCCGACTGGAGGCGGATAACCCCCTCCCTCCGCCATATGGGCACCTGGACATCATCCGACGATCCGCGAGGGTGCTTACATCCGCCTGTCGATAATGCGGTGATAGTGCGTCCGCCCGCGACTATCAACTCCCCGACCAGCACCCTGCTCCGGCCTCCGAGGTACACTCGGCCCCTCCCCCTCCCTCCGCAGATGCCTATCCACGTGCGCGCACGCGCGCCGCGCTCCAAGCAACCCACCTACCGGTGCCCTCGTGTGGGGTCCCATTTTCACAGTTTTCGGACTCGTACGGCTGTACGGCACCCGGGCCCCGTGAAGGTTGGGAGGAGAGCCCCCGACAGCGCATCACACGCAAATCTACGCAGCCTTCCCCGCTTCAGGCCCGTACTACCTCCTGTGTCCTATCCCTCCAACTGCCCATGAACACCGGACTCCGCCGTCTCCAAGCCCTCGGCGGCAGCAGCCGCACCAGCACTGCGGCGCTGCACGGCCCGCTGACGGGCCTGCCGCCGGGCTGCCGCCCGCGACGCACCCGCGGCCGCCGCCGCAGCAGCGGCTGCAGCCGACTGCCTCCCCCCCGGCCTCGAGACCACCCCCTCCTCCTCCGTCTCCTCCGCACCGCCCTCCGCCCCAAGCTGCGCCGCCGGTCCCCGGCCAGCCGCCATCCTGTCCGAGCCTACCGCGCCCTGGGCTGGGAGCCCCGCTCCCCGTCCGCCAGGCCCCGCGGCCGCGCTTGCGGAAGCTGGGCGGCGCGAAAGGGAAAGGGAGGACCCGGGCTCGTCTGCAACACGCTGGCTGGGTCCCCCGTCACCAGCACCAGCATCCGGCGGTCCGGGGTCGGGACCGCCGCGAGTCGAGGTTCCACTCCCAACCGGCGCCCGTGCAGATGACGATGGCACTGGTGGCGGTGGTGGTGGTGGTGGGTCTGCTGCTGCTGCTGCTGCTGCTGCCGGGGGTGATACTAACGTTGCCGCACCCGCCACCGCAGCGGTCAACGATGGCGCCTCCTGGGAGGGTGCCGGTGCCGGCGGCGTCGCCACCAGCGGCGTTGGCGGCGGCGGTGGCGGCGACGCGCTGTTATCTGCGCCTATAGGTCCGGCTGCGACCGATAGTGCCGCCGCCGCAGCAGCGGGCACCTCGACATCCGGGACCGAGGCCGGGGCACTGACGTCCGCCGCCGCCGGGAGGGCCTCCGAGCCGGTCACGTCAGCGGCTGCTGCTGCGGTGGCGGCTGGTCGCCCCCGCCCGGCGTGCTGCGGATCGCGTTTGTCCGGATCGTCCTTCCGCCGATCGCCGCGGCGCTTCAGCTTCCGCCGGTCCGCCGCTGAGCTGCCGGCTGCGGCTTGCGCGGAGCCAGAGGCGGCGGCGGTCGGGTTTGTCCCTAGCCACGGGGCGGCCTCCGCTGCCGTCGCCCCGGGCTCCGGCAGCGCTGCCGCCGCTGGCCCGGCCGCTGCTGCACAGTCGGCTCCTGCCCTGGCCGCTTCGCCGGCCGTGGGCGCCCCTTGCACGACATGCCCCGCGGCCTGCGTCCCTGCCGCCGCATCCGCCCCCGCCTCCAACCCTACTGCCGCTGCCGCAGTCCCTGCTGCCGCTGCCGCCACTACAGCCACTGCTTGGGGCGCCACTGCCGTCGCCGCCCCACCCTGCAGCCCCTCTGCGTCCCCGTCGGGCAGCGGAGGCGGCAACGGAGGCGGCTGTGGGAACAGCGGTGTGTGGCTGTTCGGGGAATCCAATTGATCCTCCGCCCCGTCTGTTGGCCCATGGCGGGGCCCCCGCGTCGCCCCTCCGTCCCGCGACCGCCGGTCGCGCTGCGCAGTCGTCCACCTCCCACTCGGTGCCGCCCCCCTCGGCGGTGCAAAGCGCACATTGGCCGCTGAGGTGGGCGTGAGGGTGCTGCTGCTGCTTCCGGGTGCTCCGAAGGGCCGCACGGCTCCCCTCACACCTCTCCCCAGCTGCGGCGCCGTCCTCCTGCTCCGCTGCTCCTGCTGCTGCTGTTCCCCTGCCCGCGATTGCGGCGAATAAGCTGACGCCGACTGCCCCTGAGGTGCCTCCATCGGCTGCTGCTGCTGTAGCTGCAGCTGCGGCTGTTGCTCCTCCCGCCGCCGACTCGTTCCCGGCAGCGTCAGCAGCTGCTCCGGATCCAGAGCCAGGTCCTGAAGCCCCTCCGCCAGCTCCGCCGCCCGTGCGGCCTCCAGCGCCTGCCGTACATCGGACGGCAGCTCCACGCCGTACGCGCCGTACGCCCGGTCCAGGGTGGTTAGGTCGGTGAGCGTCAGGGCGCCCTCAGCCACCAGTCGGGAGGCGGCGGCCGATGCGGCGTCCAGCCAGCGCTGCGGCGGCTTGAAGCGCAGCCGCCACAGGCCCCACACGATGTTGGCCAGCTCCTGGGGCCTGGGGGGGAGGGCGGGGAGGGGGAGGAGCAGGAGGAGGAGGAGGGTGGTTAAAAATAGAAACAGCCATAGGGTGGTGGTGATGAGGAGGGTGGTGATGCTGCTGATGCTGCTGATGCTGCATGTCGGTAATGACGAGGAGGAGCAGGAGGAGGACGCGGCAGGGCAGGGCAGGGCAGCGCATACCCGGGCATCCGTTCGTTCGTTCGTTCCGGGCCAGACCCCGGCAGGCAGCAGCTTCGGCAGCTGGAGAGGAAAACACACGGACAGCGCCATGGAGTACGGCAACAAGTACATAGTACAGCAACATGGCCAGACGCGAGTGCGGTTGAAGCGCTATCTTGGCGGGAAACCACCTTCCCCCCACCCCGGGGAGGGGTTCAGGGTTCTCGGTCTCGACCCCATCAGCTTCTCCTACCCCTCTTCGCTCCCCCCCCACGGCAGCAGCGCAGTCTACCAATTTCCTATAACCTCCCCCCGCCCCTCCCCCATCCGCTCGCTGCCGCCTCGAGACGCACCTGCAGTGCTCTAGTTTGCAGTAGGAGGCGACGAGCAGCTGGTTGAGCCACTGCCGCGGGGGGTCAGCCCGGGAGATGCCCAGGGCCATGGCCAGCATGGCGAGCTCCGAGGTCTTGAAGGACAGCAGCCGGGGGCGGCTCTCCAGGAAGAACCTGCGGGGGGCGGCGGCGGCGCAGGCAGAAGAGGCTGCATGGGGAACTCATCTCCGCCAACGCCATGGTCCCCCCGATCCTTCCAAATCATCGCCTCTCCTCTCCTCTCCTGTCCTTTCCCCAACCCCAGCCCCGGCTTCCCTCTCCCGCACCCTCAACCCCCTTCACCCCGCCCCGGGCTGTTTTTCCATTCACACCCCTTCCCCACGCCCCTCCCTCCGCCCCCCCCTCCCCCGCACACCTGTCCATCCACGGCTCCGGGGGGCACCTGCTGAGGCGCGCAAAGCCCCACAGCGTGTTTGCGAGGTGCTGCGGAGTGAAGCGGGGCAGCTGAGTGAACGACTCCTCCACCAGGGCCGCCATCCAGGGCTCCGGGGGCCTTACGCGCAGCCGCCCCAGGGACCACATCATGTTGGCGCAGTCCTGCGAGAGGGGGCGGGGGCGGGGGCCGCGTGCGTATCCCGGGGGGGGGGAGGGGCGGGGGGGGGGAGGGTATAGAATTTACTGACTGCGCTGCGGCCCTGGGGGGGGGGCCTGGATAGGAAAGTGGTAGTCGTATATGCGGGGGGCGGGGCCGGGGGAGACGGAGCGGGTCTGGAGGGGAGGGTAGAGAAGATTGGTGCTGAAGGGGGTGAACTAGGCTGACTGCCAAAGTATTAAATCCCGTATTAAATCCCGTATTAAATCCCGTAAAGAATGGACTGGACCGGGAGTCACGTGACATGACGTTATCAGTTGGGTGTGAATACGGAATGAACGTGCAAATGCGCGACAGCTATCCCCGCAGCTTCCGGTCCCGCCCGCCCGCCTAGCCGCGGTCGCCTCGCTCCCTACTCCCCCCCCGCCCCCCCCCAAGTCCCCTCTCACCCAGCGGCCCCAACGCTCAACTTCCGACACCGCACCGCACCGCCCCTCCCCCCCCACACACACCTGCGCGTTAAAGAAGCCCAGCTTTGGCCCCGAGTGGAAGAACAGCGCCCGCATGAATTTGGGGGGCAGCAGCTGCGAGGGCGCCAGGGAGGCCAGGCACCACATCAGCACCGCCAACTCGAAGGCCTGGACAGCGGAGGGGGGGGCCCCGGGGGGGGGAGGGGGGAGATCAGGGGTATAGGAAATCAGGGGGGGAGATCGGAGGGGAAAGGCAAGGTGGGGCGCAGAGTAACGAGGGCAAAGGTCACACTCACTTAGGTCACACTTAATGTAGATGACACATACAGGTTACACATGTAGTTCGTACAGATAGGTACGTTTGGTTAAGTACCAGGAACGACTCGACCGCCGGGTTCGGCCGCAGCAAGCCAAGTTGGCCCGGGCGACGCGCCGGCGAAGGGGAAGAAAGCGGGCGGGCGGAGGTGGGCAAAGCAGTAGAGGGCGCGCGGGAAGGCGGGCGGCGTACCGCCGACGCGCATGACGCGATGAGGTGCCGTACGGTACGGCGCGCCGTACCTTGAAGCTGGGCAGCAGGTCCTGCGCCCGAGAGATGGCGGCACTCAGCCAGGGCTGCGGGGGCCGGAAGCCGCACACCACCAGCCCCCACAGCAGGTTGACCATCTCCTGGGGGGGCGGGGGTGGGGGGAGTGGCGGTGGTGGTGGGCGGGGTAGCGGGGGCGAGCACTAAGCTACGAACAAGGTTGGGTCCCGCACCGCAAATGCAAACCTTGTCAGCAGCCGCAGCCGCAGCCGCAGCCGCCCCCCGAGTCACCATCCCCGACCATTGCCCACCGCCCCCCCGGCTGGGTGTGCCTGGGCTGTTTCTTAATAACCCCGTCCCCCCATGTCTCCGCCCACCGCTTTTAAGTGCACGGGGAAACGCGGGGGCTTCCTCACCAAGCACACACACACACACACACACACACACACACAAACCCTCTCTCTACTGGCCTCCCTCGGCAGCCACTCGCCCACCCACCTGCGACCTGAAGCCCCTCAGGCGGCCGTACGCTGCCGTACACATGGCCTGCAGCCACTCAGTCGGCGGCGGGTGGCCGCTGCGCGCCGCCGACCAGACCAGGTGTGAGATATCCTGGGGCTGTAGCTGGTCTGCCAGCTGTAGCGCCGCCCCCTGCAGCCGCCGCCACCAGACCGCGGGGGGCGGCCGCTCGCCGAGCTGTACGGCAGCCCAGGCGCTGATGGCCAGGGACTGCGGGCTGGCGGCCTGGGGGAGCCAGGGAGGGAGACGGGGAGACGGGCGCGGGGGTGTGGTGTGTGGGGTGTGTGTGTGTGTGGGGGGGGGGGGGTGCGCGTATGGAGAGGTTGTTGAAGCGAAATCACGCCAAAGACACCCCCAGCCCAGCCCAACCCAGCCCGGCGACAAGCACCTGATGGGTATGGGTGTGAAGGAGGGGGCGCCGGGGGCCTGCGGCGGATGACGCTTTCAGGCACTTTGCGTTACGCGTGCAACTGGCCCGCGGGACGGCGTGGGGGGAGGATTAAGCCCCCGGAGTGAGTGGAGCCGCCCCGCCCCCCGCATGTCAAGCCAGACAGCGAAACCGCCACGCACACCTGGTCCACCAATTTCCCTTACGCCACCCCCATCCAGCCCCCAGTGGCAAACAACGCAGTTTGAATGTGTCCACCGAACATCCTCCCCCCCTACACACCTCCCAACCCCACCACCACCACCACCGCCCAGCAGCACCCCCCCCACACACACAGCCCCTCCCACCGGCAGCTTCGCATCCAGCACCCCCAGCAGCTGCTGCAGCAGCTCCGGCGGCGGCTGCAGCCGCAGCATCACACACGCCCACAGCAGGTTGGACACGTGCTGCGGGTTGGCAGTCGGGTTCCGGAGCGCGGTCGCGGTGGCGGCGTAGAGGTCGGCCAGGAAGGGCTCCGGGGGCGGGGCGCCCATGCGGGCCAGGCCCCACAGCGCCTGGGACAGACCCGTGGGTCCGGCCGCCGGCAGCAGCGGCTGCAGCCGCGGCAGCAGCGCGGCCAGGAAGCCCTCCCCCGGGTGGCAGTCGACCTTGCCGTACGCCCACAGCAGCGTGCAGTACTCCCCCTGGAGAGTGAAGTACGGGTTCAGCATTTGGGGGGGGTCCCGTGGGGGGGGGGCAGATAGATAGGACATTGGTCCAGGGTCCGGGGGAGAGGGGAGAGAGGCGCGGGTGACCTCATACCGCGTGTATACAGTGCGCCTACACATGTTCCTTCGCACGTGGGCAGTTCAAACGTGTCTGCCAATGTCTTACACCCCAGACCCCCGCCAAGAGTTTGAGGGGGGCGGGGAGGGCTCTACCAATACCAAACCCCCCACATGGCCCCACCCACCCCAGCCAGCCCACCCCACCTGCGCCATCTCGTCCAAGTACGGCATCGTCGCCGCCGCCAGCTCCGCCGCAAACAGCTGCAGCCGGTCGTCCTCGAACTTGGCGTACGACCGGTGACGTGGCAGCTTGGCCAGGTGCCGGGCCATGGCCACAAGCTGGGGGGCCCCCAGGGGGGAGGAGGACGCCAATGACGGCGTCATGGCGGCGGCGGCGGCAGAGCCGCCTCCGCCGCCGCCACCCAGGCCGCCGCCGCCGACGGAGTTTCTGAGGGAGCGGTACAGGCCCTCCAGTTCCTGCCAGTCGGCGCAGTCCAAGATCTGGCGGGTCAGGGCCGCCTGCGCGACGGTGTTGGCGCGGGGCGCCAGGGGGGCCTGCAGGCGGGCTGGCGGCTGCGAGGGCGGCTGCGGCGGTTGCAGGTGGTGGTCTGCGGGGAGGGCATGGTGGTTGAGGTGGTGGTGGTGGTGGTGGTGCTGTGCCCCGTTGGCGAATCGGCGGCCGTCATGGGAATCCGTCTGGGTGTTCGCGGGTAGTAGGGGGATGTCGTCGGTGCCGTCGTCTAGGAGCGGGTGGTGGAGGCGGTACGGCGAAGGCGGCCCCGCAGCCCCGTCGTGGCCGCCGCCGCCGCCGCCGCCACTGGCTCCGCCGCCGCCGGCGGTGGTCGCGCGGCCAGGGCGCGCACCGCCAGCAGTGCTGTGCGGCGGAGTTGAGCTGGCCATGGGGGCGGAGACGACCGAGGAGGGAATTTGAAAACCGCGATTGGATCCGGATCCGGGGAGTGCACCAGTGGTTCCGGTGATGGGGGCTCCAGGTGCCGGGGAGCGCCCGTCGGCGGTATCCAAGGCCATGGCAGGCGAGGGCCGCGGAAAACAAGAGGCGGGGGCGGTCATCGCCGCTGACAAGCGACATGGCCGCGGGGGCCGCGTCGCTCGGAATGTGGCGGAAGGTGCCGTCGCGGCTGAACGGTGCCGGCGCGGGGTCCGCGGCGGTGCCCCCGTCGACACTGCCGACTGCATTAAATTTGCAGCACCGAGGGCAATAAAAGCACAGTTTAGACAACTGTTGAAATTTGACTGGTTACATACTGGTACTGACTGCATGCTGCCTGCCGGCCAGTACGTGTGGTCAACCAACCCACGCACCTGAACATACTGGGTTGCTCTAGCCAATTTGGGCCTGAAATATAAAAGTGAAATGTAATTTGGTGAATGGCTTGTGACGGGCGACAAACGGCTGGCTGGAAAGGCGGCGAGCAGGGTTTGTTTTGTGCACGACCTCACCTTGAAAAGCAGCTATGTAATCGTTGCAGATACGCAATCTCGCTCCATGCCAGCGAAACGCGTCCGCTTGTCGACGCGACGCTGTCCATGTCTCAGACCACGGTGAATAAGCCGAGGCATCACAAAGTTAAATTGAATTGCTGCAGGATTCCCAATCACATGTTCGAAAGCAATTGCAGATATCTAAAAGGAACTCTCAAAGAAACCCGATTCAGCGGAACGGTTGGCGGTTTACTCGCGCGCACGACAGCCGCACAAACGACCTGCAACGGAATTACGGTTACGGTCATCGCTTGCGACTCGCAGTTGCGAGTTGCGAGTTTGCGACAGCCCGAGAAAACCTAGATCCAAGGAAGCCCGGACGAATGCCCTGGCAAGTGGCAACCCCGCGGTGCTTGCGTGCATCCGCATCTGCTGCTGAGGTCGGACAGGCAAGGAGGCGGCAACCAGACCTCAGCCCGGACGCAGGGGCTTTGAACTCCCCGGGGCCTCAGGGGCCTCAGGAGGCCTCCAAAGGCCTCTCCGCCCCCCAGCGACGCCACACACCACCGCTGCCACCACCATGCACCCCGGCAGCCCAGCCGTCCACCCAGTCCACGTCGCCCTGCCACGGCCCCCAATGCGGTACCGTACCTCCCAAGCGCTCCAACCCTACATTCCTACAGCAAAGTCGGGGTCGCCGTACACCCGCAACCCTCCCGGGCCACCCACGCGGCCCCCTTCCCAGCCCCGCTCCTCCTCCACCCACGCCCCCTCCTCGCCCCCCTCCTCCTCCTCTCCCCCCTCCTCCGCTCCCTCCAATCCTCCACAGCCCCCCCTCCTCTGCTGCTGCTGCTTGTCGTACCCCGACCGCGACCGCGACAGCCACCCCGCCCTGGCGTCCCGCTCTCGTGCCCAGTACTCCAGGGGGGGATACCGCCAGTCCACTTGCTCGTCCGGCTGCATGTACGGCCAGCGGCTGCCGTCCGCGGGCGGCAGCTCCCGGTTCCGGAGCCGTGCCAGGTAGTCCAGCAGCCTGTCTCGGGGAACCAGCCGCCGAGCCAGGTCCTCCTGGAAGTCCATCAGCTCGGCCTGGGGTAGGTGGGGGTGATGATGTGGGCGTGGGTGGGGGAGGGGGTGGGGGTGGGGGTGGGGGTGGGATGCAGTGCGTCATGTGAGAGCTGTGTTCGGCAACGAGGCTGAGAGAACCTTGCCGGGGGGGAGAGAGAGAGCTGAAGTGCGTGCGACGGCGATGGACGGCCAACGAGCCACCGTTACGGAGTACCCCGTACGCCACCGAGCTCGGTCATCGCAGATGTGCAGCAGCAGAAGGTACATCAGTGAACAAGAGCCCGCGCGAGCACAGCCGGTGTAAGGTCTGGGGCTGTGGCAGGGGGCCGAAGGAGCACGGCGGGTGGCAGAAGGGGACAACGTCGAAGAAGAGCGTCGTTGAAGTGTCGTTGTAGTGTCATCCCATCCAGATGCAGTGCCCCCCTGTACGGCACTGCCGTACCTGCAGTTCCCGGGTCGCGGGCAGCATCTCCCTCCGCGCCACCTCGCCCACCAGCTTGACCTCCTGCGGGGGGGCCGGCGGGGGGCCGGCGGCGGCGGCGGCGGAGGACCCAGGACGCGGCGGGGCAATGAAAGGCAGGGCGACTGCCTTCGACTGCGGCTGCAGCCGGCTGCCCCCCCCCCACCGGGCGCGGCAGGTGCGTTCTCGCTTCTCGACACAATCCTGAGGTGCGGCCGCCGCTACTCCAGGGGCACACAGCAGCTCACTCCAGGGGCACACACCCTTCGACCCTTGCCAGTTCTCTCACACCCTTGCTAGGTACGGTGGCAGCTACACACAGGGGGGGGGGCATGGGCCGCGGCCCTCCGGGAGGGGAGGGAGGGGAGCGGGCTGCAGCCCAACACAGCCAGCGACCGCAGCAGCTCGGTTGAGCGTCACCCCCGGGTGAAGGCGAGAGAGGAAAGGCCAGCACAAGTGACGTAGGCCGTGGTACGTCCTACCCAAGCCCGCCAGGTGTCAGCCTCACCTGCAGCAGCGGCAGCAGCCCCTCAACATGCGCCACATAGTCCGAGTCCTGCGAGGGCCGGGTAGTGCCGTACCAGGTCTGAGTGCCGTACCAAGTGCAGGTGTCGCCAAACCAGGCCCCTGGTCCCTCCGCTGCCACGGCGCTGCCACCCACCCACCGGGTTCCGCACCCCCCACCCGCCTTCCAACCCTCCTCCAGTCCCCGTCGTCGCCCCCCTCCCCCCCCTCCCCCCCTCCCCCCCTCCCCCCCTCCCCCCTCCCCCCCTCCCCCCTCCCCCCTCCCCCCTCCCCTCTCCCCTCTCCCCCTCCCCCCCTCCCCCCTCCCCCCCCCGGGACCTCTTGCCCACCCCTGCGCGGCAGCCGAAGCCAATACCCACCCCCTACCCCTGCTCTGGCAGCAGCGCAGTATGACTATGCCGACCAATTTCCTAAACCCTACCTGGTACGTGGCCCTCGCGGCCGCCTGCAGCCGCCTCAGCTGCCAGCCCGCTATCCCGAGCCCGACGCCACCTGCTCCACCAGCCGCTCCACCAGGCCGAGCGCCTCCTCGGACACGGGTCGGCCGGTGCGGGCCATCTGAGGCAGGAGGGGCGGCGGGCAGGAGGGGGCGGGGGACGGGGGGGCGGGATGGTACGGTAAACTGAGGGGGGTCGCATGCGGGAGGGTTAAGCATAGGTGCCCCAGGTAGAGGAGGAGGTGGGGGAGGTGGAGGAGGTGGAGGAGGTGGAGGAGGTGGAGGAGGTGGAGGAGGTGGAGGAGGTGGAGGAGGTGGAGGAGGCGGAGGAGGTGGAGGAGGTGGAGGAGGTGGAGGAGGTGGAGCAGGATGTGTGTTGCCTCGTCAGACCGGACCGCCGCATGAGGCGGCCGGCGTGGGTCAGCACACGCACCGGTCGGGCTGCGGGCCGGGCACGCACCCGCATATGGCACGCGCCCTCCCAGGGCGCCGATTCCCCCCCCCCCACGGTGTGCCCGGGCCGTGTCCTTTTCAGCCTCCCCCAAACGCCCCCTCACGCCCGCACGCTCTCCCCAGGGGCTGCCCCTCCTTCTTAACCCCCTTCCCCCCGCCCCAACTCGCCCGGAGGGTCATCCCGGTCAGGCGCCGTCGTATGGTACGACAGTCCGCCCGCAGGTCCCGTACAGCCTTCTCTGCCTGCAGCGCACATTACCGTAAGACATGGGGGCTGTGGACAGCGCGGCGCGGAGCATCAGAGGTGGGTGGGTGGGTGGCCCTATCGATATCGGTTGGGTGGTCAAGGGGGGGGCAAGACCTAGGTGCTCATGGCGCCTTGACCGGTAGGCGGGCCGTGCGGCTAAGGGCGCGGGACAGGGTGGCTGGCCGCCTGGCCACGTCGGCCGTTGAGGATGGTTGCGGCGGTTGTGCGATGGCAGTTAGTGACGTGTTCTGCGGGTCAAGACGGCTCGGTGTGCGGACGGGTGGTGCGACGGCTCAGATCCGCGGCCGCATCCGGTGCGGCAATGCGGGGGAGGGGGGTGTAGGAAATTGGTAGACATTTTCGGGGGAGGGGGGGGGTAAATTGAGAAAAATAAATAAATCCGAAGGGGGAGGGGGGTGGGGGGAGCGCGAGGTACCGACGGGCGCATCCGGGGAGTGGAGCGGGCGCGCTGGCGGATCCGTTTTCATCGACCGGCGACGGCGACAAAGGACGGACCCACCAAGCTCCACTTCCCCGGGCCGCCAATCCCCCATAAACTCCTAGCCCCCGAGCTTCATGCCGTGCCGTGCCGTGCCGTGCTGCGCTGTGCCGATGCGAGATCTTGAGGCTTGCTGCAGGGGTGCCCTCGCGGGTTTCCCCCGCACTCGAAAACCGCAACCCCGGTAATGACACCCACGATAATGACACACTCCGGGACCGTCTACATCACGTCCCGCCAGACCCGACCCGCCGCCCCAGCCGCAGCCCCAGGCCCGTCCACCCGCCCGCCGCCCCGCTGCACCCCACCCCCGCGACTCGCCCCTCCCCCCCGTTCTTCGGGTTTATCTTCTTTTTTCAATTCAACCCCCCAACCCGCCACCCGCCTTGGCCCTCTGCGCCAGGATGCCCTGCATGGTGCCCGCGGTGACGGAGTCGTACGTCGCGCAGCTGTACGGCGACAGTGCCGTACACAAGTGCACCACCACGTCGAAATGCCAGGGCCGGTCGCGCTCGTTCATGAGGTCC